>CM066040.1:246878498-247597634 GCA_033557465.1 Ichthyophis bannanicus | reverse complement strand
TTTTTTCCTCTTGTTATGTATAGGACTTCGATTTTTTTTTTTGGGTAATTTATAGGCAAAGATAGCGGTTTTGGGTTAGTGAAAGTAGTTTGTTTAGTGCTATGTTCATATGATGTATGGTGGAAAAAGCTGTGGCATTAAAGCTGCCCAAGTGTATTGCATCTGCATTATATGTGTAGAATCGAAGAGTGTGACGATGTTGTGGGGCTTAGTATGATTGAAACAGAATGGTTTGGAAGGCGGGTGGTAAATGCTCCCTGAAATAATAGAGCCCAGGTAGAGACAGATCCTTGTAATACTCCCCTTGCTGTTGCTTGAAAAGGGTTGGATTTCTGTGTGGACCATTTTTCTAATCTTTTGCTTACTGCCGTTTTGCTTGAGATATGAGCCAGAACTATTTCAATGTTGTGATTCTGAATACCTATGTCTTTGTAAGTTTGTGAAATTATGTAAAGATTGTGACCTGAATTGAATCAAAAGGCTTGCTTTTATATCTAAGGATATTAAGGATAAAATCTTTGTTGTGGTTTCTCAATGACTTTTATGATGTCTGTCAAAGAATGTTGTTAGTAGTGTTTATAACTCTTCCAATGACTAGGCCCTTGAATCCGTTCTCTGTTGTGGATCCTAGAGATGCATAAATATTTATGTAGTTTTTGTAGATTCGATTGCACTGTTTCTCAATGACTTTTGCAAGAAATGGTAAGCTTGAGATTGGCCTGTAGGAACTGGGAGAAGTTGGGTCAAGTGCATTTGAAGTTGGTGAGCAGGGGTCCCTGTGAAAGGGATAGTTGGGTAATTGTGAATAATGTTGAGTTAGTTTTGTTCAGGTCATTTTGACCCATGAGACTGGACATGGATCAAGGGGCCGAAGTAGTGGTGTTGAGGTTTTTGATTATATTCTCGATGTATTCTGGAGGAGACTGAATCAAAGGATTGTTACAGTCCATGTTTGGTATGGCTGGCAATGTTCCCTCTAATTTTCTGTAGGCTGTGTGAGCATAAAATAGCTGTATGCAGCGTTTGAAGGAGGGTTAAATTTTTGTGCGCCACATAACGACACTCAGAGTTATATACTTTAAAATTTGACTACACATCAGAATACAGTATGTACACCACATTGATTTAATCAAATTAAATGAAAATAGACGATTACTAAATGAAGCGGGAAATTTCTAGTAATTACAATCGTAACTTTTAAATTTTAAGACGTCTATGTTGTTTTCTATCAGAATCAGAGCCGTAATTGTTGTGCGCCTCTGTTGTAAAGTATGTGCGCTCGCTCGGCGAGGTGTGTGCGCGCGCACACGCGCACAGCTTAGAGGGAACAGTGATGGCTGGTATTGTAGAAGGTTTTGAGGTTTTCTCCATTAATTTTTTTGTCTTGAAGATATTTTGGCCATGTACATTGGTCATAGTACATTACCCACCATCTTTTGATTAGGGTCTCTTATCAGGGATTTTACTATTGCAAATAGCCTGTCTAGGGTTTAAAGAGCTCATAATGAGGTTGTGTATGATAGTACTTTGGATCGCGGTGGCCTCTTTCTGTTTAATCACTTTTAAATTCTGTTGAGTACCAGGTTGCACAGTGCTATCTTTTTGTGATAACCCGTTTGCGTGTGGGGGCTAGGGGCTGCTGTGGTAATAACATTATTCCAAGTATTGATTAGGGATTCAGTGTTGACTGTTTCTTGCTTTATGTTTGGCAGTATTTTCTTTAAGGTTTGCTTGTGGAATTGGTGACATCTATGGTGTTTTTGGTTGTGTGTGAGTGTGTACAGTACGTATCTTTAGTTGTGTTGTGTGAAATCTGTAACATTTATCATGCAGTAGTCTGACCATGGGACTGGGTATGTTGATGGGAGGATAATTATTCTTTGTTAGCATTTCTTTTGGGACAAAGATGAGGTTCAATGTTTGCTCCCTTTTTGTTGTGTGTTGGATCTTTGATTATTTATCTGTGTATATTCCATGGCTTCCATAGCTTCCAGGAAAGATTTGGCTTGTTTGTGGGGAGCTGGGCGCGAGAAGTTAAAATCACCTAGGAGAATATGACATTTGTTCTGGCTGGTATGGCAGCTTATTGCTTCTTATTGCTCGTCAGCTTTAGGTATTAGTGAATGGGTATGCTGGGCAGTGTTATGTGCTTGTTGGAGATTGTAAATGTGTCTAGGTTGTCTGTTGAAAGCGCCTGATAATTTGCATAATTTTAACTGGGTTTTTGACTAAGATAAGCACTCCTCTGCCGTGCTGGTTTATTCTTATACAGCTGAAGATGTTGTAATTTGGAATAAGTAATTGGTTTAAGAGGACATTATCTGTGTCATTAGAACTAGGATGCAGTTAGGAACATTAGGTCCAGATTGTGTCTTTAAGGTAATCACTTAAATATTGAAATCTTATTGCGTGCTGATCATACATTTGTAAGGCCACACTTAAGATCATGAACATCTTGTTTGCTTTTGCTGTAGGGTGTTATAGGTGTTTGACATTTGATATTGACTAGTGCACAGGGTCCTCTGTTCCATGTCTTGTGCGAAGGGATCAATATGTCATTACATCCACGTCCATGGATGATTGAGATTTAGTCCCAATGGACGAGGGGAAAACTCTACTTGTATTAACCTGCAAAATGACATCAGTTGCACCATAGTTGTTCTGGTATGGATAGTTTGTCTGGGTAGTGGTAGGTATCCTTATAATGTGTGTAGTGTTATTTGATTATGTTTAAATGTCGCTGTTATGCTGTTTTATAATAAAGATGCTTATGTTTGGTGACTTTCTATGGCTTCTTCGCTTTCTTTTGCAGCCAAGGCCGGCCCGTCCACTAGGCATTCCTAGTGTGTCAGCCCTTGGTGGGCAGCATAGCGATTTTGTGCTGCCGCTTTGATATCCGTGGAAGGCCATGTGCTTCGGCTCACATGGCCTGCCACTTCTGACCCCCCTCCAATGCAAGTTCCTGTTGAAGAGGGGTCAGAAGCGGCAGGCCATATTTGTCACAACACATGGCAAGCACCAAAGCAGTGGCACAAAGCTGCTGCTTTTAAACTGCTGCTGCCACCACGCCTGCCCCCCAGAAGATGGAATTGGTCAGAGCAGCAGCAGCAGCAGCAGCGAGGGGCATTGTTGTGGCTTGGCGTGGTGAGAGGGCATGGCCAGGACTCCTGCCTAGGGTGGCAGAAACCCTTGGGCCAGCCCAGTTTGCAGCTTACACTCTATGATGGCTTAGAGTAGGTAAACTGTACTTTACATCTCAGTCCTATCTTACCTTGTCAAGCTGTTTCGCCATCATTTCTGTGGGCCCCAATCAAGGGCCACATCTACATGGGTATGCCAGGTAGGTGCCTGCCTAGATGCAGTGGAGATCAAGGGTTGCTGGTGTCCCATGCAGATGATGGCCTTCTGGTGGCGTGGAGCTTACCGTCTTCTGGTGGGTGGAGCTTACTGCCTCATGGTGCTGCCAATTTGAGTCTTTTAAGTAAGCAATGCCTTCCTACCATGATCATTCTTCTATCTATGCAAATTGAGTTTCCCGACACAATGTGTGCTCCTGGAGCTTACGGGCAGGGGAAGAACTTGCCAGTACTCATATTGTTTCCTGTTTTCTTCATTTGGATCCCTTTTCCATTTTTGGAAGATGCTCTTTTGGCTATAATAGCCTTTTCACTTCACCTTTTTAACTATGCCAGCTATTATTTGGCCTTCCTTTCACCTCTTTTAAAGTGTGAAATATATCTGGTCTGGGCTTCCAAGATTGTTCAAAAATATCATGTCCTTGCTTAATAGAAAACTCTCAGCCTTTGCAACTGTTCATTTTAGGTTTTGGGTTTTTTTACACTTTTCTTCATTTTATTGTAGTCTCCCTTTTGGAAGTTAAATGCTAGCACAGTAGATTTCCTTAGGGGCCCTTTTACTAAAGCCTGATAACTGGTTAACACATGTTTTAACAAGTGGCAACTGGCAGCTGGAAATGCTAACATGGAGGCATGCCAGCTACTGCACGATAAAGCGCACAGTGAATTGGCCATCACTCGCTGGGGCACGGAATGGGTGGAGTGTGGGCATGGAAAGCACATTGCTGCTAGCACAAGGGCAATTGCAGCATGTTCACTGGCAATGTAGCAGTCAGCATGAGTGCTCCTAATGATGCCTCTAAGAATGCCATTTAGATGAACCTGCAATAAGTCTACCTCACTTTAAGGTACTCCATCGGCACGTTAACTGCCGGGAACATGTTGGTCATGCCCCTAACAGCTAAGGCGGAGGCTTTGCACTTAATGTGCATTTGTATCGCACGTTAAGTGCAAAATTATAGTGGACTTTAGTAAAAGGGGCCCTTAGTGTCCTCACTCCATTTATTAAGCCAAATTTGATCATGTCATGATCAATATTGCCCGGCGACCCTAATACTGTTACCTCTCACACCATATTCTGTGTTCCACTAAGGACTATGCTATATGGATTATGGTTTATTAAAATTTAGCTCTACCGCCCTTTGAGGACACCAGAGTGGTTTACGTAAAAACAAGCTAATAGCAAACAGAAAAGAACTCCATTAAAACAATACTTAAAAAGATGATAGAATCATGCATACAACACAGAGAAAGGGCTAGCAGGCTAACCCAGAAACTCCCGTATTACTATACATTGATATTGCTTCCTGAATAAGCTGCTGCATGGAGCAGTCTTATTTTACCTAGGAACTCTACCCCTCTAATATCTCCTGACATGACATTTAGTCAGTCAATATTGGAGTAATTGAAGTAACCCCTTAATACTGTGTTGCCAAAGTTGCTTCATCATCTGTCTGTTCATTCTGGCCACGTGGACGATAGTAAACGCCCAGCATTATTTTCTTTCTCTTCACACATGGAATTTCTATCCATAAAGATTCCACTGTGCATTTCATTTCCTGCAAAGCTTTTATTCTATTTGATTCAATGTTCTCTTTAACATGTAGTCCTGTTTCTACCCCAATTCGATCTAGCTTATCATTGTGATATGATTTGTACCTTGATATCACAGTATTCCCTTGGTTATCTTCCCTCCACAAGGTCTCTGAACTGAACAAAAAGCAATACTTGAACTGCTAGGCAGAATACTGCCATCTAGTGGCCTTACAATAGGTTGCACTCTTGACAAGACATATGATTGCTACATATTTTAATATAGATTTGCAATTTATTCTCCCCTAGCATGCTTTCCTAACATTCTGTCTGCATATGATTTTCCCACTTACCATCAAGATAATAGGTGATGCTGAAAGGTTAGCTCTGACAACATTCAATATTCTCCTGATTTAATTTTGCCTGAACAAGTTTCATTTCTTTTTTTCTGTTTGGCATCAGTGTTAAAAATGTCTACCTGCATACCTTCGAACATATAATTTCATTGTGTTCTTATTCTGTTGAGTATCTCTGTCTTTTCTCTAAAGTAATAGAAACAGGCAGTTATGTCTTTTACCCCTTCAGTTGCGCTTCTGCCAGGTCTGGAGTGGAAGAGGAGCATAATAGCTAAAGCAATAGGCTAATGATGAAGGCAGCCAGGTTTGAATCCCTCTGTTGCTTCTTGTGATCTTAGGTAAGTCACTTAACCCTCTATTGCCTCAGTACTAACCTAGAGACCCTTTTATTAGAAGACGCTAACTGTCAATGTGGGTCTGGAGGATGCTAAAGGCGTGTGTTGGACACACATTGACAGCTAGCATAGGGCTGGATTTTGGTGCTGTCTATGCTGCATTAGGGTTGTAAGTGGAAGGGTTAGGGGCAAGAGTCGTGGCAGGGCCAGTGCTAGCATTAGGCAAACTAGGTGGTTGCCTAGAGTGCCGGCCCTCCGGGGGTGTAAACTGCTGCTGCTCCGCTTTTCTCTGGGGCTTGCAACGGTGGCAATGGCTACAAAATTGTGGCACAGTGCTTACCATAGGGCTCCAGTGCCGCACTGTAGTTTCATTCTTTTACTAGTTGCCGCTTCTGTCCCCCTCCAAAGCAGATGTCCGGGGGGCTGAAGCGGCAACTAGTTAAAGACTGAAACAGCGGTGCAGCACCGGAGTCCTAAGGTAAGTGCTACATGACTGTTATAGCCATTGCCACTGTGGCAAGCCCCCTAGAAGGGCAGCAGTGGCAAAACTGTGGGGTGACAGGATGGAACGCCAACCTAGGGCACCTCCAATCTTTGCATCAACCCTGGTGGGTGGAGTTAGTGCTGTTCGGGCAGTGCAACCCGCTATCTGCACAGTGGGCATGTAGCACGTGTGCTTTCATCACCACCTCCATACATGCCATTGAGTGCCCCCATGCTATTGTCATGGCATGGCAGGGCCACACGCACCGCAGTTCCTGCCGGCAATATGCTTTCCATGCTCCCAGCAGTTAACGCTGCATTGCTGCCTTAACATGCCGTGGATTTGCGCATTACCAGCACGTTAGGTGCAATACTCAGCGCCCTTTAGTAAAAGCTCCCCTTAGATTGTAAGCCCTCCAGGGACAGGAAACTACCTGAATGTAACTCAGTTTGAACTTTTGAGAAAGACAGGAGCTAAATGCAGTTTTCCCCTCCCTCAATACTCTATCATTCTCGTGCTGCTTTTCTTTTCATTTGAAATGCCAAAATTCTCTGCCTATAGCCTGCACCTCTCCCTTTTCCAGGCCCTTTGGAACTGCTCATGTGCAGATATTATGATGTTTTATTCTATTTTCATTATCGTTCAGTTCCATGGACAAGACTTCATCCTCTGCTTTCAGAATACTCAAGATGCTGGTAATCTAATGCATCAGTTTCTCATTTTTCTTCAGTTATTGTTCCTGTTCCTGCAGCCTTTGCTCTTATCAATTACATCTTTTTAAGATGTACCTCCTAAACTATTTATTTTATTTATTTAAAATTATTTCTATTCCACCACTTTTAATTCCCTGTTCTTGGCAAATTCCCAGAATTAAACATAAAATATCATTACAAGAAACACTAAGGGGGGATGTTTTTCTAAAGGGCATTTGCGGTTATCATTTTGCTAACGCATGAAAAATAAAGCCGCAATGGCAGCTAACATGAGTGAAATGCAGCAACCACAGGCAGTTTTTCACGATAGCTGTATTTGCCACGATAGATGAGGGGGGAGGTGGGATCAGGAAAGGGAAAAGGCATGCTATGAGACAGCCAGCGCATGAGCAACTGTCATGAGCTGGCTAGCGAAATCACCAATAGGGCGACTGCAAATAATTCAACCTCAAGAGGTGGCGTTATTTGCAATCGGGTTATTGCTGCTGTTGCATGACCGCTGCTGATCAGAAGCAGCAACAGAGACATCCTGGCAACCCCGATGCCACCTCCCCCCCCCCCACTTGCAAACAGGTGCCTGTTAAGGCACCCCTCTTTTCAGTACCAAACCTCTCCCAGGCAGCACCCAACGCCTAAGGGATGCAGTCCAGGGGGGCCTTCAGGGACATCCTCCTCCCATCCCAAGCAACAAATATTCACCCCATCCCCCTATGGAAACCAGGATCCTGGCTAGCCAATTGGGCCTCCCATCCTCCAAACCCTTACCTTAAATGTCCCTGGTGGTCCAGCGGGAAGGGGTTTGGTGCTGAAAGGGGAGATGCTTTAACTGGTGCCGGTGCTGTGGATCAGAAGATCTGCATCATCGGCACCCTTTTGCAAGGAGAGGCCTTGAGGGGCGCTGCGGGGAGGAGGATTGCCAGAATGCTGCTGCTGATCAGGGGGGACAGAGCAGCTTCCTTTAGCCTGCATTCTCTGCATCGGCACGCAGTGTATGAGCATCTATGCTACCTGCCAATGGGCCTGTGTGGTAATCATCTGCTCTGTGTTGTATCTGCAGGGCAGATGCTGGCCACTCCCCTGCAGATACCGCACAGGTTTTGCAAATACCACATGGCATTTTTACATATGCCGCACAGTAGCTACAAAATGATTACCTCACTTTAGTAACTATGCCCCTAAAAGGACCTAGTGGCAGTCATTTACTGATAGCTAGCATGCACAACTGACACATGGCAAAATCCATAAGTTCAACTGGCTCCCTATCCATTTCTCTACGTTCATTCATTCTGCGGCTCCTGACTATCTTTCCTCTCTTATCTCACTCTACACTGCTCCTCGGGAACTCCGCTCCTCTGGCAGATCCCTTTTATCTGTGCCTTTCTCTGCCAATGCCAACTAAGTCCAACAACAACAAAGCACAATTCCACGTGCAACTAACAGACCCAGTCCAAAACATGGATAGCAGAGGAAGAATATCTCTTATTGAATCACTTAAGCCACTGGCCCGACACAGGCCGTTTTTCGTTCTGCCTTCATCAAGGGCTCAGCTGGCTTGACTAAAACATATAAAAACAAATATAAAAATGATAAAATACATCAAGGAATAATAATATATATCATAACAATATATTACTCACGGATTACGCAGGTATGAAAATTTAAATCTTTTAACTTGGAACCCGTTGGCTCTGTTTTTTATGGATAGTTCAGTAAACTATATAGCAATTACAGTAATGTTATACAGTATATCTGAATACAATGTTGATATATCATAAGATATTTTCCTAGTTTAAAATGTGTTACTGAGATGCGGGCATCAATTTAGTTTTTAATACTATGGCTGTAGCTAAGATAGATGTTACATAGTTCTCTCAACAGTGCATGTTCAGTAATATAAATTTTTAAATTTTTAAGTTTAAGTCCAATATAGGGAGGTTGCAATAAGCATATTTCACTTGTTTCTGAACAAATAATGTTTGTCGTTCCACTGATTCCTTCTTTTGTGGTAGTTTCTACTTTTTCATCTCTTTTTTAAATTTTGTTTATTAATAAGGGTTTACATAGTGAGGGTATCCATATTTATGTCACCCTCTTCTCTCAATGATATAGAATGAATTGAGTACACGATTGAATACAGAGGTAGGTCTTCATTGTTATTATTGTACACCGTATTTTTGATGTTTTTAATCACATGATAAGTTATTTGATGTGTATTTAATTTATTGTTTTATCATATTTTTACTTATATATTTATATATCTTGTCTAATTTTCCGACTTATATAGTTATTGTGCTGTATTATGGTTCGGTGCTGTTGTATCACACTTTTATTTACACTCGTGTTCACATGTTCATTAGTTTTAGCATTGTTTATGGCATAATTGTTCATTTTATGGTTTCTTATGTTTAATTTCACTTTTAATTTTTTAATTTTGTATTGATGTATTTTATTATTTTTATATTTGTTTTTATATGTTTTAGTCAAGCCAGCTTAGCCCCTGTGGCTTAAGTGATTCAATAAAAGATATTCTTCCTCTGCTATCCACGTTTTGGACTGGGTCTGCCAATGACAACTCCAGACTTCACCCATTCCATCTTGCTGCTCCATATACCTGGAACAAACTATCTGAGTCGGTGTGTCAGGTTCCTTCTCTGGCCCTTGGATCCTGATGCTCCTCATTCTTTTGCCCACTATTTACGTTTATCTTGCCATACTCTAGTCCCCAGTTTTGCAATATTTTTTCATCTTGATTTAGATTTAAGCTCTGATGAGCAGGGACTGTGTCTTACATCTATATGTACAGTGCTGCATACACCTTGTAGCCCTATACAAATGATTAGTAGCGGTAGTAATCGCTGATGGAGAAGAAATCAAAATAGTGCATAACTTTAGCATACGTGGATCAATCATCAATAAAAAAAAATGACAGTCAAGAAATCCAACGACGCATTGCTCTTGGCAGAATGGCTATGAAGGACCTAGACAAGATTCTCAAGAGCAGAGATGTCTCTCTCCATACAAAGATTCAACTTGTCCAAGCCATGGTATTTTCAATAACATCTTATGGATGCGAAATTTGGCCAGTGAAAAAGATAGACAGGAAGAAAATCAATGTCTTTGAATTATGATGCAGGTGAAGAATACTGTGTATACCATGGACTGCCCGAAGAACAAACCAGTCAGTGCTAGAGGAGATCAAACCTAAGCTTTCTTTAGAAGCTCAGATGACAAGACTTTGGCTTTCGTATTTTGGACACATTATGCAAAGAGAGAGATCATTAGAGAAAGACATCATGCTTGGCAAGACAGAAGGTCAGCGCAAAAGAGGAAGACCAGTAATGAGATGGATCAAAACAATAACAGCAGCTACGGGTGTCACTCTATCAACAATGAGCCGCCTGACTGAAGACCGAACACAGTTTAGGACAACTATCCCGAGGGTTGCCATGAGTCGACACTGACTCGACGGTACTTAACAACAGCATGCACAAATGGAATTAGCATGCACTATCTGTCAGAGGGTCCATAGGAATAAAATGGCCAACTAAATGTTTTCTCCCATTTCGTGTTTTGGGGAAAAATGCTTAGTAAATGGGCCCTAAAACAATACAAACAGCAGCATTGCTATGAATTGAAAGAGATGTACCTCGATGAATGTCATTCAGTTTATTCTCCATTTCTTGTGATTGGTTTGTTTTTTTTTAAATCGGCTTTAGTTACTAATTCTGACCTCGTGGGAGGACCTCTCTCTCCATTTCCCCTGTAGTGCCATCTTTCTTCAGCACTTCACTGTCCCAGTTTAAAGAAGGATCTCAAATCATTTGCTTTTATTTTGTTGCCATTGCCTTACAAATTGAAGAGTAGTCTAATGATTAGAGCGGTGCCCTAAAACCAGGCAAGCCAGGGTTCAAATCCCATTGCTGTTCCTTGTGGCCTAAGTTTGCCAACTGGCTCCAGATGCGCCTGATAGGTTTGATCCAGTCCTGGGTTTATATCTCATTGCATGCAGGGATATGTAGTTCTGATTTCTCCATTCCACTCCATAAGAAAAGGAAAACTACAAGTCACTGCATGCAATGGGGTAAACCCAGGAATGGATCAAGCCTGCCAAGCGCATCAAGAGCCAGTTGGCAACCCTGTCTTGGCCAGGTCCATTGCCTCTGGTACAAACTTAGATTGTAAGCCCTCTGGGGACAAAAACAGATCTACTATACCTGAATGTAACTTGCCTTAAGCTCCTGAAAAAGACGAGATAAATCCAGCGCTTAAGTTGAACAGCAGAGATGGGCCTAGGGTTGCCAACTGGCTCCAGATGCGCCCGACAGACTTGATCCAGTCCTGGGTTTACCCCATTGCATGCAGTGACTTGTAGTTTTCCATTTCTTATGGAGTGCAATGGAGAAATCAGAACTACATATCCCTGCATGCAATGGGGTAAACCCAGGACTGGGTTGACCCTGTCGGGCGCATCTGGAGCCAGTTGGCAACCCTAGATGGGCCATAAGAATCCCACAGACACTTCTTTTCTTGAACTGAATGGTGGCTACCTGTCACCTGATGAAACAATCAGTGGCTTCTTTCGGCACCCAAATAATGTCATGAGGAGGCACCTTAGAGCCCCTCAGCTACACCACTTCCTCATGGTATCACTTACTTATGCATCATACGAAGCCTCACAGTAGCTGCGCCTTTAATTGCTGCTAAACCTTTCCCACCTGATACAGGCCAAGGAGCTCTCTCTTCCTCCCTTACTGTCAGGAGAAGCCCCACAGCACTTTCATGTGAGCCATTTTGTTGGAAGTTGGGTTGATTGATTCTTTCACTCTTGTTTCTGCACATGCACCCTTCATCATAACGCCTTTGAACATATTTTTCTGCTTAACCGTTTCCATACTGCTCTGGAAGGAAGATTTCTAAAAAAAAGCAAAAAATCATCATCTTATCATAGTCTTTCTTTCCCTTATGTGCATGCCAATAAACCTAAGGCCGGATTTTCATTTAGGCAGGCTATGCGCTGCATCAGCGCATAGCCTACCCGTCGACCCCCTTAACCCGGATTTTCACTTCTGCAGCAACAGAAGTGAAAATCCAGGTTGGCAGAAAATGGCAGCAGCCACCGAGGCTAAGTGGGTACCAGCGTTTTTTGTTGCTACCTGGTTAGCCCCAGTGCCTTAAAGATAGGCAAGGAAAACCCTCGCCTATCTTTAAGGTGCAAGGGCTAACCGGGTAGCATTGAAAATTGCTGATACCCGCATAGCCTTTTCCTCCACCCCCGCTCCACCCTGGAACCCCCCCGACATGCCCCAGTGCTAATCGCATAGCATCAGGGCATGTAAGGGACAAACCAGGGAACTTTCAAAGGCACTACCCGAGTAGGTGCCCTCGCAAATTCCCTGTTAAGGCATTTACATGGGTAACTAGGGCAGTTACCTGTGTAAATGCCTTCAAAAATCAGGCCCCTGATTTATCTTTTAAGAATGAGGAACGTAGGAAGTGATGTCACCAATGTTCCCTCTAAGCTTCACTGGGTCCGGCGGGGGGCGGGGGGTGCAGTGTGATCGACTGCTCCGCCCCTCCCCCCACCGGTGGGAATGCCGGCGGAGGATCCGGCGCAGATGAAAGGGAACATTGTGAGGGTGCTGCGGCATACACCCTCGCAATGTTCCCTTTCATCTGTGCCGGGTCCTCCGCCGGTGGGGGGAGGGGCAGAGCGATCAATCGCACTGCACCCCCCCCCCCCCGCCACCAGCAGGAATGTTGGCGGCGGACCCAGCGCAGCTTAGAGGGAACATTGGATGTCACTGATCATGGCAGCAGCTCAGTAGAGGAGCTCCTCCGGTGAATTTGAAAATCACCCAAAAAAAAAGACATCTTCCCGTAGCAAAAACAGAACACTGCTGAGGGAAAGAGAGAGCCACCACAAGCACCACAGAATGGCCCAAAAGAGAGGCCCCACAGATTTAAAAGCTTATGCCTTCAAAGCCACAGCAAACACCACACCGTTCGGCAGCTCCACAAATGGAACACACCCAGCCTCCCCAAAAAACAGAGACAACAAGCAAGGGGGAGAGTGGAGCTGGAAGACAAGACTTGGCAGCATTTGAAACAGAGGTACAATGATGGATAAAAGAGCTCCGGGCTGATGTACATGAAGTGAGACAACGTCTTGATGAAGTAGAGACCTAAATGGAGGGGCAAGAGGGAGAAATACAAAACCTCCATGTAAAAATGGCTGCTATTGAGGGGGCACAAGAAGAGCTATGGACTAAATTGGAGGACTTAGGAAACAGAGCCGGGCGCTCTAATATTCGGATAACAGGAGTCCTGGAGAAGGTAGAAAGGCAGGACTGCAAAGCTCTAGTGGAATAACTCTGCACAGAAATATTGCAAGAGGCAGGGCTGCCAGTAGCCGAGTACTGCCTTAAGATAGACCGCGCACATCGAGCGTTGGGCCCTCATCACACTACTGTAACGCTCAGGTCTATACCCCATCCGTCCCTCCGGGGCAAGTCAGTTATCTCTCTGGGCCCCTCTCTGCCTGGCCGTGTTAGTAATGGCCACCATTCCCTTCCTATGAGGCTGGTGCCCAGCCTCACACTACCCATTTCTACCTGGCCATGTCAGTTGCAATATGGCCAACCTTCTACCTTGCTCGTCTGCCCCTTCTTCTCCCCCCACACAACACCCAACAACATCCCTGGTTCTCCTTTCCCTAGCTCTTCTAAATGGTCACTCGCTCCATTCAAAAACGCAGCTTATCCAAGACCTAACAGTTCAACATTCCTTAGACGCAATGTTCCTCATGGAAATCTGGCTCCGGGAGAGGGAAGATGCCCTCCTGCCTCATTGTCTCCCCTCCCCCCCCCCCCCCCCGAGGTACTCTGCTTTTTATACATCTCGCCCAGGTTGGAGCACAGGAGGCATGACAGTCCTCCACCGTTCCTCTCTTCCCCTCTCGGAGGTTAACCCCCCCCCCCTATTACCCTGAAACCCTACTGTTTCGTCTAGGCACTTCCCCGCCTATCCATTTCCTCCTCCTCTGTGCTCCACCTTCTCTATGCCCAGATCTCTAAGCCTCTTTCATATCCCCTCATTTGATGATCCTAGGAGATTTCAATGCACATCCCGATTCACCATCTAGGCCCAGGGATAAAGCCCTCCTAACTCTGTTGGAGATTTGTCCCTGCATCGGCATGTCTCTTGCCCCACCCACGCTGCAGGTCATACATTAGACCTCATTCTTACACAGTCAGCTCTCCGTCCATTCCATCTGTCATCTCGACCCTCCCTCTTCCCTAGTCAGATCATTTCTGCCTATTCTTCACCTTTCCTTTCCCTTCTGTGCCACCTATAACCAGTGCTACCTCCTCCTCGCTTACCAGATCTAAGCGTCATATCACCCCACATACACTTCAGCAGTTTCCTCCCACTGATACTCTCCTCCCTTCCTGCTTTCCCTCCCTCTCGGTGAATGACCAAGTGGACATCTGGAATTCTACATTGTCCGCTACTTTAGAACACATAGCCCCTCTTTGCTCCATTCCCTCCTCCCGCTCATCTACCCATCACCCCTGATACCATCCCAGATTGTATCTTCAGCGCACCCATCTCCATCGCGCTGAGTGGGTCTGGCATAAGCATCCCACTCCAGACTCGCTTCATTCCATCTTTGTCAGCATCAATATCGCTCCATGATTCATGATGCCAAGCAATTGTATTACTCTGAGTTAATTACTTCTTCATTCAACTCTTCCTGACAGCTTTATCAGGTTCTCCGCTCCCTCTCAACAACCATCTTGCCCTGTGCTTCTCTCTTCCATGACCTGGCCCTTTAAGCTGCCTTTTTCTCCGAGGAAATAGTCTCTACCTGCCATCTTCTCCACAGGTCCCCCTCCCCTTTCCCCATGCTCCTCCCCTCTGCCCCTTTCCCTCTCTTCCCCTACTCAGCATTTCCACACACCTGGTACTCTTTCTGGCCTGTCACGGCCACTGAACTCACTAAGGTCATTACCTCCTCGCGTAATACAACCCGCCCGCTTGATCCCATTCCCTCTTCTTGGCTTTTGGAACCCTCTCTCACCCTGCTGCCATATCCTGCACATAATTAATTCAAGTCTCTCCTTGGGTCTTTTTCCTACTACTTGGAAACATGCGCGCATCCGTCCTATCTTAAAGAAACCATCTCTCGACCCCTCCACCCTTGCTCATTGGTGCCTGGTATTCAACCTCCCCTTTCTCTCTAAAATCCTTGAAAAACTGGTCTTTTGACAACTTTCAGCCCACCTTGATACCACCTCTGCCCTTCATCTGCATCAATCAGGATTTAGAACTGGTCATAGTACTGAAACCCATCCTTCTTTCCTTCCTGAATGAGCTCCATCAGTCACATGAAAAAGGTAATCTCTCTCTTGCAGTATCTTTAGATTTATCTTCTGCCTTTGACTTGGTTGATCACCCCACACTTCTCACCCGTCTTCACAATCTCAGGATCCACAGAATTGTTCACTACTGGTTCCATTCCTTTCTTTCTTCTCACACTTTTTCTGTCCAGACTGGTTCTGCCACCTCCCCTGTAACCACCCTTCCCTGTGGAGTCCCCCAAGGTTCAGTGTTGGTCCCCATTCTCTTTAATGTCTTCCTTGCTCCACTTGCCCTCATTATCCAGCAATCTGGAGTCTCTGGTTATTACTACATGGACAATATCATTCTTCTGTATCACCAGTCCCCTCTCTCCTAACATCACCCACTCGATGCCTGCCTCTCTCGTGTTTCCTCCTGGCTAAATAGCAATTTCCTACAAATTAACCCATCCAAATCTGCAGCTCTCTGATTTTTCTTTGGCGCCCCCAGTCCTCCGCTAACCCCCATGTTATCTGCTACCCCAATACCACTTGTAACAATTCTTCGGTATCTTGGGGTCACTCTGGATTACTCTCTTAACTTTCACCAGCACATATCCTCATTTATTTGTTGTTCCTTCATTTCTCTGCACCAAATTTGTGCCGTCTGGCCTTTTCTTTCCCCTTCATCTCTAGTCACTCTTGTATTGTCACTAATTATGTCCGCTCAACTACTGTAACATTATCCTTGCAGGTCTTCCCCAATATCAACTTAGCTGGTTACACTCATCCAGAACACCACAGATCGCCTTCTTTCTCATTCTTCCCCATCTGATCATGTTACCCCCTTGCTTATGCAACTACATTGGCTCCCTCTCAAATCCAGGTTCACTTACAAAATACTCAACACTGTTCACAAGGTTATTTATACTGTCGCTCCTCAGTATCTAGCAGATCTTATCCACCTTCAGATTTCTCCATGTTTACTTCATTCCATTCATGGGAATCATCTCTCCCTTCCCTCCCCCGCACATGCACACTTTGAGCTCACCCGCCACTCTGCATTCTTCTTCCTGGGCCCCGCACTTTGGAACTGATTACCACTCACACTCCGTACTGAACTGTCTTTTCCCAGATTTAAAGCCATGCTCAAGACTCATCTATTTCACCTTGCCTTTGACCTTCCCTTCCCCCATCCCTGAGTGCCCTTTTCTCACACTTGCTTAGTCTTCCTTCTCCTCTTCTCCGGACCCAGCTAATGTGTCTATCCCTTTATCTCTCAATCTGCACGCTTTCTTTTTTCCTGTCTACCAATGACATTCTTTTCCTTTTTCTGTCTGCAGCCAATATTTGAATTGTACACCACCCTGATGCTTTGCTTGGGTGGTATATCAAGCATTGAAATAAAGAGAAAGATAAAGAAGGACAAGAGACATCATAGCCTTCCTCCATGAATATTCCATAAAGGAAGCGGTGATGGCAGCAGCTAGAAAAGTGGGCAGGCCACAATGGAAAAATAATCCAGTAGAAATATATGCGGATCTATCAGTCATAACAATGAGAAAATAGAAACATAGAAATATGATGACAGAAAAAGACCTCATGGCCTATCTAGTCTGTCCTTCCATATTAACAACTACAACAGATTCACCAGATTACTAAACGCCTGAGAGATGAACAAATCAGATATAAATGGTTGTTCCCCTTTAGCATGCAATTTAATATTGCAGGGGTGACTACATATGCAAGAACCATAGAAGAGGCTATCAAAGGAATGCGAGAAGCAGGATGGTCAGATATACCTGAACCGACCCAGAGAACTACCACAAAACCCACGAGACTATCACAAATGGGAAGCAGTTGGCAAAGGGCAACCCAAGGTGACCAACATCTATGTAGACAA
The DNA here is from genome assembly GCA_033557465.1 of Ichthyophis bannanicus. NCBI lineage: Eukaryota > Metazoa > Chordata > Amphibia > Gymnophiona > Ichthyophiidae > Ichthyophis > Ichthyophis bannanicus. The sequence continues at coordinate 247,580,615 of CM066040.1, read as the reverse complement.
AGGAAAGAAAGCATACTACAACAAGAAGAAAGAGGATGAAAGAGACACTACACTATGTGGATTGAATATGCAGTTCAATATTGAGCTGTGGTGGTTAAACAAGAGGAAGAAGGTTTAAATGTGATTATATGAGTTCTAAGGGGAAAAAAAGGGGAAACAGTAGAGGTGTAAGAGAAACTAAGATGGTTAATGACTTGTGCCTCTATAGAGACGAGAGAATAGATGGCTTAATAAGGGAGGGGGGGAGACAGGGGTGGACAGGAGGGTACTGAAGAGAGGAGAGGGGAAGGAGAATGGATCTCAAGCCTAAGAAAATAGGTTGGGCATATATTACCACAAGACAAGGGCATGGCTAAGGCAAGATTAATATCCTTGAATGTAAAAGGCCTAAACTCTGACGTCGGCCATGTATGTCCAGGGCTGGCAGACTGGACGGGGGACTTATTCCACCTTGGAGGTGGAATCAGTCCCCCTAGATGTTGGGGGATGGGAGCTCTGGCCAAGTAAAAAAGGTGAGGTGGGTGCAGGGGATTCCCCGCAGCCCGACCTTGGCCATGGGAGGCAAATCGGGGGTTGGGCTGCAGGGAAAGGAGACAATCATCGGCAGCCAGGAATCGCGGATCCTGAATGAAACATTCAAAGCTACAAACATTTACAAAAATTTGGTATAAGTAGGTAGAATGGGAAGCTCAACTAAAATAATACTGAAATAGAAAATGGTAAGTAGGCTCTAATGAGATCCATGGGGGGTGGGGAAATAAATATGCAATGATGAAAGTGAATAATTGAAATAGGAATAAAGCTTGAGGGGATAGAATAAGAATGTCATAACAACAAGATTATGTAAAAATTGGATGCTTATTTGAGAAATGTTATGTTATGTTGATGGTCATAAAAATTTAATTAAAAAAATTATATATTAAAAAAAAAAGAATGAGAGGAACCTCTAGTTCATCTAAATGCCATGCCACAGAAAATCTGGTCCATGCGCGTGGCTATAATTTGTGTGTTTATGTATTTCATGGTTTTCAGAAATGTTCCACAATTACTGTTTTCTTTCCAGGGCAGTTTCTCCAAATGGGTTAGTTTTGTGAATCCCTTGACAGTCATGAACCTCACTCCTAAGACAGGGAATGTGGAGTATGATCTCAGCCTCTCAAATTTACTGCTAAAGCTCGGCAAAGTACTTCCATCATGCCAAAGAAAACCTCCTTCTGGAGTTCGTAAGATGTAACAAGGATGGGAGTGCTTGGAAATTCTTTTTAATCAAGCCTATGGTACTGAACACGATGGGAAATAATTCTGTATCTTTCTGCCATATTTTCTTGGTCTCTGACTGCATTTCTTGGTACTTGAAAATCTTCTCCCTCTCAACGTGATTCACAGAATAGTCCTTTGGAACTGACGCCTCTGTAATCAATGCTGTTCTGGTGGGCTTCTTCTTTACCACTATGTCTGGCTTCCTTGTGTCCAGCTGCTTATTGGTTGGAATGTGAGTATCCCAGGTGATGATAATCTCTTCATTCTTCAGTTTCTTTCATTAGGGTGGAGAGACATGACAAAATGCTCCAAAGCAACATCAAACAGAGCCTTTAGTCTAAGCGCCCCAAGCCTCTGGAACTCCCTACCACCAAACATCAGAGCCATCCCCAACCTGAGCCAGTTCAGGAAGGCCTTAAAACACTTCCTCTTTATTGAATACCTCACAGACTCCACTGAACCCCAACCACCATAAATGATCTACGCACAATAACTCCATCTCACATGTACATAGTTATCTATTCAAATTTCTGCACATGTAAATAGTTTCCCCTGTTATCCAAGTTAATTGCTCCTGTTCTTTGTAATGACCTGACTCTTGTTTATTGTCGGATACTGTTTGTTCTATGTAAACCGCGCTGATCGCAAATAGTGCGGTATAGAAGAAATGTAAATAAATAAATAAATAAATAGGGTGCTACAGGTATTTTATTACACAGAGCTATTTATTTACTTCAGTGAAATTATTTTCTTCCTACCATTCTTGAAGAACCCTCAGAACATAAGAGCATAAGAACATAAGAAATGCCGTACTGGGCCAGAGCAAGGTCCATCAAGCCCAGTATCCTGTTTCTAATAGTGGCCAATCCAGATCACAAGTACCTGGCAGGTTCCCAAAAAGACACACAGGTTCCACACTGCTTGGCTCAGGATAAGCAGTGGATTTCCTGGATCCTCCCGCCAACTCAAGAGCAGATAGACAACAGTCCCCACCCGAGCGGTATTGCAACATAACTACCCACGCAAACTCAATACCCAATCAACCCAACTAGACTCACGAAAGCACCCTCATGCTAAATGTAACCCTCCAATTGTGATGTCTTAATGTTGTCAAATACCCTCATGTTAAATGTTGTAAAGCACCCACAAGTTAAATGTGACCCCAATTGTGATATGATGTAATTGCTTTGATTGTAGGATAAGGTGGTATACAAATCTATCTAAATAAATAAATAAATAATGGTTTATGAACCTTTCCTTTAGGAACATATCCAAGCCCTTTTTAAACTTAGCTACACTAACAGCTTTTACTACGTCTTCCAGTAATGAATTCCAGAGTTTGATTGCGCGTTGAGTAAAAAAATATTTTCTCTTACTAGTTTTAAATGGGTTACATTGAAGCTTCATTGTGTGTCCTCTAGTCTTTCTACTTTTTGATGGCATAAACAACTGACTTATGTTTACCTTTTCCACTCCATTCATTAATTTATAGAACTGTTTCATATCTCCCCTCAATCACCTCTTTTCCAAGTTCAAGAGCCCTAACTTTTTAAGCCTTTCCTCATAGGGATATCCCTCCATCCTCTTTACCATTTTTGTTGCTGTTCTCTGTACCTTTTCTAATTCTGCTATATCCTTTTTAAGAGATGGTAACCAGAATTGCACCTAATATTCAAGGTGCAGTCGCATCATGGAACGATACAGAGGCATTGTAATATCCTTGGTTTATTCTCCATTCCTTTCCTTATGATTCCTAGCATTCTATTTGCTTTTCTGGTCGCTGCTGCACACTGGGTGAAGGGTTGCAATGTATTGTCCATGAAGACACCTAAATCTTTTTCCTGCGTGGTAGTTTCTAAGGTGGTAGCTTACATCATGTAACCAAAGTTTGAGTTGTTCTTTCCTAAGTGCATAACTTTGCACTTGTCCACATTAAATTTCATCTGCCATTTGGACATCCAGTCTTCCAGTTTATCAAGGTTCTCTTGCAGTTTTTCACAATCCTCTTGTATTTTAACAATTTTGAATAATTTTGCATCATCTGCAAATTTGATTTCCTCATTCGTTATTCTGTTTTCCAGGTCATTTACGAATATGTTAAAAAGCAGCAGAGCCAGCACAGATCCCTGAGGTACTCCACTATTCATCTTTCTCCATTAAGAAAATTGGCCATTTAGCCCTACTCTCTGCTTTCTATCTTTTAACTAGTTCTTGATCCACAATAGTACACTGCCTCCTATCCCATGACTTTTTAATTTTGCCAAGAGTCTCTCATGATGGACTTTGTCAAAGGCTTTCTGAAAATCCAGATACACTATATCAACCGACGCTCTTTTGTCTACCTGTTTTTTCACACCTTCAAAAAAAATAAAACAGATTGGTAAGACAAGACATTCCTTGGCTAAATCCATGTAGGCTTTCTCCCATTAACCCATGACTATCTACATGTTGTGACGCCGCTGGGTGGGTTCCAAGGCAACTGGAGCAGTCGGAGCACTGTCCTGGATCTCGCAGCCTCATTTCTAGGTTGGGCTTTCTAGACAAACACCCACAAGTGTTCCTCTCAGGTCCATAGCAAAGTCCAGCAGACAGTTCTGTTATGCCAGCTCCAACACCCTGGGCTTCCCTCAGCCCCAAGGCAAGGTGTGGCTTCTCTTTCTCAAAGTAAAATAGTTCAGAACAGAAATGCAGGTGAGTGCTCTGTTCCTGTTTGTTGCATTTCCCTCTTTATTTGGACCCTGGTCTCAGCTGCTCTGCAATAGCCTGTGACGTGTGGCTATAAGGGCTATTTCATCTAGCCCCATCGCAGGATGCAGCTGTGGGTGCGTGGCTGTGGGTGTGTGCTCCGAAGGGGCATGTCCAAAGGGGCAGTGTCTGCCCTTTTGGAGCCCCTTTGGAGCACGAAGGAGGAGTAAGGAAGTTGCTTGCTCTTGGCATGGGGAAACGAAAAAAGAAATCTTTTGCTCCCTCGACGGTGAAAGCTGTTAAGGTTGTTGGTCCTCTTGATACTCATTTTGGAGTTATGGAGAAAGTTCCTGCAGCTTCCGCCATCGGGAAGGAGTCTCAAGCTCTGAGTATTGTCTCTTCCTCCTCCTCAACCTCGTTGGGTTTTACTCCTCCCAACCTGAGTAGTAGTTCTGTTAATGCTCTCCCTGCTCTACATAAGCAGAGTAGGGGAAATTGGGGCCTATTCCCCTGCCGGATTCTTTCCTACATTTGGAATCTCTCTCTGACTCCAAATTTGTGTTACCTAAACCAGTTAGTTTCTTAGAAGTTTCTGAGAAACCTGAACCTCCGCAAGATATTTCACTTAAAGATATATGGGAAGTGGTGACTGGATTATCTTTGCAATCTTCTCTTTCTCGTATTTCTACTTTCTCTGAGGAGGTGGTGGCTGCTCTTGACGAGCATGTGGTTAAATTTTCTTTATGCGATAATCGATGTTCCAAACTTGAATCTCAGTCCTCATTAGTCCAGTCTGCCCTTGCCTCCTCAGTATAAGATTCTCTTGCTTTGCATCATCAGAGTGAATTTTGTGAGAATGCTCTTCGTTCAAAAAATGTGAGGTTTGTGAATTTTCCTTGTACTCATTTCTTGTCCTCTGGGATTTTGTTCTCCAAATATCTTAAGGATATCCTATTGCACCCTGATCCTGATTCAATTAAAATATCAAAAATGTATTATTTGCCTAAGGGTCTGAAGGAGACACTTAAGGATGTTTGCTTAGGTGGGCTTGAAATGGATCAATTAAGTGGGCCAAGCCTTGATTTGTCTGCTTATTTAGGAATGTCTTTGGAGGAAATTTCCTCAAGAACAACTCTTTTGGTGACTTTTCTATTGGAGTCTGACAAAGACTTAGGGGTATGTTTACTAAACGTGAATAACGCGCGTAGTATGACGTTAACGACCGTAAGTGCAGTGTAACTCACGTAAACACGCGCCAACGACCGGTAATGTCGTACTACGCGCGGTAACCGCGCTTAACGATCGTAAAGCCTCGCGGAGCGTTAAAACAGCGCAGAAGGTGGAGAGTGGGCGGAGAGAAGGGGTCAATGGGCGGAGAGGGGGCGTGGAGAGGCTCCCCCTCACTAACGCGCTGTAATTCTGAGCTCAATTCCAACGCGAATGAAAACCTGCCGTTAAAGGCATTTAAAGGGAAGAGAAACCATTTCCGTCAGCAATGTACAGAAAAACCGGGGAAACACACAAAACGTGAGCAGTGTGATACATGTGCACTGAACAAAATAGCACATAAAACGTTAAAAATGACCACAGGAAACATTTTAAAAAGCATAATACAGCTGGGCAACAGTGATAGCAATGGGCAACAAGGAACAACACTGCCTGGAAAGCACCAAATAAAAAAGAAATGATGTGTGGAAGGGTGTACGCTCCACAGACCCTTTTAAAGATCATTTCATTGTAATGGATTGTCCTGGGAGTGTTGTGTAATGTTTCCCAATGATATCATTGTTGCCCAGCTTGGTTATGGGTGTGTGCCCCTTTTGTGAGGTATTCTCTGAGGTTTATGTGCACCGTTGTCTGCATACAAGGTAAATGAGGCCACAGTAAACCTGTTGCAGAGCAGGGTTTCTGACTCGTCAGGCCGGTTTAACTAACTCCAGGGACTGCACTGTTTCTGTGGCCACAGTGTGGTGCAACAGACACAGCCAGTGCCTGTAAGACCAGAGGGTCACAGGTTCAAATCCCAGCTGGGGCTCCTGCCAACCCAGTCCCCATAGCTTTACCCACCACTAAACAGTGATAGTAAAGACACACCTTTATTGCAGAGAACATACGCATGGCCTATATTTTACCACACCAGAAACAGGCACATTACCTTAAAGCAGAGTTCCGCAAATGCAGTCCTGGAGGGCCCCACAACATTCCGGTTTCATGCTGCCTCCAATAAAGATGCCTGTGCTGCATAGCTATGCACCACCCCCATGTTATGCAGATGTAGCTCATGCATATTTATGAGGGACAGCATGAAAACCCGAAAAGTGTGTGGAACACCAGGACTGGAGTTGGGGAACTCTGCCGTAAAGCAGCAGCCAACAGGGCCACACACCCACCCACAGGCCCCATTGGCCAATGCCACCTGGAGAGGCAACACATTGGGTCCTGCCTGTATCTCCCAATACTAGCAGTTGCATACCTTAGCAATGCCACCCTACACCTGGGTATATGGTACACAGCTATCAAACGTTTGCTATGAGAACTGGCAGATATCAATTCCTCTGTTAAGCACATTTTGCTCATTGAGCTCCACCATAACAATCATTCTGATGTCTGCGGTGTGTGCTGCAGGTCTGGTCTCTGACAGTGTTCACCACCCTGGGGAGTGACCCCCCAACAGTCTTGTGTACCATATCCATGCCTGTACTATGCCCAGGACTGGTGTGGTGTGTATGGCTGCTGACCACCTCTATAGTAGCACAATGCTGTCATCGGTGTGGGGGTGGTTGTCTGTCTATCCAGTGTGTGGTGGCTGCAAACACCTTCCACAGCCCACACTGCTAGCAATGTTGCCAGTATTGGGCTGCCAATGTGCATAATGAGGAGCAAGGTACCATGGGTATAGGCCGGACAGGGTGGCCTGGCCAGGGCGCATCTGCACAGGGCATAGGGCAGTGACAGGCACATTGTAGTGGCCGGCCACCACCTACACAAAGGGGGCAAGGAGCGCTGTTCTTGCAATAGTCCAAGGGAGCCACAAAAAGCAAGAAGCCAAAAGTCAGGACGATTCAAATCCAATTTATTGAAACAGACCCCGACGCATTTCGGCAAAATTTGCCTTCATCAGGGGGTAGCAGCTACAATATAGATATATATATAAGTAATACAAATCATGAAACATAAAAACGTAAAAAAGGGGGACTCAAAATAATAAGCCATAACATTTAAAATATATTATATATTATAATATAGTATTATGTAAACCAAAAGAGGGGGGACTGGTGAACCTATTATCAATGTAATAAAAACAAAGTGTATATAAACGCAGGACACAGAAATGTAAATAGTAATAATGATTAAATATTATTAAAAATTATAAAATAACAGCGTAAACAACTTTTGGACAAATATAATAAAGGTGTAAGGAAAAAATTATAAGAAAAATTATTATTGTAATAAAAAGGTAATAAACAATTCTTGAGACAATAACTTAAGTCTTATAAAGAAATTATAAAAGAATATGGACAAAAAGAGAAATGTTCAAAACTCTTATACTTACATATGACCCTGTTCATAGACCGATAATGTAATGTTAAGTCCAGAGTTGGGCGTGTTCTGTCTCGCTATATTAAAGAGACTTGATATCGCCTAAATTAAACTATAAATATAACAGCTAAAGGTAGTTACAAGTGGTAACGTAAAACTGAGTTAAAATCAAACATGTTAAAAATGTCACAAAATAGGTGAGAACTTACATATAAATAAATAAACAATAATGGACTATATAATCTATGTATATGAATGTATACAGCTATAAATTATGCATATAAATCTTGTGGTAACTTCTGATTAAAAATTATGGAGACTAAATACATAGAGAATGAATACTAAAATAAAATACAATCAAATAAATATATATGTATAATACCTTATTATATTATTTTGTAAGTGTGTGCTATTTAGCAAACCAATTATCAAACCATATAGGTATGTAAGAACGTTTTAAATTGATAATGGTAAACAGTGAATCACAGATTGAGAATCTATATAGCACCATGGAATCAAGCCAGGGAAACTATAGTTACTATTTCAATAATTAAAAATGCACAAATAAAATGATACTATAAATGAAAATAAATTAAATTGTATACTTAACATAACATGAGTATGAAGATAACATCGAATAGTCTGAATATGAACTAGTGAATGTATTTATTTGTTCATGAATATTCGTATTAAGAGGGGAAACCGATAACTGTGAAATGATGCTCCCTATTAAATTTAATATAAAAGACAAATAACAGATGTGTATAAACTGATAATATGTTTGATATAGCGAACTTTAATTCAAATATCAAAATGAGTTATGTATTAATGATTAAATAAATAGATGAATATGGTTTACCTTAACATACAAAAATGACTTGAAATCAATTATCTTAAATGGTCCTAAATCCAGAACACAAACAAAATTCTTGTGTTAAAACAGTACTGTTGAGTGAGAAACTGTGTGAATGGTTTAAATAAACGTAAACAAATTTCTCGATAAAATTATATTACTACCTAGATGTAATGAACTGATAATGTAAAACTGTGCAGTGTAAAAGTTTCTGTACCCTGATATAATACCACGCAATGTTATTGATGAAATAGAAAAAATCACATAGATTCAGTAAGTAGCAAACTTAAAAAAGAATGGGCCAGTTCTTGTTCAAAAACGGACGACATGATGATTAGACTTGAAAGAGGGAGATGTAATGCCCCAAATGCAAACATACTAACCTAAGAGTATAAAGGATAGTGGTAAATGAAGGTAAATACCTTAGAAAGGTCTCGGTACTACCAAGATCGTTGCCTAAGTCATAAGAACATATAAATAATGTTAAAATGTCGTGTAAACCCGGCTGTTACTTGGAAAGGATTTTTTAGGAGAAGATACTATGTTGTAGAATTGACATGTATCAACAAATAAACGTGTGCATTGTAGATAGAACGGATGTTGAATAGACATGAAGCTACGTTTTAAAAAAACTCTTTTCATTACTATTTTAAAACTTCAATAGAAGGTAACGTATGGGTCTAGAGAAGTGTGAACTAAAGTGGACACTAAAAATAATGACGTAAACCACGGAGCAGAATGAAAGTGTCGGTGAAGAACGGAACGAACTATTACCATGGTAAAACAATATATAATATGCCATCATGCTTAAATAACACCCCTGCTATCGTATAGTATGCAAGTATTTACTCACGCTAATACTCCGATCGAGTACAGAAATTGTCTGCCTTAAAGGGATACAAATGCTGGTACTGCTCACATAGAGTCGAAAGTGAAAGTGCACTAGCTGCGGGGAATATAATGTAACCTTTTAAATTTGGCGCCAAAAAATCAAAGAAGCTGATTGGAAAGCAGATGATGATGTAAAACTCGTAGATGATGAGGTAAAACTCGTAGAGGCTCATTATAATACTAGTGAATGAAATCGCTGAAAGCCAATGTGTTGTATGTGTGCCTACAGACATCTCAGTACTGAAGTAAAAAACAGAGAAACATCAATGGTAATGTTGTTAGTCGAAAGGAAAAGCAGAACCAATAGACATTTAGGATGCAAATAGAAAAATATATGGATCAATAAATTTACAAGAAGACAGAAAGGTCTATTTCTTGATTAAGACCATCTGGAGATACACTTTTAAACTCATAAATATATCTCTGTTCCAACTTCAACAGTTTTTTATCTATATCCCCTCCTCTCCAAAGTGGTTTGATCCATTTCAAAACTAAATATTTCAAGTCACTAATTTTATGGTCAGCAGCAATCCAATGAGAAACCAAAGGCTTTTCTGTGATTTTCCGAGAAATACAGCTTTTATGCTCAGTGATCCGAGTCCGAATTTCTCTTTTAGTTTTTCCAATATATACAAGATGACATGGGCACTGTATGAGATAAATTACATTGGACGTTCTGCAGTTAGTATAATCATTCAGGTATATCTTATGTCCTGTTTTTGGGTCCGTAAAGCTATTTTTGGCTATAATAGTGTGTAGGCAGATGGAACATTTTCCACAACTATAATGTCCCTTAATTTTAGGGGGAGCATGTGATCTCATAAGAGCTGATGGAACAAGTGTGTTGGCTAAATTTGTGTTTCTTTTATAAGCAACCATGACATGTTTTGTATCAAATGCTGGTAATGTAGTCAACAAATGCCATTCCTGTTTGAGAATATTCACTATTGACTTAGAATGTTGGGAATAGGGAGGCCGCAGGGCCCGTACCTGGCCGGCCGGGTTTAACCGGGCCGGCGGCTCGTGGCACCCTCATCGGGCCGCGGGGGCCGGAAGAATGCTGGTGGCTGGCAGCATTTTTTGAAGCGATTGGCTCCCGCGGCTGAGTGACAGCGGCGGGAGCCAATCAGCTCGGCTTGACTGGGGGGAGGGATAGCCAGCATCTGGGTCTGTGCTCGGGGCGCGCATTCGTGGATGCGGGCCCCGAGACAACGGACGTCTTCTGCTTCTGGCTTCGGCGGTTTTGCGGTGCCCGGCGGTCTTCTTCCCTCGGAGTTGCTGCAGCATTGGTGCCGGGAGCTTCGGACGCTGTTCTGCAACGGTTGTCGTGAGTGGGGTTTTTTGGCGCAGCGCACGATGCCTGCACGAGGGCCGAAGGGCAGGGGGGTGGCTAAGGGGGCGGCTGGGCGAGTTTCTCGGGGCTCGGGGGGAGTTACCCGTGCGATGTCTGGCGCACATGGTGGGAGCAGGGGAGCTAGCCGGGGGAATAGTGTGGCCTCTGGGGGGGTTCCCCGGGGCAGTGTGGCTCGGCGGGGGAGAGCTGGGGGGCGGAGGGGCGCTAATGCAGTCCCCCCCTCTGGGGGTAGGGTTGGGGCTGATGTTGTGGCTCCTGGGGGGGCCGGGAGTGGAGTGGTGGTGGCTGAGTCACCGGGGGGGGGGGCTTTACCCTTGGCATCTGGCTATGGCTGGGGGGCTGAGGCCGTCGGCTGGGTGGGGGGGTGAAGCGGGGGGGTGCATGCGTGGTGCTACTAGTTCTGGGCAGGGTGGAGGGGGGTATAGTGGGCAAGGGGGGTACCCGGCCCCCGGTGGGGGAGCAGCATGGGATTTTTGGAGGGGTGGGGGGCAAGGTACTTCCCGAGCGGATTGGCTTGGGGCTTGGGCACCTGCGTGGGCGGGGGGCCCCCTCTCCCCTTCCCCTGTGTTCCCTTATCTTCCTCCACAGGCTGTGATGGCGTGGCCTCCTCCCGGTGGAATGTCGGTGGCCGGTCCGAGGGTGGCGGACGGCGAGGCGTCCATCGTCCCGACGGCGGTGGGCAGCAGGCGTGCGGAGGACCCGCCGACCTCCCGAATCGCTGAGGTCGCTACGGAACAGCCGGCGAATGCAGTGGACGGCGGCGATGGAGTGTTACCCTCAGGTGAGTTGTCAGCCGGGGGTGGGGAGGGGGGGGTTTTGGGCATCGGCGTCGGGGGGAAGGTTTGGAGAAAGCGTAAGCACGCGTGTCGGCGGCGTCATCGGGGCGAGTCGTCGTCGTCTTCTTCGTCCAGCAGGTCGTCTTCGTCTTCTGCGAGTGGGGATTCAAAGGAACGGGTGCGGGGTCCGGCTACTCCGGGGGCCGAAGGGCGCGGGGCGGTGCCGACGCTAGCGTCTTTTTCTGAGCTGTGGGAGGGGGTGCCGCGGGCGCTGCGCAGGAAGATTCGGAAGAGGAAGTATATCGATATCTTCCGCTTGTTGGAGGGGCGGAGGCGGTCGGGTGAGAGCCGTAAAAAGAGGAAGGAGGACGAGAAGGCGGGGAGGGTCAAGCACGTGTCTCGTACTGTTCTGAATTGGGCTAGGGCATTTTTGAGGTTGGCTAGCGTGTGGGGCCATGAGCATCCAGAGCAGTACGGGATGTTGCTTGCATACGCGGATTCGATTTTGGAAGCCGCTCAGACGCATGAAGGTTGGGCTTGGCTCAACTACGACGAGAAATTTAGGGATAAGATGGAAGAGAACAAGGGGCTGTCCTGGGGGAATCAGGACATTAGCTTGTGGTTAACGCAGATGGCTGTACGGGCGGGGGGTGCTGGTGGGGTTGGCGTGCAGAAGGTTGGTGGGGCCGGCGTGGTGGGTAGGGGGCGGCCCTTTCGTGAGGGACCGTCCGGGGCTCCGAAGGCAGGGGGTGAAGGGGCGGGAGATCTCTGCTGGCGATTCAACAGATCGTCGTGTCCCTTTCCCGATTGTAAATTTAGGCACGCCTGTTCCATTTGCGGAGCGGGGTATTCGGCCCTTAAGTGCTCCAAGCGGGTCTTCCCTCCCGTTGCAGCTCCCAAGTAGGGGGGACGCGTGGGAGCGGGCTCCCACGCCGATTCGGCTCGACGCTTTACTCCCGTGGCTACAGCGTTATCCGCGGCGTCGGGCTAGGGAGATCCTGGGGAAGGGGTTTCGGGACGGTTTTCATATTCCCGTGGTGGGCGTGGGAGTGAGGGGGAGGTTGGGCAATGCGGCTTTGGTGCATCGATTGCCGCACGTGGTCCGTGCTAAGTTGCGGTCCGAGTGTGCTTTGGGCCGTGTGGCTGGCCCCTTTTCCTGCCGGCCTTTTCCGAATTTGGTGGTGTCCCCGTTGGGGGTGGTGCCAAAAAAGGAACCGGGTAAATATCGGCTGATTCACAACTTGTCCTTTCCAGCGGGATCTTCAGTGAATGATAGGATTCCTCGGCACTGCTGTTCAGTGCGCTATGCATCCTTTGATGCAGCGGTCGCGGTGGTGCGCCGTTGCGGGGTTGGGTGTTTATTGGCGAAAGTCGATATCGAATCGGCCTTTCGGCTGCTGCCGGTGCATCCATCGGCGTTCTCTTTACTGGGGTTTTATTTCGAAGGGGGTTGGTATTTTGATAAATGTATGCCGATGGGTTGTTCGATTTCCTGCGCCTACTTCGAGATGTTTAGCACCTTCTTGCATTGGGCTTTGACCAGGAGGGTGGGTTCCGCGCATGTAGTGCACTACTTGGACGATTTCTTATTCGCTGGGGAGGCGCACTCCGACCAGTGCAGGGCTTTGCTGGATGGGTTTCTAGCTTTAGCCCGGGAGTGGGGGGTGCCGCTGGCGGAGGGGAAAACCGAGGGCCCGGGTACGTGCATCACTTTCTTGGGGATTCAGTTGGACACGGTGGCTATGGTGGCCCGCCTGCCGGAGGCTAAGATTCGGCGTCTGCGTGTCCTGGTCGCCAATGCGCATGGGGCGCGTAAGCTTACCTTGCGGGAGTTCCAGGCCTTAGTCGGTTCTTTGAATTTTGCTTGCAGGGTTATACCTATGGGCAGGGTATTTTTGCGTCGGTTGGCGGCCGCTACGAGGGGGGTGACGCAGGCTTATCATCGGCTCCGGGTGACGCAGAGTCTTCGGGCTGATCTGGGCGTCTGGGACGTTTTCTTGCAGGAGTTTAATGGCACATCCGTCTTGATGGAGTCTGCTGTTTCTTCCGCTGACTTACAGCTATTTACGGATGCTGCGGGCAGTGGGGGATTGGGCATTTACTTTGGGGGGGCATGGTGTGCGGCGGCTTGGCCGCAGTCCTGGCGGGACGAGGGGCTTACGTCCAACGTCACATTTTTGGAGTTGTTCCCCATTTTGGTGGTTTTGGAGCTTTGGCCAGACCGCCTGCGTAATCGTAGGGTGGTGTGGTTCTGTGACAATGCGGCGGTTGTTAGTGTGGTCAATCAGTATACGCCGCGTTGTCTGCGGGTGGCGTCCTTGATGCGGGCGGTGGTACTGGCCTGCCTGCGATTGAACGTGGTGATAAGGGCGCGGCATATTCCGGGATGTACTAACGGTATTGCCGATGCTCTTTCTCGTTTTAAGTGGGATCAGTTCCGACTATTGGCTCCAGCAGCAGACGGAGACGGCGCGCGGGTCCCAGAGCCCTTATGGCAGCTTGGCCGGTGGAGATGATAGAGCTGTTGCAGCGTTCGGTGGCCCCGGGAACTTGGAAGAAATATCAGCGGGGAAGTGACGACGTGGTCAGCTTTCTGGTGACTCGGGGGTGGCAGGGGGGCTGGGTTCCCGATCATTTCTTGGCAGAATATGTAGTCGCGGCGAAGGCTTGCGGTCGGTCACGCGCGACTGTACGGGCGAACCTGGGGGGGGGTTCTTTTTTTTGCGCGGGCAGTGGGCTGGGGGGGCGTGGGGGCGGGGGGTTTGGCTCGGCGGTTATTGCTAGGGTGGGGGCGTTCTCAGCCTCCGCACCGGGATGCTCGCAGGCCTATTACCCACGAGCTCTTGGTTCAGCTATCCGGGGCGCTGCCGGGGGTCACGTCTTCCGGGTATGAAACGCAGCTTTTTCGGGCGGTGTTTAGTCTGGCCTTTTTCGGGGCGTTCCGTGTCAGTGAGTTGGTGGCGGCTTCCCGCCGTGTGGAGTGTGGTTTGCGTTTGCGGCACGTGTCTGTGGGGGACGGGGAACTGCGTGTGTGGCTGGCGCGGTCCAAGACGGATCAGCAGGGGCGCGGTCAGTGCGTGGTGTTACGGGCTACGGGTCACCCCTTTACTTGCCCAGTGTACTTGCTGCGGGAGTACTTGGGTATTCGTCCTGCTGGTGAGGGCAATTTGTTTTTACACGCGGATGCCAGCTCGTTGACTCGTTTTCAGTTTACGGCGGTTATGCGTTTGGCTTTGGCACGGGTCGGGATGGACCCGGCTGGGTTCGCTCCGCACTCTTTTCGGATTGGAGCGGCGACCAGTGCCGCCGCGGCGGGTTTGCCTCAGGTGGAGATTCAGAGGATTGGTCGCTGGGCTTCGCAGGCCTTCTGGGCTATGTGCGTTTGTGAAGGGTCTGTTTGGGTGTTTGGGGGGGGGGTACTAACTGTTCTTTTGTTTTTCAGGTGAGGGCCGCTGTCCTGGGACCTGCTGGGTGGTCGGCCACTCCTTTGTGCATTGGGCGGAGCAGAGAGCGATGGTGCGGCCGATGGGGCCCAATCTCGGCATGGCTCCGGGTGAGCTGGCGATCCTATGGCTGGGCGTTCGAGGAATGCGTTGGGTGCAGTTCCTGCCTTTGCTGCGGCATCGCGGGCGTTCAGAGGAGTGGCCGAAGTGGATGCTGATTCATCTTGGGGGCAATGACCTGAGTTCCTGGACTTGTAAGCAGCTGATTCGGGCTGCCAAGCGTGATTTGCAGGAGGCTGTGCTGATGTTTCCGGGGGTTCAGTTGTTATGGTCGGACATCATTCCACGGCCTGCCTGTTGGGAGCAGCGGCGGTGGTCCCGGGGGTTAGTTAAGATTAATCGCCAGATTGGGAGGTGGGTGGTGGAGCATGGGGGTGTTCAGATTCAGCATCCCTGGGTTGAAGTTTCTTGTGCGGGTCTGTACCGGGATGACAGGGTGCATCTATCCCCGGGGTCTCAAACACGCGGCCCGCGGGCCGCATGCGGCCCGCAACCGAACTTTGTGCGGCCCGCGACGGAGGAAAAAAAAAAAACACAAACCCTGTCTTCTGCTGCTGCTGCCGCCGTGGTAGCAGCACAATCAGCTGTTCGCGGTCCCTTCTCCTCAGCCCGGAAGAGCCCCGAGTCTGCTCCTTTAGCGGCGGGCTTTTCAAGATGCAAAGAGAATATTTCCCTCTCGCGCGGCTTGAAAAGCTCACCGCTAAAGGAGCAGACTCGGGGCTCTTCCGGGCATAGGAGAAGGGACCGCGAACAGCTGATTGTGCTGCTACCACGGCGGCGGCGGCGGCGGCAGCCGCAGCAGCAGCAGCAGCAGACAGGGTTTTGTTTTTAGTTTATTTACTTGGCCTGATTTTGGGGGGGGGGGGGGTTAGGACTGGAAATGGGCAGATGGGGTTAGGACTGGAGGTGGTCTGATTGGGGGGGGGCTAAGACTAAAAATGGGGTGATGGGGGGGCTAAGAATGAAAATGGGGTGATGGGAGGGTTAGGACTGGAAGTGGGCTGTTGGGGGGCTTAGGAATGGTAATGGGCTATGGGGGGGCGAGGACTGGAAATGGGCAGATGGGGTTAGGACTGGAGGTGGGCTGATTGGGGGGGGCTAAGACTGAAAATGGGGTTATGGGGGTTCTAAGAATTAAATAGGGGTGATGTGAGGGTTAGGACTGGAAGTGGGCTGTTGGGGGGCTTAGGACTGGTAATGGGCTATGGGGGGGCTAGAACTGGTAATGGACTGGGGGGGTTGCTAGGACTGGAAATGGGCTGAGTAGAAGGGGGGGCTTGAACTGCAAATAACTGATGGGGACGGGGTTTTGGAATGGAAATGGGCTGAGTGGAAGGGGGCTTGGAATGGAAATGGGCTGATGGGGAGGGGGGCTTGGAATGGAAATGGGCTGATGGGGAGGGGGCTTAGAAAGGAAATGGGCTGTGAGGGGAGGGAGCTAGGACTGGAAATGGGCTTAGTTGGGGGAGCAAGGACAGGAAATGGGCTGATGGTGGGGCTAGAATAGGACTGGAATGGGCTGATGATGCGGGGACTAGAAGGGAGCAGATGCTGGGTGGGGCTGAAACTACAAGGGAGCTGATGTTGGGGGAGGATTAGAATGGGATAGGGCTGGGAGAGTAAAATGGAGAGGGGAAAAAATATTTTGTGTGGGAGGGAAGAAAAATCTACAATTGGCCAGGTACTGGTTGAGTAAGTGTGGATTGAGAATGGAGGGGTAAAATTTGAGTGGATGAAATAGGAATGAGGAAAGAGCAAAAGGAAAAAGATTAGTATGTAAAAGCAGATGCAGAGAGAGAAAGGAAAAAAAACTAGAAGAGAGAAGAAAGTACAAATGGACAGCAGACCATGGAGAGTTAGCAGAAGACACCAAGAAACCAGAAGAAAGTGGCTGGCACAATTGCAACTGAAAAAAAAAATGCACAAAAGGTAGAAAAATATCTCTTTATTTTGAATTAACTGGAATATGTCAGCTCTGGGAAATGTGGCATCATTACGTCTGTGCTTTATTTAATACAAGAGGAAATTAATTTATAGTTTTATTTCTACAGTGTTGTTGTACATTCCAAGTTTGGCTTTTGGGGTTCCCAGTTAATTATTGTCTTCCTGTTTCTCTAAATTTTGATTCCTTGTTTGGTGATGGTGTATGTTCTGCATGTGTAACTGAGCTGAGGTATTCTGTTTATGTAATTCCTATTTGACATTGCCACTTGTTCTCTTTCCCCAGTAGGTCATGTATTGTTATTCTCTGAAATGTATTGGTTTAATATTTGCAGTGTTGCCTTTTGATAGTTAGGGTATGGTGCTTTGTGAGTCCTGGTAGTGCTGTTACGATACGGTGGGTTTGCTATGGGTTCTAAATGGGTAGTGTTTGTAGTAGTTCCTAATGTGCCTGGCGGTTGGCACTGGATTATAGTAATGTAGAAATCTTTTAGTCTTTCTTTATCCATACGCTCATTAAGAGGCATGTTTACTAAAAGTTAGTTTATGGTAACATTATGCAAATATTTATGCAAATGAGGTCCCTTATGCAAATTAGGCCTGCGTCTTGTGCGGCCCCCGGGTTACTTTACAAGTCCTCATTTGGCCCTCAAAGCAATTTGAGTTTGAGACCCCTGATCTATCCCCTGTCGGTATGGATTTGCTGCTTAATGATTGGCAGGAGGCCGTGAACCTATTATCAATGTAATAAAAACAAAGTGTATATAAACGCAGGACACAGAAATGTAAATAGTAATAATGATTAAATATTATTAAAAATTATAAAATAACAGCGTAAACAACTTTTGGACAAATATAATAAAGGTGTAAGGAAAAAATTATAAGAAAAAATTATTATTGTAATAAAAAGGTAATAAACAATTCTTGAGACAATAACTTAAGTCTTATAAAGAAATTATAAAAGAATATGGACAAAAAGAGAAATGTTCAAAACTCTTATACTTACATATGACCCTGTTCATAGACCGATAATGTAATGTTAAGTCCAGAGTTGGGCGTGTTCTGTCTCGCTATATTAAAGAGACTTGATATCGCCTAAATTAAACTATAAATATAACAGCTAAAGGTAGTTACAAGTGGTAACGTAAAACTGAGTTAAAATCAAACATGTTAAAAATGTCACAAAATAGGTGAGAACTTACATATAAATAAATAAACAATAATGGACTATATAATCTATGTATATGAATGTATACAGCTATAAATTATGCATATAAATCTTGTGGTAACTTCTGATTAAAAATTATGGAGACTAAATACATAGAGAATGAATACTAAAATAAAATACAATCAAATAAATATATATGTATAATACCTTATTATATTATTTTGTAAGTGTGTGCTATTTAGCAAACCAATTATCAAACCATATAGGTATGTAAGAACGTTTTAAATTGATAATGGTAAACAGTGAATCACAGATTGAGAATCTATATAGCACCATGGAATCAAGCCAGGGAAACTATAGTTACTATTTCAATAATTAAAAATGCACAAATAAAATGATACTATAAATGAAAATAAATTAAATTGTATACTTAACATAACATGAGTATGAAGATAACATCGAATAGTCTGAATATGAACTAGTGAATGTATTTATTTGTTCATGAATATTCGTATTAAGAGGGGAAACCGATAACTGTGAAATGATGCTCCCTATTAAATTTAATATAAAAGACAAATAACAGATGTGTATAAACTGATAATATGTTGATATAGCGAACTTTAATTCAAATATCAAAATGAGTTATGTATTAATGATTAAATAAATAGATGAATATGGTTTACCTTAACATACAAAAATGACTTGAAATCAATTATCTTAAATGGTCCTAAATCCAGAACACAAACAAAAGATCACGACAGCACTCTCCATACAAATTTTTCCGGAAATTGAGAATCATTGACCATTTTACAAAATCTTCTGAGGTTACTACGGACCCGTCTGTGGTCAAAAATCCTTCTAAATGGATTCCACCCAGTACCAACACTATGATTTCAGCGTTTGAAAATGTGGTCCTTTCAAAAGTTGATGATCTGTATAGACATAATAAACGATCTGGCTATTTCAATTTGAATAAACCACAACTGCAGGCGCTTAAGACATTACAATCTAATAATGACATCATAATCAAGCCAGCTGACAAAGGCGGCGCCATAGTTATTCAGAATAGAGAAGACTATATTAATGAAATATCGCGACAACTAAATGACCAACAATTTTATCAGAAAATATTTGATGACCCCACACCAATGATACAACAAAAAATTGAAACTCTTCTTTTCTTAGGCAAAGAAGCAGGGTATCTTACACCCAATGAGATTGCATATCTACGTGTCATGCACCCTATTATTCCCACTATTTATACTTTACCTAAAATACATAAATCCCTACAGAACCCACCAGGTCGTCCAATTGTGTCTGCTATAGGTTCAGTCTTGGAACCCATCTCCAAATTTCTTGATATTTATCTTAGACCATTTGTTATACAGGTACCTTCTTACATTCGTGATTCTACACATCATTAACATTTTACAAGAATTTAATCAATATCATGATCAGCTCATACTAGTTACCCTGGACATAAACTCTCTATATACCAATATACCTCAACAGGCTGCACTTGAAGTCCTAGCCAATACTCTTATACAAAGGGCACAACCAGTACGTACTCCCACGGCTTTTCTAGTACAGTTGGCCTCAATAGCAATGTCAGAGAACTTCTTTTATTTTCGTGGCCTTTTTTATAAACAGGTAAAAGGGGTAGCCATGGGCTCCTCTATGGCCCCAGACGTGGCAAACCTCTACGTGGCTAATTTTGAAGCACAATATTTGACTATTCATCCTTACGCATCTAATGTCCTTTTATGGAAGAGATATATAGATGACATCCTGATTATATGGGATGGTCCAGAAGATAAATTACATGAATTTTTCTCATGGATCAATTCCCTGGACCCCCATTTACAATTTGAGGGCACCTTCAGTTCCGAAAAAATCTCTTATCTTGATATCATGATTAAGAAGGACCACAGTGGCTTTGTCACAGAATTGTATAGAAAACCCACTGACCGTAACACTCTCCTTCATTATGATAGTTGTCACAATAGAGCATTCAAACAAAATTTACCGGTTAGCCAATTCCTTAGAATTAAAAGAACTTGCACTACAGATAGAGACTTTGAACGCCACGCTGTCGATATGCACTACAGATTTAAAACAAGAGGATATCCAAAAGAGAGTATCAAGAAAGCATATTTACGTGCCTGCACCACTGATCGTTCTCTTTTGTTACAAAAAAAGAATATTCCAAAAAATTCTGACAGGGTCGTTTGCGCTTTAACATTTTCCCAACATTCTAAGTCAATAGTGAATATTCTCAAACAGGAATGGCATTTGTTGACTACATTACCAGCATTTGATACAAAACATGTCATGGTTGCTTATAAAAGAAACACAAATTTAGCCAACACACTTGTTCCATCAGCTCTTATGAGATCACATGCTCCCCCTAAAATTAAGGGACATTATAGTTGTGGAAAATGTTCCATCTGCCTACACACTATTATAGCCAAAAATAGCTTTACGGACCCAAAAACAGGACATAAGATATACCTGAATGATTATACTAACTGCAGAACGTCCAATGTAATTTATCTCATACAGTGCCCATGTCATCTTGTATATATTGGAAAAACTAAAAGAGAAATTCGGACTCGGATCACTGAGCATAAAAGCTGTATTTCTCGGAAAATCACAGAAAAGCCTTTGGTTTCTCATTGGATTGCTGCTGACCATAAAATTAGTGACTTGAAATATTTAGTTTTGAAATGGATCAAACCACTTTGGAGAGGAGGGGATATAGATAAAAAACTGTTGAAGTTGGAACAGAGATATATTTATGAGTTTAAAAGTGTATCTCCAGATGGTCTTAATCAAGAAATAGACCTTTCTGTCTTCTTGTAAATTTATTGATCCATATATTTTTCTATTTGCATCCTAAATGTCTATTGGTTCTGCTTTTCCTTTCGACTAACAACATTACCATTGATGTTTCTCTGTTTTTTACTTCAGTACTGAGATGTCTGTAGGCACACATACAACACATTGGCTTTCAGCGATTTCATTCACTAGTATTATAATGAGCCTCTACGAGTTTTACCTCATCATCTACGAGTTTTACATCATCATCTGCTTTCCAATCAGCTTCTTTGATTTTTTGGCGCCAAATTTAAAAGGTTACATTATATTCCCCGCAGCTAGTGCACTTTCACTTTCGACTCTATGTGAGCAGTACCAGCATTTGTATCCCTTTAAGGCAGACAATTTCTGTACTCGATCGGAGTATTAGCGTGAGTAAATACTTGCATACTATACGATAGCAGGGGTGTTATTTAAGCATGATGGCATATTATATATTGTTTTACCATGGTAATAGTTCGTTCCGTTCTTCACCGACACTTTCATTCTGCTCCGTGGTTTACGTCATTATTTTTAGTGTCCACTTTAGTTCACACTTCTCTAGACCCATACGTTACCTTCTATTGAAGTTTTAAAATAGTAATGAAAAGAGTTTTTTTAAAACGTAGTTTCATGTCTATTCAACATCCGTTCTATCTACAATGCACACGTTTATTTGTTGATACATGTCAATTCTACAACATAGTATCTTCTCCTAAAAAATCCTTTCCAAGTAACAGCCGGGTTTACACGACATTTTAACATTATTTATATGTTCTTATGACTTAGGCAACGATCTTGGTAGTACCGAGACCTTTCTAAGGTATTTACCTTCATTTACCACTATCCTTTATACTCTTAGGTTAGTATGTTTGCATTTGGGGCATTACATCTCCCTCTTTCAAGTCTAATCATCATGTCGTCCGTTTTTGAACAAGAACTGGCCCATTCTTTTTTAAGTTTGCTACTTACTGAATCTATGTGATTTTTTCTATTTCATCAATAACATTGCGTGGTATTATATCAGGGTACAGAAACTTTTACACTGCACAGTTTTACATTATCAGTTCATTACATCTAGGTAGTAATATAATTTTATCGAGAAATTTGTTTACGTTTATTTAAACCATTCACACAGTTTCTCACTCAACAGTACTGTTTTAACACAAGAATTTTGTTTGTGTTCTGGATTTAGGACCATTTAAGATAATTGATTTCAAGTCATTTTTGTATGTTAAGGTAAACCATATTCATCTATTTATTTAATCATTAATACATAACTCATTTTGATATTTGAATTAAAGTTCGCTATATCAAACATATTATCAGTTTATACACATCTGTTATTTGTCTTTTATATTAAATTTAATAGGGAGCATCATTTCACAGTTATCGGTTTCCCCTCTTAATACGAATATTCATGAACAAATAAATACATTCACTAGTTCATATTCAGACTATTCGATGTTATCTTCATACTCATGTTATGTTAAGTATACAATTTAATTTATTTTCATTTATAGTATCATTTTATTTGTGCATTTTTAATTATTGAAATAGTAACTATAGTTTCCCTGGCTTGATTCCATGGTGCTATATAGATTCTCAATCTGTGATTCACTGTTTACCATTATCAATTTAAAACGTTCTTACATACCTATATGGTTTGATAATTGGTTTGCTAAATAGCACACACTTACAAAATAATATAATAAGGTATTATACATATATATTTATTTGATTGTATTTTATTTTAGTATTCATTCTCTATGTATTTAGTCTCCATAATTTTTAATCAGAAGTTACCACAAGATTTATATGCATAATTTATAGCTGTATACATTCATATACATAGATTATATAGTCCATTATTGTTTATTTATTTATATGTAAGTTCTCACCTATTTTGTGACATTTTTAACATGTTTGATTTTAACTCAGTTTTACGTTACCACTTGTAACTACCTTTAGCTGTTATATTTATAGTTTAATTTAGGCGATATCAAGTCTCTTTAATATAGCGAGACAGAACACGCCCAACTCTGGACTTAACATTACATTATCGGTCTATGAACAGGGTCATATGTAAGTATAAGAGTTTTGAACATTTCTCTTTTTGTCCATATTCTTTTATAATTTCTTTATAAGACTTAAGTTATTGTCTCAAGAATTGTTTATTACCTTTTTATTACAATAATAATTTTTTCTTATAATTTTTTCCTTACACCTTTATTATATTTGTCCAAAAGTTGTTTACGCTGTTATTTTATAATTTTTAATAATATTTAATCATTATTACTATTTACATTTCTGTGTCCTGCGTTTATATACACTTTGTTTTTATTACATTGATAATAGTTTCACCAGTCCCCCTCTTTTGGTTTACATAATACTATATTATAATATATAATATTTTAAATGTTATGGCTTATTATTTTGAGTCCCCCTTTTTTACGTTTTTATGTTTCATGATTTGTATTACTTATATATATATATCTATATTGTAGCTGCTACCCCCTGATGAAGGCAAATTTTGCCGAAACGCGTCGGGGTCTGTTTCAATAAATTGGATTTGAATCGTCCTGACTTTTGGCTTCTTGCTTTTTGCGGCCACCACCTACACAGACAGGGTGGCCTCAGTATGTGCTGCTGAGAGATCACTCTTACCCTGACTGTGCAGTGACCACAGCATGGTTAGGCACCTCCATAGTGCTATCTAGTATTTCTCTCATGTGATATATATGGGTTGCCTTTTGGGGCCCTGTCACTGATTTAACTGTGTATGCTGACATCCCAGTTCTGGGTGCAGGCATCTCCACTGGGCACTTGCAGACTATTTGCAGCTGGTATGTGTTGTGATGGAGTGGCTTGCAGGGTGCAGTGGCTGATGGCTTGCACCAGGGGAATATCAGATAGTGGTGGGGTGCAGCATGCCATATCTAGGCCTAATGTCTGTCTGCTATTGTGTTCTGGATGTGTACAGAGCTGCATTGACTGCTCTGTGGGGTGTGTGTCCCTCAGCAGGACTGGGGTTGATGTTCCCCTCTATGTCCACCTTGCAGGGAGGTAGATGTTGTATCTTTTGATAGGAGACCCTGTTTGCCGCCCTGGGGGAGGGGGTGGTGGTGCATGGGCCCTCCTAGGGGTCCATGGGGGCTACACCTGACTGATACAGACAGAGATGTCCAAGGTGTTTCTGCAGAAACTACCTGTCTCACACTATAACACTGCTGTGGACCTGCACCATGGCCTCTTTCAGCCATGGACGTTGCTGTGGACCTGGTGCTTGGCGCCTCACTGCACCCTCAGGGTGAGCACAATACCCGCACGCTGTGACGGTGTGTGGCTACCCTGTGCCGGTACAACACACGGTCAGTACCCCCTACCAGGCCGAGGTGCTGTGGGGGTGCACATGGTCGCTTCCCCCCTACCAGGCCGAGGTGCTGTGGGTGTGCATTCCCCATCTTGTGTTTATCTGTGGACAGCTGATTTGCATGTGCAGTGCATCATGGGTGTGACTGGCGCAATCCAACCCTGGGGGAATCCAGCGCCTGCTCACAGGCTTTGATAACCCATAGGCCATCCCACGTACATCTGTTAGCATTGTGCATAGGTGCAGGACACCCTACCGAGTCTGTCATATAAGGTACCCACACAGGTAAAAACACACATACCCACGCACGATTGTACGCGCGACGCTACGCACGCCCCAACGTACATTGTTACGCACACTGCGAGGGTGTGTTTCTGTATGCAGTACTCGACGTAAAGCAAAACATGCCTTCTCACGGCACACTGGGGACTCGAACCCATGCTGCCTGTAACAGTGGTCAGTACACTAACCATTGTGCTACAGCTCTGTGTTAGTGCTCTGTGTCTGTACATCTTCCTACGATGTACGTCCGCAGCAACGCACGCACGTACGCCCACAGTAACGCACGTGGCCACGCCCCCAGCAACGCACGTGGCTACGCACCCAGCAACGCACGTGGCTGAGCAGCAAAGGCATTTGGAAGAAATGGCATCCATGTCGAGGAAGCCTCCCTTCAGCCAGAGGGACATCTACCTGCTAACAGAGCTGTTCTGCCTCCGCCAGCAGAGGCTCTTCCCTGGCTCATCCAGGAGGCAGAACCTGGCAAGGGTCAGGAGGGCCTGGGAGCGCCTGGCCCATAGGTTCAACAGGAGCTCAGACTACCCACGTGAGGTAAGTGCATGGCGACAAGTCCCCCAAATGAAGAGACAAAACAAAACACACCCAGTAACGTCAGCACAAATACACAATGCACTGACAGGGAATAGCAGGTGCTGACACATCCTGCGGCTAGCAAAGTCTGCCACACACCCCAGAAAAAGGCACCCCTGCCCCAAGGGGGTAGCTGCAACCATGGCAGAGGAGCACCACAGAGCACAGAGGTATGGTATAGGGTGCCTTTGCAGGCCAGGGATGTCCCCCATCCACAAGACACCCCAGTCCCACCTCTCAGGCCAACAGGAAAGGAAGGGGGTCTGCACCATGTCTCCTTTAACCAACACATTTGCAAAATGCATCCTCTGATGCTGCAAGCCCCAAATGAGGGCATCTCTCCCCCACCCTGCCCACTGTCTGCTTGTGCCCTGTGTGATTAAAGAATACAAACCCCAGCTCCAAGCAGATGTAGGCCCCAAATGAGGGCATCCCCCCTCCACCCTGCCCACTGTCTGCTTGTGCCCTGTGTGATTAAAGAATACAAACCCCAGCTCCAAGCAGATGTAGGCCCCAAATCAGGGCATCCCCCCTCCACCCTGCCCACTGTCTGATGGTGCACTGTGTGAATACAAAAGAAAGACCCCAGCTCCAAGCAGATGTAGGCCCCTAAAGGGGTCCCCTGCACCGACCCTGTTCCCTGGGAAACAGGCCCTGTATGGGATCACAAAAGAAAAACCACAGCCTAAGGGCATCCTAGTGAGGACTGTAGGTGACAACCTCCCACCCAAAAAGTGGCTGATTGGCACATGCAGATGTGTGTAGGTGGCACACACAGCTGTGATGTGTTATGTACGTGGGGCGCACATACAGTGCACATGGTGCACCGACCAGGGTGATGTGTGTGTGGCCCACACATGGGGCTGTCTCACGTTAACGCAAGGGGGCATGAGCGCCCACCCAATAGGGGCAGGCGCTTGTTGTATGCAGTGAGAGTGTTAGATGCAGAGGCAGAGACCCACCACGTGTCACCACGGTAGCTAAGGGCAATGTTCGTTGTCACCCCTACAGGTGGAGGACCTTCGAAAGAAGGCTCGAGAGCTGAGGGCCCGGTACCCCCGCTTCGTTGCCAGGGTGCAGCGCGAGAGGATGGCACAGCAGAATGGTGAGTACCGGGACATGGCCATGTAGGGGAACGAGTGGTGGAACCACAGGTCCACAGTGACAGGGGAAGAGGATGTTCCCCCAGGGGATGACATGTGTTATCCCTCCCACAGCTGATGCACGTGCAGCCATCGTGGACGAGGGGCCGGAGGAGCCTCCAGACGTTGCGGCCCGGGAGGGAGACCAGGAGGAGTGCGAAAATCAGGACGGCGGACCAGAGCGGAATACCGAGGATGGGGAGGATGGGAATGAGCGCGCATCCCCACTCCACAATGAGGGAGTGGAGGGGGATGATGATGGGGGCCAGATGGGAGGGAATGTGGGGGATGCTAGGGAAATGGGGACTGATGGTGTGGAGCCTGGGGAGCAGGATGAGGAGGGGGGGGGATGTGAATGGAAGGGAAGGGGAAAGGGGGGAGGTGGTTGGCAGGGAGAGGGAGGGGGAGGCAGGGGGGAGGGGAATGGGGTTGTGGGGAGGGTGTTGGAGGCAGGGGGGAGGGAGGGGATGTACAGCGGAGAGGGTGGGGCGGGGGCAGGTCCCCAATGGCACGCTCCGCCACAGGGCACTGGGGGCACCAGCCACCTGCCCCATGATCAGGGCGCGGCAGGCCCTCTGGACGTGTGCCTGCCACACATGGCCGCAGGCAGGTCTGCTGTCCATGCAGCCACACAGACACGGGGAGATGTGTGTCTGTGAGGCTGCATGTGCGGCCTGCGCCTGGCTGCAGCTGTGCGTGCCCAGGCACAAGCCCTGAGGCAGTTCGCCCTAATCCAGGGGCAGGTGCTGGCGACCCTGTCCATGGTGGCTGACCGTCTGCGGGAGCGTGATGAGCGCCCTGAGCGTGCCTCACACGGTCAGCCACCATCCGACAGGGGTCCCCAGGGTGTGTAATATGTGGACACACATAGCACACCCGCCCTGTGATGGAGCGTGCCATTGCGTGTACATGAAAAGGGGCACAGGGAGGAGCGGGGCCATCGATGTTTGTATGAGCATGCATTGTTGGCCATGCTGCTGTCACCTGCCATCAGATAGGATATGTGACGCATGGCCCATGTGTGGCCGCATGTAAATGTTGTAAATATGTTTCACACCCAGGTTTATAAAGATGTTGAATGTTAAACATACCAACTGTGTGGTCAGATGTCCCTCATTGCTAGGTGACAGTGATGTGCGAGTGATGGGTGTGGCTGTGTTCACTATGAGAGGCAATGGCCGATGTGGAACAGGTATGGTCTATGCTGAGAGCACCCCCACAGACATGTCACTATTATGCTGCTGCGAGGGTGGGCCAACTAGAGGGGTGGTGAGTGGCGTGCATGACTGACGTGCAACAGCATATGTGTGGGTCCCTGTGGTACACACAGCACAGAGTGACAATGATACATATGGTGGCATGGAGCGGTTGGCCTTTGTGACCGGTACAGCAGGACCCCATATTGTTGGCCTGTCTTGCCAAGTGCAGGATGACTGAGGTGTATGCATGGCGGTGGGGAGAGGGGGGAACCACATAGTGTGCACCGCAGGGGCTCCTGAAGCTGACGCCTGAGGGGGGGGGATGGAGCTGAGAGTGTTGTGCTAGGTGTGACTGTGTAGGGCCTGTCAAAAACACTCAATATGTCAGGCACGTGTACCAGCATGCAGGGCAGAAATGGTGGATGTTACACGATAGTCAAAACGTCCGCTGCGAAACGTACGACCAACATGCTGTATGTTGTCATGGGTGAACGTGCTGGGCCCAGGGGGGTGCAGGAGCATATTGTCGGTGGAGTACATGGGGCCATCGGTGGGGGCACTCAAAGGGGTGTGGGGGTGGGGGGTGCACACAGCAGAGGGTCGGGACAGGGGCTCAGTGGGATGATGGCCAGAAGGGTGGCACACTGCGGTGTGTTTGCGGATGGTGTGTGCTGGAGTGTGGATGGTGCGACAGGTGACAGTTGCTGCATGTCATTTGGGGAAACCAATGTGTTATTGGGGTGTGCCAGGATGGGTGGAAAGGGGGTGTAGGTGTATATAGCGGCCACTGGTGCACAGGGGGACGGGTAGCCCTTACCGGGGGTTGACACAAAGGTGCTGGAGCATGCATGCCTGTGCCCAGGGATCCACTGTGCACATGTGTGACGGTTGAGACAAGGTGGATGTGTGTGGGCGCTTGTAACCCAGAGTACATGTCCTGTGTCACCTTCTCTGGCTCCCTTTACGTTACCTTATGGACTGCTCTATGGGGGACATTTTGATGTGCCTCAGTGGACACTCCACTTTATAATGTGGCATATGTTGTGCGTTCTGGGGTGCCTTCTGCAGCAACCTTGGGTCCGCCACTGTGTGTGTGTGTTTGCTAGCAAATGTACATCACATACATGACATATACATGCCCCCTCACTCACTAGATAACGTGTGGGTGTGTTTACTTGCACCCCAAAAGGAAGGGGAACATAGACATGCCCCCTCACTCACTATCTAATGTGTGGGTTGTTTGCTTGCACCCCTCCAACACGTAGACAAATAGATGACAACTCTCTCACTGTATCATGTACAGGATGCTACATCAGCCAGCCTTCTGCAACTGGCACCCTGGGGACTCGAACCCATGCTGGCCGTATCAGCAGTCACTGCAGTAACCATGGTGCTACAGCTCTGTATTGATCATGTATGTCGGAGTGGCTTATTATGCTTAACGCGCGGTGACCCGCTAACGCGCCATGTAACGCTCGTTGGTTTAGTAACGCGCGGTAGGTGTTCCGCTGTCCCGCCCATCTCCTTATTTGGGGGTTTGTCTTATTAACGCGGATCCTAACGCGAACTGCAATAACGCGATTTAGTAAACATACCCCTTAGTCTTAAAGCTTTATTTTTTAAAAAACAGGTGAAATATTTTGGGCAGACTATACAGATTTTTCCTGATGTATCACGGGTTACTCAGAAGCGTAGGCAGGCCTTCCTGGAGCTGCAACCTCGGGTCCTGGTTCTGGGAGCCTCTTTTTATTTAAAGTTTCTCTGTAAATGTAATTTGGTTTATCAAGGTGTGAGGTATGGGTTTTTTTTTAGCCTTCTCAATTGGAGATTTTCTTGTAGAGTAAGGGTTGAAATATTATAATTTGTGTTTTTCTTTTGGATTTTATTTCCCTTGCTGCTCAGGATATGATAAAAGGGGTTAAGTACTTTGTTTCAGGGTGATTCTGTTTTTTTGGGGGCTCACCATTGATGTGGACTGTTTAATATGTACAAATGTATTATGGCATTTGTGTATTTTATTTTCCTTTTTTATTGTAAAAGCATAAAAATAAATAAAAAAAGAACAGAAATGCACACAAAGTCACAAGTAGCCAAATCAAATCATCCAGGTTCAAACCCAGAGTCTTTCTCAGAAGAAAACAATGTTGCTGAAATGCACAATAAATAGTTGTGTAGCTGCCCCTCCCTTCCGCCCTTCAGGTTCACTATTAACTATCTGAACCTGCCTCAGGGCTAAAGCTTTCACTGTCTCATCCACAGTACCTCCATGGGTTCCTGGTCCTTATTGTCCTCATATGCTTGAGTTTCCATAGCTTCTTCCACCTCGGGGTATCTACCTTCTTCCCCTGGAAACATCGGGAGCTTTTTCCAGAAGCAGGGACAGGCTCCTGAAGGCTGTGCTTCCTTCTTTTCTGGGCCTCCCTTGCACTGCTTTCCAAACCACATACATCGGCCACAACTTAAGGCCTTGGTTACTTTTACTGACTCCCTTTGCCACCTGTGTGTTCTCTTAATTGGAACACCTGATCCTTTCTGTGGTGGGCCCTCCCATCCTAAGGGATTCTGGGACTTGTAGTGTGACTGACCCTGCCACATACTCTAAGGGATTCTGGGGCTTATGTGACTGACCCTGCCACAATGTTCAGTAATTTTATTCTTTATAATGGTTTCTATCACTTTGCCCGGTACTGATGACAGGCTCATTGGTCTGTAGTTTCCCGATCACCCCTGGAACCCTTTTTAAAAATTGGCGTTACATTGGTCATTCTCCAATCTTCAGGTACTACAGATAATTTTAATGATAGTTCACAGATTACTAATAGTAGGTCTGCAATCTCATATTTCAGTTATTTCAACACCCTTGGATGTATACCATCTGGTTAAGGTGATTTACTGCTCTTCATTGTATCAAATAGTTGTAATACATCTTGCTGGTTTATCAATATTTCTTTCAATTCTTCTGATACATTACCTTTTTATATACCATTTCAGGCATTGGTAACTTCCCTACATCTTCTTCAGTAAAGAACAAAGCAAAGAATTCATTCAGTCTCTCTGCTATGGCCTTGTCCTTGCTTAGCGCCCCTTTTAGCCCTCTCTCATCAATGACTCTCTCACAGGATTTTTGCTATGAATGTACTTGAAAAAGTTTTTATTATGCATTTTTGCTTCCACGGCAAGCTTTTTTTCAAATTCTCTCTTTGCCTGCCTTATCAATGCCTTGCCAATGCTTAGGTTGTTTCCCATTTTCGTCATTTGGCTCCTTTTTCCATTTACTGAAAAATGCTTTTTTATCTACAACAACCTCTCTGACATCACCTTTTAACCACGCCGACAGTTTTTTGGACTTCCTTCCACTTTTCTTAAAGTATGGAGTACATCTGTTCTGGGCTTCCAAAATAGTATTTATAAGCAATGCCTATGCTTGATGTAAATCTTTAACCTTTGCAGCTGCTGCTTTTAGTTTTTTCTTAACTATTTTCCTCATTTTATCATAGTCTCCCTTTTGAAAGTTAAAAGATAGTACTGTGGATTTCCTTGCCGTCCTTCTTCCATTTATTAAATCAAATGCAATCATGCTATGATCACTGTTGCCAAGTGACCCTAAAATCCTATTCTCTTGCACCAGATTCAGTATTCCATAAGGACTAGGTCCAAAATAGCTTCCCCTCTTGTCGGCTCATGAACCAGCTGCTCCAAGAAGCAGTCATTTATTTCATCTAGCAACTTTATTTCCCTAGCATGTCCTGCTGTGACACTGATCCAGTCGATACTTGGATAATTGAAATCACCCATTATTACTGTGTTATAACATTTGTTAGCTTCCCTGATTTCTTTCAGCATTTCATCATCCATCTGTTCATTCTAGCCAGGGAATTGGTAGTACACCCCCACCAGTATGGCATCTTGGAATTTTGTTAATAATGCAGAGAAACATAATGATTATGGGTAAACTCCACAACTATCCTTTGTAAAATTATTTCCATCCGTTTGGCACCAGCACTATATTCCTCTTGCAGTTTCATAGTCAATGTTGCAATCTTGTTTTTTTCATAGTTGACAGATTTAATAAACATTGATTCAAACGTTGCTGTGTTAACTGTCCTTTTTAAAATGACAGGTTTCTCTTGGTTTTTGGTTTTTTTTGGAAATATGTTGTAGGTCCTTTAATCGCCTGCATTCTACAATTTGTACTGTGTCATATCCAGGATTCCTTTTTTTTGTGGAACCTACTGAAGAACTCTCTGACATCTCTCCACATGTCTTGGAAAGAAGCTGAATGCAGCATATTCAACCAAGAGTGGATAACTGATTATTTCCTCATACAGTGTAGGGGAAAGGTCATTTGTCCCATTTGCCAAGACATGTTTAAGGAGTAGAATATTTGCTAACATTTTGAGACTCATCACCAAGAAAAATGTTACATTCTGCAAAGAAAGCTGCAATTGCTAGGCTAAATTGTTAGGCTAAAAAGTGGACTATTGGCACAGCAAATTAAAGCATGGAATCCCCCCAAAAACAAGCAAAATAGACTTGTTTATTTTCCTTGAAGCTACAGAAAGGTGATAGGAGGCAAATTCACTTTCCTTCCATACAATCACACGTATATCCCCGCTAAACACCAGGATGCCGATTCAAATCACAGAACTCCCTGCACGTACAGCAGAGATGTGTGGGAAGCTCAGTTCAAGGACAGGAGGGGGCGGGCCGAGGTAGGGGCGAGGGCGGGCCAGAGGCATGATCCTCAATCCGGACATACAGGGCCTATTCCGATAACGGCCCTGTACATCCGAATAAGTCCCCCCTGACATTGGCGAGCAGTGGATCCGGACCCCCCCCCCCCCCTGAAGAGGTGAGCAGGACAGGGGGTTCCCTGCATCCCAGCCCTGGCCTCACAAGGCCCGATCGGGGTTCAGGCGGCGGGGAACAAGTCATGGTAACTGGACACCATGGCACTGCGGCTCCATGCAGGAGCCTGGCTGAGCTGGCCGGGCAGAGCTCTGGACGTGCAGGGTGCCTGAATTGGGGCATGTCCTGGCCGTTTAGCCTCCATGGAAGCAGAATCGGGTGCCTCTCCAGGCCGTCCAGATTTCTGGACATCCGGACAGCCTGGACATGCACCTACAGAATTGGCCTCCACATGTTTGTGTGCATTGCCTTTCTGAATTGGACTGTTGACCACAACCTTCTCCTTGATACTCTCTCCTCACTTGGTTTTAAGGGCTCTGTACTATCCTGGTTCTCCTCTCCCATCGCTCTTTCAGTGTTAATTCTGGTGGCTCCTCCTCTGCTGCTATCCCACTCTCAGTTGGTGTGCCCCAAGTCTCTGTCTTGGGTCCACTCCTTTTCTCTCTCTATACCCAGTCCCTTGGTGTGCTCTTCTCTTCCCATTATGCCGATGACTCCCAGATCTACCTCTCTGCGCCTGAAATCTCTCCGGCAATCCAGATCTGGATCTCTGCCTGCCTTTTTGACATTGCTGCTTGGATGTCTCACCGCCACTTGAAATTGAACATGGCCACAACTGAGCTTCTTATTTTTCCCCCTAAAACCTCCTCTCCTCTTCCTCCTTTCTTAGTCTCTGTGGATAACTCTACTCCTCACTGTTTCCTCGGCTCACAATCTTGGGGTTGTCTTTGACTCCGCTCTCTCCTCCTCCACACACATCCATCTGATAGCTAAGACCTGCCGTTTCTTTCTCTATAACATCAACAAAATCTGCCCATTCCTTTCTGAACACACTTCTAAGACACTTATCCTTAATCACCTCCCGTCTTAACTACTGTAACCTACTCCTTGCTGGTCTCCCTTTGAATCATCTCTCTCCCCTTCAATCTGTTCAACACTCTGCTGCGTGGCTAATCTTCCGCCAACTTCGTCATGCCCATATTACCCCTCTTCTCAAGTCACTTCATTGGCTCTCTATCCATTTTCGCATCCAATTCAAACTTCTGCTGACATATAAATGCATTCACTCTGCAGCTCCTCACTACCTTTCTTCTCTTATATCTCCTTACATCCCCCCTTAGGAATTCTGCTCTTCTGGCAAATTGCTTCTATCTGTGCCCTTCTCTTATATTGCTAACTCCAGACTTTGCTCCTTTCACCTTGCTGTACCTTATGCCTGGAACAAACTACCTGTGTCTGTACGCCAGGCATCTTCTCTGACCCTTTTCAAATCCAGGCTGAAAACTCACCTCTTGCTGCTGCTTTTGGATCTTGACTCACCTGATCTCCTTGTTTCTTTACCATTCCCCCTTGTTTTATCCCTGTCTACACCTTTTGTGTTGTCTGTCTTGACTGATGAGCAGAGATTATCTATTAACATGTCTGTTCAGCGTTGCATACATCTTGAGGCGCTATACAAATGCTCAATAGTAGTAGAAATAGTGTATATAATAGCTGCATAATATACTTTAACAGCACAGGGCCATCACAATTAGCGCAGGCTGTTTTCATGCTAACTGTGACTCATGCGGTGAAGTGGTAAATGGGTGGGTTGGGGCAGAGTGGGCATGGTGAGCGCGGCGCAGTAAGTATGGTGGTAAACACCGTGCACTAACTGTGACGCTTGCAATTAGCATGGATGCAATTACTTCTACTTCAGTAGGTGAAGTTAAGTTCACCCCATGTTGATAGTACTCCGCATTACCTTATGGTGCCGCATATTAACTGCCGGGAAAATGCTGTCTATACACCCAACAGTTAACACGGTGGCTTTGCACTTAATGCACCTGGATTTTGTGCGCTTTTGGTATGTTAGGTGCAAAACCACAGCACACTTTAGCAAAAGGGTCCTTTAACTCGACTCTCTCTTTTCTTATTTCCTGATTTCTTCATTAGGACTTGTCTTCCAGGTTTTATATAATGCTTTTTTTACCCTAATAGCGTCTTTCACCTTACTATTTAGCTTTGGTGACAGCAATCTGGCCTTTTGTCTACCTTTTTGAAACTCGTGGAATACCTTTTAAATGGGCTTCCATGTGGTGTTTTTAAATCATCTCCTCAGCTCATGCAGACTTCACGTCTCAAAGCTGCTGCTTTAGTTTTCTGCTGTTTCCCTAACTTTTTCAGTCTCTCTTTATTAAAGCTATATGCTACTGTGATAATTATATTTATCATTTTCCACCCAATAAGAGTATCAAACTTGATTGCTATTGCCAAGCAACTCTACCACTTTACACCTTGTACTGTAAACAAGCTCTAAAGTCGCTCCCCCTTTTCATTGGATCCAGGACTAACTACTCCAAGAGATTCATTTCTAACATTCACGACCATGGCACAACCTGAGGAGGCATTTACCCAATTGCTATTAGGGTAATTGAAATCTCCCATTATTGTTCTGATTCTGACTTTAGTAGCCTGTCTAGTCTCTGATGATACGTCACAGTCTGTCTCACCATTTTGGTCAGGGAAACAACAATGTTTTCCTATGGCTGTATTTTTCCCCATCACGAGGAATTTCGGTCTAAAGAGCTTCTGCAGTGCAGCCAGGTCCCTGCAGAACCTTAATCCTACTTGCCAGCTTTAAGAGACATTGTCACCTGTTCAGTCTGCTCTCTCATTTTGATAAAGATTGTACCCTGCTATTACTGCGTCTCATTAGTGATCCCCTTTCCACTAGCTCTCTAAAATGCCTATTGGGGTAATTTTACCACAGGGGAACCTAGGTTAAGTGGGCAGGAAAGCGCCTATGTGACTTTATAAAATCCAGCAGCAACAGCCAGGGGCAGCAAAAGGCCTTTTTCTTGGGAGAAGGGGGGGGGACCAAGCACCACCCCAAGCTCTGCCCTAACTCTGCCTCAAGGGCAGATACCCTTCCTGTTCTGCCCGCGGGGATCTGAGGATC
Organism: Ichthyophis bannanicus; assembly: GCA_033557465.1. Taxonomy (NCBI): domain Eukaryota; kingdom Metazoa; phylum Chordata; class Amphibia; order Gymnophiona; family Ichthyophiidae; genus Ichthyophis; species Ichthyophis bannanicus. The sequence continues at coordinate 247,545,355 of CM066040.1, read as the reverse complement.
TGATTTCCCATGGGCAGACAGAAAGGTTCTTTGCCGCGATCACAGCTTTTCTTCTGCCTGTGGGGGATGGGAGCCCCGTGGGCAGCCTGCTGCCTGCCAGCCGCAATCATGGCAAAGATGCTTCCTGTATGCCCACAGGAGGATACCTGCGGGCAAAACATAGTAACATAGTAAATGATGGCAGATAAAGACCAGTATGGTCCATCTAGTCTGCCCAGTAACAAGGCCGGAATAAAATGGCAGGAGTAGGTGCCACTCTGTGCAGGCCACCCCTCGGGCCACCCCTCCCCATGTCTTTGTTTAGGGGTGAACCCACCGCTCCATGCAGGACACCCCTATTTGTTGAGAAGTTAGATGGTTCCGTTTATTTTGATTTTATTCTGTTGCTATAAATGGATCCATTGTGTCTGTCCCGTGCCATTTTGAATTCTGTCACCATATTTGCCCCCACCACCTCCATCGGGAGGGCATTCCAAGCATCCAGGAAGAGTCTTTGCCATGGTCGTGGCTGGCAGGCAGAAGGCTGCCCACGGGGCTCCCATCCCCAACAGGCAGAAGAAGAAGAGAAGCCACAATTGCGGCAAAGCCCCTTCTGCTCTGCCCCACGGGGATCTGATCTCTTCTTGTTCTACCTGCGGGGGATAGGATCCCCACGGGAAGTTTGCTGCTTGTCTGCCGTGATTTTTGGTAAGGTCAGGGCCCATGTGGCCCACCCCTTTCTTACCCCTATGGCAACAGCACCTACATCCAAGGCACGGACATTACATCTGCTCACGAGCATATGTAATTGCATGTAAATCACTAATCTACTCACGCTCCACCCAAACTCTACCCCATGCAACTTTGTGCCCACATATACTTCTAGGCATGACCTAATTTTAGAAGAGCCCACTGATGCATGCAAAGCACAGTTTTACACGTGAAAAAGTGTTTATAACCTTCCCCTCCATATGTCTATATTTTCATTTAGTGCTGTACACTCTACTCTCCAGGTTTCCAACTGTCGCATGAAATGAACTTCTAGGAGAACTGATGGAGACAGAATTCAAGAGAACAGAGGATAACCACAAAAGTATGAAGAAGTGAGGTAAAAGCCAAAAAATAAGGTGGGGTCTATGGCACTGTCCCAGAATGAAACTGGGTGGATCAATATTTATTTATGAATTTACTATACTGCCTTATATCAGGGATATCAAGGCAATTTACAAATAAAATACTAATAGGAAAGGGGCTCCATTTTTTAGTGATAGGAAAGTAGAGGCAAAGGAAAGGTTAGACAAAACGAGAAGTAATCGGAAGGGCTGCCTAGAGCTACAACACCTTAACCAGTCCAAGGCCTGTCAATTGGGAGGTTTCGATTCGGAGGTTAGGAGGCAATGAATTCCAAGGTTTGGGTGCTCAGAAAAAGAACACAGACTGTCTGGTGGATTCAAGTCTGGCTTTAGAGGCTGGTGGAATACATAGAAGGTTTACCTGGATAGAACGAAGAGATGTGCATGGTATATGCCTGGGGCACTTATCTGCCACCATGCTCCGTGTTTACAGGTCATTCCTATTCACAACCTGCTCGCATTCATCTGTCGATTCAACTAATTTGGGATCATTCATATTTGCCTGCTCTGTATTTCATATATAAACACTTGAGCTCCCTTTAGCTTCTTCCATAGCCTATCAGGATATTCTACACATGAAAAATGTAAAATGGCACCTCCATCTCCACCTACTGGCAAATATGCATAGGAGGGAGGAGTGGCCTAGTGGTTGGGGCAAGGTACTTCAGGCCAGAAGGTCAGTGGTTCAAATCCCACTAGAGGACAGCAAACTTGGGCCGGAAGGACTGGGGTTTCTAGTCCCACAGATGCTCCTTGTGGTCTTGGGCAAGCCACTTAACCCCCCACTGCCCATGTTCCCTGTAAGTATTAGTGTGTGTCTCATATCCCCACATGTTAAATGTATCCTCCAATTGTGTTGTAACCACTTTGATTGAAGGATAAGGCGGTATACAAAACTGTCTAAATAAATAAAATAAAATAAATGCATGCATTCCTGCACTATTCTAGAAAAGGCTCCATATCTGGCAAAGTCTTTTCTAAAATGCTGCTGGAATTGTGTACATTTCTGACCTTGATGTCTCAATTTCAATCCCAACTATCTAAAATATGCCTTCAGAGGGATTATCTTTTGCCTTGCCTGCTGCTTGAGTGACCCTATTGGTCTACCCCTGAAATCATCTCTCTGGCATCTGATGTCAGAGCTTCTGAAGGGCTATTTAAAACCTTAGCCCCACCGAGGGATGCAGTCATGGGCATGTGCCTCTTGGCATGTGCTCTGAAGGGGCGTATCCAAAGGAGCAGGTCCTGCCCTTTTGGAGCATGTGAGGAGAGTTCCATTTAGTGTCTGGCTATTGGGAAGCGTCAGAAGAAGGTCATATATCCTGCAAGTGTTAAAGCGGTTAATTCAAAGACAACACAATTGCGTAGAAAGACCCTTTTGGAATTTAGGCCTTGTGTCTTAGTCTTAGGGGCCTCCATGCAAATGTTTGCTGGTATATCAGGGTGTTCATTACATATTTTTTTATGCAGACCAGCTAGGACAGTATCTCCGAGGGAAGGAGTAATGTAGCTTTTGTTTTTCCATTTATTCACTTTACTATGGTTACTGGCTATGTTCTAGTCTTGGGGTAGGATCCTCCTTGATGAGGGTTGGATTGTATAGTTGTTACATTTTCTTGAATGTATTTGGAAAAGAATTTAAAAAAAATATGCCTTCACATCTTGTAGTACTACCAAAAACAAACCCCAAACGGTGATCAATATATTCTTTCATACTTTCACATCTTGTAGGCCAGGAGGAGCCTCAAGGTGCCGGAAGAAGACATCTGGAGGAAGCACTGGTAGGAAGCCTACAGAGAAGGAAAGAGAGACTGAATACTGGGGGAAATGAGTCTGGGAGTCATACTTAAGGTTTATGAGGGCCACCTCTGATGCTGGGCTTTACCATGAAGAATATTGTTTTAGAGTGCAGGGGAATGCTTATAAATTTTATTTTATTTTATTTATTTAACAGTATTTCTAAACCGCCTTATCTTATTAATCAAGGTGGTATCACAGCAAACAATCGGGTAAAGTGAGAGAGTTAAGCATGCAGTGAGGGAGAAATTTAGTTGAGTGTGTGTTGTATTGTGTGCTAGATTGGTTTGAGCTATGTACAATGTGTGTTGTGTTGTGCGCTAGAGTGGTTTGAGCTATGTACAAGATGGACTATATACAGTGATGCAAAAACATTTTCTATACATACAGTGTTAGGAGGTATCATGTGCTGTTATACATTCTCTGAGGTTATGTGATGTGTCCATAGTGTTCTATGAACAGCATGGTTTTTAGCTGTTTTCTAAAGTCCTTGAGGTCTGTAGTTGCCCTCAAATCGTCCGGTAGCTTGTTCCATATTGTTGGAGCAGCCATGGAGAGTGCTCTGTCGGTTGTGTCCTTGCGTGTGTGTTTGAATTCACTTGGGGTGCTGACTCGGTTGTGTGTTTGTTTTCTTCTAGGACGTGTGCTAGTGTCCGGTTGTATGAGGGTGTGCAGGCTGTTGGCTGATGTGTGCTGATTTATCTTGAATAGGTTTATGATAGTTTTGTATCTGATGCGTGCACCGATTGGGAGCCAGTGTAAGTCCTTTAAGGTAGGTGTGATGTGCTCCTGTCTTGCAGTACCAGATATTATTCGTGCTGCAGTGTTTTGTGCTAGCTGGAGAGGTTTGAGGGCTTGTTTCGGTAGTCCAAGGTATATCGGATTGCAGAAGTCCAGTAGTGGGGTTATCAGTGCTTGACAGACGGTACGAAAGTGTTCTAGGGCGAGGAGTGGTTTCAGTCTCCTGATGATTCGCATCTTGTAGTAGACTTTTTGAATTGTCTTGTTTATGTGTGGCTTGAGGTTTAGTTTATTGTCCAGAGTAACACCGAGGTATCTCACTTCTGATCTTATTGGTATAGTAGTGTTTTGTATCTTGATATTTGGCGGGTGTATGAAGCTTGTGATAAGGAAGCTTATCATAGCTCAGGAAGGAGCTATAGAAAAGGTGAAGTGACTCTGAACAAGCAACCTGTCAGTTCTGGTAGAAATAAGAAAACAGAATTTTCCCATAAAAGACTACCAGTCCCAGAATGCACCAGGTTTCCAACAGCCATTAGAGGAGCTGAAGTGGGGAAATGTGTGTTCAATCAGGAGGGCTATGAGGTAATCCCTAAGCACTCATCTCAAAGGGCAGGGCCTGATTCAGCACAGCTGCGCTGTGTTAGGGAGGAGCACTCATCTAAGCAGAATAAGAGTAGAGTTTATTCTACAGATGACCATCTTCATGATCACCTTGGATATCCAGAGAATTGTCCTCAGTATCCTGAGAATCAGCTTGAGTTTGATCGTCAGTTTCATCTGAAGGATTATCAGAAGCAGAAGCCAAACCGGACGGACAGAGAGGGAAAGAGACCCTTTGGAAGAAGGAAGAGAAAAGCCTTTGAGAGGTCTAGAAGAGTCCAAAGCAGTACGTATACTGGGAGGTATTCCAAGGGCCAGCATACACCATTGGACTGGGGAAAGCCAGAGGAATGGTGCTGCAGAGCTAGGAATCACCAGAGGCTACCTGTGAGGGAGACGGCTGCACGTGGAAGGGACCCTAAGACCTGTGCCAGAAGGTATGTGAAGAGAGATCCAGTGTCCAGGGATCTGGATTGGAAGGCTGGACATAAGAACTGGACTACATACTGGCCAGGCTATATAGAGAGGAACTCTAGCAGCAATGGAAGCTCAGGTATGAACACTGATCTATGCCCTAGCTATAACCTTGAAAGACAGCAGGGAAACAAGTATTCTCCTGAAAATGCTCCATTGAGAGATTCATCTGGGCCAATCCATGATATTGAACCCATGCTTGTTGAACAAGGGGGAATAATAGCAGATGAGGATCCTGTTTATATGGACTGCTCTCTATCTAAACTCCGTTGGTAACTTTCTGTTATAAAGTACAGCAACCATCACAAAGAAATACAAATTTGTTCTTTAATCTACTCAGAAAAGCTCCTGAAGCAGGATTTGACCCACACAGTGGAAGGCAAGCCAGCTAAGGGGTTTCAGCTGGTAACTGCTAGCAATTAAGCCTTACCTAATTGCTTGTGAGCTAGGAGAGAATCACTTCTGTATCTATGTGGGAAGTAATCAGAAGTTAACCTGAAAAGAACAGTTTGTTTCTTGCTTTGTGGCTTTTCATTTGTTGTTTTCCTGATTTTAACTTTGTTTTTCCAAGTTAACACTGAAAGCAAGTTACCTTATTTATGTGCTACCAAGCATATCTGTGTTGGGAGAAATAACCCCATAAATAAAAATCTTATTGGCTTTACCCAAGAGCACAACTAAATTATTGTCAGCAGCTGTGTCTGGTGTGAATGAACTACATTGCCCACAATACCTTGCAAATCATACAGATATATGCACTTGCCAAGACTGTGAAGATTTTCACCCAGGCAGCCGTCTGACAAGCTTTGGTTCTGAGTGATGATTAATGCTTCGATCTTGTTGTAGTTTAACAATAATAAATGCTAAACCGTGGTGCCTTAGAGGTAAGGAATTTATTAATAGGGATTTAATACTACTCGTCTGCACCTCTTCTTCTCTCCCATTCCCCCAGGTGTAATGAATAATTGTTTTTGTAAATACATCTATGATTTTGTTTATGCATTCTTATTTTCTAATGCCCCATCCCAAATGTTTTCTGTGGTACTTTTATTGCAAAGGTATTGTGCTATCAGGTATAGCTCCCGGAGCCTCTTCACTTTGTAGCCTAACATCAATGGCAGCCCACCTTACAACAGCTCGCTCTCCTCACACAGTGGGCCCTCACTGCCTATATATTAAACCAGAGCTTTGCAAACCTGTCAGCTTTTCAGGACACTCACACTGAATGTGCATGTGATCATTAGCATGTACTAGTTCTCCAATATATGAAAATTGGTCTTATGCATATTCATTGTGCAAACCCAACTGGCTGAAGAAAACCCTGAATTAATCAGTGTGGCCCTCATTCTGACAAACGTATAGGGTGTCTGGACATCTGATCCGGATGTCCAGACCTACTAAATGCCTGGATCGTGCTAGCAGGAACAGAGCTCCCCACATGTAGATGCGAGTTCTGTAGGGACCTCTGTTTGTGGGCGAGCTGAGGGCGGAGCGAGGGCGGAGCAAGGGCGGGCAGTGGGCAGCATCATGACTCCAGGGCTGATTCTGAGGTCGGCCCTGTACATCCAGAGTCAGCCATGTAATCAGGGGACTTATTCCACCTCGGAGGTGGAATAAGTTCCCCTGGATGTTGGGGGATGCTGGAGTTGGGGTACCAAAGGCAGGTGGGGGGGTGCAGGGGTATCCCTGCAGCCCAACCCTAGCCATGGAAGGCCCGATTGGGGGTCAGACTGTGGGGAAAGGAGATTTCAGAGTTTGGCTAGTGATCACGGCCCTCGCATTGAGCCGCGGTGGCATGACAACAGGATGTCATGCCACCACTGCTCCATACACGAGCCAGGCTGGGCTAGCTAGGTAAATGCCAGAATGTCCACGGTGCCTGAATTGGGGCATGTCCTGGACGTCCCAGCCTTATGCCGCGATTCTGCTCCCATGGGGACGTCTAGCCCCCGTGGGAGCAGAATTGGGTGCAACCCCAGGCCATCTGGATGTCTGGACGTCCAGACGGCCCAGGGACGCACAGCACTGAATGGTCCTCCATGTGTTTAGGGTGTAGGAAGGGGGAGGATCTCATTTAATTTTGTCCTCCTCATGCCTGATAATGCTAGGCACTGCTGAACTCTACTGTTCATAACGTATATGGGAATTTTGTTTATTTACTTACCCGGATTTAGCTCATTCCTTTCCATAGAAAGCTGAAGGCAAGTATATACTGCCTATGTGAACTGTGATTTTCATGGCTTTTTTAATTTCCTATATCCTGTAAATAAATATTATACTATCTCCAGGAACAAGCAGGAATGAGTCTTCACATATGGGTTTCGTCGATACCGACGGAGCCTGCGCGGGAACGCTCCCCATCGTCCAATCAGAAAGCCTTTGGGAGCATCCCACAGCGCCTGCGTGCTGCCTTCCCGCCTTTCCCAACTGTCTCTCCTCAGTTCTTCTTTTTCTGCAGAGCCAGCAGGTCGTGTTCCTGTCACCGCAGAAGAATTTCCTTACTTTTTCTTTATTTCTTTTGTGTCGCATCTGCCTTCTTCGACGCCCTACCAGTACCGCCGGTCTTTGTTCTTTTTTTCTTGTAAAAAACAAAAAACGTTTTCTTCAAGTGCACTTGCGTTTTGGGCCTTAGGCCCAGAACTCTTTTTCCTTAATATGGAAAAACCTGCCTCAGGATTTAAGAAGTGCACAAAATGTGGCGGTACCATTTCCGTCATCGACACCCATGACTGGTGTCTAAAATGTTTAGGTCCTGACCATTCCATAACAGATTGTATGTCCTGTTCTATGATGTCTAAAAGAGGTCGGCAGAACCGAGCTGCCAAGCTCAGTACCCTGTTTCCCTCTGATGCGGCTTCGGTGGCATCGATGTCTTCCAGGGCTTCTTCTTCCTCACATGGATCTCAGGTAACTAAACATAAATCCAGCCGGTCCTCGAAGGGTAGATCTCCTTCTAAGCATCGAGATGCCTCTGGCGTTGCCCTCGAGGATTCTGCACCGGCAAAATTACCCCGGCGGGAGGCTTCAGCCTCTAAAGCATCATCATCGGGGTTCCAGGATGATCTCGATGGCGTGGCCTCGACAGATCTCCTGGTGCCATGCTCTGGGGTACCGGTGGCTTCCACTGGTACTGACTTCCAAGCATTGGCGGTGTCGATGGATCAGAGGATTCTGTCCATGGAACGCACTCTGGCGGCTTTCCTTGTGGCATCGACGCCCGTGGTACCGCAACAGACTACTATGCCGGTACCGGCTCTAGCATCGCCATCGGTACCGATCCCGGTACCGGTGGCATCGACAACGGCATCGGTGTCTACTATGCCGGTACTCTGTCCTCTGAAACCCTCCGGTACCGATACCCCGGTACCGGTGATTCCCGATACCGATCCCGGTCAGTACGGGTATCGGGCTTTGCAGGAGCATCCGGACAGACGATACTTCGATTCCTCTGAGGACTCTGAGGATTCTGAAGAGTCGGTCGATGCAGTGATGCTTCTTCCACAGGAGGAGTCCTCTCCAAAACGAAGAATGTCTCCTCCAGAGGACTTGTCTTTTCAAGACTTCATCAGGGAGGTGGCTCGGGGCCTTTCTTTTTTTTTTTTTTAAACTTTTATTTTCATTTTATAACAATAACAATACACACAGTAATAAAACAAGGATGATTGCATCAAAATAAAATGGAATAAACCGGAAAATAACCCCATCAACCCTCCCCCCCTATGCTTCTTCTCTAGATAGTAAAAAAAAAAAAAAGGAAAAGAAAAGATATTAACCCAGGCATGGGGTCCATAGCAATTATGTTAGAACATAAACATAACAGTCATGATATACTATGGATCAAGAGAGAGATATAACTAGACAGTCAAGTGCGAGCATTTGGCCGACTGCACGAAATCTGTGAGTAATTTCCATTTAGACACCTGGTAGCGGGCCTGAAGGGAAGGGGTAGCCCTACGAGGAATTTGTTCAAACTTACTATATAGACAGACACAATTCCACCATTCTAGAGGACTCAGTGAAGAGCTATTTTTCCAATATTTCATGATTAACGATATGGCAATACCCATTAGAAAGTCAAGGAGGAAGTAAGCAGACTTCGGGAGAGAGGGGATGCCCGCTGCAGAACGGAGTCCCACTATTTTCCAGGAGAGTGGCTCAGTAAAGTGTAAGATAGATTGAATACGACCCCAGACCCGGCTCCAGTAGTGTTGTAGTGCGGGGCATTCGTACATGACATGAGTGAGGGTGCCTGTAGCTGCATGGCAAGTCCAACATTGATTACTCAGAGTAGAAGTCCATTTGGCCAGTCTATCAGGGGTATAGAAACAGCGATGGGCAAAGAAGAAAAGCGTCTGGGTTAAGGAAGCCGAGCGGGAAACACGAACCACTTTGCTCCAGAAGAGGTTCCAATGTTCAGGGGTTAGAGTTACACCCAATTCTCGCTCCCAAGTCTGCTGTGCAGAAGGGGGGACAGCATTCTGAGGAGCACAAAGAGTTTTATAAAAGGTGGAAGCAACACCGGACTGAGCCCCAATAAAGGAGACCACCTCAGTTATCCCTTGGTCATGAGGAGTTAGTGGGTGAAAAACCCCAGCACTCTTGAGACAGTGCTGCAACTGAAGCAGTTGAAAATAGTATTTAGACGGAAGGCCAAACTCACAATGGAGCTCATTAATGGACTTCCAGCGAGCATTGTGAAACAGTTGATTGGGAGTCCAGATGCCTCTGGAATACCAGGGACTCCAGGCCACCGGCTTATGTTTGAATTTGGAATCGAGCATTATGCCAAATTGGAAGCCTATCTAGTGGGCAAGCTAGGGAATCTAGGGAGCTGATGAGAACATTGAAGGAGCGAAGTGTATCCAGGAGCATTGGTGGATAGTGGGCATCTAGTGGGAAAGTCATTCCAGGGAGATAGCTAAGTGGAATGGGCTTACAGAGGTCTTCTTCTATATCTAACCATATTGGTCTGGACGGGAAAGAAGCGTCCAACCAACGGGCACCCTGTTTGAGAAGAAAAGAGAGGTGATAGTTGAAAAAATCAGGAAATCGTATCCCACCATGTTCCTTATCTGACTGAAGTTTATGTTTCGCTATTCTAGGCGGTTTGTTCTGCCACAAAAATCTGATCAACAGGCCCTCGATATCTTTGTAGGTGTGTCGAGGGAGAAGGCACGGTAACATTTCTAAGACATAATTAACCTTGGGAACTATCATCATCTTTATGGTATCCATACGGCCCCACCACGTAAGAGTAAGTGGAGACCAACGTTGGGTGAGCTCACGGACCTTGGTGATTAAATTTTTGACATTAAAAGCGACGGTTTCTTCGAGAGGATAACAGTAATGTACCCCTAAATATTTTACCATACGGGGCTGCCATACAAAAGGAAAGGTTTGCAAGTCTGCTTGGTGAACCTGGTGGTTTAGGGGAAAGGCGACTGATTTGGTCCAATTAATTTTGTAACCTGAAAGTTGAGAATAGCGGTCAATTAGATCCAGAACAACAGATACGGAGTCTAAGGAAACAAAAAGCATAAGATCATCTGCATACGCTGAGACTTTTATATCCCGACGGGGAAAGGGAGCGCCGTGGATATGTGGAGACTGACGGATTAACAGGATTAGGGGTTCTAACGCAAGATCAAAAGTAAGGGGGAAAGTGGGCACCCCTGACGGGTGCCTCTTTGCAGTAAAAAGGGCTGGGACTTCAATGTGTTGGCACAGACACTAGCAGTTGGTTGAGAGTATAGCACTTGAAGGCAACGGAGAAAATTATCGCCGAAACCAAACCAACGGAGGGTCGCAAATAGGAATGGCCATTCTAGCCGGTCAAAGGCTTTTTCGGCATCTAGGGAAAGGCCAACCAGTGGACGATCGTGGGAGGCCATATTAGTTAGTACATGACAAAGAGTCCTGGCATTATCAGCAGTTGATCTGCCGGGAATAAATCCACATTGATCTGGATGTATTAAAGTGGTCATTTTGTGAGAGAGCCGAGTAGAAAGAATAGTGGCGAAGATTTTATAATCTGCGTTAAGCAGGGAGATGGGTCGGTAATTGGCTGTCAGGTGTGGGTCTCTCCCCTCCTTCTCAAAGACCACTATGTTGGCCTCTGAAAAGGAACCAAGGGAGGATCCGTCGGCTACTAGGGTAGTAAAGTATTGCTGCAAAAACGGGGCCAGATCAGAGCTGAAAGTTTTGAAGAACTCAGCCGGAAGGCTGTCTGGACCCGCAGCACGGCCGGAGGCACATCTTTTAATTGCATCCTGTATTTCCACAAGAGTAAACGAATGATCAAGGGCCGTGCATTCCTCAGCCGAGAGAGTAGGACGCTGTACACCAGCTAACAAGCGGTCGAAATGTTCAGGAACAAACTCACATTCAGATTTATACAAGCTAGCATAAAAATCGCGAAAAAGCTCTAAAATCTCATGATCTTTTGTGACAAGGCCATTCCCAGATGGGCTTCGGAGAGCTGCTACCCGTTTGGCTTCTTTTTTCCCCTTCAAAGCATTAGCTAGTAGTTTACCAGCGCGATTATTTTCCCGGTAATACAATCCCTGCTGGGATGCTATATTTCTAACAGCGGCATTATGCAAAATCTTGTTGTACTGAAAACGGAGACGTTGCAAACGAAGCAGAACACATGGGTCTGTTCGGGACGTAAGAATACGTTCACCAGCCTGTATCTGTTGTTCAAGGATCACCAATTGTTGCCTTCTTTGTTTCCCAAGACGGATTTGATAACTAGTCACCGTGGCTCGAATAGACGCCTTAAAACCCTCCCACCAGGCCCAGTTCGTTGTGTCAAGGGGAGAGTTAAAATGAAAGTAATCTTGTATGGCAGCCCGTATTACAGTTTGAAAATCCTGTTGGTCTAGGAGAGACCTATCAAAAGACCATGCTCGGGGACTTGCATTTTGCGCAGCAGTGTGTATCGTAAAAGATATGGCAGCATGGTCTGAAATGTGCAAGGGGTGAATCTTAGCCATACCAATCTGCGATACCAATGTTTTAGATAAAAGAAAAAAATCTATTCGGGATTGTGATTGGTGAGGAGCGGAGGAGAAAAAGGTAAAATCCAAATCAGAAGGATTCAATAACCTCCATATGTCCACCAAAGCCAAATCAGCGATCATAGCTGTAAGTATGGAGAGACTCTTGGGTGGACCACAGGTTCTAGGCGGCTGCCGATCCACCAGAGGGTCGAGGACCTGATTAAAGTCTCCTCCCAGTATTAGTGGGGTATGAGCGGAGGCTTGCGCAGCTTGTGCAATTTTAGCAAAAAAACCAGGATTGTCAACATTTGGAGCATAAATACAAATACACGTGAATTCTAGATCCCCCACTTTGAGATGAGCGCGAGCCCATCTACCCTCATTATCTGAGCTAATATCTAGCACGGTGGCCTGCAGGGATTTCTTAACAAGTATGGCAACACCACAGCGTTTAGCAACAGCGGGAGAATACGCCACAACAGCATAAGGCTTGACATTAAGCTTTAGTGTTTCTTTAGCATTTAAATGCGTTTCTTGAAGCAGTACTAAATCAGCATGCTCAGTATTCAAATAGCTAAGAATTTTCTTCCTTTTGATTGGACTATTGATACCTTTGACATTCAATGATAAGAGCTTACAGAAAGCCATCTAGTAATATACAAAATTCTGAGAGAACATGAAGTTGCACATTATTCCCTAAACTATGCATATTGGTAGCAAATGACTGTACACACAACAGGAAATAATAAACTTTTGGTAGAAAGCATAAATAACCCCAAAAAAAAAAAAGAGACAGGCACCGAAGTGCACTAGAGAAGAAGCAAAACCCCAACTATTACTGGCGACCATGAGTCTGCGGGGGGAAGCCCCAGAGAAGGCCCGATACTGGCCATACTCCCTGCAGCAGGAACAAGTCCCGGGAGCCACCGAAGGGTGCAGAGAAGCAGGATGGCGGTTCAAAGAAGTAGGTCAGGAGAGCAGTCCAACCGCGTCCGCAGCGAAATCACTGCGATAGGCCCCAATGAGGTAGAGATTTAAGAGAGCTTTGAACAGCAACACAGCTTGACGGTAACATCAACGCATCAGTTCAGCTTCTTTAGAGTCCAAAAATGCAGCGAGGAGGTCAGGATCCTCGAAGGTCCTGGTATGGTTATGCAGCGTAACGCGTAGCTTTGCCGGATACAGGAGACCAAATCGGGCCTGCAGTTGCTGAAGGCGAGGGCGATAAGCAAGAAGCTTCTTTCGGCGGTCCATCGTGGGCTTAGAGAGATCAGGGAAGAAAGACACTTTATGCCCATCTATCTCGAGGTGATGATTAGCCCGGGCAGCAGCCAGAATTTGCTCTGCTTGTTGATAGCGCAGTAGCCGAAAAATGATGGGCCTGGGAGTCGTCCGGTTGAGCGCCATATTAGTGGGGACACGATGTGCCCGGTCTATCTCCAGGTCCTTAAGAAACGTCGTCTTCAATAGAGAGGGTAGAATATTGCCCAGATATTCCCGCAGATCTCCTGCTTCTACGCCCTCTGGAGCTCCAATGAGTCGAATGTTATTGCGACGAGCTCTATTATTGCTATCTTCAAGTTCCTTTTGAAGGAGCAAAATCTGGCGTTCAGCTTTATCGATCTTCCCCATTCGCACCGCGTGCGATTCAAGAGTCTCCGCCATTTTGTCTTGGCGCAACGAGAGGCCCTCGAGCCTTTCCTGCATCATGGTAAGGTCCTCACGCATGGCGCGGATCGCTTCTCCGTTGGATTGTACCAGTTCCTTTACACCACGAATCTCCTCGAGTATCACCCGCTGCATTTCAGGGCTCTCACAGAGCGGCGCCATCTTATGCGGGGAAGGCAGTTCCGTTTTAGAGCGTTTGCCGTGCGACGAAGTGGGGGAGCCGAAATCTAGGCGCTGTGGTTTAGGTCCCGCCATCCCTCCGATGCGCCCCGGCGATTTTAAAGCAAAATAGTGAAGTTTTGCAGGAGTTTAGTCAGGATTCTGTGTAGGCCTCTCGGGAGCTTCAGCACAAGGCGTCTACCCCGTTGGACATCAGGCTCCGCCCCCGGCTCGGGGCCTTTCTATCACAGTGGCCCCTGAGACAGAGCCCAGAGCCAAGGAGTTAGATATCTTACAATATCCTAAAACTCCTAAGGAGGCAGCTACCTTGCCTATTCATGAGATTCTGTGTGATCTCATGTTGAGGATGTGGGAAGCACCTCTGACCACCTCTCCTCATTCTCGCAGGTTGGATACCAAGTATCGTGTCCCTCCTTGTCCTGGTTTCCATAAAACTCAACTTCCTCACCACTCTATTGTGGTTGAGTCTGCAATGAGAAAGATTAGAAGTGCCAAAAGACATGCCTCTAATCCTCCAGGACGTGAATGCAGAACCCTGGATGCTTTTGGAAGAAGAGTCTTGCAAGCTTCCATGCTTGCTGCCAGAATTAATTCTTATAGTCTGTACATGGGAATGTTCTTAAAGGAAGTCACTGACCATTTGCAGACTTTAAGTCCTTTTATGTCTGAAGATAAAAGGCAGGACTTTCTCACTGGGCTCAAACATGCCCAAGATATCTCCAAATTCTCCAACCATGCAGCTTTCGACTCCTTTGAATGCGTAAGCAGAGCCTCAGCTATTGCCATAGGTGCACGTAGGATTGCTTGGCTTCAAGCATCTGATTTGGAGATCTGGGTTCAAGATGAATTGGGAAATATCCCTTGTACAGATGAGAGCCTGTTTGGTAAAGATTGGCAAGCTAAAGCCAATCAGATGGATGCTGAAAATTCTGCTTTGGCTAGACTATCCAAATCCACAGCTGCTCCTGCTAAGAAAAGGTTATTCAAGAAAACACCTTTTTCTAAAAAGGGAAGATTCTATCCTGCTTATGGTCAGCGGGCATCTTCTGCAGCTCAGTTCCCTAAGAAACGTCAGCAGTCATCCAAACAGAGCAAAGCAAAGGCTGCTAGGCCTCCTCCAGCCCAGCAACCTCAGCCCCCTCAGGGCCTTTGACTTGCCACTAGAGAACTTAGCCTTCCTGGCTCTGGAAGGACCAGAGCCTTCCACCATTCCAGGAAGGTTATGTTATTTTGCTCCCAGGTGGGGGCAAATTACAGCAGAGCATTGGACACTCTCCATCATAAGAGAGGGTTACAAACTTCATTTTTCAAGCTTGCCCCCTCTCACAAGAGTGCACCAGTTCAATTCTCCAACCTCTCTCTTCAACCTGTTGGGGCAGGAGGTTGCCACCCTTCTCGCCCAGGGGGCAATAGAGGAATTGCCTCTTCAACAACAGGGCACAGGTTTCTACTCCCCCTATTTTCTTATTCCGAAGAAAACAGGGGGTTTCAGACCCATTTTAGATCTCAGAGAGTTGAACAGATTCCTAGTCAAGGAAAAATTCAAGATGGTTTCTCTGGGAACTCTGTTGCCATACCTTCAGAATCAGGATTGGCTTTGTTCTCTACATCTCAAGGATGCTTACACTCATGTTCTCATCCATTCAACTCACAGAAGGTTCCTTCGGTTCCTTTTTCAAGAGAAGCACTATCAATACAGAGTGCTCCCTTTTGGTCTGGCCTCTGCACCAAGGGTGTTCACGAAATGCATGGCAGTGGTAGCTGCTTTTCTGCGCACCCTAGAAACATAGAAACATAGAAACATGATGACAGAAAAAGACCACATGGCCTATCTAGTCTGTTCTTCCATATCAACAACTACAACAGTCCACTTTTTACCTTTAGAGATCCTCTGTGTTGGTCCCATGCTTTTTTGAATTCAGTTACTGTCCTCATCTCTACCACCTCCACTGGGAGACTATTCCACGGATCCACTACTCTTTCCGTAAAGAAATATTTCCACATATCACTCCTGAATCTATCTCCCTTCACCCTCATCCCATGTCCCCTCGTAGCAGAACTTGCTTTCAATTGAAAAAGGCTCTCTCCCTGAACATTTATGCCACGGAGGTATTTAAACATCTCAATCATATCACCTCTATCCCGCCTTTCCTCTAAGGTGTACATATTAAGATCCTTAAGTCTGTCCTCATATGCGTTATAATGAAGCCCACTAATCATTTTAGTAGCCACCCTCTGCACCGACTCCATCCTGTTCACATCCTTTTGAAGGTGCGGTCTCCAGAATTGCACACTATACTCCAAATGAGGTCGCACCAAAGACTTATACAGAGGCATTATCACCTCCTTTTTTCTGCTAGCCATTCCTCTCCGTATGCACCCAAGCATCCTTCTAGCTTTTGCCGTCACCTTTTCTACCTGTTTAGCTACTTTAAGATCATCAGACACAACCACGCCTAGGTCCCGCTCTTCTTTAGTGGACAAAAGTACTTCACCTCCTATACTGTATTGCTCCCTTGGATTGCTGCAGCCCAAATGCATGACGTTACATTTTTTAACATTAAATCCCAGCTGCCAAATTCTAGACCATTCTTCAAGCTTAGCTAGATCCCTGCTCATGTTATCTACACCTTCCTGGGTGTCTACTCTATTGCAGATTTTGGTATCATCTGCAAAGAGGCAAACCTTACCCGACAGCCCTTCTGCTATATCACTAACAAAGATGTTAAAAAGAATCGGACCAAGGACAGATCCCTGGGGCACACCACTGGTAACATCCTTCTCCTCAGAGTGAGCTCCATTTACTTGTACTCTTTGTCGCCTCCCACCCAACCAATTTCTAACCCAAGCAGTAACTTTAGGGTCCATCCCTAGGGTGCTCAGTTTGTTTATAAGTCGCCTGTGAGGAACAGTGTCAAAGGTTTTACTGAAATCTAAATACACCACATCTAGAGCTCTCCCTCGGTCTAACTCCCTGGTCACTCACTCAAAGAACTCAATCAGAATATTCGTCTTCCCTTATCTGGACGACTAGCTCATTCGAGCTCCCACTCAGTCAGAGGCCAAAAGTTCTCTAACCTGCACAATGCGTATCCTTCAGAATTTAGGGCTGGTAATAAACATCCCAAAATCCAATTTGATCCCTACTCAGTCCCTGGAGTTTATAGGGGCGTTGCTGGATACCACAAGGGCAAGGGCCTATCTACCCCAGGCCCGTTGCCTTCGCTTGGTGCAGTTAGCTTTTCAAGCAGAGTTGAAGCCCCTCCTAACTGCTCGAGAGATGTTACAGTTGCTAGGCCACATGGCTTCCACCGTGCATGTGGTACCATATGCTCGCCTTCACATGAGGGCAGCTCAGTGGACTTTATCCACCCAATGGACCCAGGCATTAGGCTGCCTGTCAGACAAAAGAGCAAACACAAATCGCCTCATTTTGTCCTTCCAATGGTGGAAGTCCCCTCAAAACCTGTTGCTGGGGTCCCCCTTTCAGCAGTCTCAACCCCAAGCAACTCTTACAACAGATGCTTCTCCAATGGGCTGGGGAGCTCATCTGCAAGACCTCTCCACCCAAGGCATCTGGTCCCCACAGGAGAGTTGTCTACATATCAATCTCTTGGAACTCAGAGCTATCTTCCTTGCTCTGCGGGTGTTCCACTCCCTGCTAAGCTACAAGACAGTCCTTATCCACACGGACAATCAGGTAGCCATGTTCCATGTGAACAAGCAGGGAGGAACTGGCTCTCTGTCGCTTTGCAACGAAGCTTTGCGACTGTGGGCCCTCGCCAGAGAGCATCATATTCATCTTCTGGCAGTTTATCTTCCAAGCGTTCAAAACTCTTGGTCAGACAGGCTCAGTCGAGTTCTGCTTCCACACGAGTGGTCCCTACATGTGGACCAGGTGGCCAAGATTTTTCAAATTTGGGGAACCCCGGACATAGACCTCTTTGCAAGTCCGTGGAATGCCAAACTTCCCCGGTTCTGTTCCAGAACTCTGGCTCAGGGAACTCAGGCAAGGGATGCTTTCCTCCTTCACTGGGGTCAAGACTTCCTCTATGCCTTTCCACCCATTCCCCTAAATCCCAAAACCCTGTTCAAGCTTCAGAGAGACAGAGGCCACATGATTCTCATAGCTCCACATTGGCCACGGCAAGTGTGGTACCCTCTGCTTCTACATCTCTCTCAAGCTCCCTCCCTGGAGTTAGGGTCTGATCCAGACCTCCTCTCTCAAGAGGACGGAAAGTTATGGCATCCCAACCCCCAGTCTCTGCATCTCAGGGCTTGGTTGCTGAAGGCCTAGATCTCCAGGATCTTCATCTTTCTCAACAAGTGAAAGATGTTCTTTATGCTTCCAGGAAACCTTCCACTAGACATTCTTATGCTTTCAGGTGGAAGAGGTTTACTATCTGGTGTTCTGGGAAGGGTCTTAACTCCCTTGCCATACCTCTGGAATCTTTGCTGGAGTATCTCCTCCATCTGTCTAATGCAGGCCTTAAGATAAATTCAGTAAGGGTCCATTTGAGTGCTATTGCAGCTTCCCTTAAGCCTCTAAATGGACAACCTATTTCCTCTCATCCTCTTGTAGCAAGATTCATGAGAGGCCTCCTTTTAACAAAGCCTCCCATTAGACCACCCCCCTGGTGGCATGGGACTTAAACTTGGTTCTTGGTCAGCTTATGAAGCCGCCTTTTGAACCTTTGGCTACCACCTCCTTGAAATACCTTTCTTGGAAGGTCATCTTTCTCATTGCAATCACATCAGCACATCGTATTAGTGAATTGCAAGCACTCGTAGCTAATCCACCTTATACAAGGTTCCATCATGACAAGGTGGTCCTTAGGACTCATCCACACCTTATGCCTAAGGTGGTCTCGCCTTTTCACCTCAACCAAGAGGTCTACCTACCTGTCTTTTTTCCAGGACCTCATGCATCAAGTGCAGAGAGGAATCTTCATACCCTGGACTGTAAAAGAGCCCTGGCTTTTTACTTACAAAGGACACAGCAACATAGAACGTTCTCCCAGCTCTTTGTTGCCTTTGATCCTTCTCACTTGGGACTACCAGTCTCCAAGAGAACATTATCCAAGTGGATTGCCCAGTGTATTTCCTTCGCCTATCAGAGCAAGAACCTTTCTCTGGAGGGCCATGTCACAGCTCACAATGTGAGAGCCATGGCAGCCTCAATGGCTCATCTGAACTCGGTGTCTATTGATGACATCTGTTGAGCAGCCACTTGGGCCTCAGTTCATACCTTCACAGCCCATTACTACTTGCACAAGGACTCCCGCCGGGATGCCTTGTTTGGTCAGGCTGTTCTTAAACACCTGTTCCATAATCAACTCCTACCCACCATCCCTCATGGGATGCCAGAGATCCATGTGGGGAAGTGCAGCCCTGTCCCAGGGACACACAACTTCTGGGATCTCTCCCTGGCATCTAAAGCTAGGGAGTCCCCATATGTGAAGACTCATTCCTGCTTGTTCCTGGAGATAGCACAGTTACTTACCTGTAACAGGTGATCTCTGGGAACAGCAGGAATAAGTCTTCACAACCCACCCACCTCCCCTAGGAGTTCTCTCTCTCTATCTCTCTTTCCTTTCCTTCTCTCCCTCTATCTTTATCTCAGCTCTAAAACTCAACTGAGGAGAGACAGTTGGGAAAGGCGGGAAGGCAGCACACAGGCGCTGTGGGATGTTCCCAAAGGCTTTCTGATTGGGCGCTGGGGAGCATTCCCGCGCAGGCTCTGTCGGTACCGACGAAACCAATATGTGAAGACTTATTCCTCCTGTTCCCAGAGATCACCTGTTACAGGTAAGTAACTGTGCTTTACCTTAAGTATTATATTTTATATGCAATAATTGTTAGTCTCTGGAGATGAGGGTTTTGGATTTGTTAGGAACTGGGGAACATTCTGAGGAAAGGAGGGGCTCTTCCGAAGGGATGGGCTTCACCTTAACCGGGATGGAACCAGGCTGCTGGCATTAACCTTTAAAAAGAAGATAGAGCAGCTTTTAAACTAGATAATAGGGGAAAGCTGACAGTCGCCCAAGAGCGCATGGTTCGGAAGAATGTATCCTTGAAGGATACTACCAAAAGCAGAGAGGTTCCAAAAAGAGTAAAGTAGCCCAAATGCCCTCGAGTATGGAGCAGACAGAGCTTAAAGATCCCAAATTACCCATGTCTACCAATAGCCAGATTAATATGAATAAAATACAGTCTCTAAAATGCTTGTATGCAAATGCTAGAAGTCTAAAAAATAAGATGGGAGAGTTAGAATATATAGCACTAAATGAGAGATTAGATTTGATTGGAATATCAGAGACATGGTGGAAGGAGGACAACCAGTGGGACACTGTGATACCTGGGTACAAACTATATCGTAATGATAGAGCTGATCAAATTGGTAGAGGGGTTGCGCTCTATGTTAGAGAGGGCATTGAATCAGAAAGGATTAAAGTTTTGCAGAAAACAAAATTTGCTGTAGAATCTCTATGGATTGCAATTCCCTGTAAAAAGGGGAAGGCGATGGCAGTGGGGTGTACTATCGACCGCCTGGCCAGAATGAACAAATGGATGATGAAATGCTCAAAGAAATCAAGGAAGCTAACAAACGTTACAGTGCAGTAACAATAATGGGTGATTTCAATTACCCCGGTATCGACTGGGTCAGTGTCACGGCAGTACATGCTAGGGAGATAAAGTTCCTAGATGAAGTAAATGACTGCTTCTTGGAGCAGCTGGTTCATGAACCGACCAGACGGGAAGCCACATAAGACCTAGTCCTTAGTGGAACACCAGATCTAGTGCAAGAGATAAGGGTGTTGGGGCCACTTGGCAATAGTGATCATAGCATGATCGCATTTGATTTAATTAGTGGAGGAGGAATAGTAAGGAAATCCACAGTACTACCTTTTAATTTTCGAAAGGGAGACTATGATAAAATGAGGAAAATAGTTAAGAAAAAACTAAAAGGAGCAGTTGCAAAGGTTAAAGACTTACATCAAGCTTGGGTGTTGTTGAAAAATACTATCTTGGAAGCCCAGACCAGCTGTATTCCACGCTTTAAGAAAAGTGGAAGGAAGTCCAAAAAACTGCCAGCATGGTTTAAAGGTGAGGTCAGAGAGCCTGTTGTTGCCAAAAAAGCATCTTTCAGGAAATGGAAAAAAGAGCCAAACGACGAAATCTGGAAACAGCACAAGCACTGGCAAGTCAAATGCAAGGCACTGATAAGGCAGGCAAAGGGAGAATTTGAGAAGAAGCTTGCTGCGGAAGCAAAAATGCGAAATAAAGACTTTTTCAAGTACATTCGTAGCAAAAAACCTGTGAGAGAGTCAGTTGGTCCATTAGATGATAGAGGGGTTAAAGGGGCACTAAGAGGCGACAAGGCGATAGCGGAGAGACTGAATGAATTCTTTGTTTTGGTCTTTACTGAGGAAGATGTAGGGTTGTTACCCATGACTGAAGTGGTATTTAAAGGTGCGGAAGAATTGAAGGAAATATCGATACATCAGTAAGATATATTACAACTATTAGATAAACTGAAGAGTAGCAAATCACCTGGACTGGATGGTATACATCCAATGGCATTGAACGAACTGAAATATGAGATTGCAGACCTGCTATTAGTAATCTGTGAATTTTCATTAAAATCATCTGTAATACCTGAAGATTTGGAGGATCGCCAATGTAACACCAATTTTTAAAAAGTGTTCCAGGGGTGATCCGGAAAACTACAGACCGGTGAGCCTGACATCAGTACCAGGAAATATGGTAGAAACCATCATAAAGAACAAAATTACTCAGCATGTAGATAGTCATGGCCTAATGGGAGACAACCAACATGGAAGGAAGATCTTGTCTTACTAATCTGTTATGGTTTTTTGAAGGTGTGAATAAACAGGTGAACAAATGTGAGTCAGTTGATATAGTGTATTTGGACTTTCAGAAAGCCTTTGACAAGGTCCCTCATCAGAGACTTTTTGCAAAACTAAAGATTCATGGGATAGGAGGCAGTGTACTATTGTGGATCAGGAACTGGTTAAAGATAGAATGCAGAGGGTAGGGCTAAATGGTCAATTTTCCCAATGGAGAAAGGTGAATAGTGGTGTACCCCAGGGATCTGTGCTGGATCCGCTGCTTTCTGACATATTCATAAATGACCCAGAAAGGGGAATAACGAATGAGGTTATCAAATTTGCAGATGACACAAAACTATTTAAAGTTGTTAAAACCCAAGAGGATTGTGGAAAATTGCAAAAGGATCTTGATAAATTGGAAGACTGGGCATCAAAATGGCAGATGAAATTTAATGTGGACAAGTGCAAAGTTATGCACCTAGGGAAGAACAACTCAAACTATGGTTTCACGATGCAAGGTTCCACATTAGGAACCACCACCCAGGAAAAAGAATTAGGCGTCATTGTGGATAACATGTTAAAACCCTCAGCCCAGTGTGCAGCGGCTTCCAAGAGAGCAAATAGAATGCTAGGTATCATAAGGAAAGGAATGGAAAATAAAACAAAAGATATTTTAATGCCTCTATATATATTATAATGCCTCTATATCGTGAGACCGCACCTTGAATATTGTGTGCAATTCTGGTCGCCGTATCTTAAAAAGGATATAGGGTTATTAGAAAAGGTTCAGAGAAGAGCCACCAAAATGGTAAAGTGGATGGAAGGATACTCCTATGACGAAAGGCTAAAAAGGTTAGGGCTCTTTAACCTGGAAAAAAGACGGATGAGGGGAGATATGATAGAAGTCTATAAATTAATGAACGGAGTGGAACGGGTAAACGTAGATCGATTGTTAACGTAATCAGAATATAGAAAGACTAGGGGACATGCAATGAAGCTACAGGGTAAACTATTTAAGACTAATAAAATAAAATAAAATATTTTTTCACTCAACGTGTAATCAAACTCTGGAATTTGTTACCGGAGGATGTATTTATTTAGCTGTATTTATTTCGCTGTATTTAGTATGTAGTAAAGGCTGTTAGTGTAGCTGGGTTTAAAAAAGGTTTGGACAAGTTCCTGGAGGAAAGGTCCATAGACCATTATTAAGAAGGGACCCAGGATATCAATGCTTGACCCAGTACAAGCATTGTGGAACCTGTGTCTTTTGGGGAAACTGCTAGGTACGTATGACCTAGATTGGCCACTGCTGGAAACAGGATACTGGGCTTGATGGACCTTGGTCTGACCCAGTATGGCATATCTTATGTTCTTATGTTCTCCAGATGCAATATCTCTTGAACCTTAGTGTGTCAGATATTTCCTGAACATCCAAGCCAGTACCCTTGCTGGGGGTGGGGGGGGGGGGGGGCGTGGAGACTGAGGACCCCAGAGGCCTGCTTGGTGCTAACTGAGAAGAACAGAAGGGGTAGATGCTATCACCAAGCTGCAGAACAGAACCAAACGCCTGTGCCACTGCTAAGAAGGACTAATGAGGAACCTTTTAAAAGAAAGCAGGAGTGCTGCATCATGTGACCCCAAAATTAGTACAATTTAAGCCAACTATATTCAACAGAGATGACTGTCTGATTTCAGCTTGCAGTGTTGACCATTGAGAAGTACTGAATGTAAATAAAAGTCTCTTCTCTTTGGAGCATGGTTAGCAAATGGCAATAGTTTACCACAAGTTAGGCCCCCTAAAGTTAGCACAGGGGGTGGCATGGACTCATGCTAATTATTGGGGTCATGTCCGCATGTCTCTCTGTGCTTATAATGTTGGAGCCACACCTCAATGCACTCAACAGCAGGAACCCCTAATACGGGTGCACTTACCTCCACCCTGTGTGGAGGAGATGACCGCCTCCATGCCAAGGACAGCATTCGCAGTTAGCATGCCCTAATGGTACCCGTATTAACTGCGATGTACTTTCAACGCTCACATTTCTCTGAGCCCAGCCAGTCCACACCCCATCGTGCACTAAGCAGTTAGTGTGGGATTTTACCATGCTGCCCCAGGCTAATAGCGCAGTGCAATTAGCATGCAGTAAACCCCGTGCCAATCAGTGGCACACTTTAGTAAACATGCCCCTCTGCGACTAAAATATTATCATGGCAGGAGACATGGGTTCCCACCCTTGCACGTAAACGAGTGATACCTTTCAGCATGTAAATCAAGGTCTATTTTCAGTTAGTTTTTAATGCACAGCAAGACTATTTTTAATAACTTTTCCATAGTCTTTAGATATAATTACAGAGACTGACCTTTGCTTTCACACATTTTTTCTGTCAGCTATTTTCAGTTACTGAGTTAAAGAACCACTTCACACAATGTGAAATGTAACAAAATTACCTTTTACCAAATCCGACAAGGAAGGAAGATCAGTCAAAGCACTCTTGAACGACATTCAAAAACACGAGAGAATACAGAAATTTGTCTTCCTGTTTGAAAAAAAATATCCCTGAACTTCAGTAATATTACTACTTATGTAACGGTGCAAACAGTTACCATTTCTACATTTGCCTTCTGACAGGAGGTAGACAAAATGATTTCAGCACGTTGATACAGCAACACAAATGTAAATACATAAATTATTCTCATATGATTCTTCATTTGAAACTTTAATGCTAAACATAAGATATTGAAAAATGTTGGCGAAGTGTGTTCCCGATCTGATGACCTCTATAACGTCCAACATGTTTTTTTTTGTACCGTTTTGATGAAACGAAGATACGATGACCATTCTCAAGGTGTTGTGCTGGTTTTAAAGGCTATAATTTTTTTTGCTTGCAAATGACCGTCCAGCATCCTTCGCTCTGAGAGCCCTCAATAGAACATCTCCTTGTTGATCCACATCAGACTGCGGGTCTCATTGGGCTTGCATTCATACTCAATGCTGCTGAAGCTGTTCCCCCACTGGCAGTGGTCGCGTTTGTGGTAATTGTAGAACTTCACTTGCCAGACGGTTTCAAAACTGCCGATGTCGCAGAACTGAAAGGGAAGAGAAAATTTCAAAAGCAGGTTCATAAATGAAATGCAAAGAATGGGATGGGGGGAGGGTTCCATCTTATTATTTTCATTTTGAAATTCTGATCTTAAACTCTCAAAAAGTTAACGTAGCGGCTTGGGACAGCTATAGAACCAAACAAATTGTCTCTGATTAGTGACTAGAAAGCAGGGGTCAGCTACTGAAAAATGCTCATGACTGCTGATGGAGCACTGATCCTTCTCCTGCTGCTCAAATACCAAAAGCAAAGTGTGATACACCATTTTACAAATGGCACATTTGTTAAGTAATTGTGCATTACAGATTATTTTATATTACCAACAAGATTTAAGGTCCAATCATGAAACAAAACTATAATGTATGCTTTTATTACAGCAGCCTATGTCAGAGATCTGCAACCTTTCCAAACAGAAGAATCATTTCACAATGTAGAGGGTAGTTAAATTTGCCCCCTGTTAATATTCACTGCAGTATAGCCTCAGAGACTAACTCAACTAACTCAACAACTCAACAGGAGTGGAGGAGTGGCCTAGTGGTTGGGGCAAGGTACTTCAGGCTGGAAGGTCGGGGGGTCAAATCCCAGTAGAGGACAGCAACCTTGGGCCGGAAGGACTGGGGTTTCTAGTCCCACAGGTGCTCCTTGTGGTCTTGGGCAAACCACTTAACCCTCCATAGCCCATGTTCCCTGTAAAATAGTTATTGTCAAGTTATAATGCTCTGTTCAATGTAATTTCAGTTTGTTCGATGTAAACTGCACTGATGCAGAATAGCACGGTATATAAGAGAATGTAAATAAATAAGCATCTGTTGGCAATGTGGGTTTGAAAGTCTGTTTAGGTGCCTCCTGCAACTTACAAGTTAAAACATCTGGAAACAGATTGTAGAAGAAAGGGTGTGCATGTGTAAGTGTCTGCATATCTCCATTCCTGAAGATGGACGTCACTGCTAAAAACCGGGCCCGGGCAGAAGGAAGGGCCATGCATACCAGGCTGGAGGAGCCATTTCAGACACATGCACGTGCAAAGAATCAATGGGGGAAATCCAGCAACCAGGGTTGGCCCAACCACTAGGCAAACTAGGTGGCCACCTAGAACAGCAGCTTCTGAGGGGAGGGGGAGGGGGGGTGTTGAACAGCTAAGAGCATCTACACTCAAAGTGAAAGAATAGGTCCTGATAGCCACACAAACTCGAGTCTTAAGCATGTGCTGTTACCTGCAGGAAGAATGGGCAATATTCATGTAGCAACCAAATGATACCAAAAATCAATACATTTACAAATAAATCCCTTGCACCAAAATAACCATAGGACTGAATATTCACACCAACATCATTGGTCAAAAAAAAATGCCTCATAAATAAGCGTCCGCAATAATGTATAAAAATCAATAATTGTCTTTTATCTATCTTGTTCCACTGTGTATTTCCCAACAATCTTTTTGGGGTATTTTAAATTTTTAGTCATGAAACCTACAAAAACAGAATAAAATCGCACATTATGCTAAAGTAGAACCTTCACAAGTAAAGAGCATTATTATCACTTATCTGTAGAGAAGCTGAAATCCTCTTGTCCTCAGTGAGAGTTTTTTTTTTCATCCAAACAGCACAAGGGGGGGGGGGGGGTTGTATATGTGTCAATATTAAAAAAATTAATTTACCCTTGTAGGTGGCTTTTTAAAATCACCTCATTCTGTATATATTTACAAACCAAAGTTTAATATGTAAAAGTGTAATGTCAAAATATGCATTTTTATAGGATTCTTCTGCGAGGGATGGTGTTCAGATAGTTACAATTGCATTTAATAATCAAAATCTTGGGGGGGAGGGGTTGCTAGGAGTCTAAAAGCTAATTGCAAGGGGGTGCAAGTCAAATGTTTTGCCTAGGGCACCTAATATCGTTCCATTGCCCTGACCAGCAACTTACGCATGTAAATGTCGGTATTTCACAATGCCCATATGCAAATTCCACGACTCGCACGTGTACCCAAGCCATTTTGCAAATGCAAACATGCAGCCACTCTTAATCAATGACCGAGGACTCAACGTTGACCTTATTTCAATTTGGTGTGGGGGGGATATTTATTTATTTGCACGATTTATATTCCACTTATTAATATCTAAGCAGATTCCAATAAAACATTCATAAAATGTAAAATTGGAGTGGAGGAGTAGCCTATTGGTTAGAGCAACTGCCTAGTACCCAGAAGATCAAGGGTTCAATTCCCACTGGCACTCCTTGTGACTTTGGGCAAGTCACTTTACCCTCCATTGCCTCAGAAGAAAAGGCTGGCAATCTACTTCCAGTGATACATTGTCAAGAAAACCCAGAGGTAGCTGGGTTGCTATCAGTCAACACCAACTTGATGGCACTAAAAAAAAAATGTAAAATAACATAAAACCATAAATTCACAACTATCCCACTTAATCCCCAAGGGTAGAAGGTTGGCCAAAATGAGCACTTTCTAAATGCCTCTTTGGGTAAGGGAGCAGGTGTAAATTTGGATGTGGTTGTTTGCAGACTTGCATGTGTGTCCCTTACATGAAATAGGGGATGCACATGTATTTTTTTGTCCCACTCCCAATGCACCCTGGACATGTCTTCATGTGACTTGGATGTTATTGGGTCAGACACGTGCAAAATCAGACCTTTCTAAAATGGTTATCTGCACATGGATATAGTTCAGACATTTATGCGCCGGTACATCCATGTGTAAAACGCAAATAGGGCTTCTAAAATAACCTTTTTAGTACACTGCCTCATTGTGAGTTTTTGTTTTCAAACTTCCTGTTTGCTTAAATGTTTGCAGAAGTGAAGTAAAATAGGGATCCCCAAACTCAGTCCTTGAGGGCTGCACTCCAATCTTGTTCTTAGGATTTCCACAAAGAACATGCACAAGATCTGTTTGTATACACTGCCTCCTTTATATGGATAAACAGATCCCAGCAAATTCATTGTAGAAATCCTGAAAGCCAAACTGGCCCAGTGGAGGAGTAGGTTAGCTGAACTTTTTATGCAAGCTGTAAAGTGACCAATTGCCATTAGAATTTAGAACTCTAGTGAAATTCCTGTTATGCCCTTCCAAAAATATTCCAGAAATTAGTACAGAATTTTATAAAGTTCCTTTCTAGCATTTTGCACGGCAACTGGATTTCGGTTAAAGCATTTTGTTGTGTCACAGAGTCTGTATCAGGTGGTTTCAGACATACTGTAGATAACACTAACACTATTCTTGTGAATGTACACGCTTGACAGCAGTCTTAGGGTTACAGTATTAACATGCTGTGACATGCATTCATGTACATTTACTGCAGGTCCCAGTTTACGCAATGAGACCTAGTCACTAATAATGCATATTAATGCATGTGCTTATGTGGGGCACACACAGTAAACCCAGCCCATACACTGCTTTATCAGCACTACTTCTTCTTTTCAGATCAGTTTAAGAATGATGACTAGCTTTCTCTTGGACGTGAGGTTGTCTGTATTCAGATCACATGCCTTGCAGCTGCTGATTCTTCATCATTGATGCACAAGACTGTGATAAGTCTCAGAATGTTAAAGGAACAGTCTCCCCCTGGTTCCATAAAGCTGAGGAATTCATTAAGATGAAGTGGACAAGTGCTTAGAGCAGGGGTTCCTAAATCTGCCTCCTGGCCAGTCCGGGTTTTCAGCATATCCACAATGAGAGAGATTTGCACGCACTGCCTCCATTGTATGCAAATCTCTCTCATGCATATTCATTATGGATCTCTGGAAAACCTGACTGGCTGGGGAGGCCCCAGAACGGGTTTGGGAACTTCTGAGTTAGAGCAATGAGCTAAGAAGCACAGAAGCCAGGGTTCATATCCTGCTTCTGCTGCAAAATGTCCATGGTGGAGGGGGGGGGGGGTGTATATTCAAAACAGTTTAAGCACAGAGCTGCTAACCATTCTAAAGTGTTGAGTGCTACTGATATCTCCCTCTACTCAGTTTGAATACCCCAACACTGAGACAGCAATCAAAGTTAACTAGGCAACGGTTGGCTCCTTAACCTTAACTGGCTAGCGTTAGGCCCCAAAAAGAGCTGACCTAACTTTAGCCAGTAAAGCAATCTGGATATTCAATGTTGGTTTAATTTCATTTAAAGTGGCAGTGACCAGTCGCCACCACTAAAAATGTCCCCCTTGTGACTTGGGGCAAGCCACCTTATCTCTCATTCCCTCAGGTAGTGACTAAGACTATAAGCCAGTGCTTCTCAAGCCGGTCATGGTGCACCCTCTAGCCAGTCTGGTTATCAAGATACCCACAGTGAATATGCATGAGACAGTGAATATACCCACAGTGAATATGCATGAGATTTGCAAACAGTGGAGGCCATCCTAAAAATCAGACTGGCTAGGGGTACATCAGGACCGGCTTGAGTAACACTGCTATAAGATCTTTGGGACACAGACATATTGTACCTGAATACTTATTAGCACCGTATGATAAGGGTTAAGCCAAGTGGTCTTCAAACTGGGATCCATGAGCCCGTCACAGGCAGTCCTCCAGAAGGGAGACAACCAAAATGCAGCTGCTGAGTAAAACATCAGGCAAACAAAAAACCCTGACGTAGTGAAGAAAGGCCCCTTAGTGATATCTTTTTGTCGGAGCTATCATTCAAAAGAAGGAGGAATCAAATCCTACCCCTCGCCATGATTGCTCCTTTTATTAATTTCAAAAGCAATATAGTATGAAACAGGAGATTTCCTTGTGCAATTATCTGCCTGCACTGATTATTCGTCCTATACATTTCTGGTCACTTTAGATGTACAGACGCTTTACACAAATATTAATCAAGATGAAGCTTTGACATGTTTGACCACATTTCCATTGGATCTCCCTCCACATATTCCTCGTGCTTTTTTGCTTAGTCTTCTCGACTTGGTGCTTAACAATAGCTACTTTATGCATCAACAGTGCTACTTCCTACAAATATTTGGCATAGTGATGGGTGCTACAGTAGCTCTTTACATTGCCACTATCTACATGGCCCGGTTTGAGGAATTATATGTCTATACAGCGCCTTTATTTTGCTATGTTGGTTTTGATGCTGCTTTCTGGATGACATTTTTTTCCTATGGACGGGCTCAGCATCTGATTTGGAAACCCTCATAAGATCATTGAATACTCAATATTCAATTTAAGGCTCAATATTCAATATTCAATGCCCAATATTCAATTTAAGGCTCAAGTTGAACAATCTCAAATCCAGTTTCTAGATATTACCATTCAGCTGACTCCGGATGGTTTGAATACAACTCTTTATCGCAAACCAGTGCAACGTAACACCTTGTTAAATTATTTGAGCTACCACCCTACCTCACTTAAACGAGGGTTACCATATGGGCAATTTTTGAGACTTCGTCGTAATTGCTCAACATTACTCGAGTTCCATTATCATGCAGAGGATCTACAGCGCCGTCTATTGCTTAGAGGTTACCCTTATTCTTTGATTAGAACGGCTTACAAATGAGCTCGTTTCTCCCATAGAGAATGGCTTTTATTGCCCTTTCGATCATCTCGGAGGGAGCAGCCATCAGATGATACAGTTACCGGTGTCCTCCCATATGTAGGTGGTATTTCAAAAGTTACAAATATATTACACCATTTCTGGCTGGTTTTAAGTCTACATTCATAGTTTTCGAATAAGCATTTAGTGATAGCATACTCTAGAGCAGGGGTTCTCAACCCTGTCCTCGGGACCCACCTAGCCAGTCGGGTTTTCAGGATAACCACAATGAATATGCATGGGAGAGATGGAGGCAGTGTATGCAAATCTCTCTTATACATATTCATTGTGGTTACCCTGAAAACCCAACTGGCTAGGTGGGTCCCGAGGACAGGGTTGAGAACCCCTGCTCTAGAGGATCCAATTTAAGAGATGTGGTGGTCAAGACTACATCTCCAATCGACCGGCCTCTTTCCTCACATTTGGACCCGGGCCATTTTGAATGCGGCTCATGCCGCTATTGCTTGTTGGCCATTCTAGGGCCCGTCTGGACGAATGTCCACACTATGGTTGTCTACAAATCAAAGTGGCGCACCACATGTGATTCTACCTTTGTGGTATACTTAATTTTATTTATTTATTTATTTGGTATACATTTGTATGCCGCCACTTCCAGCGATCAGCAGCAGACCAATGGTGTAAAATACAAAGGAGTAAAGTATAAAATCAGATTGAAACTACAGTATGATTTGAGGGAGGGGTACACCACAATCACATAGAAATTACAAATATACATTACATTTTGATCACCCAGGTTTTAGCAACAAATGAAATAATAAATATATATTTGATTGATCAGATTATAAATATACATTTGATTGACCAGATAAAACTGTAACTTATCACCCAGTTTGAGCCACCAGATAAATTACAGGTATCAAGAACATAGATTACAGTTGTATAATATATTGGCAGATATGCAATCTTATTAACATTGACATCGGATCTATTTTTCAGCCTCTTGTGCTTCGGGGGGTTAGGCAACTTGGGTAAGGAGGGAGTGTTGAATCTGCCTAGGTGATACCGTAATGTGTTTGGAACAGGTGGGTTTTAAGCTTTTTTCTGAAGTCCTGTATATTGTTGATCAGTCGTATCTCATGAGGTAGTTTGTTCCAAAGCATGGGTGCAGTGTACGTGTATGCCCGGTTGCTCGTTCCCTCTTTGACATCTCTTATACTGCTGGGAACGCAGAGTGTGTTCAGGTTAGTAGTCCTTCGGCATCTGTTAGGGGGCTGTGTGGTTATGAGGTTATCGAGGAATGATGGGGATATCCTGTGAATGATTTTGAAAGTTGTTACCAATACTTTGTATACTGCTCGTGCAGAGATTGGGAGCCAGTGAAGCTCAATCAGTACTGGTGTAATGTGATCCCTCAGTTTCTTATTCAAGATGATCCTGGCTGATACATTTTGCGCCAATTGTAAGATGTTTATGGGTTTTTTTGGTAGACCTTGCAAGATGGCATTACAGTAGTCAAAGTGAGGAATGATGAGCGCTTGAGCTACTGTTCTGAAGTCTGTTTGTTCGATTATGTTGCGTAGGGGTTGAAGGACTCTCAGCTTGTGAAATATTGCTCTGTTGGTTAACCGGAGATGTTTGTCCATTTTTAGGTTAGCATCAATGAGAACTCCTAGATATTTGATCTCATTTTTAGATTGATAGGTGTTGTTGTTAAGGGTGATTGAAGCAGGAGGTTTGAAGTCTTGTTTACTTGATACGAACATCACATCAGTTTTTTTGTGGTTTATCGCCATGTTGTTATCTTGGAGCCAATTTTGCATTTCGCCTAGGCATTCTTCTATTTGATTGAAATTAGGATTGTCTATATCAAGTTGAGTGTACAACATGATATCATCTGCGTATAAGTGGTATCTGATGTTATGCTTTTGGAAAATCGTACAGATTGGCTGGATGTAAACGTTGAATAGCAGGGAGGAAATAGCTGAGCCCTGAGGTATTCCTTGGGTTTGGGGGAAAGGCTTTGCCTGCTCGTTATTGAAGCGTACCTGTTGCATTCTATTTGTGAGGTATGACTCGAACCATTTTAACGGTGTTCCTGCTATACCTATGGACGCAAGTCTTTGCAAGAGTGTTAGATGTACTGTGTCGAATGCTGCTAATATATCAATGAATATGAGTAAGAACATCTTACTTTTGTTTTCCAGACCCTTGATGAGGTTGTCTAGGAGCGCAGTGAGTAGTGTTTCAACTCCATGGTGCGGTCTGAAACCATATTGATGGTGGTCAAGGATTTTGTTTTCGTCTAGGTGGTCCTGCAATTGTAGTTGGGTTACCTTCTCGATAATCTTAGCAATTCAATTCAATGCCCTTGTTCCCTTTATTACATCAGGAGCATTACATGGAGTATTAAGGTTCGTTTAGGTGAGCACGCTTCCCGACTTCGCACGAAAAATCTTACGGCGCCTATGGTAGAGCATATTTTGCAGAGAACATATTCTTTTGATCAGCTTCGCTGGCAAGTTGTGGACAGTGTCCCGTTAGATCCCAGGGGAGGTGATCGGATCTCTAGACTACAGAAGTTGGAACAACGATGAATCTACACATTGGGGACGGTTTCCCCTTCTGGTTTAAATACCTATTTAGAGTGGTATAGCATTATCTGATCTATCAACAGTATTAGCTTTTGACATCAAAGAATTTGCTTTGTTAAACCACTATGCAAAAGGGATTCCCTTATTCATAGGGTTTTTCGCTGTCTGTTGGGTTAAAGCAAACATCTTCAGGCTTTTGATTGGTCCTTGGCAGTGGTTGCTATTTCATCAGCACTTACATCACACGCCGGTTCGTATAAAAGCTGAATGGCTCCATGTTTTCTGGACATAGAAGCTATAATTGCTACAGGCATCTTGCCCAACCTGATGCAGGGCCATGGTGTTTCTGACCCGAAACGTGCCACGTCATTCATAGATTCTGTGGCATTTTCAAGCTCGTGATGAAGTTTATTTAGCAGCTAAGTTCTTCCTGCATCTAAGTGTTTTAAATTACTATATTGCTTTTGAAATTAATAAAAGAAGCAATCATGGCGAGGGGTAGGATTTGATTCCTCCTTCTTTTGAATGATAGCTCCGACAAAAAGATATCACTAAGGGGCCTTTCTTCACTACGTCAGGGTTTTTTCTTTGCTTGGTATTTTACTCTGTACGAGGGTTTGTTTATAATTCTGAGTAAAACATCAGGCCTGATTTCACCTAATCCCATGCTGCCCATAAGAAGAGAATGAGATAGCAGCCTCAAGCAGCCCAGCGATGTGCAGAAGAGAAAAGGAATAGTGAAGCTGATTGTTACTACAGGAGCCTGAGACCTCTGAGAGGAAGTGAATATGTGCAGCTGATTGCTGCCATGAGGAGCCCGAATCACCATGAGAGAAGGACAGGGATGATCACCACCACCAGAAGCCTGAGAAGGATGAAGAGCATGTGGAGAAGAGACGGCTGATCACCGTCACCAGTAGCCAGAAGTCATGATGAGAAGACAACGAGGGAAACCATACTGTCTCCAGCACCTTCATTAGCTACTGCTTCATATGGCCGGAGGCAGAAGAGTAATAAACCCGAGGAGCACTTCCGGGCACTGCCGAATGTGCTCTGGCTGCACTGAAGGGAGAAAAGCTGCAGGGAATGAGTATGGCTGTGACGGTGCGGGAAAAGAGGGCAAGAGGAGCAACAGTGGCTGAAGACCGGGGTGGAGGACATAGAATAGAATGGAACACATTTTGGAAGGGCACGTCAGGGGAAGGAAGGCAGGAAGGAAAGCAATTGGGAAGGATCCATGAGGTGAGGATAGGAGGGTCAAAGCTGGGAGCATGTGTTTGGGAAGATGTCATGGGTAGAGAAGCTAGCACTCAAGACAGCACCATGAGGGGAAAGGACCATGGGGGAGGGAGCAGGGCCAGCCTAAGGATTTCTGCCGCCCTAGGCAGGCCTGCCCGCTGCCATCCTCACCCCGGGGCAGCACCCTGGTATCTAGTATATCCTCTTCCCTCTTACCTGGGGGGGGGGAGGGAAGGTGTGACACCTCGACTCCTCCGCCATTCTTCAAAGTGGTGGCAGGGACTCTGAGCAAGCTGCTACAGCAGTGCGGCAGGCCTTGAAGCATCCATACTTGTACATTCATGGCCCACAACTCCTGCCCCATTCAAAGCAAACTTTCTGTTAGAGGGGGCAGGGGTGGCAGGCCATGAGTGCGCACACGTGGGGTGCTTCAAGGCCTGCTGTGACTTGCTCAGAGCATCTGCCACCACTTTAAAGAATGGCAGAGAGGTCATGGTGCCGCTAACCAGGGTCTGCCGTCCTAGGCATCTACTTATTGGCTGGAGGTATAAGGACAGGAGAGAATGGGGGTATAGAGGGGGTATAAGGACAGGAGAGAAGGGAAGGGGCTATCGAGGGCAGCACTTAGGAAGGGGCCATGGAGGATGAGCAGAAAGCAAAGGATCAGGGTGGGACCTCAGAGAGGAGTCTGGAGTTGATAAAGGACTCAGGGACCAAGGATAGGGGGAAGCAGGGATAAGAACATAAGCACATAAGATATGCCATACTGGGTCAGACCAACATTCATCAAGCCCAGTATCCTGTTTCCAACAGTGGCCAGTCTAGGTCATACGTACCTAGCAGTTTCCCCAAAAGACACAGGTTCCACAGTGCTTGTATTGGGTCAAGCATTGATGTCCTGAGTCCCTTTTTAATATGATTTATGGACCTTTCCTCCAGGAACTTGTCCAAACCTTTTTTAAACCCAGCTACACTAACAGCCTTTACTACATACTCCGGTAACAAATTCCAGAGTTGGATTACACATTGAGTGAAAGAATATTTTCTCTTATTTGTCTTAAATAGTTTACCCTGTATCTTCATTGCATGTTCCCTAGTCTTTCTATATTCTGATAACGTAAACAGTCGATCTACATTTACCCGTTCCACTCCATTCATTAATTTATAGACTTCTATCATATCTCCCCTCAGCCGTCTCTTTTCCAGGTTAAAGAGTCCTAACCTTTTTAGCCTTTCTTCATAGGAGTATCCTTCCATCCCTTTACCATTTTGGTGGCTCTTCTCTAAATCTTTTCTAAAAATGCTATATCCTTTTTAAGATACGGCGACCAGAATTGCACACAATATTCAAGGTGCGGTCGCACCATGGAACGATACAGAAGCATTATAATATCCTTTGTTTTATTTTCCATTCCTTTCCTTATGATACCTAGCATTATATTTGCTCTCTTAGCTGCCGCTGCACACTGGGCCGAGGGTTTTAACATGTTATCCACAATGACACCTAAATCTTTTTCCTGGGTGGTGGTTCCTAATGTGGAACCTTACATCGTGTAACCATAGTTTGGGTTGTTCTTCCCTAGGTGCATAACTTTGCACTTGTCCACATTAAATTTCATTTGCCATTTTGATGCCCAGTTTTCCAATTTATCAAGATCCTCTTGGAATTTTCCACAATCCTCATGGGTTTTAACAACTTTAAATAGTTTTGTGTCATCTTCAAATTTGAAAATTACACTCGTTATTCCCTTTTCCAGGTCATTTATGAATATGTCAAAAAGCAGCGGACCTACCACAGATCCCTGGGGTACACCACTATTCACCTTTCTCCATTGGAAAATTGGCCATTTGGCCCTACCCTCTCCTATCTATCTTTTAACCAGTTCCTGATCCATAATAGTACACTGCCTCCTCTTCCATGACTCTTTGGTTTTGCCAAAGGTCTCTGATGAGGGACCTTGTCAAAGGCTTTCTGAAAGTCCAAATGCACTAGAAACATGGAAACATAGAAATATGATGACAGAAAAAGACCACATGGCCTATCTAGTCTGTCCTTCCATATCAACAACTACAACAGTCCCCTTTTTTCCTTTAGAAACCATCTATGTTTGTACCATCTTTTTTGAATTCAGATAATGTCCTCATCTCTACCACCTCCACTGGGAGACTATTCCACGGATCCACTACTCTTTCTGTAAAGAAATATTTCTGCATATCACTCCTGAATCTATCCCCCTTCACCCTCATCCCATGTCCTCTCATAGCAGAACTTGCTTTCAATTGAAAGAGGCTCTCCCCCTGTATATTTATGCCACGGGGGTATTTAAACATCCCAATCATATCACCTCTATCCCGCCTTTCCTCTAAGGTGTACATATTAAGATCCTTACGTCTGTCCATATATGCTTTATAATGAAGACCACTAACCATTTTATTAGCCACCCTCTGTACTGACTCCATACGGTTTATATCCTTTTGAAGGTGTGGTCTCCAGAATTGCACACTATACTCCAAATGAGGTCGCACCAAAGACTTCTACAGAGGCACTATCACCTCCTTTTTTCTGCTAGCCATTCCTCTCTATATGCACCCAAGCATCTTTCTAGATTTTGCCGTCGCCTTTTCTACCTGTTTATCTACTTTGAGATCATCAGACACAACCATGCCTAGGTCCCACTCTTCTTTGGTGGACAAAAGTATTTCACCCCCTATACTATATTGCCCCCTTAGATTGCTGCAGCCCAAATGCATGACCTTACATTTTTTAACATTAAATCCCCAGCTGCCAAATTCTAGACCATTCTTCAAGCTTAGCTAGATCCCTCCTCATGTGATCTGCACCTTCCTGGGTGTCTACTCTATTGCAGATTTTGGTATCATCCACAAAGAGGCAAACCTTACCCGACAGCCCATCCGCTATCTCACTAACAAAGATGTTAAAAAGAATCGGACCAAGGACAGATCCCTGGGGCACACCACTGATAACATCCTTCTCCTCAGAGTGAGCTCCATTTACCTGTAATCTTTGTCGCCTCCCACACAACAAATTTCTAACCCAAGCAGTAACTTTAGGGTCCATTCATAGTGTGCTCAGTTTGTTTATAAGTCACCTATGAGGAACAGTGTCAAAGGCTTTACTGAAATCTAAATACACCGCATCTAGGGCTCTCCCTCTGTCCAACTCCCTGGTCACCAGTCAAAGAAATCAATCAGATTTGTCTGACAAGACCTGTCTCTGGTGAATCCATGCTGCCTCAGATCCTGTAATCCACTGGACTCCAGAAACTTCACTATTTTCTCTTTCAGCAGCGTTTCCAATAATTTACTCACCACTGAAGTTAAACTAATCGGCCTGTAGTTTTCAACTACATCAATACTTACGCTTTGTGTAAAGGCACCACATGAGCCCCTCTCCAGTTCTTTGGCACCATTCCCGACTCCAGCGAGGCATTGAAAAGGTCAGTCAGTGGAGTTGCTAGAATGTCCCCAAGTTCCCTCAGTATTCTACGGTGTATCCCATCCGGTCCCATCGCTTTGTCTACTTTAAGTTAAGCTAGTTTCTCACGAACACAGTCTTCTGAAAATTGTTCAAGATGTCCCTCGCTTCTGTTCCTGTTTGTGGGTATTTTCCGAGGTCCTGTTCCTGGTTCTTCATCTGTGAACACAGAACAGAAATATTTGTTAAGCAATTATGCTTTATCCTCATCAGCTTCTACATATTTCCCCCCTTCGCCCTTGAGTCTGACAATACCACTTCTGCCCTTCCTCTTCTCACTAACATGTGAAAAAAGTCTTATCCCCCCATTTTATTGCATTGGCTATTTCCTCCTCTTTTTGAAACTTTGCTTTCCTGACTACTTTGCTAGTTTCTCTAAGTTGTTCAAAATACAGATGCCTGTCTTCCTCTCTCTGTGATCTATTGTATTTCATGAAGGCCTCCCTCTTTTTCTTCATCTTTTCAGCTACTTCTTTTGAAAGCCATAGCGGTCTCCTTTTCCTTTTACCTTTATTTACCATTTTAACAAAAAGGTTGGTTGCCCTTAAAATATCCCCTTTCAGTTTTGCCCAATGTTTTTCTACATCCCCCAGCTGTTCCCATCCCACTAACGACTCCCTGAGGTATTGGCCCATCTTGGTAAAGTTAGTCTTCCTAAAGTCTAAGACCCTCAACTTTGAATGGATTCTAACAGCCCTAGTCCTAATACTGAATCACACCATCTGGTGATCACTGGATGCAAAATGATCTCCCACTACAACATCAGAAACACTTTCACCATTGGTAAGCACCAAGTCCAGTATGGCCCCTTCACGTGTGGGGTCTGTTACCAATTGCCTGAATAGTTCTCCCTGTAGAGAATCCAGGATCTCTTTACTTCTAGATGATACTGCAGCAGGAATGTGCGAATCAACATCTGGCGTTTTGAAATTCCCTATCAGTGGCACTTCCCCTTTCCTAGCAATGCTGCGTATGTCTTCAATTAACTCTCTGTCCACCTCTTCCTCTTGTGAGGGAGGTCTGTATATCACGCCAATGCAAATCGATTTCTCTTTTCCTCTTACTAGTTTAACCCACAATGCCTCCTCTCTCCCTTTTAAGCTCTGTAATTCCAAAGCTTTAATAGTATTTTTTACATATAGTGCCACTCCTCCTCCCCTTCTTCCTTCCCTGTCCTTTCTGAATAAAGTATAGCCAGGTATAGTTACATCCCAGTCATGGTTTTCTGTGAACCATGTTTCTGTAACTGCCACTAAATCCAAGTCAGCCACTCCCAGCAAAGCTTCAACATCAGGGATCTTATTACCCATGCTACGGGCATTTATACACACTGCTTTCCATATGTTACCACTTTTACCCATTTCCATAAAGGTATATATTAACTGACTCACCTTTGTCTACCTGTTTATTCACACCTTCAAAAAAATATAACAGACTAATAAGACAAGATCTTCCTTGTCTAAAGCCATGTTGGCTGTCTCCCATTAAGACATGACTTTCTACATGTTTAACAATTATGTTCTTTATGATGGTTTCTACCATTTTTCCAGGTACTGACGTCAGGTTCACTGGTCTGTAGTTTCCCGGATCACCCCTGGAACCCTTTTTAAAAATTGGTGTTTCGTTGGCCATCCTCCAATCTTCAGGTATTACAGATGATTTTAATGAAAATTCACAGATTACTAATAGTAGGTCTGCAATCTCATATTTCAGTTCTTTCAACACCCTTGGATGTATACCATCCGGCCCAGGTGATTTGCTACTCTTCAGTTTATCAAATAGTTGTAATACATCTTCCTGATGTATCGATATTCCTTCAATTCTTCTGCACTTTCAATTACCACTTCAGTCATGGGGAACATCCCTACATCTTCCTCAGTAAATACCAAAACAAAGAATCCATTCAGTCTCTCGGCTATCACCTTGTCACCTCTTAGTGCCCCTTTTAACCCCTCTATCATCTAATGGACTAACTGACTCTCTCACAGGTTTTTTGCTACGAATGTACTTGAAAAAGTCTGTATTATGCATTTTTGCTTCCGCAGAAAGCTTCTTCTCAAATTCTACCTTTGCCTGCCTTATCTGTGCCTTGCATTTAACTTACCAGTGCTTGAGCTGTTTCCAGTTTTCGTCATATGGCTCTTTTTTCCATTTCCTGAAAGATGCTTTTGGAGCAACAACAGCCTCTCTGACCTCACCTTTAAACCATGCTGGCAGTTTTTTGGACTTCCTTCTACTTTTCTTAAAGCGTGGAATACAGCTGGTCTGGGCTTCCAAGATAGTATTTTTCAACAACATCCAAGCTTGATTTAAGTCTTTAACCTTTGCAACTGCTCCTTTTAGTTACTATTTTCCTTATTTTATCATAGTCTCCCTTTCAAAAGTTAAAAGGTAGTACTGTGGATTTCCTTACCATCCCTCCTCCACTAATTAAATCAAACCCGATCATGCTATGATCACTATTGCCAAGTGGCCCCAAAACCCTTATCTCTTGCACCAGATCTGGTGTTCCACTCAGGACTAGGTCCAATATGGCTTCCCCTCTGTCCGGATCATGAACCAGCTGCTTCAAGAAGCAGTCATTTATTTCATCTAGGAACTTTATCTCCCTAGCATGTCCTTCCCTGACGCTGACCCAGTCGATACCGGGGTAATTGAAATCACCCATTATTATTACTGTGCTGTAACGTTTGTTAGCTTCCTTGAGTTCTTTGAGCATTTCATCATCCATTTGTTCATTCTGGCCAGGCAGTCGTTAGTACACCCCCACTGCCATCACCTTCCCCTTTTTACATAGAAGTTCAATCCATAGAGATAGTACAGCAAATTTTGTTTTCTGCAAAACTTTAATCCTTTGTGACTCAATGCCCTCTCTAACATAGAGCGCAACCCCTCCACCAATTTGATCA
The DNA here is from genome assembly GCA_033557465.1 of Ichthyophis bannanicus. NCBI lineage: Eukaryota > Metazoa > Chordata > Amphibia > Gymnophiona > Ichthyophiidae > Ichthyophis > Ichthyophis bannanicus. The sequence goes on along the minus strand of CM066040.1, from coordinate 247,505,098 downwards.
GCTCTATCATTACGATATAGTTTGTACCCAGGTATCACAGTGTCCCACTGGTTGTCCTCCTTCCACCATGTCTTTGAGATACCAATCATATCTAACCTCTCATTTTGTGCTATATATTCTAACTCTCCCATCTTATTTTTTAGACTTCTAGCATTTGCATACAAGCATTTTAGAGACTGTATTTTATTCATATTAATCTGGTTATTGGTAGGCATGGGTAATTTGGAATCTTTAAGCTCTGTCTGCTCCACATTCAAGGGCATTTGGGCTACTTTACTGTTTATTGGAACCTCTCTTCTTTTGGTAGTATCCTTCAAGGATACATTCTTCCGAACCATGCACTCTTGGGTGACTGTCGGCTTTCCCCTCTTATCTAGTTTAAAAGCTGCTCTATCTCCTTTTTAAAGGTTAATGCCAGCAGCCTGGTTCCATCCCGGTTAAGGTGAAGATCATCCCTTCAGAAGAGCCCCTCCTTTCCCCAGAATGTTCCCCAGTTCCTAACAAATCCAAAACCCTCATCCTTGCACCATCGTCTCATCCACGCATTGAGACTCCGGAGCTCTGCCTGCCTTTTCGGTCCTGTGCGTGGAATGGGAAGCATTTTGGAGAACGCTACCCTAGAAGTTCTGGATTTCAACTTCCTACCTAAAAGCCTAAATTTATCCTGCAGAACCTCCCTGCCATATTTTCTTATGTCACTGGTACCGACATGTACCAAGACAGCAGACTCCTCCCTAGCACTATCTAAGACCTTATCTAGGTGGCACGTCAGGTCCGCTACCTTTGCACCAGGCAGGTATGTTACCAGGCGATCCTCATGTCCACCAGTCACCCAGTTAGCTACATGCCTAATGATTGAATCACCAACTATAACGGCTGTCCTAACCCTTCCCTCATGGGCATATGGCTCCGGAGAAACTTCCTTGGTGCGAGAGGGTTTTACATCAGCTGGAGGACAAGTCCTAGTTACAGGATCACTTCCTGCCACATCAGGGTGATGCTCTCCTGTCACGTCACCTCTCTCCTCCATGGCAACAGGTATGGCTGCCTGACTGGAGGTAGGACTTCAGGACTATAAAGCTACGATTATCCCAGAGGTGGGTGGGTGTTGGGGAGGGAGGGAGGGAAATAAACTTATTAAAAGAGGTACAGCTTACCCTATCCTGTGCTTTTGAGGTAAGCTGTGACCAATTTCCTGGGTGATTAACAGTCCTTGCTTGGATAGAAGGAGTCTTTCAAAATGGCCTTTTGACCTGCCACCTGCCTTTAACACCTAATTAAAATGTTTCACAGGTCTCTTGCCCCCTAGGTAAAAGGCCTCTTTGTAAATGTCTCTAGCAGACTTTAGTGATTGCTCAAGGAATACTGACCCTGTTTTGCCTTTTATGCTGTTATATTCTGATTTGATTTAAATTAAAGCTCTTTGCTGCTGCTAGGCTCTGAATTTTTATAAAATTTAAATTAGAAGCTCTCTGCTGGGTTCTAAATTAAACCAGAAATCTCTCTTCTGTGTTTTAAATTTAAACTTAAACTGCTGCTACTAGGCCCTGATTGATTTAACAATTACACTGGGTTCACAGATCAATCAGCTTTAATCCAAAGAATTCCCTTCAGAAAAATTCCCAGAAGTATATACTCACTATTGCAGATCTCTCTCCAGAAGTAGCAGTCCCTTTTTGTAGTCCTTCAAGACTCGAGGGATGTCAAAAAGAAGCCATTGGGAAAGGCATATGCTTAGAGGCCAGAAGCAGGGAGAAGAGGGGCAGGAGGGAAAGTATTCCGGAAGGGGCCATGGATGTACAGTCGTAGGAAGAGACGACTGCCAGGCATCATGGGGCGAGGGGTGTTGACAGCTTTACTCCAAACTCCTCACAGCAGTTTCCTTTGAAAATTATGTGTCTGGTGAAAGTACTCGACATACAGGGATATCAAAATAATCCCTGGCTGGTGTCTGTCCCTACCACCTTCCATACTGATCCCTGCCTCACCTCCCAGTAATCCATGATAGCAAAACTATTTTGCTTATGAGGTCATTCCGAATGCAGGCTTTGTTTATATGAATTACTCTGTTATCCCTAGGGGATATGTAATTATTTGTGGCAATATTATTTTGTTTTTCCTGAATTTACTTTAATGTAAATTTATGAGATATGCAATTAGGATAGTTCCTGTTGGCCAATCAGAGATGTGCTTAGTATTAGTATGTTTTAGAACCTGGCACCGATGTTAACAGCAAGGTACACTACCATTCACCATCGGTTTAATCACATGTATGAGTCCAAAGAACTTGACAACAAATAAATCTAGGAAATGACACATTTTGCTTTCTCGCTTCCTGTATCCAACCCTGCAAAACTGACTTGCTGTACTGGAAATAGATTTAGCCCAACATATGAAAATATCTGATAATGGTTTAGCCAATTCATTTGTGTGCATGAAACTTCTGCATGTGCAAATCGCTTGTACACACATATACCAACGAATTAACGTGTGTACAATTTGCATGTGCAAAAAAAGTTATAGCATGCATAGAAGGAGGACAATCAAGATAAGTATGAATAAAAACATGAAAAACCCCACATGAAAAACACAAAAATGTTTAAAACAAAGACTCGTCAAACTTTGTTTGGGCCGTTTACATCCCTACCGATAATTTCCTTTTCAGACACACACTAAATATCTAGAAGAAGAAACTTTAGAAAACTAAAGCAAACGCCCAGAATCAGAACACACTTTCCCTCACCCATTATCAATTAAAAAGACAGTTTGTCCTTAATGACTCCACTGGGGACAAAGTGCATAGAATCCACATGAGTGTTCGGTAAATTATTATCTATTACTTTGCTTTAGCACTTTTTATATATAGCTTAAAATGCTCATACATATCCCTTTCGTCTGCATTAAAAAACTAGATCAGATGTAACAATGAGCAGAGCATCTTGGGAGGGAAATGAGATGGTAAATATGACAGAAGAGCTAGCATGGCATTTACTGATTGTATTAAGCTTGGTTTACATCACTTTGAGATTTTAGAAAAGTGCTTCATAAAATGAAATGACATGAAATACAAGTTATGGAGTCCCTTATCTAAGAAAAAAAGAAAATCTCTATAAAGTGATATTGCCCAAGTAGGGTTGCATGTCTGAAAGAAAATGGTGCACTGTTTAAACCCATTCAGAAATTTCCTTAGCGCACTTTGAAGTGCATTATTAAACTAGATCACACTTTTACCTGGTCAGAGCTACAAGCGGTACTTTATTTACTGCTACTTTTAGAGTTTCTGTGAAAGTCAAATTCCAATGCTCTGCGTTTACCATTTTCAGCATAAAGATTTCTTCCTAGTAGCACATCTGTTTCCTTCTCGCTTTACCCTAATTCTTGACTTTATTTCAATAATGAATTTTAAATATTTTTTCTCTGACAGCTAGCGCTACATGCTGAAACAGTCCCACCTTTGGAAGTCCATGTGCCCTTCTGCAAGTGGGGCTTCATGGAAGTGGAAGTCAACAACTGAATGCTGGCCCTCCATATACACAATGAAACACAACTGAGAAAAATGAAGCCATAGGATTGATATGATGACCTCATACGGATGTCTTTTGGTGCACAATTAAATCTTTTCCAGCACTAGCTGGTGGAATACAAACGAATGTCAGATTTTGTCTAATGCCAAATAGCTACAGTATGAGGGCCATTTTATAAAGGCTTTTTCACATGTATCCACCCATACGCACATGTAAAATCCCTCTTATAAAATGATCTCACATATACAAATATGCATGATAGCAAGAACGCACGCACTCGTGTGTGATGTTGGTGTAGGCCTCTTTGGGGAAGGGCTAAACAAAGACATGTTACTATGTATGTTCTGGGCAAAGTGTGGACGGAATTGCAATTTACATGCATGCTTTATGAAGTACACACAATCACATGTTTTATATACAGTGGTGTACCAAGGGCAGAATACCCATCTTCATTTCACCCACAGTTTCCACAGGATTTGTGCTAGCATTCTATAAAACCACATAGGCACCTTTGGGGCATATTTACTAAGCCCATGCGAGTAACGTACATTCAGTAGCACAAGGCCTATTACTCTCAACAGGGCCTACTTACTAAGCAGGCATGCAAGTCAAGTTTACATATATTAACAAAGCTTGGTAAATGAGGGCCTAAGGTTGTACCTCTGGCAACAGAGAATGAAGTGACTTCTCCAAGGTCACAAGGAGAGTCAGCAGGATTTGAATGCTGGCTCCGCAAGTTCTCAGGCCACTGCTTCATCCACCTGGCTATTCCTACACCTCTGAATGAAAAATCTCTCAAGCAAACCACAGAACACCATTCCTCTATAGAGAGACACATGGAAGACCAGAAAAATGGGACAGATGCCCTAAACATTTTTTCCCATAGGCACAAAATGGGAAAGAGACTTTAGTAAATCTGGCCTGTGTTGCAAAGACTGAACTAGCCCACTGCCACAATACATACAGAACATATCTGAAAGACATAAGCCAAATGTCATAACAGAAAACACACACACATATCTTATATCTCTTTAGCAGTTCAATGCTTCTGGATGGCTTCTGACTATCTGTACCTGCAAAGAAATGATTTGAAATCTTCCTCTAATTGTCTTCACCTTATGAAGCTATTTTAATGGATTTTTCTTCTACTCTCAGAGGATGTAGTACCTGAATGATGACTTGCAGGGGCTGTCTCTCCCCACTTTTGGTGTGGGTCACTCCTTCGGTGTCATACATCGCAGTGTAACAGGCCATTTGCGGGTCTCTGGATTTCTCTTCCAAGGGGATGATGATTCCTCCGATATTCATAGTCCTGAAATACATGGCCTTGAACAGCTCACCCATCTACACATTCCCATCAAAGAAAAGACAGTGCTGATCTGAATACACAGGAAGCCACTGGAGACATACACATTTCACTTTCCTGTCTGAGGACACAAATCCTTTAAATGCCACCTTACATATATTGAAAACTGGAGGGATAATACATTTCTGTTATATTCATTGCAAATCATGTGACAATGAATACAAGCAATGGCCAGCGGACACTTATGCTGAGGCACGCTGACTAGAGCAGAATCATAGTTTAAGCATAGATGGATCAATATTCAAAATGCCACCCTCCATTGTTTTTTTTAGATTCTGCATTTAAATCATCCAGCTATCCAGATAGCAAGTGAGGCTGAAGGTATATGCAGTATTCAGCCACTTTCCCTATAGCAGGGATTCTTAATTCAATCTTCAAGATACACCTAGCCAGTCAGGTTTTCATGATGTCTCTCACTGTAGTTGTTTGCATACAGTGGAGGCGGTGCATGCAAATCCATCTCATGCATATTCATTGTGATTATCCTGAAAACCTGACTGGCTAGGTGTGTCCTGAGGACTGGGTTGAGAACACCAGCCCTGTAGTTATACAGTGCGAACAGCAAAAAGGTCAAATCCGTAGAGCTGGGCGGAACCCCCAAATTCCACTGTTGCTCCATCCTGGCACTATCTGGGCAGTGCTAGTGAGATGTGTAAGAATTTTTAGTGCACTGGAGATGGCACTTATGGTGACTTATCAATATAGCCTCATCTTCTATGCCGATTAGTGCTTCTGAATACCCCGCCCAGAGTATTATTGAGACCAAATCTTAACAGGCATTTCAACTCTGTCATCTCCCTGTGTCCTCTCTGCAGTGCTTTCTACTGCCCAAGAGCAGATGCTACTCCACTGCTTTGAATTCTTTGTATTTCCTATCCCGGAGAGCTGCAGCACAGGGAGGTAGAATGATGCCTTTCCCATGCCCACAGATCGTCAGTCTCCTTTGCAAGGATGCGTCAGATCAGTTGTTATCCACTGCCTTCAACCTGCAGGAGTCAGCTCCAGTCTGGCCTTGAGAAGCCTGATCCTCCCTCACTATAGAGCGAGGGATTTTCGAGGAAGCAGCTGGGATATAGAGAGAGCAAGGAAATGTAGAGGGGCCGAGGGTTTTTTAATTCAGTAAGGGAACAGTCATCCAAACTGAAGCAGAGACGAAGGCAAACCAGCGCATCTGTCAGCAGGCCAAATTATAAATGGACAAGATGCCTCAAAATAAATCACAGACATAAATCCCGAACAGAAACCGCTAAGAAAGCACTGGCCGTTCTCCGTTAGGAGCCTGCTGTAATGCTTTATTTGTACTTACGTGGCTTGGACAACCCCTGGTTTCAAAACCACCTCGATTTTGTATTTAGCTCCCGTGAGCAGTTTGATCGTTCGGTTCTGTCCAAATCTTTGGCCGTCCACCTTGAAATAAACAGGTCCATCGTTGGGTTGGATCTTTAAGGACACTGCAATTTTCACCAGACTTGGAATCTCTCCCATAGTACCCAAGGGGTGAGGAGCAGCGCAAGAGGCGAGGCAGGCAGGAGTGACAGCCGGGCTGGGAGAGGCGCGGCAGTGACGTTCCTCCCCGGGAGAGAGCGCGCGTTCCCCAGCGTTCGGCTTTGCTGCGCGCTAATCCCGAGCTGACTGCAGCAATCTCAGCTGTTTGCCCGGAGGAGGAGGGAAGGACGGATACTCTGCGCTTTGCAGAAGGGGGATTGAGAAGTGCAGGAAGAAACGGATTCGAAAGACAGAGGGCAGCAGCAGCAGCAAAAGCCGAATGGCTCTGGGGGTCGTTCCAAATATATTCCTGCTTGTTTCAGGAGGACTCCATTCCTCTCCTAGAGAGGGTAAGAGTCATCCTGACAGGTGTGTTTTCACCCTTATCATTGTGTGTACAGTTGGATTTCCTATACCAATATGCTCCCCCCCCCCCCAAATGCCCTGAGACTCAGCCCCCATCTTCTGAGAGATACAGCCTTGCAGAGCCAGGTTCCGTAGACATTTTACTGACATGAAATTATTTTTAGGGATTATGTCATTCTGATTTTTTGCAGATTGTCAGTGAATGTGCTGCCATTTTTGCGACCCCACAATCTCAATAAGTAGCCACCTATTTCACTGCGAGTACAATCAATTCTAGGGATTTTCTTTTTTAAACGAAGTATTGTGATGTGAATATTTCTTTTAAAAACTCCCATTGTGCTTTTGGCGTGATGCGAACGGGTTAAATTTAGAGTGCGGTTCCTTGAAGGAAATGGAGAGGAGACCGTTCCATTTTCCTGCAGACGAATTGGAGACCTACAGATAAGAATTTATCTGCTGTAAACATACAGAGTGCGACAACTCAGATTCAAAAAGTGAGAGGAGAGGAACTATTCATCATGCCCGGAGTGAAATGAGAAAGAGAAAAATGGCAGCTTCTTTTCTTGCTTTATAAACCTCCCTCCTGCGGGAGATGGATGATCCTGCCGAGAAGAGACCGATCTTTTCAGCTCCTGTTAGATAGATCCCTGCTTGCTGTTTAGCAACCAGACTCTTTAACCTAGTTTCTCCAAAATAGCAAATATTATATATAGTAACAGTGACAATAAACTGCAAAGTATAAAGAATAGAAATGTGGGGTTTTTTTGTTAAATTAATGCCATTTTCTGCAGTTATGGATATTCACTTAAGAGTCAGGGCCCCTACCCCGTGTCCTGCAATGCTGCAGAACAGAGATGGTGCAATGCTAAACCTTCAACCTTGTGCCCCACCCCCCACATCAACCATAAGCACCCCAGTACCACTTGTCCAAGAATGAAAATACCAAATTAGACATCCGACTTTTACATATTAAGCACTGTATACACAGGGAGCAGAAGGTGGGCAACAGGGATCATCGCTTACCAATATTTTGGGCAACATAGCATTGGCATCCTCTAGACTAGAGAATGTGAAGATAGGGTTGGAGATTAGAGGGGCTAAGCAAACCAATCAAAAAGATGCTTTATTGCACTTGATTGTGTGTGTGTGTGTGTATATATATATATATCTATATATATCTATATATATATATATACACAGTATATTTTTTTTTTAATTTGAAAATGCTTATATACAGCCCAACCAAAATGTCTTGAGTGGTTTACAATAAAACATCAATCACTAAAATAAATGAACAAATTAAGACAAACATAAAATAAAACAATGAAATTCAACCTGGATAAAACAGTATTAATAGGACACAGTACAAAAACGTAGGCAGTATTTGGAAAGCACATATTTTATTGGTCCTTAAAAAAGGGGGCTGAACCCAACACAGGCCATATTAAAAACATAGATAACTTACATTTTATATATCTTATTTGTTCTTTTATCTATGTTTTTAATATGTTTTTATTTTTTAGTTGCATGTAATTTTTTAATGTATTATTATGATGTTTTTATAGTTTTTTGGTGTGCCTCACCCCTGAAGAAGTATTATATGAAACACGGCCTGTGTTGGGTTCGGTCCCCTTTTTTAAGGACCAATAAAATTTGTGCTTTCCAAATACTGCCTACGTTTTTGTACTGTGTCCTACGCCTGTCTGCGTGGCAGTGTGCTGTTTGCTTCCTGGTGGACATAAAACAGTATTAATGTCATTCAAATTAATTATGTCAAATTAAAGCCAAGGTAAATAGATATGTGTTAACTTTCTTACAAAAAGGCACACAGTGAAGGCAGTTTTCAAAGGGCATTCACATAGGTAAAGGGGATGTTTAAAAACTGGTCATCATTCTTTCTGGTTAAATGTATGTTCTGATAGTTCTTTAAGTTCATGTGACTGTCAGGATTTATCATTTTGCTTTAACTTCATTTGCTCTTTGCCATCCCTGTAGAAGCTGCAACCCTGGGCAACCAGCAAGTCTGCCTAATGATTAAGGCAGCTCTGGGAACAGGCAACAGGGTCCAGCCTTTGCTGTGGAATTCCCTCCTGACCCTATGGAAATCATAGGATATCAGAGGGCCTCTCACCCTCTGATCCCCTTCTCCAGCACTGATTCCTGCCCTGGCACCAAATCTGCTGGACAGAGGAAGAGGAGGAAAAGCAGAATAGCGATGCCTTAACTCACAGCTTCTTCCTCTATCGCCCAGAAGATGACTTGCAATTTGAACCACATGTCAAAGCGTAGTTACTCACCTGTAGGTGATCTCCGGGAGCAGCAGGAATTTAGTCTTCACATATGGTGATGTCGGTACCGACGGAGCCCACGCAGGAATGCTCCCCAGCGTCCTAAGGAAAGCCTTTGGGAGCACCCACTGCGCCCGTGTGACCGTCTTCCCGCTCTTCTGACTCTCTCACCTGAGTTGGGTTTGTAGCTGAGTAGGAAGAGTAAAAATAACCCTACAACTCCATGGGAAGGAGGGTAGGTTGTGAAGACTAAATTCCTGTTGTTCCCGGAGATCACCTGTTACAGGTGAGTAACTACGCTATCTCCAGGAACAAGCAGGAACGTAGTCTTCATATATGGGACGCCCTAGTTCCCAGATCTTCAGGAAACTTGGAAATCAGATCAGAAAAGGTCCAACTGGGTTCAATTGGACATAGATATCCCTGCCATGGAGATCTGGCATAAACAGTGTGGGTGGGGAAAGGAGTTGTAATTATGTTCCAAAGAGATGCTGGAGGACCACCTAGCTGAAGGCCGCATCCCGGCAGGAGTCCTTGTCCAAGCAGTAGTGGGTGGCAAAAGAGTGGATGGAGGACCAGGTTGCTGCCCTGTATATTTCGTCAATGGCTGCCATGGCTTGGACATTGTGAGCAGTGACATGACTTGTGAGGGAGAGTCCTGCTTTATCATAAGCAAAAGTGATGCAGTCTGCTATCCATCTGGAGAGTGTATGCTTTGTTACAGGAAGCCCCAAATGAGTGGGGTCAAAGGAAATGAACAATTATGAGGACTTGCGGAAATCCTGAGTCCTTTGTAGATAGAAGGCCAGGGCTCGTTTGCAGTCCTGGGTGTGCAGGGTTGCCTCTGCACTAGAGGAGTATGGTCTTGGAAGAAGACCGGAAGAATGATTGATTGGTTGATGTGGAAGAGGGATGCCACCTTTGGCAAAAAATGAGGGTATGTCCATAGGATGACATTGTCGTATTGGAATCTAGTATATGGTGGATGAGCCACCAAGGCCTGTAATTCACTGATGTGTCTGGCCGAGGTCAGAGCAACTAGGAATATGACCTTCCATGACAGGTACCGCAGGTGAGCAGTGGCTAAAGGGGGTTTGAGAAGCTGTGGTAACATCAGATTGAGATCCCAGGCCACTGGTGGTGGTCAATGGGTGACTTAGAGAGGAGGAGGCCTCTCATGAAACGTGCCACTAGGGGATGTACCGAGCTGGATTGCCCATCGATCAGCTTATGAAAATCTGCGATGGCACTGAAGTGAACTCTGATCGAACTAGTTTTCAGTCCTGAGGAAGACAGATGTAATAGATATTGCAAAAGTGCAGACACTGGTATGTTGAAGGGACTGAAGTTGTCCCTTGTGCACCACAATCCAAACTTGTGCCATTTGAAAGTGGAGTGTTTTCTTGAAGCCAGGAAGATGTCCTTTACCTCCTGAGGAAAGTGAAGATGCTGGAGCATCATGCCTTCAGTAGCCATACACTCAGATGGAGAGATTGCAGATTGGGATGTAGGATTGTTCCGTCGTTCTGGGAGAGAAGGCCCTGACTATGGCCCAGACTGATTGGTTGAGTCTGTTGCAGTTGAAGTAGCAGGGGGAACCAGGGTTGATGGGGCCAGAAGGATGCTATGAGAATCATAGTGCCTCTGTTGAGCTGGAGTTTGAAGAGGGTCTTCAGAATTAGGGGTATGGGAGGAAATGCGTAAAGCAGTCCCTGACCCCAATGCAGATAAAACAACGTTGTTTACATAAGAACATAAGATATGCCATACTGGGTCAGACTAAGGTCCATCAAGCCCAGTATCCTGTTTCCAACAGTGGACAATCTAGGTCATACGTACCTAGCAGTTTCCCCAAAAGACACAGGTTCCACAATGCTTGTACTGGGTCAAGCACTGATATCCTGGGTCCCTTCTTAATAATGGTTTATGGACCTTTCCTCCAGGAACTTGTCCAAACCTTTTTTAAACCCAGCTACACTAACAGCCTTTACTACATCCTCCGGTAACAAATTCAAGAGTTTGATTACACATTGAGTGAAAAAATATTTTCTTTTATTAGTCTTAAATAGTTTACCCTGTAGCTTCACTGCATGTCCCCTAGTCTTTCTATATTTTGATAACATAAACAATTGATCTACGTTTACCCGTTCCACTCCATTCATTAATTTATAGACTTCTATCATATCTCCCCTCAGCCGTCTCTTTTCCAGATTAAAGAGCCCTAACCTTTTTAGCCTTTCTTCATAGGCGTATCCTTCCATCCCCTTTACCATTTTGGTGGCTCTTCTCTGAATCTTTTCTAATAACGCTATATCCTTTTTAAGATACGGTGACCAGAATTGCACACAATATTCAAGGTGCGGTCTCACCATGGAACGATATAGAGGCATTATAATATCTTTTGTATTATTTTCCATTCCTTTCCTTATGATACCTAGCATTCTATTTGCTCTCTTGGCCGCCGCTACACACTGGGTCGAGGGTTTTAACATGTTATCCACAATGACGCTTAATTCTTTTTCCCGGGTGGTGGTTCCTAATGTGGAACCTTGCATCGTGCAACCATAGTTTGGGTTGTTCTTCCCTAGGTGCATGACTTTGCACTTGTCCACATTAAATTTCAACTGTCATTTTGATTCCCAGTCTTCCAGTTTATCAAGATCCTCTTGCAATTTTCCACAATCCTCTTGGGTTTTAACAACTTTAAATAGTTTTGTGTCATCTGCAAATTTGATAACCTCACTCGTTATTCTCCCTTTCCAGGTAATTTATGAATATGTCAAAAAGCAGCGGACCCAGCACAGATCCCTGGTGTACACCACTATTCACTTTTCTCCATTGGGAAAATTGGCCATTTAGCCCTACCCTCTGCTTTCTATCTTTTAACCAGTTCCTGATCCACAATAGTACACTGCCTCTTATCCCATGACTCTTTAGTTTTGCCAAAAGTCTCTGATGAGGGACCTTGTCAAAGGCTTTCTGAAAGTCCAGATACACTATATCAACCGGCTCACCTTTGTCCACCTGTTTATTCACACCTTCAAAAAATCATGACAGATTAGTAAGACAAGATCTTCCTTGTCTACACACCTCTTCCCACTTGCCATTGATGTGTGGTTTAAAAGTGTGGCTGTTTCCAATTTATTATGCTTTTGCTGGTAGTGGTATCGTGAACTTGTCCTTCTCTATCAGTCATCCCCTTTCCCTAGTTTAAATGCCTGTCCACATACTGCCTGAATTTTTCAATTAGGATCCTTTTCCCTGTGACGGAGAGATGTAGTCCATCAGCACTATAGTCTCTTGTTGATCCATCTGTTTCCCCATTCGCCTATTTATTTATTTATTTATTTATTTGGTATATATTTGTATGCCGCCACTTCCAGCGATCAGCTGCGGACCAATGGTGTAAAATACGAGGGAGTAATGTATAAAATCAGTTGAAGGTACAGAATGATTTGGGGGAGGGGTACACCACCATCACATAAAAATTACAAATAGACATTACATTTTGATCACCCAGGTTTGAGCCACAAATCAAATAAAATATACATTTGATTTGTGGCTCAAACCTGTGGCTATTTAAATCCTTCTTGTTTGCACCAGGTTTGGAGCCATGTATTAAATTTGTTTATGCAATGCAGCCTTTCTGCCCCCTAACCAAAAACAGGTAGAACTTCTGAGAATGCTATAATGTTAACAATGGGCTAGAGTTTTTCTCCCAGAGTCTGGAAGTCCTTTTGAACTGCAGAGGCACTGTTTCTAGCCAGGTCATTTGTACCCAAGTGGATGACAGCATCAATTTTGGAGTGCTCACTTTCTGCACTAACTATACCAACAATTTGGTTTGTATTTCTGCTGACAGAAGAGCTGGGAGGCATTTGACTTCTCCTTTGAACTGTGTTCCAAAGTTGGTGCTTCTGATGATGGAATCTCCAAGTAGTAGTAGTTTTCTGTTTTGTGATTTTTTTCTTCATATTTGGTGCATTATCAGTAGATTGGCATTGACTCTTTCATTTAAGGGCACTTCAGTTTTCACGGATTGGGCACCCTCATTATCCAAGGCAGAGAAGGCATTATGTATGGATATCCCTTGATGTATTTTGTGTCTTTTCATTACAGGTCACAACCTACCAGAGCCCACTGTGATCCATTTGTTCCTGGGCTGTTTGATTTTGATCACTGGGGATATACACTGCATGAAGATGTATGTGGTGAGAGATGGCAAAATTCCACAGGCGACAGGCCTCTTCGCAGAGGGGAAGAGAGCCTGTTCAGCCCTGCTTGTCTACATAGAACATTGTCACCTGGTTGTCTGTCCTGATGAGTACCTGGCTGTTCGAGAGGTGGCACTGAAATACCTGCAGGGCATTTGTGATTTCTCGGCGTTCCAATAAGTTGATCTGAAAAGATGACTCCTGAGTCGTCCAGTGGCCTTGGGTGGATACTGACTCCAGGTGTGCTCCCCAACCAAGTTTGGATGCATCTGAGGTCAGAGTATGTTGAGATTGAGGCGTCCAAAAAAGAGACCCTTTTAGAAGGTTTCTGGGGTGCACCACCATAGGAGGGATTGGACTAGAGGGTGGGTGACCCGAATGATGTCCCATAGGCATCCTGTGGATTGTGTCCATTGGGATGCTAGGGTCCATTGCGTGAGGTGCATATGCAGTCCTGCATATGGGACCACATGGACTGTGGATGTCATGTGGCCTAGAAGATGAAGGAAGTCTCGAGATGTTCAACTTGTCTGCTGACACATGTGGCTGACTAGTGGGATACTAGTTGGTCCATGCAGTCTAGGGGCAGAAAAGCTTTGGATAGGTGAGTGTCCAGGACTGCTCCTATGAATTCCAATCTTTGGGTTGGAGTTAGGTGGGATTTTGGGAAATTTACCACAAATCCCAGATGTTGCAAAATTGCGAGGGCATTTCTGAGAGACGTGGAGAGCTCTCATGGAGAGTCTGCCTTTATAAACTAGTCATCTAAGTAAGGAAGACAAAGATTCCCTTGCTTCGCAGGTAAGCCGTTACTATTGATATGCATTTTGTGAACATCCTGGGAGCAGATGCTAGTCCAAATGGGAGAGCTCTGTACTGGTAGTGAGTCCCCTGAAAGGTAAAGCAAAGATATTTTTGGTGCCCTGGGTGTATCAGGATATATGTGTATGCCTCTTTGAGATCTAGGGAACATAGCCAATCTTATTCCTGAAAGTAGGGTAGGAGGGTTCCAAGGGAAATCAGTTTGAACCTTTCCTTGACCAGGAATTTGCTGAGATTTCTGAGGTCGAGGATAGGCCTGTATGAAGAGGTAAGGAGAGTAGAAGCCTTTGTGAAGTTCTTGCTTTGGAACCTTTTCAATGGCACCCTGTGTGAACAGGTTGGAGATTTCATCTTTGAGTAGAGCCCTTAGTGGAGGTTTGAGAGGATTTTCACCCCTGAAATGAGGCAGAGGGGGTTGCATGAAGTTTAGTTGGTTCCCCTCTTGAATGATGTTTACAGTCCACTGCTCTGAGGTGATGATCTGCCAGTGGATGGCAAAGAAGCAAAGCCGACCAGCTATTTTGGTTGGATTGGGTGCTTGCAAGGTTAAGGGTACTCTGTTCCCTAGGACTCAGTCAAAAGCTTGTGGCTGGGTGTCGCTTGTGGTTGTTGTTTAGCGGTTCTGGGCTTTTAGCAGGCTTAGGCCTTTGTTGCTTGCCTTGCTGGTAAGAAGGCTGCGAGTAAGGAGAACTTCTTCTTCTTGAGAAAGAAGGGTTTCTTTGTTGCTGGCTTCTTTTTTGAAAGGTCAGCTGTCTTCCTAGTGAGTCTTTTTAGAGTGTGGTATCATCATTTTCAAGCTCCCCAGCCTTTTCCCTCCAGTTCTTTCCAAAGAGATTCTGTTCGGTGCAAGGGATGTTACCAAGTTTATCCTAGACCCATTGTTCCAGATCTGAGGCCTGTAACCATGCTAGCCTCTGAGCCCCAATGGCAATAGCTGATGCTCTGCTGGTAGACCCGAATGCATAGAAGGCTGCCCTGTTTACAAATTTTGAGACATTCTGCTTATTCTTGAGAACTGTCTCAAAAGCTGGCCTTTTTTCCTTAGGAATTAAGGGAAGGAAGGCTTCCCAATCCATATTAATTTCCTTAAGGAACATTCCCACATATAAGGTATAGGAATTGATTCTACTAGCCAGCATGCAAGCCTGAAATGACCATCGGGCGAAAGCATCAAGGTTTCTCGATTCCCTTCCGGGGGTATCGATGCATGTGTCTTACTGCTTTTGATGCGGCACATCATTGATTCAGCTGCCATGGAGTGATGTGGTAGCTGAGCCTTTTGAAAGCCAGGGGCATCCGGTACTCGATACATTGTATCGAGGTGTCTACTGATGGGCAAGACTGTTAGCGGGGTCTCCTACATTAGAAGCATTAGGTTATGTAGGATCTTATGCGGGAGGATGTCGATGCCAACAAAACATAATCCAATGGGAAAAGTTCTGACAACTTCCTCGGAGGTGGAATAACTTTTCCGGCCATTTCGCTGGCCCTGGACGTCTAGGGCTGGCAACCGCTCACTGGCCACCCACTTTCCACCCACTTTCCACCTTGGGCCACCCTTCCCCACCCCTGACTAACTTCCCCACACAACCAGTGGGGAAGTTAGTCAGGGGCTGAAGCCAGAACAAATAGTGGGGATGGACGTCCTGTTGGGACATCCATCCCCGCTATTCATGATTCAGAATGTCCCCCATAGGGCGAAAGCATGCAGCCTTGTCGTACACCTTTGTTGATTTTAAACCATTCTGTTTCTCCTTGTTCCATTCAAATTGTTGCTTGATCAAGGTAAAGATTGTGCAAGAGAACTATTAGGTGTTTTGGTATTCCTATGCTTCTAAATATGGCCCAGAGTTTCTCATGGTTTACACAGTCAAAAGCATTGCTGTAGTCAATAAAACACATATAGATATCCTTTTAGTATTATTGTGTCTTTTCAAGGATCCATCTCACATCCACGATGATGTCTCTCATTCCTCGCCCTTACCTGAACCCTGCTTGCACTTTGGGCAGTTCTCATTCCAGATAAGACTGTAGTCTCTGCTGAATGATCTTGAGTAGAATCTTGCTGGCATGTAGGATCAGAGCGACTGTGTGATAATTTCCACAATCATATGGATCACCTTTCTTCTGCATTGATATAAAGACAGTCTTTTCCAGTCAGTTGGCCATGATGTTGCTTTCCAAATTTCCTGGCAGAGCCTTGTAAGTATGGTAACAATTGTATCCAATTGCTGTTATACTTCATTGGGAACAGGGGCGGCACAAGGGGGGTGCGGGGCCATGTGTGGAGACTCGGTGCGGGGCCTCATTTGCATAAGGAGCCTCATTTGCATAAATATTTGCATAATGTTACCATATACTAACTTTTAGTAAACATGCCTCTTAATGAATGTATGGATAAAGAAAGACTAAAAGATTTCTACATTACTATAATCCAGTGCCAACCACCAGACACATTAGGAACTACTACAAACACTGCCCATTTAGAACCCATAGCAAACCCGCCGTATCCTAACAGCACTACCAGGACTCACAAAGCACCATACCATATCTATCAAAAGGAAACATGCAAATATTAAACCAATACATTTCAGAAAACAACAATACATGACCTACTGGGGAAAGAGAACAAGTGGCAATGTCAAATAGGAATTACATAAACAGAATACCTCAGCTCAGTTACACATGCAGAACATAGACCATCACCAAACAAGGAATCACAATTTAGAAATAGGAAGACAATAATTAAACTGGGAATCCCAAAAGCCAAACTTCGAATGTACAACACTGTAGAAATAAAACTATACATTAATTTGCTCTTGTACTAAACAAAGCGCAGACGTTAATGATGCACATTTACCAGAGCTGACATATTCCAATTAATAAATTCAAAATAAAGAGATATTTTTCTACCTTTTGTGCATTTTTTTTCAGCTGCAATTGCTCCAGCCACTTTCTTCTGGTTTCTTCGTGTCTTCTGCTAACTCTCCATCGTCTGCTGTCCATTTGTCCTTTCTTCTCTCTTCTAGTTTTTTTCCATTCTCTCTCTATATCTGCTTTAACATACTAATCTTTCTCCTTTTGCTCTTTCCTCATTCCTGTTTCATCCACTCAAATTTTACCCCTCCATCCTCAATCCCCACTTACTCTCCCAATACCCGGCCAATTGTAGATTTTTTTTATCCCTCCCACACAAAATATTTTTCCCCTCTCCATTTTACTCTCCCAGCCCCATCCCATTCTAATCCTCCCCCAACATCAGCTCCCTTCTAGTTCCAGCCTCACCCAGCATCCATTCCCGTCTAGTCCCTGCATCAGCCCATTTCCAGTCCTAGCCCCCCATCAGCCCATTTCCAGTCCTAGCAACCCCCAACCCAATACCAGTCCTAGCCCCCCCATCAACCCACTTCCAGTCCTAACCCCCCATCACCCCATTTTCAGTTTAAGCCCTCCCTATAACCCATTACCAGTCCTAACCGCCCCATCAGCCCACTTCCAGTCCTAACCCCCATCAACCCATTTCCAGTCAGCCCTCCATAGCCCATTGCCAGTCCTAACCCCCCCATCAGCCCACAGCCCATTACCAGGTCTAACCCCATCAGCCCACCTTAAGTCCTAACCCCTCCCCATCAGCCCATTTCCTGTCCTTGCCCCCCCCCCCCCATAGCCCATTATCAGTCCTAACCCCCCCATAGCCCATTACCAGACAGCCCCCATTAGCCAACAGGCCATTACCAGTCTTAGCCCCCCCCATAGCCCATTACCAGTTCTAACCCCCCCCCCCAACAGCCCACAGCCCATTACCAGTCCTATCCCCCCATCTCCCCATTTCCAGACTGCCCCCATCAGCCCACAGCCCAGTGCCAGTCTTAAACCCCCCCATAGCCCATTGCCAGTCTTTACCCCATCCCCCCATAGCCCATTGCCAGTCTTAACCCCCCCCCATAGCCCATCACCAGTCCTAATCCCCCATCACCCCATTTCCAGACAGCCTCCATCAGCCCACAGCCCATTGCCAGTCTTAACCCCCCCATAGCCAGTCTTAACCCCACCCCCATAGCCCATTGCCAGTCTTAACCCCCCCATAGCACATTAACAGTCCTAAGCCCCCATCACCCCATTTCCAGACAGCCCTCATCAGCCCACAGCCAATCTTAACCCCCCTAGCCCATTGCCAGTCTTAAACCCCCCCTAGCCCATTGCCAGTCTCAACCCCCCCTAGCCCATTGCCAGTCTTAACCCCCCCCCTAGCCCATTGCCATTCTTAACCCCCCCATAGACCATTGACAGTACTAATCCCCCATCACCCCATTTCCAGACAGCCTCCATCAGCCCACAGCCCATAGCCAGTCTTAACCCCCCCCATAGCCAGTCTTAACCCCACCCCCCATAGCCCATTGCCAGTCTTAACCCCTCCCATAGCCCATTGCCAGTCTTATCCCACCCCCCATAGGCCATTGCCAGTCCTAATCCCCCCATCACCCCATTTCCAGACAGCCCTCATCAGCCCACAGCCCATTGCCAGTCTTAACCCCCCCAGCCCATTGCCAGTCTTAACCCCCCCTAGCCCATTGCCAGTCTTAAACCCCCTCCCAGCCCATTGCCAGTCTTAACTCCCCCCCCCCCATTGGCTCATGGCAATTAAAAAAAAAAAAGTTGCCCGCTGCCGCCGCGGCGGCATGGAGTGTCCCGTGGGGCCCCCTCTGCCCGGCTGAACTCTCCCGACGCGGCTGAGCCCCTCTGTGCCGGCTTGCAGATACGCGAAGGGAGAGTGTCTCCCTCGCGTCTCTGTTAAGCCCGCAGGGGCAGATGGGAGATTTCCCATCAGCCCCTGCTTCCCATCAGCCCCTGCGGGCTTAACAGAGACGCGAGGGAGACACTCTCCCTTCGCGTATCTGCAAGCCGGCGCAGAAGGGCTCAGCCGCGCTGGGAGAGTTCCGCCGGGCAGAGGGAGCCCCGCGGGACACTCCATGCCGCCGCGGCCAGCTTTTTTTTTTTTAAATTTAATTAAGAAAAAAAAAGCAGAATGTTCTTTGCGCGGGGCCCCCCGAAATGCGGGGCCCTGTGCAAAAAACATTCTTGCTCAATGGACGGGCCGGCCCTGAGTGGGAATGCCATTAATGTCTGGTACTTTGTTCTTTGATACTGCTGCTTCAACTGCTCCTTTTATCACCAATGGTTCCTGATCATAAGGTACAGGTTGAAACGGCTGTTGGTCCTCTTGATCTTTATAGTATAATGACTCTGTATATTCTTTCCATCTTTTCTTGATCTTCTCAGCATCATTTAACATGGATCCTTGAGCATCTTGTAACATGCTAATTCAAGGCTGGAATTTTCTCTTTAACTCTTGTAGCTTTAGGAAAGCAGATCTTGTTCTTCCTCTAATAGTTTCTGATTCTATTTCCTTGCATGCATCATTGTAGTACTTCTCCTTGTCTTATCTTGCTGCATGTTGGAAATTTCTCTTGAGTTCTGTGATTGCCTCTCTTTCTCCTCTGGCTTTAACCTCTCTGCATTTCTGGGCAATTTTCAGAGTTTCTTCAGTCATCCATTTTGACCTTTTTTGGTTTTTCACCTTTTGTAGAGATTTCTTACTTTCTTAGAGCCAAGTTTCTTGATCTCATTCCATAATTCTTCTGGTGCTCTATCATTTGTATCCAAAGCAGCAAATCAATTTTGTAAGCAGTCTTTAAATTCCGGTGGTATATTCTCAAGGTCATATTTTGCTACATTCATGAGTGGCTTGCTCTTTTTCAGCTTTAGCTTGAATTCTCATATTCATAGTTGGTGATCTGTACCACAGTCAGCTCCAGGTTTTGTCTTTGTTGATGTTATTGAGCTTTTCCATTGTTGACTTCAACAGATGTAGTCAATTTGATTTTTGTACGATCAATTGGATGAAGTCCATGTGTTCAGTCACCACTTGTGTTGCTGGAAGAAGGTATTTGAGATGATTAGATCATTAGTCTTGCAGAATTCTATCAGTCTTCCTCCAGCTTCATTTCTGTTGCCAAGTCCATATTTTCCAACCACTTTGCCTTCCTCTTTATTGCCAACCTTTGCATTCCAGTCACTCATGACTGTTTGCATGTTCTGTCAATTACAGCTTGTACTAAAATGATAAAGCTGAAAATGATTAAAAAACCTGTTAAATAAAAATAAAATAAATAAATAAATAAAAAACACAACCATTAAAAACAGCAGAGGTAACACAACTTTCCACAGAATCCTTTATTATGTCCAACACAGCTGTTTTTCAGTGAGAAATGCCTGCATGAGGGGCACATATATCATAGGGATAAAATAAAAATTGTTAAAATACCACCAGTGTGGCCATGTCCTTCACCTCAAACTTGCAGTTAGTGAATAACAAGTTTGAACTGTAAGTTTGATGTGAGAGACATGGCTACACTGGTGTTATTTTTATAATTTTATCTTTATTTTATCCCTATGATAATGTGCCCCTGATGCAGACCTTTTTCGCCGAAACACAGCCGTGTCGGGCATAATAAAGGATTCTGTGGAAAGTTGTGTTTCCTCTGCTATTTTTTCCCACTGAAATCGGAGACAGGAGTTGTGTATAGTCTATGGAGTCAAGGATACTATTTCAAAACTGGGGACAATCCTCGAAAATCAGGGACATCTGGTAACCTTATCCTGAAACCAAAAGGAGCAAAGAAGGCCCTGAGGACTGATTTGAAAACCATTGGAAACATTGTTAAAGTCTTTCTTTCAACAAAGGGGCCATTCTTCAAAGGTTCTAGCTTCCTAACTTTGGGAGCCTCTAAGAAAATTGCCCAGGGCCGAGTGGCTTCCTAGTTTCACTCGCCAATTTATCTGTGTAAAAAATGAACATCTCCAGAGGTATTCCAAGCTTGGAGCTGCAGTGGGAGAGATTTAGCTGCCTAGTGCTAATTTTGAGGTAATGGCTAAAACATTTCCCAAAGCTAACTGGCCAAGATTTGCCTGGCTAGGTCAAGCAAGTCATCATAAAGATTATCACTGGTGAAACTGAATGAGTCTTTAACAGAGTTGATTCTAGGTTATTTTCCAGGCAATATGCCCTGGTTGAAGGGAAGTCTGATGCACCAAGTAAATTAATACATACTGGAGGTTGTTTTAGAAAACTTGTATGTTTTTACATGTCTAAAGAACAGAATTTACATGTATAAATGCTCTAAACACCTAAATATAAAGTTTCAAAAGCTGCTGTTTATACGTGTAGATCTGCAGCTTGCACAGTTTCAAGGGGGTAGATTGTGGACATGCTTTAGGCAGGCCAGAAAAGTAGGCAAATATTTCAAATTTTCTAATGGAAATAAATAAATCCTTTAAAAATGTGGGCAGTGACATTTACACCTGCTCTGAGGCAGGTGGAAATATCAGATAACTGCTCATTCCACTTGTAGTTTGCACCAGTGATTGAAGGGGCAAATGTGCTTAACTTTCTGTTAAGAACATAAGAACATAAGATATGCCATACTGGGTCAGACCAAGGTCCATCAAGCCCAGTATCCTGTTTCCAAAACTGGCCAATATAGGTCACAAGTACCTAGCACTTTCCCAAAAAGAGACAGGTTCCACAATGCTTGTATTGAGTCAAGCAGTGGATATCCCGGGCCCCCTTATGGTTTATGGACCTTTTCTCCAGGAACTTGCCCAAACCTTTTTTAAATCCGGCTACACTAACAGCTTTTACTACAGCCTCCGGTAACAAATTCCAGAGTTTGATTACTCGTTGAGGGAAAAAATATTTTCTCTTATTAGTCTTAAATAGGGTACCCTGTAGCTTCATTGCCTGTCCCCTAATCTTTCTGTATTCTGAAACAATCGATCTACTTTTACCCCTTCCACTCTATTCATTAATTTATAGACTTCTATCATATCTCCCCTCAGCCATCTCTTTTCCAGGTTGAAGAGCCCTAACCTTTTTAGCCTTTCTTCATAGGAGTATCCTTCCATCCCCTTTACCATTTTGGTGGCTCTTCTCTGTAACCTTTCTAATAACGCTTTATCCTTTTTAAGATACGGCGACCAGAATTGCACACAATAGTCAAGGTGCAGTCACACCATGGAATGATACAGAGGCATTATAATATCATTTGTTTTCTTCTCCATTCCTTTCCTTATGATACATAGCATTCTATTTGCTCTCTTGGCCGCCGCTGCACACTGGGCGGAGGGTTTCACCATGTTATACACGATGACGCTTAAATCTTTTTCCTGGGTGGTGGTTCCTGATGTGGAACCTTGCATCATGTAATTATAGTTTGAGTTGTTCTTTCCTAGGTGCATAACTTTGTACTGGTCCACATTAAATTTCATCTGCTATTTGGATGTTCAGTTTTCCAATTTGTCAAGATCCTCTTGCAATTTTCCACAATCCTCATGGGTTTTAACAACTTTCAATAGTTTTGTGTCATCTGCAGATTTGATTACCTCTCTCATTATCCCATTTACAGGTCATTTACGAATATGTTAATAAGCAGCGGACCCAGCACAGATCCCTGGGATACTCCACTATTCACCTTCCTCTTTTGGGAAAAGTGGCCATTTAGCCCTACCCTCTGCTTTCTTTTAACCAGTTCCTGATCCACAATAGTACACTGCTTCCTATCCCATGACTCTTTAATTTCACCAAAAGTCTCTGATGAGGGGCCTTGTTAAAGGCTTTCTGAAAATCCAGATACCCTATATCTACTGACTCACCTTTGTCTACCTGTTTATTCACACCTTCAAAAAAACATAACAGATTAGTAAGACAAGACCTTCCTTGGCTAAAGCCATGTTGGCTGTCTCCCATTAAGCCATGACTATCTCCATGTTCAGTAATTTTGTTCTTTATGATGGTTTCTACCATTTTTCCCGGTACTGACATCAGGCTCACTGGTCTGTAGTTTCCCGGATCAATTCTGGAACTCTTTTAAAAATTTGCGTTACATTGGCCATTCTCCAATCTTCAGGTATTACATATGATTTTAATGATAGTTCACAGATTAGTAATAGTAGGTCTGCAATTTCATATTTCAGTCTCTTCAACACCCTCGGATGTATATCATCCTGTCCAGGTGATTTGCTGCTCTTCAGTTTATCAAATAGCTGTAATATATCTTCCCGGTGTATTAATATTTATTTCAATTTTTCTGCAGCATCACCTTTAAATACCATTTCAGTCATGGGCAACATCCCTACATCTTCCTCAGTAAACACTAAAGCAAAGAATTCATTCAGTCTCTCTGCTATGTCCTTGTCCCCTCTTAGTGCCCCTTTTATTCATGCTTGCCTCCTTCCAATCAGCTATAGCTCTTGCCAAACAAGACTACTATCTTCATCTGACTAACTCTCTTGCCTCTGATCCTCGCCGCCTCTTTACTACTCTCAGCTCTCCTCAAAGTACCTCCACCTCTGATCCTTCCCTCCCTTTCTGTCCAAACCCTGGCTGACTACTTCCACGACAAAATCTACAAGATCACCCTCCAATTCCCCACATACTCGGCTACTTCCCCTCCTCCCCTTCTCCACCCCCAACTCTCCCCCCCCCCCCCCCCCGTGCCTTGCCACCCTTGCCACCCAGTCTCTTCCTTTCCTGTCATCTCTGAAGATGTAACTGCACACCTTCTTTCTTCCTCCAAACTTACCACCTGCTCCTCAGACCCTATCCCCACCCGTCTCCTAAGCACCATCTCCTCCACTGTTGTCCCTTCCATCTCTTATATCCTCAACCTTTCGCTCTCCACTGCAACTGTCCCTGCAGACTTCAAGCATGCTGTGGTCACACCTCTCCTCAAGAAACCCTCACTTGATCCCACCTGTCCTTCAAATTATCGACCCATCTCTCTCCTCCCCTTCATTTCTAAACTACTTGAACGTGCAGTTCACCACCGCTGCCTTGACTTCCTCTCCTCTCATGCCCTCCTGGATCCCCTACAGTCTGGCTTTCGTCCTTTGCACTCTACTGAAACAGCTCTTGTCAAAGTCTCCAGTGACCTGTTCCTGGCAAAATCCAAGGGCCTGTACTCTGTCCTCATCCTCCTTGACCTCTCTGCTGCTTTTGACACCATTGACCACAACCTTCTCCTCAATACCCTGTCCTCACTTGACTTTAAAGGCTCTGTTCTATCCTGGTTCTCCTCCTATCTCTCCCATCGCTCTGTCAGTGTGTGCTCTAGTGGCTCTTCCTCTTCCCCCACCCCGCTCCCAGTCGGCATACCCCAAGGATCTGTCTTGGGTCCTCTCCTTTTCTCTCTCTATACCCAGTCCCTTGGTGTGCTTATCTCCTCCTATGGCTTTCATTACCATCTGTATGCTGATGACTCCCAGATCTACCTCTCTCCGCCTGACCTCTCTCCGGCATTCCAGACCTGGATCTCTGACTGCCTTTCTGACATTGCTGCCTGGATGTCCCACCGCCGCTTGAAATTGAACATTTTTATTTATTTATTTAACTGTATTTATATCCCGCTTTTCACCGGGTCAAAGCGGTGTAACAAATAACAGGGGGGGGGGGAATCAATGGTTATAGGGTGGGGCCATCACCAGGGGGGCAACATTAATGATTTGGGATGGACATAGACATGAACAATCCTGCAGTTTCTAATCATGAGTTCTTGATGAGGGGGGTGGAGATTCTGTTCAGAGGTGTTCACGGAATAGGATTTTGCTAATGTTATAGAGAAAGAAGCAGCAGGTCTTAGCTACGAGATGGATATGTGTGGAGAAGGAGAGGGAGGAGTCAAAAACAACCCCCAGATTGCGGGCCGAGGAAACAGGAAGGCTGAACTTCTTATCTTTCCCCCTAAAACCTCCTCTACCCTTCCTCCCTTCTCAGTTTCTGTGGACGGCTCTGTACTCCTTCCTGTTTCCTCGGCCCGCAATCTGGGGGTTGTCTTTGACTCCTCCCTCTCCTTCTCCACACATATCTATCTCGTAGCTAAGACCTGCTGCTTCTTTCTCTATAACATTAGCAAAATCCGCCCTTTCCTTTCTGAACACACTACTAAAACGCTTATCTACTCCTTAATCACCTCCCAACTAGACTACTGTAACCTACTCCTTGCTGGTCTCCCTTTGAGTCATCTCTCTCCCCTTCAATTTGTTCAACACTCCGCTGCACAGCTAATCAGAGAGAGGAGTGGCCTAGTGGTTGGGGCAAGGTACCACAGGCCAGAAGGTTGGTGGTTCAAATCCCACTAGAGGACAGCAACCTTGGGCTGTGAAGGACTGGGGTTTCTAGTCCCACAGGTGCTTGTTGTGGTCTTGGGCAAGCCACTTAACCCTCCAATGCCCATGTTCCCTGTAAGTATTAGTGTATGTGTCTCATATCCCCCCAATTGTGTTGTGACACTTTGATTGAAGGATAAGGTAGTATACAAAACTGTCTAAATAAATAAATAATCTTCCACCAGCCTCATCATACCCATATTACTCCTCTCCTCAAGTCACTTCACTGGCTCCCTATCCATCTCCACATCCAATTCAAACTTCTCCTGCTGACCTATAAATAATAATTCACTCTGCAGCTCCTCAGTACCTTTCTTCTCTTATCTCTCCTTACAACCCCTCCCAGGAACTCCGCTCCTCTAACCAACTGCTTCTATCTACGCCATCTACTCCTACTGCTAATTCCAGACTTCGCTCCTTCCACCTTGCTGCACCTTACGCCTGGAACAAACTACCCGTGTCTGTATGCCAGGCACCTTTGCTAACCTTCTTCAAATCCAGGTTGAAGGCTCACCTCTTCGCTGCTGCCTTTGGATCTTGATTCACCTGATCTCCTTGTCCTTCCCCCTTTTTACGCTTTCGGTGTTTGTCTTAATTAGATTGTAAGCTCTGATGTTTACGCCTTTTGTGTTTGTCTTAATTAGATTGTAAGCTCTGATGAGCAGGGACTGTCTCTTACATGTTTCTGTACAGCGCTGCGTATGACTGGTAGTGCTATATAAATGCTCAGTAGTAGTAGTAGTAGTTTTACCCCTCTGTCATCTAATGGTCCAACTGACTCTCTCACAGGTCTTTTGCTACGAATGTACTTGAAAAAGTCTTTATTACATGTCTGCTTCCATGGCAAGCTTCTTCTCAAATTCTCTCTTTGCCTGCCTTATCGATGCTTTGCATCTAACTTGCCTGTGCTTGTGTTGTTTCCAGTTTTCGTCATTTGGCTCCTTTTTCTGTTTCCTGAAAGATGCTTTTTTTGGCAACAACAGCCTCTCTGACCTCACCTTTAAACCATGCTGGCAATTTTTTGGACTTCCTTCCACTTTTCTTAAAGCGTGGAATACAGCTAGTCTGGGCTTCCAAGATAGTATTTTTAAACAACATCCATGTTTGATGCAAATCTTTAAACATTGCAACTGCTCTCCTTAGTTTTTTCTTAGCTATTTTCCTCATTTTATCATAGGCTCCTTTTTGAAAGTTAAAAGGTAGTACTGTGGATTTCCTTGCTGTCTTTCCTCCATTTATTAAATCAAATGCAATCATGCTATGATCATGCCAAGTGGCCCCAACACCCTTATCTCTTGCATCAGATCTTGTGTTCCACTAAGGACTAGGTCCAAAATAGCTTCCCCTCTTGTCAGTTTATGAATCAGCTGCTCCAAGAAGCAGCCATTTATTTCATAGAGACTTTGTCTCCCTAGCATGTCCTGCTGTGACACTGACCCAGTCGATACAAGGGTAATTGAAATCACCCATTATTATTACTGTGCTGTAAGTTTTGTTAGCTTCCCTGATCTCTTTGAGCATTTCATCATCCATTTGTTCATTCTGGCCAAGCAGTCGGCCATCACCTTCCCCTCTCTCTTCCCTTTTTCACATGGAATTTCAATCTATAGAGATTCTACGGTGAATTTTGTTTCCTGCAAAAATGTAATCCTTTGTGACTCAATGCATTCTGTAACATAGAATGCAACCCCTCCACCAATTTGATCTGCTCTATCATTACGATATAGTTTGTACCCAGGTATCACAGTGTCCCACTGGTTGTCCTCCTTCCACCATGTCTCTGAGATACCAATAATATCTTATCTCTCATTTAGTGCTACATATTATCCCATCTTATTTTTTAGACTTCTAGCATTTGCATACAAGTATTTTAGAGGCTGTATTTTATTCATATTAATCTGACTATTGGTAGGCAGGGGTAATTTGGAATCTTTAAGCTCTGTCTGCTCCATACTCAAGGGCATTTGGGCTACTTTTGTCTTTATTAGAACCTCTGTACTGATATGCCCTAACTTCAGTCTTTTGCTAGTATCCCTCAGGATACATTGTTCTGAACAATGTGCTCTTGGGCGACTGTCGGCCCTCCCCTATTATCTAGTTTAAAAGCTGCTCTATCTGCTTTTTAAAGGTTAATGCCAGCAGCCTGGTTCCATCCCGTTTAAGGTGGAGCCCATCCCTTGAGATGAGCCCCTCCTCTCCCCAGGATGTTCCCCAGTTCCTAACAAATCCAAAACCCTCTTTCTTGCACCATCGTCTCATCCACGCATTGAGACTTTGGAGCTCTGCCTGCCTTTTGGGTCCTGCGTGTGGAACAGGAAGCATTTCCCTGGAGGTTTTGGATTTCAACTTCCTACCTAAAAGCCTAAATTTAGCCTCCAGAACTTCCCTACCACACTTTCCTATGTTATTGGTATCGACATGTACCAATACAGCAGAATCCTCCCCAGCACTATCTAAGACATTGTCTAGGTGGCGCATGAGATCCGCTATCTTCGCACCAGGCAGGCATGCTACCAGGCGATCCTCACGTTCACCAGCCACCCAGCTATCTACATGCCTAATGATTGAAGCACCAACTTTAAAGGCTGTCCTAACCCTTCCCTCCTGGGCACATGGCCCTGGAGAAACCTCGGTGCGAGAGGGTTTTACATCACATGTTGTTTAAAACTAGCTCAATATATATTTTAAAAAATGTTATCACTCTGCTACTTAATTGTCTCTTTCTGGACATCCGGTTTTGTAAAATTCAGTATTTACATAGTTAAATGTTGATATTTCCATGAGTAGGTTGCAACATGGTTAAGTGTCAGCACTTAGATGAGCAAAACCTCAGGATGTCACTCTAGTTTGGACATGTTTCCTACAAAAATGGCTGTTCCCACTGGACACAATGGCACTTAGCACAAACCTTTTTTTAAAACATATGAGAAACTGTAAATTTCCTGACTTGGACATCCTATGCAAAATTGAGCTTACTATTTGATTCTGAGATGCCATTAAACGGGTGTACCATATGTAACCCCTACCTCACTGATCACACAAAGGAATATTAATTACTGTGAGTTAGGTTCTTGCTTACAGGGGAAAAATACATTTCTGAGGCCTCCAGTGAATATTAATTTCTTCAAACATATCCTTTGGCTTGCCAGCAGTAAAACTAGAGATATCAGGTGTATACTTTCCAAAACTTGAGGAGACTGGTTAGAAAAGTGCTTTACGTGAGCATGGTCTCTTTTCTTTTGCTCAGGGAATTTAAAGGACAGAGTTCAACAGTCAATGAAAATTACTTCAAAAAGAGAGTCATTCTCTTTCTCCAACAAGACATAATGTTTAACATTATTACTCCCAAAGCAATTCTTACGGCAAAGAACTTTTGCAAACAATACTAATAACAACAAAACTGCAGAGGTCATTTTTCTTCCCCTCTCCTTCCTGGTGAACATGACCAGAGATGTTAAGAATGGCACATCCCAGAGAGTGAGATTTGCCACTCCAAGGAGTGAGAATGAAGGCCAATGAGTAAAGCTTTTCTCACCACACATCCACAGTAAACTTGGAAAGATCTGCATATTGTATTACTTTGCAAATGAAAGGAGCATCACAAAAGGATATTTAGCTTTCTTTGGTTTTAAGTGCAATTTTTCATGCCCTCCCTCAAGAACAGAACTAGGACAGTTCCCTGGGGAACTCACCATACCAAAAAAAAGTCTCATTGTGGCTTCATCTCAGTAATAAAAACAAATGCTCTCCAGTATCAGGTGTATTGTGAAGTCACAATACACAATAACATCAAGACCACCTATTGAAAACTTTGAACAAGCCAGATTACTACAGATCCCTACATAGACATTCAGTGCTAACAGGATATCTGACCTCGGTCACATATGCTACAAATAGATTTATCACGTACAGAACAAATTGCCACAAACTGACAATAGAAATATGTTGAAAAAAATGTAATTAAAACCCCAAAAAGCCAAACTCCGCATGTACTGCAATGCCAGAGAAACAGAAACCATGATACTTTCTTTCCATATTGTGCCAAATATAACGACTGCAGATATAAATTTCAAAAACTGACATGTTCCGATAACTAAATTAAAATTAAATTATTTTTTCTATCTTAGTTGTCTTCCCATTTCATTTTTTTTAAATCGTGTTGATCCCGGTCTCTGGTTTCTGCTTTTCTCTGTCTTCTCTTAGCCTTCTCTCCTGGCCCTCCAGTCACTTTAGCCATTTCTCTCTCCTCCTATCTTCTTCATTTTCTCTCCCACATCTGTCTTTAACATTCATCTTTTCTTTTCACTTTTCTTCCATTTATTTCACTGTCTCTCTATTCAGTCAGATTTCATCCCCTCTTTTACTGCATCTATCTACAGTTTTCCATCTCTTTGCCTCACCCTGGCCCTTCCATTCCTCAACCCTTTATTCCCGAGTCTCTCCCCCCATCATTCAGCATCTTCTTTCCTCCCTCCTTCCAGTATCTTGTCTCACTCTCCCCCCCCTTCATTCAGCATCTCCTCTCCCTTTCCCACTCTTAATCTAGCATGTCTCCCTAATCCTCCTCTTACATCCTCCTCTGTGTCCGTAACCGCCCCCCCCACCCCGCTATGCCCAGTATCTCCCCTCTGTCTTCCTACTCCCTGTGTCCTGCATCTTCTCTGTCTTCGTACTTCACAACCGCTATGTACAGCATCCATCATATGTCCCTATCCTCCTATGTCCAGCATTTCCCTTCTGTCTCTCCTCTCCCTCCCTGTATTCAGCATCTCCCAGTCACCCTATTCTCCCACCTCATGTTCAGCATTCGCCCTCTGTGTCTCTGTCAACCTCCTATGTCCAGCATCTCTCTTCTTTGTCCCTACTGCCCCAGCCCTCCTCTCCCATATCCAGCAAATCCCTGTGACCATCTTCCCCCTCCCCTTGTTCAGCATTTCCCATGTCCCTATTACCCCATGTCCAACATCTTTCCTGTCACCTTATTTCCCCTCTGTCCAGCACTCTCCTCATGTCCAGCCTCTCCTCCTTTATGTTCCTATTCTTCCTCTCCCCCAACCCAAGCCAGAATTTCCTCTCTGTCGCTTTCATCCTCTCCCATGTCCACCATCTCTTCCCTCATGTCCCGTTCAGCATCTTCCTTCCCTTGCCAGGTCTCACCTCCGCTGCTGCTACTTGCCTGGACCTGTAGCAGTAGCAATAAAATACAAAAAAGGTGCAGAGTCTGCAAGGTGATGCATGCAGCTGATGACTCTGCTGGTCCCACCCCTCAGAAACAGGAAGAATAAGGAAGTCTATGTTGGGCTTGCTCCTTCGGTGTGTACTGTAATGGCATGAAGGCCACAAAGATGCTCCTGTTTAACCCTGAGTTCCAGGTATATCACCTCTGGTTTGGGGGCGGGCAACGGCAGGGCTGGTCTCAATGCAGAGCTGAAGATGCAGAGTAATAGTAAGGGGGCACAGAAAAAAAAGAAACAGTAACCTTACCACTCCTGGAGGTCCAAATACTCTTTGAAAGAAAAAGAAACTTTCACAGAATCAAGAAGGGCTGTTTTTAAAAATGTGAAGTTGGCTGAAGTAATCAGGGTAGCTAAGAAGTACCTGGTACTAAAGACACATAAGCCCCTGTAATTGGGCCAAAGAAGGGGCACATAGGTGTCCTGCATGAAAGTTACACACATTTTATAAATTGCAATGCAGGAAAACCATGCACTATTTGGTGGGCTATATGTGTGCCTATTTAATGCCTAAGGTGGATGCATCCCACCCTGCAGGACATTTTTAAAGCTATACTCTACTATGTGGGCTTTTCTGCCATGCCTTTTTTTTAACAAACCTAAAAGGCTATTGTTGTATACTGTTTCTCCCATGTGAAGGCCCCTGTCTCAGAGCTGTCAGGGGGTAGCTTGCCCCTTAGGTTTCTGGTACCCTTTGATTGTAGCCTTAATACTTCTCTGACACCTGACTGCAGGTGGTCAGTACTACAAAAGAGTTGTGATATTATTCTGAACATAAGGTGTGGCTGGAGAAGGCATGGGGTGAAGATGCAGAGGCACACACTGATCTACAGCTGCAGAATGTGCTATGTAGTCCAAGCTCCTCAGCTGATTAGTAACAAACTCACATCCTGACCTACTGCTCAGAGGTCCTTTAAACATGAAAAATTACATGTGTGACATTTATAGTACCTCTTCCGCAGTAATACTGTCTGTATTCTTTGCTAACCGTGGCAATCGCAGTGAACGAGATATATATATGTTGTTGAGTGCAAAAGCATTTGCAAAAGCCAGATTGGGAGGCTGAAACACATTCACCTTTTCTTTCAGCTGCAGAATGATGGAATTCTCCACAATGTTTGACAGAAAAGGTAAGTTGGAGACAGGCCCTATAGATAGAGACGTCCAACTGACTTAACTGGGAGTATTTCAAAAGTGGCCTAATTATAGCCTCTTTCTGACAGCTGGGTACTCGACTTTATGGAAACTGGCATTAACTATTGCATATATATTTATTTACCCAGTTACCTAGTTCCCCTTTGAGCTCTTTTACAAAGGGTACTGGGAGAGGATCCTGAGAGGCTGTTTCTGGATTTAAGGAGCTGATAATAGACTCCAAGGAGGCCTGGGTGATCATATGAAATGATAGATACTGACTGCTAACCTAGAACAGACAGGGCATAAATGGGAGGAAGCGTGTTCATCAGAGAGATTGGGGGAGGGGTAGAGTAGAAAGCTGGAGAAAGAAATGGGGCTAAGTGGCTTAAGAGTAGCACTTTCCCTTTCCTAACAATGCTGCGTATGTCTTCAATTAACTCTCTGTCCAGCTCTTCCTCTTGTGAGGGAGGTCTGTATATCACACCAATGCAAACAGATTTCTCTTTCCCTCTTTCTAGTTTAACCCACAATGCCTCCTCTCTCCCTTTTAAGTTCTGTAATTCCAAAGCTTTAATAGTATTTTTTACATATAGTGCCACTCCTCCTCCCCTTTTTCCTACCCAGTCCTTTCTGAATAAAGTATAGCTAGATATAGTTACATCCCAGTCATGGTTTTCTGTGAACCATGTTTCTGTAACAGCCACTAAATCCAAGTTGGCCACTCCCACCAAAGCTTCAACATCAGTGATCTTATTTCCCATGCTACAGGCATTTATACACACTGTTTTCCATATGTTACCCCTGTTACCCATTTCCATAAAGGTATTTAATGAATCACTTACCTGGGAGCTTTCACTTACCTGGAGGCTTTCTTCACCTATCCCCAATGAATCTAGTTTAAAGCCCTTTTCAGTAGATTAGCCAGTCTACTACTGAAGATGTGTCGACCTTTCTTGGACAGATGGATGCCATCTCTGCTCTGCAACCCTTGGAACAGCATCCCATGGTCTAGGAAACCAAAACACTCTCGATGATACCATCCACGCAGCCATGCATTCATCTCCAGGATGCGAGCCTCTCTGCCTTGGCCTTTACCCTCAACAGGGAGGATTGAAGAGAACACCAACTGTGCACCTAACTGCTTCACCCTCTGTCCCAGAGCCATGAAGTCACTTTTGATACGCTCAGAGGGATACCTGGCATTATCATTTGTTCCGACATGGATTAGCAACATTGAGTAATAGTCAGTGAGTCTCAGCAAACTCTCCGTAACATCTTGGATTTTGGCACCAGGCAGACAGCATACCTCTCTGGACATCAAGTCTGGTCGGCAGATGGACGCCTCAGTACCCCTCAGAAGAGAGTCACCAACCACCACTACACTTTGCTTCCTTGTGGTCACTGATTCTGCAACTTTGGGGTACTTGAGCTCTGGTTCTTCCCTTTCCAGGGATGCTTTCACTTCCTCCACTTCCAGGGCTGCATAATGGTTCTTCAGTTCAAGGGCTGGAGAAGTTGGATTGGTGATTCTGCAGGCCCTGGTGACTTGTGTCCAACCTTCATCATTCTGTCGGCACCCATCTTCTCCTCTGCTGGAGAGCTTAGTTGCTGCAAGAAGCATCTCATCAATGTACTTCTTACTGTCTTGAATGCTCATCAGCTTCGCCACCTCCTCTCTGAGTTCCTCCACTTGTTTCCTCAGAGCTTCGAGCATGCAGACACCCTGCACATGGAACCGGTCCTTCAAGTGGCATTGGGACCTCTGTCTGGACAGAGGCAGAAGCTGTAATGGGGGCAACAGCTTTAACGATATGATTTTTCCCAGCCATTGTTCAGTTTGTGGAGCTTAGGTATCTGTTAAAGCAAAAGAGAGAGATCTACCAAAGTACCAGCCGGTTTCCCAGCTGTCCTTTCAGAGAAAAAGCAGTTAAATCTCTTAATTACATTCAAAATGTGCTGTTCCAAGTCCCTGTGTTTTGTTAAATGGGGAGGTGCCCTATAAAGCAAGACTGCTCACTAGGGGTGGGTGGGAGTTGGGGGGTAGGGAGGGAACCAACACCTAATTAGGTGTCAGCAGTTCCCAAGAGCTGGGAAAGTTACCAAAGCAGAGTTTTAAACCTATCCCACTAAAGAAAATATGTCTACTAAAGCAGCAAAAAGAATGTAACTTTGTTTTAAAAATATACCACAACCCTTTTAAGAGCTCCCAGTCAGAGAGCTAGCAATTTAAAAAAAATAAACCCTCAAATTCTTACCGTTGTTTGAACTGTATAGCCTCTGTTAGGAATGCCTCAACAGGGCAGGGTTCTGAAGCCTTTTATGCAGGCCTCAGCTGCTCTCAGTTCATTCACAGGCTAATCAGACCCACTAGGTGTCAGCAGTTCCCAAGAGCTGGGAAAGTTACCAAAGCAGAGTTTTAAACCTACCCCACTAAAGAAAATATGTCTACTAATATGTCTATCGGGCCGAAGAAACACCGGACAGGGAGCACTTTTAAAAGTAAGCTCTCCTAGGCGCGGGACAGTCAGCCAATGGCCCGATCGATGACGGGGAAGGGAGCAGGCAGGTATACTCCTCCCTGCTCCCCACCGCATGGCCAATCAGGCTGAAGAAACACTGGGCAGGCAGCACTTTTAAAAGTAAGCGCTCCTAGGCACGGGACAGTCAGCCAACAGCCTGATTGATGACGGGGAAGGGAGCAGGCAGATATGCTCCTCCCTGCTCCACACCGCATGGCCAATCGAGTCAAAGAAACACCGGATAGGCAGCACTTTTAAAAGTAAGTGCTCCTAGGCACGCCCGCGCTTAGGTGGGGCACTGTGGTTTGCCCACATCCTCCTCCCCTCCCCACTCCAGAAACTCCACTGATGACCTGGCCAGATGCAACGGAACCATGAGAATCGTCACCATGTAATCATCCTTTAATTATTACTAAAGCACCAAAAAGAATGTAACTTTGTTTTAAAAATATACCAAAAGCCTTTTAAGAGCTCCCAGTCAGAGAGATAGCAATTTAAAAAAATAAAAATTAAAAAAAAAAACACACATGAAAGAGTCCCTGCTCCAGAGAGCTTCCAATCTGCTAAGACAAACAGAACAACAAAGGAATAGGGAATTATTAAGGGAAATGTTTAAAATACATCAGAAGAATAAGGAGATCCAAAAGCAGCCTCGAAGAGATGAGTTTTTAACCTGGATTTGAACGGGGCCAGAGATGGAGCTTGACATATTGACTCAGGTATATTCCAGGCATACAGTGCAGCAAGATGGAAGGAACGGAATCTGGAGTTGGCAGTAGAAGAGAAGGGCATAGATAAAAGTGATTTGCTTGATGAGCAGAGCTGCCGGGGAGGGGTGTTGGGACAGATAAGAGAGGAGAGGTAGTGAGGAGCTGCAGAATGTACTTATAGGTCAGAAGGAGAAGTTTGAACCTTATACAGAAAGGTACCTTCACGCAGTCACTAAGCACCAAAAACGGAAGAGCTAATTAATGAACATACTGTAGATGGCATAGTCTGAAAGCCATTAACTAACGCTTGTGTGATAGCACTGTTAATAAGGATTCCCACCTTATACAATGGATTTGGAGCAAGTGGCACAAAATTGCACTGGAGCTGGGAGTAAACTTACTAACATAAAATAACCCCATTACCCCCTTAACCTAATCTCACTAACACAATATAACAAGGAGGAGGCTACAAAACCCCAAACCAAATAAGAATCCCTAAAGGCTAACACGACATCATGGGCATAAAAACACCTCACTGGAGTATCAGAGAGATAAATAAACCTTGACAAAAGAAAATGGGACAAGAAGCCTCAGATATGGGCTAACGGCTGCACCAACATGACTGAAAGCCGCTTAGGTCAACACATTAGTGAACCCCCTAAACACATTATTCATAGGCTTCAGTAGTGTGGTATACGTTTTTACAATTTTTGAATGCAGTTAAATGAGCTGAAAAACCTCCACCAACACTTAGCTTTAAACAAAATCCCATACATTCTCTGGCTCCCAGAAATGCCACCACACTGCAAAAATGTAGTCGACTCGAGTTTCGCTCACTCTTAAACGGGCTGCATCAGAACATGCCAAATGGTGGTGATAAGAAAGCCTTGTGGGAAAAATGCTGTCAAATGAGAAGAGGAAGATCGCGGTCGTGACCTGCAGCAGAAAAGGTGTTCAGGGGGGAGGAAGGGAGGTAAAGGCAGGGACAATTTAAAGGGGCAGTG
Source organism: Ichthyophis bannanicus (assembly GCA_033557465.1). NCBI lineage: Eukaryota > Metazoa > Chordata > Amphibia > Gymnophiona > Ichthyophiidae > Ichthyophis > Ichthyophis bannanicus. Next base: position 247,469,206 of record CM066040.1, on the reverse strand, counting down.
GCCTATTTAGAAAAGGAGGATGGGGAGGGTACTTTAGGGCAGGGGGTGGGATTGCTAGAGTGGTTAGTGAAGGGGAGAGTGAAGTGTAACAAAGGAGGGGAGCGAGCAAGAAAGGGGCTAGAAGGGGAGGGAAGAGTGCAAGGTGTTGCCAAAAGGTGCATTCCCCTCCCCTTAGAACACAAAGAAGCACCCTGTCCCACCACAATACCACACACTCACACACCCAGGCACCCCACCTCCGCACAACAGACTTGCATAGACACAGGCACCCCAGCCCTCACAACAGAAATGCGCAACACAGGCACACTGCCTCCGCATATCAGATACACACACACGGGCAACTCCCCCCTGCACCACACAGAGAGTCTCCCCAGCTCTGCATCACACACACACATGCACTGCAGCCCTGCACCCACCACCACATCCCACACTCAGACAGGCACACTACCGTTGCACCACACACACATACAGACAATTAATATCTGAAGCTTTAACTTTTGCTGTATGTATTTTTGTCTAATGATGCCGCACAATATAGGAAATCTGGCACTAGTCTCGTGAGACGAGAACATGAGACCAGTGCAAGAGACAATGGTGGGGGGCGAGGAGGTCACAAGCACTGGCTACTAAGATGCCCACAGTAATATTTATGGTGCTGTTCGTTTTTGGGTAGGTTCCTTATTGTGTTAATTTTAGAAGCTAGTGTTATTATGATATGGTAGATTTGTAGTATTCAGTAGGTCTTCTGTGACTTTTAGGGAAGCTGAACAGTGGCAACAGCTTTGGCAACACAATGTTTCCCAACCATAATTCAGTTGTAGGAGCTTTGGTATCTGTTGAAGAAAATAAGAAAAAAGGATCTACCAAAATCCCTAACTTTTCTTCAACTGTCCTTTAAGTAAAAAGCAGCTAGCCTCTTTTTGCATGAATTCTAACACCTCTGTTCTGATTCCCTGTGTATAATCCTGCTTGCTTATTCACCTGTTATTTGGGTATGGAGCAGTTTCTTATCACTTTAAGCTACTAAAATCTGATATATGTATCCGAGGTGTATAGTCTAATGTACTTCCTTCGTAGAATTTCCTAATCTAAGCTCCTTCAAATATAACTAATTGTTTACTTTAAACAGATATCTAAATTATTTACTTCCCTTTCCAACCAATACCAAACACTTCTATCATAATCAACAAGCTAAATGATGAGTAACTCTATATGGGAAGATTTCTCACATGGAGTGGGTGGGAGTTGGGAGTGGAAAGGAGGGCACGAGCACTCAGCAGTAGAGTGACTTCAAAGTGCACTTTTCTTCCTTTTTGAACTTGAAGGCTAGAGGAAAGAAGAAAAAAAAAAAACCAGCAGCAGAAAAGCTTTGCCTAAAATAGAAATATCACCTTCTGCAAACAGCTACAAAAAATAAGCCAGTAACCTTAGAAGTAAAACATGTAATGACTGTACAAAGGCTGTTCAGTCCAAATAGGTTCAGTAATCCCTCTCAGGTGAATTTTTCAAAGACTAAAGGTCAGTGGATTGGAAGGAGGTGCTGTAGACAATATAATATGATAGAAACCTGTACATATTTAAACATGTTTGTGCAGCCTGTGGTGAAATGCATCCAGCCACCCAGTGTAACTCTCAAAAGCCTGTAGCTGTTTTGGAGTACTGAAGGGCCTGGCACCAATGCCCATCAACCATGTCTTGGTTGAAATGATATCTACTGGTGCAGCAGGCTAAAGCTATCATAAGAGGTTTTTCACACGTTTTTGCTATCCCATTTCAGGGTCCTGAGGTGGCTTCCACAAGGTCTGTGCGCAGAATTTTAGATCAATATGGAAAAATGTACAAGTGGCAAAAGGAAAAAGAAGTATCCTTGGATAGGGTAGCATTCTATTGCCAAATATGATTTTCTTCTCCCTTAGCATAAAACCTAAGAAAGAGACAGGAAGATTTTGCCTCATACATAATCTCTAACCCTGAGGGTATGAGATTATGACTCTATGACTGCATTGACCCACAGCTTTGCTGAATGCAATATGCCTTATTGGATGGGGCAATACAGCTAATCTTATGACTCGGGACAGAATCTGGCGAACAAATATAGAATCAGCCTTCCAATTACTGCCTGTTCATCCTAATTCTTTCCATTTGTTGTATTTGTTCCTGTTTGAGGATGCCTTTTATTTTGATAAATACATCTCAATGGAGTACTGTATATAGTGTGCTTATTATGAACAATTTAGTTCTTTCATTCATTGGGTTATTGAGTAAATGGATGGTTTTGTTAAAGATATACATTACCTAGATGAGTATTCCTAGGCAAAAGGACAGAAGAATATCAGACAGTTTTCAATATTTTAGTAAGTGTGTTAAAGTAATTTAGAATCCCTTTGGCATATGATAAGACTATCATCTCTGCTACTGCAGCCACCTTTCTAAGAGCTGAAGTTGATGTTCAAGCTTGGGTGTCTAGATCACCACAAGAAAAAAATTATGAAATTAAGAGTTGCAATCAGTGAAAAGAAACGCTTGAAGAAAGCAACTCTCAAACATTTCTAATCACTGTTGGTTCTGCTTTGTTTTGCTTCACAAGCCTCGACAGCAGACCTATTGTCCATTCTGAAAATAATATACTTGTTAGTCAGTCAATCTCCCCATATATGCAAAGCTGTCATAATGCGAAACAACTCTAAAAATGTTGGAGAGCATATTCAAAGCATTTTAGCTGGTTAGCAGATATGCTAACCAGCTAAAACACACTCAGCTTGATATTCAGCGACATCCCTGAACATCCCCATAGACTGCTGAAAAAATGCCCAGTTAAAATCGGGGTGGTCTGTGGTCAGATCAGGGGCAGTGATGGTGGCTATCCAGTTAGCGGCGATATTATTAATTTAGGGCTGAAGACATTCCAGGAGTTAAAAATAATTTACCTAATGCTTTGCCTTGTTTTAAGATGTCCATCTTCAGATCTCTCACTCCATTGGCAGACAGCTACAGAACAGCTGTTCCTCACACATTATGGAACTTTAGCCCACCGAAGTTTCAGCACTGATTATGGATTCTCTAGCAGATAATACCAAAAATAAATATCTCCGGGAACTGTGTGAATTTTGGGAATTTTGCCAGAAAGGCAAAATTATTGATCAGTCCATGTTTTCTGAGATGATTGTTCACTTTATTTTAACGTGAGCAAAAATATTAAGTACCTTGTCAGGTATCAAGTTCTTTGCTAAGGCGTTTTGGGTAGTTAATCCTACCAAAGGTTTTATAGTTAGTAGAATAATGAAAGGTTGGGCAAGTAACAGAATAAAACTGCCAGAGAAAAGCTGCCCTATCACACATGATTGTTTACTGCGTATAATGAGTGTATTAGAAAGTGTTTATTTTATTTAGATGCACATTTTCTTTGGCTTTTTTGGGAGACCATGAGAGTTAGTTTGATGTTTTTTCCAATTCAAAATACCTTGTTAACAATGCTCAAATTTTTTTCAGTGATATTATGGTAGAGGGTAATAAGTTCCTTGGTTTGCGGTTTGTCGTGCTGTGAAGGCTTGTGTGCATCAGTGATGCTGAGAGCTAAGCTATCGGTAGTTTAACTACTGGCAGGGTCTCCCAAAATGACCATGTCTCAGCTGAGGTGCCAGACTAAGACAAATCACCCATTTGGACAACAGCAGAATGGGACAGTATTGCCAGGTGAGAATCACGTTTCTGTGACAACAGCAACAACACCAAATGAGAATCAGAAGCTGCAAAGATGTCTTTCATATTGGGTCATGGAATGTACAAAGCATAAACCAAGGGAAGTTGGAGGTAGTCAGGAATGAAATGGAACATTTACAACTCGATCTGTTGGGTGTCAGCAAACTGAAATGGACTGTCATTAGGCAATTTGAATCTGATGATCACATAGTATACCTGGCTGAAATGAAAGACAAAGAATAAATGGTTTTGCATTTATTATTAAGAAGAAACTTTCAAAAATTGTAAAGAAATACAATGCAGTAAGTGAGCACCTAATTTCTATTCATCCTCAAGGAATGTCCATCAAGGTATTTGCACCAACGACAGCAGAAAAAGAGGAAGATGTGGATGAGTTCTATGAACAAGTACAAACTGAAGTTGACAGAACTTGCGAACAAGATATCCTGATAGTCATGGGTGACTGGAACGCAAAAGTTGGCAACAAAGAAGAAGGCAAAATGGTTGAAAAATGTGGGCTTGGCAGCAGAAACAAAGCTGTAAAAGACTGATAGAATTGTGCAAGCATGACTGTATCAAGCTAGAAATGTGCCCTGTGAGAATAACAAATCTGGTGCCCTCTTTCCACGAGGCCACATCCAGTAAGTCGCTCTTCTTGAGATTCTTGGAAGCCCTGTGATGACATCAGTGTTCCCTTCTGTGCTTATGTCCTGTGCAGCTGCACCACTTGTACAGCTCTTGGTACTACCCTCTGTGCATGACCAACAATCTATTAATTTCAAACACTTTCTTCCAGCAACACAAGTGGTGACTGTATGCATGCACTTCACCCAGTGGCGACACAAAAGTCAGATTGGCTACACCTGTAGAAGTCAATAATGGAAAAGTTCAATATCAAAGACAAAACCTGGAGCTAACTGTGGTACCGAGTACCGGTTATTAGTATGCAACCCCAAGCCAATGTTGAAAAAGAGCAAGCCACTCATGAATGTAGCAAAATATGATATTGAAAATATACCACTGGAATATAAAGACTGCCTGCAAAATCAGTTCACTGCTTTGCATACAAATGACAAAGCACCAGAAGAGTTATGGGATGAAGCAAAAAAGCTGTGCTCAAAGAAAGTGAGAAGTCTCTACAAAAAGTGAAAAAGCAAAAAGTGGCCAAAAAGGATGACCAAAGAAACTCTGAAGATTGCCCAGAAATGCAGAGAAGCGAAAGCCAAAGAGAAAGAGAGGTAATCACAGAATTTAACAGAGATTTCCAACGTGCAGCAAGACAAGATAAGGAGAAGTGCTACAATAATACATGTAAGGAAAAAGAATCATAAACTTTTAAAGGAAGAACAAGATTAACTTTCCCAAAGCTACGTTTGGTATAGCATGGCATGTGGTGGCAAAGGGCCTATTAAAATATCAGACACACAACAGTTCAGGGTCAAACAAAAAATATTTTGATTTCCCTTCAGTGGTCCAGCAATCACTTCCAGCTTGTTACCTTCATAAAGTTGGTTCTCATTGCCCTTCACCCGACCCACAATTTAAAACACAGAATTCTGCACAAAGCCCATTCAGTCACTTGGGCTTTAGTGTCTGTAAATACGAATCCTACCTCCTGAATCGCCTACCTTACAGCCAGATTCCTCTCCCAGACCTACTTAGAAGGACCTTTCTGTCTCCACAGGTCTCTCTCCTCCCTTGTGCACACAGCTGGCTTCTTAATCCCTCTATCTGAGTCACACCCTCCCTGCCCTGAGTTCTGAGCTGTAGATCCTTATAAGGTGAAAGGCCGATAATCCCTTTGGAAAGGGGACTGGTAACTTCCTGTATACCTCAGATTCAGCCTCATATTCAAATGCTAAATGATGCTCAGGATTCCATGTTAAATGATGCTGAGAAGATCAAGAAAAGGTGGAATGAATACACGGAATATATAAAGATGAAGTGGACCAAGAGCCATTTCAACCTGTACCTTATGATCAGGAACCTCTAAAGACAAAATTGCAGCAATATTGAAAGCATTATCAAGCAATGGGCATTGATGGCATTCCCAATGAAGTATTACAGCAATCAGATGCAGCTGTTACAATATTTACAAGGCTCTGTCAGAAAACTTGAAAAACAACATCATGGCCATCTGACTGGAAAAGATCTGTATCCATACCAATATTGAAGAAAGGTGATCCGACTAACTGTGGAAATTATCGCACAATTGCTCTGATTCCATACACCACTCAAGATTATTCAGTGGAGACTACAACCATACCTGAAACAAAACTGCCTGAAGTGCAAGCAGGGTTCAGGAAAGTGTGAGGAATGAGAGACATCATTGCTGATGTCATTGAAATGACACAAGAATACCAAAAGGATATCTATATGTGTTTTATTGACTGCAGCAAGGCCACATTAAGAAGCATGGGTATACCAGAACACCTGATAGTTCTCATGCACAACCTTTACATTGATCAAGAAGCAACAGTTAGAATGGAACAAGGAGAAAACAGAATGATTTAAAATCAGCAAAGGTGTACGGCAAGACTGCATACTTTCCTCCTACCTGTTTAATTTATATGCAGAACAAATCATCAGAGAAGCAGGATTGTATGAAGACAACCAAGGTGTACAGATTGGTGGAAGACTCATTAACAATCTTCACTATGCTGCTGATGACACCACATTACTGGCTGGAAGTGAAGACGAACAATCTAAAACATTTGCTTATCAAGAACAAGGAATATAGTTTTATAATGAGCCTGTACCTTAACATGAAAAAGACAAAGATCCTGGCAGACTCAATCATTTCATCCTTGATGGAGAAGAAATAAAAATAGTAGGCAACTTTAATCTGCCTGGACAATAATCAATAAAGAAATGACAGGCAGACAAGAAATCCGATGATGCATTGCTCTTGGGAGAACAGCTATGAAGGATATAGACATGATTCTCAAGTGCAGAGATGTATCTCTGCATACAAAGATTCGACTTGTCCATGCCATGGTATTTTCAATAATATCATATGGATGTGAAAGTTGGACAATGAAGAAGAAAGACAGGAAGAAAACTGATGCCTTCGAATTATGGTGCTGGCCACTGTTCCCTCTAAGCTGTGCGCGTGTGCGCGCACACACACCTCGCCGAGAGAGCGCACATACTTTACAACAGAGCGCACAAAAATTACGGCTCTGATTCTGAGAGAAAACAACACAGACTTCTTAAAATTTAAAAGTTATGATTGTAATTACTAGAAATTTCCCGCTTCATTTAGTAATCGTCTATTTTCATTTAATTTGATTAAAATCAATGTAGTGTACATACTGTATTCTGACGTGTAGTCAAATTTTAAAGTATATAACTCCGAGTGTCGTTATGTGGCGCACAAAAATTTAACCTTCCTTCAAAAGCTGCACACAGCTGATATATTATGCGCACACAGCCTACAGAAAATTAGAGGGAACATTGGTGCTGGCAAAGAATATTGTGTTTACCATGGACTGCCTGAAGAACAAATCAGTCGTTACTAGAGGAAATCAAATGTAAGCTTTCTTTAGAAGCTCAGATGGCAAGATTTCAACTTTCATACTATGGACACATCATGCAAAGAGAGAGATCATTCAAGAAAGACATCATGCTTGGCAAAGTTGAAGGTCAACTCAGAAGAGGAAGGCCAATAATCCAATGGATGGATACAATAGCAGCAGCTATAGATGCCACTCTATCAGCAATTCGCCACCTGACTGAAGACAGAACACAGTTTAGGAAAACTATTCAGAGGGTTGCCATGAGTCGGCACCAACTCAACATCTCTTAACAACAGAAATATGTAGATCTAAAACTAACAAAGTGGCAAAAGGGTTGATACTGACATTGTACCAGGCTGAAGAGGATCATATCCTGTCCTAAAAAGAATGTCATTAATTATGTAGCACTCAGACCTCATGGCTCCCAGCTGCTCTTTATTCAACTCCTTTGTCACATATTCATGGTGCTAGCACGGAGATCTCAGAACATGGGTGGGAGGGAGTGGAACGGGGTCATGGTCAGCAGTGGAAACATATAATACAATGCATATTCAGGAAAGGCTCATGTACGTACTGCATGTTTCTCACGCATGTCCACGTTATACCAGCAGAAACACGGAATAAGGCCAGGACATAGAAATTTTTCTGCTCTGCTCTGCAATGCATCCCATAGAGATGAATGGCTGTGACAACAATGTTTTGAACCGGTGTGTCTGCAGTCTGGAAGACAACAAGATGCAGTTGTAAAGAGCAGAATGCAGACGTGAGGGAAAGCTGTATGGTAAAGACACATTAATTATTACCCCTACAGAAATATTCAGAGGTGCAATGGTGATTATTCCAGCTATGCTGACAATTTCTGTGTGAGCTAGTAGAGATAATCTAGGGCACCCTGTCTTCTGAGAAGTGAGACTGTTGATGTAGGGATTGTATGTGGGTAAATATAGGACAGATGCATGTGTAGGTGAGAAACACAAATCAGATTTGTAGTCTTGGGACTACATGCCAGAATGTTATACCAGCTGTTTTCTAGAGGTGCAGGACATCTTTACTGCAGATATGTGTTTTGTGTGACTGCAAGTGAGAGGGTGTGTGTGTGTGTGTGTGTGGTTAGAGGGATGCATGGGGGGACCTGGTGTGTGCAAATGCAATTTTGGGGGGACATTAGTGCCTGGCCAGTTCCTGGTTCGTAGGGATGACTACAGCATGACCAGGTGTCAGTGTTATTGGCCAGGATACAGTAGAAAGGGGTCTCTATGGCTGAATGTCAAAGCATATCCCTGTCAATGATAAGAGACCCTCAGAATGAGTGCATGCAGCAGGGCACACTGCACCAGCAGTAGTCTCACAAATGTGCATATTTGTATAGACAGCTTCTGGTGCTCTTGGGCATCTAGTAGTGCTGTTTGTGCTGGTGCATGCACTCAATCTGAGAGTCGCTAATTATTGTCAGGGATATGCTCTGACATTTAGCTGTAGAGGACCATTTCTGATTTCTTCTGGTCCATACATAGCATTGTACAGACTGTTCTCAGAGAAGACCAGTGCAAGCACAACTAAAATGTTCTCCTACTGCCATGTATGTTGTGCTGCATGGTATGTCAGGGCAATCATATCACTCTCTACTTGCTGTTGCAACATCTCAGACTGCACAGAGATCACTTTGCAGTGTTTTGATCATGCAAAAGACTAGCTTCTATGGTCTGTTTTGCATCAACACATCTGTATCATCCGTTTTCATGTGTAGTTTGTATGAGCACTACACTGTCAGTGTGAGAAGTAGCTTCGGGGATGCACGTTTTAACTGTGTGGCTGCACAGAGACAGGCAGCAGCAGATCCATACATCTTTTCGGAATTTGCTGAGGGCAGGGACATCCAGACTGCTTGCTGCATATTCCCGTGTCCCGGCATTTGTGCATGCCACACCAAACACATCTCTGTCCCTAATTCTGGACCTGTGGGCATGACTGGACCCGTGCATGCAGAATTAGGGTCAAATGGGGCCCATTTTTGATTCAGATGTGTCCGCTGGCTAGACGTGCACATTATGGAATCACGCTCCATGTGTTTTGAAGAGGGTGCAGTCTCTGTCATCATGGGCTTTGTTGGCTGATGAGCGAAACTCACAAGATACAGACTGACAGTGCGGTGATGAGTCTGCTTTTTGACAAGGCAGGGCAGAATACTGTCAGATTTTTAAGTGACCATGTTAAGAATGTTAATTTTCGAATGGTGCTTGGATGACAACTCTAAGAGAGACTGACAGGTGAACAGTGGGAGGCTTTCATGGGCAAAAACAATGTAAGGACAGATATTGGAATATATTGAATATTGTAAAAAGTGTGGCTCTGATAAAGCCTAAGGTCATTTTAAAAAGCTTAGTTGTGATTTAGGATGTCTGAAGATATGCATATGGATGTGAAAATCACGGCGATATCTCCAAAGCCATTCCACAAAATGATGCTTACAGACGTCACCAGTGCAGGGATGTCCAAGCAGGCAAGGGTGTGTGTGGTGGAGGCATGTCTGGGGAAGTGCAATGGACTTACATACCTCCATTCGATCCAGGAGCAACGGGGATGTCTGCAGGCACGTCCACATTTAGACCTGCTGCAAGCACGAATAGACATCAGGAAAGTGCTTGTTTTGGCTTTAAAACATCCAGAGATGGAAGATTCAGTGACTAGTCTGCAGTCACTAAGGCCCACACTAGGATGTGAACCCTGGCCACTCTACTCCCAACCCACTACTTTAAACCATTATGCTATTAGACGTCAATGTTCTGAGATACTATTCTGGGGACGTCTATGTAGACATCTCTATAGACATCCATTTCAGGTACATTCATGTTTCTGAAATTGTGCCAGAACTTGCACGTGCCTGCTTCTTTTTTCAGACATTCTGGCTTTGATATCCCAGATTGCACTTGGATGTCCCATTGTAAACTGTGCCTTTAAGTCTACCAATTAAAATTGCTTAAGATTGCATTAAGTATTGTGAATTATGGTTAAATATTAAGTAATGAAGTGTACAGATGTTATGTTGGCAAATAATGACCAGATGGCCTATCCAATCTGCCCTTCCATATCACTACTGAGCTCTGCAGTCCCTTTTTTCCCTTTAGAGATCTTCATTGTTTGTTCCATGCTTTCTTGAATTCAGATACAGTCTTTGCCTTTACTACCTCCACAGGGAGACTATACCACACATCCACCACTTTTTCCATTGAAGGGGAAATTTTGAAGGGGAAATTATGCAAGGGGAAGTTGAGCTGGGTGTGATGTGTGATGAGAAGCTGAATACCTGGTTTATATAAAGTATTTCTTGCAACATGGGAGGAGAAATCAACAGTCTCATCCTGAAAGATCACATGTTCAAGGGCTGACTCAGACATGGACGAGGATAGATAGGGGAAATGTCCTCTGGAGCTGTTAGGGACCAGGATAGCCTACTGAGTTTGTGAGGCCTGAGACAGAGGGGTATAAGCAGGAGGAACAGGTGGAGGGAGAAGGATATGGATGAAGGACAGCCACTTGATGCTGAACCATCTAGATGCAGCTACACATCAGCTGTGTCTTCTGCAAAAGAAGAAAAAGGTTCAAAGTGATCCCAGGCTAGTCTGACATTTGAGGCCTTGACGGAGCTGAAGAAGAATGACCCGTGATAAACTGTGCTGAAAAAAAAAACAAGTCACATTTCCTATGGGCCTAAGAGGTTATCTGAAAAGCTCTACTACCAAACTGGTAGGGGAATGCATTTGTTTGAAATGACATGGGAAATGTCAAATCAGGAAAAAACCCTCTTAGCAATGCACTGTTGAAGAATACAGCACACTACTGATGACAAAATAATCATATAACGGAAAAAGATACGAGAAACTAAACAAAATAAACATGTTTCGCCCGCACACCTATACAAATGGAAATGCTTCCTAGTCAGGCTTATGGGGCACTGTGTTCTATGGAGGTAACTTTATAAGGGAGTTGTAGAAAGATCCACGGTCCCTACGCACGTAAGTCTGCATTTTCCCAGGCTTGAGCGTATGCATGGGCGCTTCCATGCACGCTTGGGTCGGGCAGGAGTCCACAACGATCTGTGCTTGGGGAATGAGCAGAGTCACAGCACAGATGGAGCATAACAGCAGTCTTGAGGGGAGCACCTACATTATAGAATATTATGACGTACGCACACACCTGTGCTGATCTAGGCACCACCAGTTATGCCTGCCCTAAGGCAGGCATAACTGCTGCACCTAGCGTACGGCATATCGGTACACAGCCATTTTATAAAGTGATGCACACGTGCGCTTCGTTTTATAAAATAGGCTGCCATCGCATGTCAGCTATTTAGAGGATTCCAAAATGACCCTCTAGGTGTCCATGTCTGCCCTCTCCCTCCATTCACTCTGCTATCTTTTTTTCTTCCGTCACCCTTGAATCTCGCCAGCCCCAGGTTACACCTGAGTCACTTGTTCTTCCAAACTTTGCAGCAGCAAGGGGCGGGTTCAGAGGCGTAGAGGAAGAGGGGCCCAATCAAGGGCCAGTGTGGCCTCAAATGCTCCATCACCATGCTACGGTTCTCACTCTGAAAGTTGCAGCATCATCTCTCAGCTGTGTGAGATTATGGGCACAAAATAAATGTTAATATGGATATTAACCTTTTGTAAATAAAAAAAGCACCTACGTTTGAAAATATTTCTGTATTAAATTCTTCCTTGCTGCCATTGTTCATGTCCTTAATGGGTTTGAGATTTTATGTGTCGAGCAACCTTCTCTCCCTCCTCATTTTCTGGGGGAGACTGCCTATGGGTCAGAGCCCGACTGTGCAGTATATAGCAGGCTAGGAAAATATCATAGGCCGTAGAAGGGTGGTATAGAAGCTCTTTCCCTAATCTGCGTTTCTTTACCCTCCTCCCACCCAAAGTTCCCACATAAGTGCCAGGCCTCAATCTCCTAATCATGACAACAGTTTTACCTCCCTGCTAACAATAAGGTTGAACAAGGTGTGAGTGTGGGTTGTCTTTAGCTTTTCTCAAACGTGCCTCTAAGAAATGTAACCAAGTTACAACCGAGCTCATGCCAGTGTTTGTGTGGTACCGTGTAGGAGTACTGCACAGTTTAAAGAATGTGTGAAAATGTTTCAGCAAATTTCATGCTGCTGAAAACCAGTTACTTGGGGTGGTGTGAGCAGATGGCTGTGCTCCTGGGGTCAATCTGTTTATAACAGGGAAATATCAACATCAAAACTTAAAGTGACAGAGGGGAAAAGATAACTTGTCTTAAATTAAATGCCTTTTGGGAGGTACCTATTTGAATCTAGCTGCTCAGATGCTGCCACATGTTCCAGCGGAGAGCTACCACAGCACATGCTGGGCTTTTTACAGCTTCTCCCACTTCATGTCTGAGATTTAAGCCAGCTAGTGCCACGGAACATCAGAGGTACCTGTTTGGATCTAACTACTCAAGTGCTGCCGCACATTACAGCAGAGTCCTACCACAGCGCATGATGGGTTATTATAGCTCCTCCTACTCTAACATTGGAGATTTAAGCCACCTAGTGCTGTGGAACTCAGCCATGGGTGTGTGGCTGTGGGTGTGTGCCCAAAGGGGCGTGACCCAAGGGGCATGCCCCTTACCAGACCCTTTGGCACACCTGAGGACACCAGGGGCTGCTGGAGAAGTAATCTTTTGTGTGGATTTGTTTAATCTATGGGGAAATGTAAAGCTAAGATTAAGTTTCCTATGCCAACAGAAGACAGTACAGGGACCGATGGATCATCATGTGGTGAGTGTATCAATGGTTTCTACAGCTGCTATGCCTTCGGAACCGACTGCACGATTGACTTCTTCATCAGCAGCCTACTTGAGTTCAAGTTTGCATACTCCTCCCCCTCAACCTGCTACTTTAGGTTGTGCGAGTGGGTCAGGTACCTTGGTGGATAGTGTGTTGTCACCTTACACTTCTTTTTTTTATTATTTAAATGTTTATTAACTTTTCAAAACTTATACAATAAGACACTGTTCCAACAGTGGAGTGGAGGAGTAGCCTAGTGGTTGGGGCAAGGTACTTCAGGCCGGAAGGTTGGGGGTTCAAATCCCACTAGAGGACAGCAACCTTGGGCCGGAAGGACTGGGGTTTCTAGTGCTCCTTGTGGTCTTGGGCAAGCCACTTAACCCTCCATAGCCCATGTTCCCTGTAAAATAGTTATGTCCAAGTTATAATACCCTGTTCAATGTAATTTCAGTTTGTTCAATGTAAACCGCACTGATGCAGAATAGCGCGGTATATAAGAGAATGCAAATAAATAAAAATAAAACACATCCATACATCAACTGCAACCATCAGGTAAATAACTCCCCCTTCCCACCCCCTCAGCTTAGTAGCTCTTAAGTAAGAGTCTGGCATTTAGCAAACAACCCCCAAACCTTCTCATGCTTTAGAAGTTTATTAGTATGCAGTGCAGTTAACCACTCCATTAAATGCATCTGGTGCATTTGGGACCACCACATATGAAGTATGGCTTGCTGGCTATCCCTTCAGTGCAAAGCAATCTCGCAGCGGGCCCCCATGGCAATAAAGTCCAACAGGTGCCCCCACTTCCCTTGCCAGCCCTACCCCTGCAGCCCCAACAGGACCTCTGTCGGTGTCCAAGCTATGTTGTGGGGCACCAGGTTATGTGCATAGTTTCCTACAGCTTCTAAAAATGGCTGTATCACAGGACAATGCCACCACATATGGAGATAAACCCCATGTTGCCCACACCCTCTCCAGCATTGTGGGGTGATCATAGCCTTCATTTTCCATAATCGGGCAGGGGTGTAGTACCAGCAGTATAGCACTTTATAACCATTTTCCACAATTCCTGCCGATACTGAGACTCATCCCACCTGCTTAATAATTCCCTCCCACTGTTTAAACTCTAAGCAAATCCTGAAATCGCGTTCCCAGGCAAGCTGGAAAGGAGTCTTATCGGATCCCCCACACGACAGCATATGACAAAGGCAAGATACTGTCCGTGTGTGGGCCGCAGGGCAGCAGCACATTATCTCAAAATCCGCTGTGCCCATTTCACATGCTCTTGCCCAAGTTCGGGATCTCAAGAGATGTCACACCTGTAAATAACCATAGAAATCATGGTGTTGGATCCCCCAGGCCTCCTGTAGTTCTGCATATGATCTCACCTCCCTCTCGGAATAAAATTGCACAAGTGTATCAAGTCCCAGTGCTTCCCACCGGCAAAACAGCGGGTCCTGTTTGCCCGCAGGAAAATGAGAGTTATGTGGAGGGATTGGAACAAGGAGGGTTCCCCCCTAAGTTCATGGCTTCTAGCCGAGCACTGCCACAGGAGACACACATCCTGCACAGAAGGGTTAGACCCCATATCCTCTTCCCTGCCTACTCATGGCAAGTGATGTAGCTGTATCCGTGGACTGCGCAATTTGCACCCATTTCCGAGGTTTCTCCTCCCACCATTCCACTATGCTCTTAAATTGTGCCGCTAAATAATATAGGTAAATATTCGGGAGCGCCAACCCTCCCCTCTTTTTGCTTCTATATAGCACCCCTCGCTGCACCTGAGGATGGCGATTGAACCAGATAAATTGAAAAATCATATGCTGCAACAATTCTATCCACCCCCTTGGTATCAACACCAGCAATGCTTGAAAATGGTAAAGCACCTGTGGTAAGATCACCATTTTCACACATGCTATTCAACCCAACCATGAGATAGTAAGCATCGACCACCTGTCTAAGTCCGCAGAGAGCTTCCGCCACAGCGCCGGGTAATTTCATTGATACAGCTGAGAAAGATTGGCTCCCACATTAACCCCCAAGTATTTAATATACTTAGTAGCCCACTTAAATCTCTACGTGCTACGCAGAAGGTGCTCCATTTCAGGTGGCATGGTTATATTCAGAGCCCCTGATTTGGAGTAATTAACCTGAAAGTCTGAGACAGTGCCAAAAACTTTCATTTCGTCAATCACCACTGGCACTGAAACTGTGGGATCCATCAATGTCAGCAAAACATCATCAGCAAATAAAGAGATTTTATGGTCTACCCTTCCCGCCTCCACCCTGCATACCTATACCGAGGAGCGAATCCATCCCGCAAAGGGTTCCATGGCGAGAGCAAACAGAAATGAGGATAATGGGCACCACAGCCGGGTACCCTGGCCTAACGCAAGCACATCTGAATATCTACCATTAACCTTAACACATGCTTCAGCACCAGCATAAAGCTTTTGTATTCCTGCCAAAAACTTACCACCAAGCGCAAACTTTCCCAGGACTGCCCACAGATAGGGCCATAGAAAATAGCAGGAGTTTGTGTAAGCTGAGCTATCCACGCCAAATTCAAAGCTCTCTTAATGTTATTTAATGCTTTTCACCCGCTAATAAAGCTGGTCTGGTCCTTTTCTATCATCCATTGTATTACTGTCGCTAGGTGCCATGCTACACCCTTGTGCATATTAATTGAAACAAACTGAAAAATAAGTGAAAACTGGAATTTCCATTGAAAATCTTATTAATAGCCACATATTAATACATAATATGACCTCCTCTGTTTTTTTTACCAGCATCTGGACATGATTTATTTATTTTATTTATTTATTTATTTATATTTCTTATATACCGCGCTATTATAATCAGTGCGGTTTACAGTTGAAAAACATACTACAATGTAACAGGTCACATTGACTTTACATAGAACAAGGGTAGTAAAACATGGAAGAAACCGGTATGGTATGGTTTGGTATGGAGTCCACTAATTTTGAGCAGTCTGCAATGATTTTTGGGTTCCTGTACCAGACTTGAATCAGAGCTTGAATAAGCTTCTTCTTTGTCATACAGTCCATTCCACGAAGGCGAAGTTTGCAAATGGACCACAGATTCTCTACTGGGTTTCAATCTGGAGAGTTTCCTGGCCAGTCCAGTACCTTTATTTGCTTCTTTTGAAGAAAACCTTTCACCAATTTTGATGCATGGCATGGGGCAAGATCCTGCTGAAAGATGCCAGATCCATCAGAAAATGTCTTCTTTAGCTCTGGAACAACTCTTCTTTGGAGAACATTGACGTATTATTATGAACACAAGCTGCCGACTCCATAATAACTGAAACACCCCCAGAACATCTCCTTTTGGGGGTGTTTCACGTTCTGGTTGATGTGGGAATCACAAATCTTTTCTCCAGGTGAACACCGAACATGCTGGCTTCTTTGGCCTTGGACAAAGAAATGACTTCCATCACTGAATATTACTTTTATCCAGTCTTCTTTAGTCCACTCTTTATGTTTCTTTCCCCATTTATAGCGTTTTTCTTTCATAGCCTTTGTCAGAAGTTGTTTTTTCAGAGGTCATCATGCTTTCCAACCAGCTTCCAAAAGTCCAATTGTGGAAGAACTGACCATTATAACTTTCTTTTCTAAATCTCTTTTTAATGCATTGCTTGTATTCCGAGAGTCTTTTCTACTTTCCCCGAGAACATAGCTGTTGTCCCTGGGTGTGGTTTTCCTCTTATGACCACAATTTCCCTTTCGTTTAGACAAGATGGATCCTGTCTGCTTTTTAGATTTGATCACACGACTGACGGTTGCAAGACTAGCACCAACTATACTTCCTATATCCCTGTAGGTCTTCCCTGTGTGTTTGCGCAGGGTGATGATCTTTGTGCGTTTTCTGGGTGTCGTGTCCATCATGCGCAATGGTTGGATTAACAGCTAAGAATATGCTCGGAAGAAAATCTGATGTAATGTTGGCTGCTATTATAGTCGTATAGACAAGTCATTCCTAGGTCATATCACATCATCTATTATGTCATTTAACCAATAAACCCACAAATAATGATGAGACATCTCATATGTGATGATTTAACCCAGTTGATTAAAAAAAGATCAAAATTAAATACATATACAATTCGTAGGCTGAAAAGATTAAAAAATCCAGTTTGTTTCAATTAATTTGCACAAGGGTGTAGAATACCTGTCCAGATCTTGATATCGATATTCAAAAGAGAGATCGGGCAATATGATGAGCTATAGCCCTTGTCCTTATTGAGTTTAAGGAGTACACTAATACCTGCCCAACGCATTGATGGAACATCCTCTGACTGTCTATTAAACAGCTCCACCAGAGGACAAAGAAGAAAAATACATACTGGCTGCACATCGCCCAGGATAAAAAGGTGCCCATCCGTAGCTTAAGCACTAGGGCTAACGATGGTGTTTGCGATGGTGCAAGTGCTGCAGAAGCAGATAACACCCCTGCCACAGATAAAGGCCATTGTGAACCTGTTCATGGACCCAATATGGCAGGAGATAAACCACAGAAATTTATGAAAAAGTTAAGAGGATTAGCTACAGTTAAGTGGAATTCTGCAGATAAAGAGGAGATAACGTACTGCTATATTTATGCTACAAACCCTATATTTAAATTAAGAGGGTATACACAGACGGTCCGCCAAAAGCTGGAAGAAAGAGGAAATGTGCCATTAGAAAAACTGCAAAAAGTAACAGATGCAAATTTAAGATCTTTAATTTTGAAGAGCTACCCATACATGTTACATCTTATGAACTCCAGCAGGAGGCTCTCTTTGGCACGATGTAGGTATTATGCCAAGCATTAGCAGTAAATTTGAAAGATTAAGATCATATTCCACATACCCTGGCTTAGAAGTGAGGTTCACGACTGCCATAGTTCGCACAAAACTAACCCATTAGGAGAATCTACCCCGAGAAAAACATACTAAAGGTTTTGTAAAATTTAGCTGTAAGGCCATCTAAGCCTGGGGCCTTATCATTAACCAGCTGCTTAATTGCGTGTTGCACCTCCTGTCCCGTTATGGGGCGTTCCAGAGTCGCCACCTGCACCTCCGGCAAGGTCGGTACGCCACCTCCGGACAAATAGTTGGCAATGTCCTCTGTTACTGCCTTCCTCCCTAGCACAAAGATTACTATAACAAGCCCGGAATGCCTGCCTCACTGGTTCATCCCCCACACACCAGTCACCATCTAGCCCCAGTATTCAGGAAACAGGAGACCGGGCCTGCTTTTCTTGTAGTGCTCACACCAATATTTTCCTAGCTTTATTCCCATCTTCATAGTATCGCTGCTTCACACACTGCATCTGGAAGCTGATAGCATCCAACTGCAGGTCCGCACCTCCTCCAAATCCCTCTGTTTCTGAGCTGTGACTTGGTGCAAATACTGCTCTTCGAGGTGCCGGATCAGAACATATCCAATTCCCTCTCTCTCTCTTTGCATTTCACAGAGGCCCACATAAAAAGCTTCCTTCTGATTACAGCTTTCAGGCCATCCCAGAGGATCCCCACATCAACCTCTCCATTGTCATTAAATTTAAAGTACTCTGCTATATCTTTCTTCAAGGCCTCAGTGACTCGCTTATCGTGTAGTAGACCATTATGTAATTGCCAATAATAAGCCCCCCCCGATCCTCAAGACCCCATAACAACAGCCAAACCAGCCCATGGTCAGACCAGGTGATAGACTCATTCTCCTCTCCGCGTGAGTCAACACAGTGCACAAATTCCAATAAATCAACAAATAGTCTAGACATGAGGGAGTTTGATGGGCTGATGAGTAAAATGAAAATCGTTTAGTGCACGGATGCATATAACGCCAACCATCACTTAAGTGCCATAGGTTCATCAGCTCATGCAACTTTTCCCTAGACCCCCGCTCTCCCCCCAACTCTCTACCTGATCAATTTAAATAGAGATCCAAAGTCACATTTAGGTTGCCTCCCAAGATCACTTGCTAAGCCCACCCTCTCAAAAAAGTCGCCTTGCCTTTGATTAAGTGCATACATACTTATTACTGTGACTTGTACCCCTACTAACAAAGCTGTCACTGCTATATAGCGCCCCAGGAGTCTTTACACACCTCTTGGGGTTCAAAATTCAGATCTCGGTGCACAAGAATCGCCACAACACCACTCTTCCCTGATCCCCTTTGAGAGGCACAAAATTGTTGTATATATGTATGGACACACAACAGCCCCTGATCCCACATGTGCAAGCGTGTTTCCTGTAGCAGGACTATATCATATTTAAGCCGTTTAAGTTCCTGGTATAACAATTGCCACTTTCTGGGAAGATTGAAGCCCTTAGCATTTAAAGTGCCCACTCTCATTTGAACCATGGTTCCATATTGCCAGTCTCTATTGCCCCTCTCTTCCCCCTCCCTACCTTCCACTCTCCACCTCCAACCCCCCACTCCCACCCTCCCCACCCCTCTCCCTCCCAGCCCTACCTCGCCCCCAACCCCCAACTCCCCCTTCATTCTAACTCTCCCCCCCAACCTCGCCCTTCTTAATTATTAGTGGCTGCCCTGTCCACTCCAGGCAGAGACTACAGAAGAAGTTCAAAGTACATCCTAGCTCACCTCCCCCCTTTTATAAAATTGCTACCTGTTGACCCTTATGCTCATCTTCCATCTCAAAAGTTCCACACCTACATCCCTGTATGGATAAGCTAAGAATGATGGGTGTCAGAGGTGGGATCAGTGTACAGGGATGTAGGTGTGGAGCTCATTCCCACCGCACTACCACAATGCCCCAATTCCCTATTTAGCCCACCCCCCCAGTCTTCCCCCCCTGCAACCCATATTCACAGTACATTCAAAGTATCAATATCCCAAATACATGGGGTTAAAGTCACTCATTAGTGTCCTTGGGTGCACAACTCAGGCGGTCACTCGAGTACCTTCTCAGCCGATCACATCCGCTCTCCATTCTTTGACAGCAGATCTGAGATTTGCGTGGTTCTGAGAGCTGGCGGAGGAAATCAGCCATACCTTCTACTCCCAATTCAAACAGTGAAGTCAGAGCCTCCTCTGAGTCTGAATGTGCACTGTCCTGCCTTCTTTGGTGACTACCAGAACAAAAGGGAATTGCCAATGATAGCAGTAACTCTCCTTGCGAAGCTTACACATAATTTCTTGTAGTTCCTGTCTCCGCCTTAGGGTTGCTGGGGCCAAATCCTCAAATATTTCAATGTTGTGGGACTCCCAGCAAAGTGGGCCTACCTTCCGGCCTGAGTTGCCACACACTGTTTTATAGCATAGCTGTGGAATCGTACCACTATTTCTTGGGACAAGTTAGCCCATGGTGAGCCCAGTGCTCGATGCACCCTATCCAGTTCCACTTTGGGTAGCTCCTCACCCATCTGGGCTGCTGTCCACAGTTGTTGGATGATCTTTTGCACAATGTCTTTGCAGTCCAGATAGCGCTCTTGGGCACACCACGAAAACATAGGTTGCTGAGCCGGGATCTGTTCTCCAGATCCTCTAGCTTATCATTAATGTCCATGTTCGCAAGTTCTAAAGCGGCAACTTGCTTTTCCAGCCCAGTTAGTGTTTCCCCAGTCTCTTCCACTTGCCTTTCCGCATCTTCTATCCAGTGCCCCATATCTGCCATCTCCCCTCTGAGATCTACCGTGAGACTCATGATGTCTGCTCGCACCTAACTTAAGTTGGCTGTTAGCTCCTTACTCCACTGGCAAAGCTCTGTTGTGGTCAGCTGCCCTCCATCTTCAGAATTGGAGCCACTAGCATGTGGTTCACCATCTCCTGCCTGCTCCGCTCCCATTTGGCACCATGTGGCATTCCCCATCGCCATTTTATTCTCTTCATGACAGGATCCCAGGCCGCCGCTGTAGACAAACGCATGAAGGTCCATCTGCTTCTTTTTGTGGTCTTTCGCCACAATAACTGCACACGGGAAGTACTAATCTCTCCAATTCACCACTCGCTGGGCACTCAGATCTGCTTACAAGTGCTTTTTAATCACGGGGGGATACGGAGCTCTTCTCTACACTGTCATACACTTTGGCAACTGTCACCTTACACTTTTATGCTGTTGCCTAACGATGAGGCGGACTTACGGGATGTTTCTTCTAATCTCTGTTACCTAGTTCTGGTACCTCCTCCCGGAAGGATTATGGGCCTTGTGTCTTCTGGTCTGGGTTCCAGGGATATTTCTTTAAAAGATGTACTGTTTGCCATGAATCAAATGGAGAGCGTGTTAAAAGTCACTTTGGCTCAGCTTTGTACCTTCGCCATGGATACCACTAATGTTCTTCACAGGGCCATATGAATCGTGAAATGCACCCTGTGCGACTTGCACATCGGGTGCGCACCTCCCCCCCCCCCCCCCCACATCTCCATCTAGCCACTTTATGGGGCGGGAGAGAAGAGGCACGCACCCGATGTGCAAGTCGCCGGCACGCTAAGCAGGTCTGGTCCCTCCCGTGCCACATGCCGTGAGAAGGCTTAAGGGGCGCATTTCGGCTGTCTGCTATTGCCTGCCGCCGCTGAGAGAAGAAAAAGTGGTGGCGGCAGGCAACCGCAGACAGACGAAATGTGCCCCTTAAGCCTTTGCGCCCTGTGTGGCCACACTGCTTGCACAGGGCTAGGTACGATCCTGACTTCTTCAACATCATGGAACAGTGCTTTTGGACCTGGAGACTAGGTTATCTAGGTTGGAGGGCTTGGTAGCTGGTGTAGAAGGGCTGGGCACTTCATTTGTGAAAGATAGCTTAATTTTGCATACTAAGATTGAGATGTTAGAGAATAATACCCGGGCATGGAACATAAGGCTTCTGAATTTTCGGGTCGTCCATCTTCTTTCCCCTATGGATCTTTTAAAGAGGGAGGTTCTGTTGCTGCCACAGCTCAGTGAGCTTTTTGTTTCCACTTTATGTTACCTTCCTCACAGTGTTTCTTGTCAGCCCCTTGGAGAAAAGATTGACACAAAGACAGATGTTGATGATCTAGACCTGACTCAATTTCTTGAATCATCTCCGGATAATATTACTAAATGAGCGACCCTTGTGGTCATTCTATGCTCAGATTTAGATAAATCAATGATTATGAAAGCCTCTTTTTTTAAGAAAGGGTGCTCTTTTTTGTGGACAATCCGTTACTATTTTTCCAGATGTCTGCAAAGCTATGCAACGTTTTAGGAAATCTTTTCTCCGATTGCAGCTTAAAGTTCTTGCCATGGGATGTACATTTTATTTAAAATTTCCATGCAAATGTATAGTTTCATACTCTGGTTTTAAGCATGTCTTCACAGATGTGGCCCACCTGGAGCAGTATCTTTCTGATAAATGATTTTTTATTTTATTTTATAATTGTGCAAGTTGAGTATACAAAGGGGTCTATTAGTATTTAATGGGTGGTTTGGATTCTAGGTACTCTTTCGTGATGTGGACTATTGCCATTATTCCCTTATTTTTTCCTAGTATTGTTTCTTTTCTGTATTGTTTTGAATGGAAATACTGTTTTTTCTTTTATGTTGAATATAGTAACACATAAAATTTTATTTAAAAAAAATGAAATGCCCTTTGGGTACCCTGGAAAGCATCAATAGCATATATCAGAGCTGCGAAGTTACCCAGTTCCAGGAGGGAGACTTTAGACCGGTCCTGGATTTCTGAAAGCCCCAACATGGCGTACTATGGGACCTGCAGCACTAATTTCAAGAAGTTAGATCAGGGACTACAAATACCACACTGCTTTGGGGTATAAGTTCAAAATCAGTACTTGCCAAAATGTTTCCTTCCTGGAACTGGGTAATTTGGCAGCTCTGCATACACATTTCTTCAAACCCAAACCGTGAAAAATGAATTCCTCCAGCACCAATAGTGATGGTTCCAGCTTGCCAAAGTTTCCTACAGCACCGTGAATTTAAAACAAAACACAGAGGTACTGTAAAAGGCTAAACCACAAGATTCAGAGCAAAGTAAATGCCCACGGCAACAGCTGTACAGTTCTAGAGCATTGCAGCAGCAGAACAAACATAACCAAAAATCTCCCCCGTCTTGAATTCGTTCAATGCCTATCCAGCAAAATTTATCAAAGTAAAAACTCCTACCCTCTTATGGGATTCAGTACAAGACTTTTGAACTCTAGCCAGCTGAATCATTGTTCCTTTTTAACCATGTTCATCCTAGTCACTATTGTATTCGGCTAACTATAGGCCTAGGAGTATAGGCCAAATTTTTTGCAGGCAAATGTGGGAAACTTATCCGAAATGTGTGGGGAGGGGGAGGGGGGAAGAGGGAACACCTTAGTTCCAGATTTGAGCAACAAGACGCGGAAGAGGGAAAAGAAATCATTACCCTGCCCTCCCCCATCCAACCCATGATAGCAACGATATCACTTCCAAGCAGACAAATCGACAGAGATATAAAAGCAGTGATGCATTTCCCCTGTACTGTGAAGGCTATAAAGATAATGGATGTAAAGTCTAAAAACTGGCATATTCAGATAACTAAACTGAAAATAATTTTGTTCTGCTCCCTCTGTCCATATTGCTGGAATTGGGAACAGGAGGCTGCCAAACAGGTAGGAATCAGGGATGCAGCTCTAAAATCTGGAATTATCCCAGAAAATCAGGGACATCTGGTAACCTTGCCTAGGAGTAGATTTTTTTTTCTTCCTCCATATGAGAAACTGTACTACAGATCTGCACTTAGTCTGCAGCCCACACCCAACATTCTTAGGAAAAGCTGCAGCAAAATCATAGACATAATTTTCCTGCTTAATTTTTGGAGAATGAGACATAGGGAGGTCAGAACATAACACATGCTCTCTCTCTAGGCACGACACCACCAGCTTCAATCCTTCCATCTGTTCGGATGAAACAGAGCAGTACAATCAAATATTTTCATACCTTTGTCTTTCTTGATCTTCAATTCTTTGTTTTCTTGATCCTTCTTCAGTTTATTTTGTATTTTCCTTATTCCTTTTGTAAGGAATCCCTTAAGCACCCTTACCCACGTGTTTCGTGTGCAGGACCATTCTATTTCTAGCCTTAGCAGTAGGTGCATGTCACCTTGCTGGAACTTCCCCCTCTTGGTTTTGTATGTGTGCGTGTGAGTGAGAGAGAGAGAGATTGGAGAGCTGCCTTGCTACCAACAGAGGAGTCTGCTGTACAGGAGAGGACATTGCATGCTGGAGGAGGTACAGTGGGGTGACTGCCTACAGGGTACACAGAAAGGATTAGAGGAACAGGATCCAAGCAAGGGGGGAGGAAGGACATTGCAATCTGCTAGGCACACAGGAGCTGTAATCCAGGATCCCTTTGCCAGTATAAATATTTGTATTATTTATTTCTTTATTTGCAGAACTTAATATTCCACCAATGGAGTTTGCATCATGGCAGATTACAATATCCAAATGTTAAAATGCAGAGACGATTACAATCACATTAACACAGGACCAAAAATGAAAAGTGTTTTTTGGACACAAAAGGGAAGGAGTGGAATAGCACAACTTAATCCTCAAAAAGCTGAAGTGCTTTGGTTCACTAGCTCTCTCCCTCCACTGTCCTGTTTGCCTCTTCTGGGATCCACCCCTCTTGCCCTATCCACTTCTTTTAGGTATCCTGATGTCATCTTAGACTGTACCCTTACTTTCCTTGATCATATCAACTCCATTGTCCAAAATCATTTTTCGCATTCCGTCAAATTTATTCTGTTCGTCCCCTCCAAACCACACCGGCCCTCACTACCCTTATTCTTTCCCTGATAATCAACTGCACTGTCTATTGTAATATCTATGCTGGTCTGCCCACACATGAAATCCATCACCTGCAGACACTTCAAAACACTACCCTTCTCCTCGCCCACGCCTCAAAGTATGATCACATCACCCCTCTTTTTCTCGAACAACATTGGTTGCCTGTCTCCTATCGTGTTCAATTTAAGATCCTCTCTAACTTTCACAAGACTCTGCACTCTGGCCTAGCACTTTACATAAGAACATAAGAACATAAGATATGCCATACTTAAGATATGCCATAAGATATGCCATAAGATATGCCAGACCAAGGTCCATCAAGCCCAGTATTCTGTTTCCAACAGTGGCCAATCTAGGTCATATGTACCTAGCAGTTTCCCCAAGGGACACAGGTTCCACAATGCTTGTATTGGTTCAAGCATTGATATCCTGGGTCCCTTCTTAATAATGGTTTATGGACTTTACCTCTCGGCCCTCCTTATCCCAGTGGGTCCCTTCTCAGTCTCTTCGTACTATCCATGCAAATCGTGTCTACCTTCCGCCTGTCTCCCGTGCTCACTATCATTCCACTCAGTCCTCCGCCTTTCATGTCTGTGCCGCTCATCTTTGGAACAATTGGCCTCCTTATTTGTATCTAGAACCCTCCTACCAATGTTTCAGGTCCTCTTAAACACTTACCTTTTCCAATTGGCATTCAATCCCCTCCTCTTCCCTGTCCTATGCTACCACTTCCTCTCTCCCCCTTGACTCTGTCTTGTGCTCCTCTCTCTTTCCTTTACAGTCAGATTGTATTTCTTTTCCCCTCTCTTAGTTATTTTGCTTTTATTATAAATCGCTTTGATTTGCCTGACAGGCGGTATATTAAGTATCATATAAACCATAACAATTTCAGAAAAAAGGACTTAGGGCCCGATATTCAGCAGCAGCGGCTAGCGCAATTACAGCGGCCAGCCGCCGCCTCTGAGCCCTAAACCAGATATTCAATGCCGAGGCCATATCCAGCCATCAGCATTGAATGTTCGGGTTCATCGCTAAAGCAGGATGCTAACCAGGCAGCAGCGATACTCAAGTGCCACCCAGTTAACATCGGCGTTAAAATATAGTACAGCCTTTTCTGTGCCTTTCACTGCTGAGAGATAACCAGTGTGACACAGCAGCTGGCACAGAGCCCATGGAGTTAAGGGAAAGTAAGGAACTTACCTTAGAAGCAGCTGGGCGGCAGACAAACTCAGCTCATGTAGAATTAACTGAGCAGCAAACAAACTCAGCTCATGTAGAATTAGCTGAGCAGCAGACAAACTCAGCACATGTAGAATTTGCTGAGCAGCAAACAAACTCAGCACAAGAAAAGCAAAAAAGGCATTAGAGTAAAATGTCCTTGCACTAGTCCTGACGTAGCTAGAAGCAGGAAGACTAATCAGGAACACCTGTTCTCAGAAACCCAAGCAGCATGCAAAGAGAACAAGGATAAAAGCTGCAGGGTAGAACCAGGGAAGGCCAGTAGGGGCAGCGACCTGGGAGGACTAAGCCAGCATCCAGTGAACACACGTCATGCAGGAGGAAATCCACTGAGGGAAGGAAGCAGTAGGTGTGGCAGCAGAGCAGGAAACAGCCAGCATCATGCCCAGGACCCTGCTAGGATCCCTGGTAGTTGGAGAGCCCAGGAGAGAGCTGCCAGAAGCCCAGATATAAGAAACAGAACCACAGCTAAGAGGTGGGAACCTAGCTTTGCTAAAGAAAAGGCAAGAAGTTCTGTTTGGTTTGAAAGGCAAGGGCGTGGCACCAGAAGTAACTTTGACACTGAAAGTTACACAGTAATTCCACCAGCGTGGAGAAGAAGGGAAAGCCAGAAGGAAGCTTTTAATATACCAGGCATTCAGAGCCCTGGATTTAAAGAGCCATTTCTAGAAAAGCTAGCTGATGACTCACAGGAGAGTTTTAAGGAAGACAGCAGCTGTGAAGAGTGTGACCCATATGCAATTGTAAGTGACTCAGAGTTAATGCAGTGGGAGAACAGCAGCTATAATTCTGACCCTGTGCCCATGGACTGTACAATTTGTTTATCTGACGATATTGTATCTTTATGTTGAACGTGTGCAAAAGCAGCCAGCTGATGGTACCTAAAAGGAAAGAAGATATTTTTCTATGCGACAGTTCTTTTGTTTCATATTGTTTGTTGTATCCCAGGAATATCCCCTCAGGGCAGGGAATAAAGCCCTAATATTATTTCTACCTTACCACTTGACTACAAGACTCTTTTTGTATCAAAGGCAACTTAAATCTTAACACCCTAGGCAGCCACCTAATAGGGTCATATGAGGTAGCTATCACTCACTATCTCTCACAAATGGCGTAGTTGTTGCGGATCTATTCCTAAGAGGAGCATACAACCGTGATACAACAGAGGAACAACGCAGAGGAATCCTATGAGTGCCAAGACTGGACACGCCCAGAAGGTTCCAGATCCTGAGGGAAAGGATAAGCCCCTTCTCAAAGTGTGAATCTCCACCTGGCTCAGGTAACGGTATATGGGCACAGGCTGAGGGGGATTCGAGTGAGAAGGTGTAGCTAAAAAGGAAGGTGGGACTAGGCACAATAACATTAGTAGTGCCACACTTGGTGTTTTCTTTTGTTTGTTTCCAGAGTGGGTGAGCATCAAGATGGATGTTCAAGAAGTCCTAAGATGGATGAGCGCACAGTTTGAGAAGCAAGTGGAGATGGCTCAGCTGAGCCTAGAGCAGGCCATGGCGGCATTGCAACTCCAACAGAAGCCCCTGACCGAACTGGTACACACTCTGCTGGACGAACGAAGGGAGGAGAAACCACTGCAACAGCATTTCTGTGGGGTAGGCCCACATAACTGTGGAGCATTGGCATTTGGACAAATGACTGAGGCTGATAATTTTGACGATTTTATTGAGGCATTCGAGAGGGTAGCCCTCAATGCACATTGGGCCAAAGAGCACTGGGCAGTCAGGCTGGCCACCTCCTTAACAGGAGAGGCCTTATCAGCATACCAAGCCATGCCAGCTACCCTGGCAACCGACTATGGAGAAGTAAAGAAAGCAATAAAGGATAGGCTAGGCCTAATGCCTACGGTCTATCGGCGTATGCTAAGGTCTACCCGTCTCCAACCAGGTGAAACACCTAAGGCGCTGTGCCAGAGGGTGCGCAGCCTGGTTTGGAAGTGGTTGACTCCAGAGGGGAAGACTCTGGAAAGTATATTGGATATGATTGTATTAGAACAGTTCTCGGAAGCAGTTCCGGCAGAAGTGAAAGCATTTTTAACCTTGCAGAATTGCCAGACCTCAGCCGAAGTCGCACAGCTCACAGAACGGTTCATGGAAGCCAAATTGGCTAATAGGCCACAAGGAGGCGCTGGGAATAAGTGGGGTATGGTCAATTCTGGAAAGGCAGTCAAAGAGCCTAGGATGTATACGCAAAATGTGAATGAATGTTTGCCTAAGAGGGATGCTAGAAATGCATTGAAAAAATGTTTTAAATGTGGGAAAATTGGTCACATGAAAAAAGATTGTATATGGCGTACAGCTCTGATAACAGGTGACAGAAAAAGCATACAGGCAGGGTTCCGTATAGATGTTGAAGTACAAGGAGTCCCCGCTAAAGCGTTACTTGACTCAGGCGCGGACCAAAGTATGGTTTCGGGAAAATTATGGAAAACCATACAGGCCCACACTGGCTCCACCCCGAGTCAAACAGAAGGGAGATCCAAGATAAGGTGTGTACATGGGTCATCAACATATTACCCTCTCTATAGAGTGAAAGTCAAGGGTTTGGGAACCCGGAGGGAAATCCCAGTGGCCGTAATTCCCAGACTACCCTACGACATTGTATTAGGCCAGGACTGGCCACCATTCTATAGGGGAATAGAGGAACGCACCCA
Source organism: Ichthyophis bannanicus (assembly GCA_033557465.1). Taxonomy (NCBI): domain Eukaryota; kingdom Metazoa; phylum Chordata; class Amphibia; order Gymnophiona; family Ichthyophiidae; genus Ichthyophis; species Ichthyophis bannanicus. Next base: position 247,440,538 of record CM066040.1, on the reverse strand, counting down.
CACAAAGTGAGGCATGGTTTCCACCAGGTCACAGGCCCAAAGCTCGGAGGCACGAGCTGAGCTCCCAGAGGAGGATTCTGACCCTCTAGAAGAGGAAAAAGAACACCTAGGGGAGGAGGGTAGGACCACAGATGAAAACCTAGGAGAGCTTCCCCAGCATGAGGACTTATTCAGTGCCCCATCTAAAAATACAAGGAAGAGTAAGGGCGAAAAGCGCCAAGAGAGACATCACAGAGCTCAACTAAGGGCAGGAGTAGAAGATGGACAGGGGTTGCCCTGGGTAACTGCCGACCTTGTGGAAAAGTTCCCGTCTTTTCCGAAGGAACAAAAGGCGGATCAAGCGTTAAAGCACGCCTTTGAATTTGCTCAGACGGGTAGGGACGTGCTCCCCAGGTTCCTTATGGAAGGAGGCATATTATACAGGGAGAGCAACGATCCCCAAACAGGTGCTGTTAGGAAACAATTAGTGGTTCCTACAACCTTTAAAGCAGTCATTATGAGACTGGCCCACGACCACCCCATTGGGGGACATAAGGGAGTTCAGGGTACGCTCGACCAGATCCTGGCCCGTTTTTATTGGCCAGGGGTGTTCAGAGAAACAAAACGGTTCTGCGAGGCCTGTCCCTCCTGTCAGCGGGTGAGCGCCACCAAGCCCATAGGAGTCCCTATGATACCAACTCCCACAATAGCTGAACCCGTGCGCCGGATGGCGATGGACATTGTTGGACCCCTCGTAAAGACCCCTAGGGGATTCCAGTATATCCTGGTAATAATGGATCACGCCACCAGGTTCTGCTGGGCTATACCCCTAAGAAACATCTCAGCTAGGTCCATAGCGTTAGAACTGATCAAGCTATTCTGCGAGGTGGGATTCCCAAAGGAAATGCTGACTGACAGGGGGAGTAATTTTGTATCAAAATACCTAGCCCAGGTATGGGATGCTTTCGGCATCCACCATATAAAAACTGCCGCTTATCATCCACAGACCAATGGACTTGTGGAACACTTCAACCAGACCCTAAAACAGATATTAAGAAGGGGGCTGGATGGGAAAATGACCGACTGGGACATTATGCTCCTGTTCGCTTTGTACGCTAGTAGAGAACATACACAAGCCTCACTAGGAGCTTCTCCGTATGAACTGATGTTTGGCTGTGCCCCAAGGGGAGTCCTGGACATTTTAAGGGACCAGTGCGTCGAGCCTGAAGGGGAAGTAATGGGAGTGCCTCAGTTCCTCTGCGAGCTCAGAAGTCGCTTACAGAGGGCTTCTCAAGCCGCAGAAGGGCATTTGCAGAATAGCCAGTGGTACCAGAAGCGGTATTATGATAGGGGCAAGAAACCACGACAACTGGCCATAGGCGACCGTGTTGTAGTAATGGTTGCAGACCTTGTGCCGAAGTTTGAGGCCCAGTGGAAAGGTCCCTATACGATAGTGGAACGTAAAGGACCAGTATCTTATATGGTAGAGAATGACAGGGGACGTTGTCAGGTGTACCAGATAAATGTACTAAAACCTTGGCAGGAGAGAACGGCAGCAGTTAGCCGGTCCAGGGTGAATGTCAAGAGTCCAGCAAAGATTACCTGCTGTGGGAACGGTTGTTCCCCATCCCGTAATATCTTAAGGGGGGGGGGGGGATTTGTGACACAGCAGCTGGCACAGAGCCCATGGAGTTAAGGGAAAGTAAGGAACTTACCTTAGAAGCAGCTGGGCAGCAGACAAACTCAGCTCATGTAGAATTAGCTGAGCGGCAGACAAACTCAGCTCATGTAGAATTAGCTGAGCAGCAAACAAACCCAGCTCATGTAGAATTAGCTGAGCAGCAGACAAACTCAGCACATGTAGAATTAGCTGAGCAGCAAACAAACTCAGCACAAGAAAAGCAAAAAGGCATTAGAGTAAAATGTCCTTGCACTATTCCTGACGTAACTAGAAGCAGGAAGGCTAATCAGGAACACCTGTTCTCAGAAACCCAAGCAGCATGCAAAGAGAACAAGGATAAAAGCTGCAGGATAGAACCAGGGAAGGCCAGTAGGGGCAGCGACCTGGGAGGACTAAGCCAGCATCCAGTGAACACACGTCATGCTGGAGGAAATCCACTGAGGGAAGGAAGCAGTAGGTGTGGCAGCAGAGCAGGAAACAGCCAGCATCGTGCCCAGGACCCTGCTAGGATCCCTGGTAGTTGGAGAGCCCAGGAGAGAGCTGCCAGAAGCCCAGATATAAGAAACAGAACCACAGCTAAGAGGTGGGAACCTAGCTTTGCTAAAGAAAAGGCAAGAAGTTCTGTTTGGTTTGAAAGGCAAGGGCGTGGCCCCAGAAGTAACTTTGACACTGAAAGTTACACAGTAATTCCGCCAGCTTCGAGAAGAAGGGAAAGCCAGAAGGAAGCTTTTAATATACCAGGCATTCAGAGCCCTGGATTTAAAGAGCCATTTCTATAAAAGCTAGCCCATGACTCACAGGAGAGTTTTAAGGAAGACAACAGCTGTGAAGAGTGTGACCCATATGCAATCGTAAGTGACTCAGAGTTAATGCAGTGGGAGAACAGCAGCTATAATTCTGACCCTGTGCCCATGGACTGTACAATTTGTTTATCTGACGATATTGTATCTTTATGTTGAACGTGTGCAAAAGCAGCCAGCTGATGGTACCTAAAAGGAAAGAAGATATTTTTCTATGCGACAGTTCTTTTGTTTCATATTGTTTGTTGTATCCCAGGAATATCCCCTCAGGGCAGGGAATAAAGCCCTAATATTATTTTTACCTTACCACTTGACTACAAGACTCTTTTTGTATCAAAGGCAACTTAAATCTTAACACCCTAGGCAGCCGCCTAATAGGTTCATATGAGGTAGCTATCACTCACTATCTCTCACACTGGTCAGTAGCTGAATATTGCTGTTGTCCGACTAGCCTCGGGTGCGCCCTCCGGAATGTCCTGACGTTAACCGGTTAGCATTGCGGCATGTAGTGGCGGTACCCGTGAATATCCCACTTAGCGGCCTTTACATGGTTTGCAGCTCTGAAAACCATGTAAATTCCTTTGAACATAGGGCCCTTAGTGTATTGCATGATACAGTGTGGAAGACAGAGGCGATTGAGGAGAGAAAGGAAAGGTCAATACTGAAAGGCCTGTGTGAAAAATCCGGTTTTAAAAGCTGCCTTGAATTTTTTATATGATGATTCAGAGAGAATTTCACTGGGCAGAGAATTCCATAAATGAGGGGCTTGAAAGCTGAAGCTTTGGGATCGCAGAGCCATCACTGCTGAATCTTAGCCCCAGATATTCAATGCCAGGTCTATATCCGGCCACTGGCATTGAATATCCGGGTCTGCTGCACGGCGCCGCATGGCACAGAAGCTAACTGGGCAGCAACGATATTGAGCTGCTGCCCGTTTAGCTCCCATGGGTAAAGATAAGGCAGCTTTTCCTGTGGGTTGCTAACCGGGAAGCGGTTCAATATTGTCGCTGCCCGGTTAGCGATGAGTGCCGCCTCTGTCCATCCCAGAATGCCCACGGCACACCCTGATGCTACATGGTTAGCACTGGGGCATGTTGTGGCGGAACTCCGAATATCCCTCTAAATGGCATTTACATGGTTTACAGGTCTGTAAACCGTGTAAATGCCTTTGAATATCAGGCCTAAATACTTCAAAGGGACACTATCCGTGTTGCCAAAGACACTGTATTTGTGATACTGAACATTATAGACTGTTGTTGTTTGAAGGAAGGGCTGAGCTGACGGGAGAAAAAGAACCCCTCCCCTTCTAGAAAGAGAGAGAGAAATGCTGGAAAATAAGAGAGATGCCTTGGGAGATACAGAGGGAATGCAGGCAGGTATCAGAGTAGAGCACAGCCAGGACCGCAGCCTCAATGCAGCCTCTGAGAAGAGAAAGCATATCCTATGAAGAGGCTGTCAAAAGTGTCCAACAGAACTGAAATCAACAGCAAGAAGGTAAGCACTGAGTGCAATGATGATAGAAACAAAGATCAGAGAAGAAAGGGAACTTCTGGTCTCCTGTTACAGCTGGACAAGAGAGGGGGGAAAAGAGGCCAGGAGCTGCATAAAGCAAGAACAACCATCAATCCTGAGTCAGTGAGTTATGAGACAGCAGAATCTAGGAGCCCTACTTATGAAATGAGCCAAGCTGCATAGGGCCCTAGTGAAGAACTCAGACTGCAATGTTAGCCCCTACAGAGAGACCAAAGCCCAAGTTGTGCTGAGCGAGACAACCTGTCTCCTAAGCTTGATAGCAGGCAGGCAGACACAGCACCAGAAGAAGCCAAAAGAAGACAAAAAAAAGGGAAGCAGCTGTGTGAGAGCCATTGAAGTTGTGGTATTCTGCATGGACCCAGGAGTTCCTTCTACCGTGGAAAAATAGAAGCTGCAGGTATTGCAAATCTCCTGCTCAATAGGGACAAAAAATGTTAGCCTCTAGCTAGTTAGAGCTTTCAAGTTTTATTTTATTTCTAGCTCAGCTAGTATACAGTTGAGAGTCAATACATATACCAAGATTAGGTCTACTGTTGATTAGGGCCTAGGGGCAGAGGTTCCCAACTCCAGTCCTCGGGGAACTCTAGGCCATTAGGGTTTTCAGGATTCTCAGAATGAATATGCATGAGAAAGATTTGCATGTTCTGCCTTCATTGTATGCAAATCTATCTTATGCATATTCATTGTGGGAATCCTGAAAACCTGACTGGCCTAGGGTTCCCTGAAGACTGGGTTGAAAACCCCTGGGGGAGATGTTTTATTCATTTTTGTAGCTAGTCAGGTGTGCTGAGGGATCTGATGGCATAATAGAACACAGCATGGGAGCTCTGAAGACCTCTGCGGGACCTGGAGTTATGCAACAGATCGAAATACCCACCATGCAGCAAAGATAGTGAGAGAGGCACCCAACTTTGAAATCTAAACATGCCCCATATACCTCTGGCCAGAGCAACAGCTTAATCAAGCTCAATTAAAACTAAGAGAGGGAGGGGTGCCTCAGAAACATGGACTCTCAGTAAGCAGCTGCCTAAACCTAACTGTGGTGGACAGCTGAAGTACACTTGTGTGCATATTTACTCATGAGCATTGAGAGGGTCACGTTAAGCAACTTCAAGAACTAGAAAGGGGATTGCTGATTTGGGTTTGGGGTGATTGTACGTTGATGATATTATTATTGTTCTGAATTAATTGATTGTAATTGTATTGCATTTACTCATTTTTCTCCCCATACTTCTAACCCAGTTGGTTTTAAAGTTCTTACTCATCACCTACCCTGCCCCAACATACAAAATACATTTTGATAAATAGTTTATTCTCATCTGGTGTTTTTGCACTATTCCTCCTTCCCTTTACAATAATTAACTATTTACTTTTAGCACGAGCCTATCGCCCCAGCTTCTAAGAAAGTTTATTGGGAACATATTTTGTAACCACATGGAGGTATAGTATCTTCTGTTGGACCTCACCCAGCAGGAGGGGTCAGGTGCCAAGAGGAAGCCCTCTCAATCGCCAATATCAAGACTAACACCTCACAAGCAGCAATCCGGAGAGTTTGAATTCTACAGCCTATATCTCTGGAACTCACTTTCCTGCCCACCTAAGATCTATCTCAGATACAACTGACTTCCGAAGAGAATTCAAGACTCACCTATTCATCGAGTACTATGCAAAGGATCAAACACATAAAAAAAAGACAGTGATTGACTGCAGCCACACAATCTTAACTAACACAAACTTAGCACATATCGCTACCTTGTAAATAGTTATGCAATATTACTTGGTTAGCAGGCTAAAGTTACTGTTATTGTAAATAGATTTGAAGAACCTGTTCCTTATAAAATCTTGAGTTCAATGTAAACCGCCTTGATAAAAATGAAAGGTGGTATATAAATAATGTCAAATAGTTTTAACTGCTCCATGTAAACGTTCCTTTTGTTCCATGTAATGCTGTATCATCTATACCAAAGTTACCTGTACATAGTTTTAACCGTTTCATGTAAACATTCCTTTTTTTGTTCAATGTAAACCGTTTTGCCTTGCAGAAAAATGGTATATAAAATCTGTTAAATAAATAACCAAATAAATAAAATAAATAAGCCCAGCCAGAAGTGACTCAAAGGAAGAAGAGAAACCTGGACCACTTCCCAATTCCAAATCATTTTTTAAAATATGTTAAAAAGCACCAGTCCTAGCACAGACCTCTGGGATACTCCACTGTTTGCCTTCCTCCACTGAGAAAATTGACCATTTAACCCTATTCCATTTTCTGTCTCTCAACCAGTTTCCAATCCACAATAAGACATTGCCTTCAATGCCATGACTTTTTAATTTCCTCATGAGTCTCATGTGGGACTTTCTCAAATGCTTTCTGAAAGTCTACATACAGTATATTATAACAACTGCCTCACCTTTAGCTGTATGCTTATTCACGCCTTCAAAGAAATGGAGCAGATTGATGAGACAGGACCTTCACTTGTCTAAATCCATGTTGACTATGTCTCATTAAACCATGTCTATGTGTTCAGTAATTTTGTTCTTTATAATGGTTTCCACAATTTTCCCTGCACGTTAAGCTTACAGGAAAATTGGCAACAAGCAGCGAGTTGATTAAATTTGCAGATGCTGTGGCGTATGTCAACAAGCAGGGTGGAACTCACAGTGCCAGAATGGCTCTCAAGGTCACACAGCTGTGTCATTGGGCAGCGTAGCATTTGATTGCCCTGTCCGCAGTGCATATTTCAGGCATTGACAATGTGCAGGCCGACTTTCTGAGTCAGAACACCATGGATCCGGGTGAATGAAAGCTCAGCCTTCAAGCGTTCAGCTTCATAGTGCACAGGTGGGGTCTTCTGTTTTTTGACTTGATGGCCACTCAGGATAATGTCAAAGTGGAGAACATTTTCATTCAAAGGAAGGATTTGCAGGCTACGGGCTTGGATGCCCTGCTTCAGCAGTGGCCCCAGAAGGGATTGCTGTATGGTTTTCCTCCTTGGCCCTTGGTGAGCCATGTTCTACACATGATTCAGGCACATCCAGGCCTGGTAATTCTAGTGACCCTGGACTGGCCTCACAGGCCATAGTATGCAGATCCCTTGAACCCATTGGTGGGACTCTCCATCTCGTTGCCACAGGAGAGAGGCCATCTTTGGCAAGGACTTCTAATAATAGAGTATCCAAGCCCCTTCTCACTTACATCCTGATCCTGGATAGGCTGTCCAAGAAGTGCTACTCTAGGGCGGTAGAGGACACCCTGCTTATATTAGAGTCTTTTTGAGAGGCGGTTCTGCTCTCATTCCCTGGAAGCCAGGAAGGTGGATATAGTCACTGTTTTGTCCTTCTTATAGTCTAGTCTAGACCACGGTTTAGCTTTGAACCCTTTCAAATTTCAGGTGGCAGCCCTAGTGTTCTACAGGAGTTGCATCCAAGGGATGTGATTGGCAGCACACCCCGATGTCTCTTGCTTTCTCACTGAAATGACCATTTGTTCCTCAGTGGAGCTTCTCTGGTGTTTAAGGCGTTGAAACGTCCTCCCTATGAGCCTATTCACAAGGTCTTTCTCAAGAATTTGACCCTTAAAGTAGTTTTCCTGGTGTCTGTGTTGTCCATTAGGAACCATTTTTGGTCATTTCAATGACCTCTGTCTCATTACATAATGTGGTGTTCTTTCTTCCTAAGGTTCTTTCCTTCCATCTTAACCATCATTGCCCATCTTCCTGCCTCTTAACTGTGATTCTGCCATCCTTCTTGGAGGAGGACCTTCAGAAGGAGCCCCCCCCCCCCCACATTGTCTTTAGTGAATGTGTGGAGGACACTGATCAGGTACCTGGAAATTACCAATTTTTCCATTGGTTAGATCATCTTTTTGGTGGCCCAAGGAAGGGATTGGCAGCAGCCAAGTCCTCTATTGCTTTTGGATTAAGGATGCCATTGGATCAGCATACCTTCTGACTGGGAAGTGGGTGCTAGTCAAAGTTCACTCCACTAAGGCACAAGCCTCCTGTTCGGCAATGTCTGCTTTAATGTCTTCAGAAGATATCAGCAGGATAGCTATCTGATTGTCTCTGAGCACATTTGTGAATCACTACAGATTGCATGTCAAAGCAGGAGCAGATAACACCTTAGGCAGGGCAATCCTGACCAGAGCATTGTCTTCCTCTCATCCTGGTCCTGACTGCTTAGGTACATCCCGTTCATCTGAATTGGTCTAACAGGGTAATAAGGAAGGAGAAATTTTACCTGATTATTGTTTTCCTTGAATCCTGCTAAACCAATCCAGGACTCACCCTGAAAGACTTCTATTAGAGGCTGAGGAGCCCTGCTACCTTTGTTCCCATTGTTGGTATCAGCACCTATTGCAGAGTTAATTCTGGAGAGAGAGATAAATATTTAGTTATGTTATTTGTTGCAAGTTGAACTGTTGGTTATAGAAATTATGAATTTTTCTGCGTTTTCAGGTTACTGCTTGGGAAGTGTCATAGCAGCTTCTCTCAGTGCTGCTGTATAATGTTGTATATTATGTAAATAATACTATGTATCAATTATGTGTAAATAGTTAATTTTGACTATCCAAGTTGAGTTACCTGTTATCTGTATTTTACGGTTTCCCCATCGTAAAACCTAAATGTTCCATGTAAACCGCACTGATGTTGAAGAGCGAAGTATATAAGAGAAATAAATAAATAAATAAATATTCCTAGTGATGACAACACTGAAACTTGCTCAAGTCTGCCTACACCTGCTTGCAAGGGAGTATAACTCACATGTCTGGACTGGTCTAGCAGGATTCAAGGAAAGAAAATCAAGTCAATTTCTCCCTTTTTCAACCATTTCTCCTCCTGCTCCTATCACATATTCCTCACCTCTTTCTCTCATTTCTCTTTTCCTCCACCCCTCCTTGTCTCTTTCCTCACCACCCTTCTCCCTCCTTTATCCTCCTCTCATCTCTCTTTTCTGCTTTCCCTCACTTCTCATCTCTTCCCTCCTCCAGCCTCCCTCTCCTCTTTCCTTGTCCCTTCCACCTGCTTTTTTACTTTTCTCTCTCCCTCCCTCCTTTGCCTTCTCCCTCTCATGATCTTCTGCCCCATATCTTCTCTTGCCATCCTCTCCTCTTTCCAACCCCTCCTTCTCCCTTTCCCTTAGCCAGCAGCACAAAGCCGCAGGGACTCAGCACATACTCAGTGCTGCTGGTCCCATAGCCTACCTCATCCTCCTGCCCATATATTTCCATTTTGAAAAATGAAGCACATCAGAGAAGGAATCCACACTGCTCAGCCCATCAATAAGAGCAAGAAACATGGAGCACTTTAGCTACTGCCTGCCTGCTGCCAGCTGCTACCACATACATGTTTCAGTCTGGAGAATCTGTCAGAGCACGACCCATCCTCATACCTTTAAACTTCTCCCATGAGAAAAGTCTTCAAGATCCCAAAAAAGCAGAGCCAAGAATAAAAGAACAGAGTGGATTCAAACCATAGTGCGTCCCACTATTTATACTCACTAACTGCTGACATCGCCATTCCTAAAAAGGCACATATCCCTTATTCAATCCATACTGCTCAACAAAATAGAAATTACTATTTATTTATTTAACTGCATTTATATACCGCTTTTCACCGGGTCAAAGCGGTGTAACATATAACAAAAGGGGGGGGGCAATAATTTAAAGGGTAGGGCCTTCACCAGGGGGCAGCATTTATAGATTTGGGGTGGACATAGACTTGTACGCTTCTGCTGTATCTAAGTATTAGTTCATGCGGATAGGGTGGTTTTTCTGTTCAGAGATGTTCGCGGAATAGGATTGTTTTCAGCTGTTTCTTGAATGATGTGATGTCAGCGTTGTTCCTGATGTGGTTTGGCAGAGAGTTCCAGAGGGATGGAGCATAAAGTTCGAAAGCTCTGTTGCAGGTCCGTTGTGTGGATTTGGTTCTTTTGTGGGGGACGACGATGGAGTTATTGAAGGATTGTCTGGTTGGTCTGCTGTGGGATGGGCGAGGCAGTAGGGGGTGGAGTGAGGTGTTCCGTGTTTGGTGGATAGTCTTGTGGGTGAGTAGGATAGCTTTGTACTTGATTCTTGTTTCAAGTGGAAGGATGTGGAGGTCTCTTAGGATTGGGGTGATGTGATCCCATTTTTCGCATTCTGAATAATCCTTGCTGTAGTATTTAAGGCAGTTCGGAGGGGGTTGGTTTGTGAGGCAGGAAGTCCATGGTAGATTATGTTGCAAAAGTCCAGATGAGGGAGCGTCACAGCTTGCATTACTGTCCTGAAGTCATGAGGTTCTAGGAGGGGTCGGAGGCGTTGTACAGTTTTAGCTTTGTGGAATATCGTCCCGGCGGTCTTGTTGATTTGATGTTTAAAGGTGAGAGCTTGATCAATGATAACGCCTAGATACCTTATTTGAGGCTGGATTTGAATTTGCGTGGTTCCCATGTTGAGATGGGTAGGTGGTTTGAAGTCTGGTTCTTTTGTCACTATAAGGGCTTCAGTTTTCTTTATGTTGATGGATAGGTTGTTTTCCTGTAGCCAGTTGGCCACATCAGTGAAGCAGGCTGATAGCTGGTCATTTGTTGGGTTGGTGGTTGTAATCGGTGCGTAGAGCATTATGTCGTCAGCGTATATGTGGAAGTTGATGTTGTGGGTGCGTATGACTGAGCAGAGTGGACGGAGATATATATTGAACAGCATGGCTGATAGGGTGGATCCTTGGGGTACTCCTTGATGTTGCTGGTAGGGGGGCGAGGTTGCGGTGAAGGTGCGGATCCGTTGCTGTCTGTTGGTTAAATAGGATCTGAACCATTGGAGTACAGTGTCTTTGATTCCAATTGATTGGAGTCTGCGTATGAGGATTTCGTGTGAGATTGTGTCAAAGGCCGCTGATATATCTAGGAAGATCAAAATGTATCCAGATTGTTTCTCTTGGGTTCCTATGATGAGGGTGTTCATTAGAATGGTTATGAGGGTCTCGACTCCATGTAGTGGCCGGAATCCGTGTTGCTGCGGGTCTAGTATGTCGTTGATGTCCAGATGATCTTGAAGCTGGCGTTGGACTACCTTTTCTATTATCTTGGCGGTGAGGGGGAGGCTCACAACTGGTCTGTAGGAGGTGGGGTCCAGGGGGTCCAGGTTGTTCTTTTTCATGGTTGGTCGAATGATTGTTGTCTTGAGGGCGTCCGGCATGTATCCTTGTTTAAAGGATTCATTTATGATGTGGGTTAATGGAGCACTCAGGTCTTCCTTGGTTTTCTTTATCCAGTCCGTAGGGCAGGGGTCTAGACAATGTAAGTAGAGGTTCCGAATCACAGCTTGGGACCAGGGTCACGTCAGTTTTATTAGTGACTGGAACAGAACAGCATTGAGGGGTAATGCTTTGAGTGCATGAATTAGGGGGAAAATGAAATACGATTTTTCTGGCCTGCCCTTGCTCCTCTCTAACATGGCCCACAAATACATATGGCCACTGAACAATTTAAAGGACCTGATATTATCTGTATATTTTTTGAAAATTCTCGAATAGGCTAATTATGCATTTTCTAGCAAAAAGCATAATTGCCTTTGGATATCAATCTGATAGAGCATAATCATTCATTCATATGGAACATTCCCAGACTCACCAATAAAACTCTACTAACAACAGATGTAGAGCAGAAGTAGGATGTTTCATTTTACAACTCAACAGACAAAAATGATCCTCTTCAAATTCTGGGGTTACATCAGTGACAACACCACAAACACCCTCCACTGCTAGACATGGTGCGTAGTAACACAAAACCCTGCAAATGGACACTCAGAAACTTACCATACCATACCAATACCAACAACTCAAACTGCAGCAAACCTATGTATGAAAACTTAACACTACAAACATTCTACATCAACACACCTTCAGTGGGGAAAAGAGAACAAGCTGAACTACTAGAAATTCTTACACAAACACAACGTATTAACAGAATTCAAAATAAATATGCAGACAAAAAATGAAATGGAAAACCCTAGATACAGCTGTTTCCCTAGGAACACTAAAGGAACCCTAGGAACACTAAAGAAACCCTAGAAACACTAAAGGAACCCTAGGAACACTAAAGGAAGAGAAACAGAAATGCACTTCATCCTGAACTATAAGAAATGCACATTTTCAAAGCTGACATATTTCATTCTCTTAGAACAGGCATTCTTTTGTACCTTTGTTATTTCTTCATTTTATCTTTCTAAAATGGGTTGCTCCATGTCTCTTTTTAGCACTTCATTTTGCAGGTTTTCTCCGAAGTCCTTTTCCAGGATCTCATTTCTATTTTCTGTTTCTTCATTCTCATTTCATTTTTTTTCCCTACAACTCTCTCTGACATTGATTTTTCTGGTTCATCTTTTTCTCCATTTCCCGCATCTGCCTTTTTATCTAACTATAGTTGGGTTTCATTCCTTCTTGTTGCCTCTCTGGTCTCCAGTCTCTCTATTTTCAACCTCCCTAGTCCTCTCATACCCCACCTCTGTCTAAGTCTTTCTCCAGATACTTATTTTCCAGTTTTTTACCCACTTTCTAGCCCCTCATTTCCACCCTCTCTACTCATCCACCCCCTCCCCCCCCAACCTCATTTACCTTCTTCAGCTTCTCATCCTTAATCAGCCCAAGTTCGCTATCACTCATCCCCTGGTCCACCTCTAGTCCCTTTTTTTGTAATGTCTTACACCCTATCCAGGTTTTCATTTCCCCCTTTACCTCCCCCCATTTCTACCCTCTCTCACCTCCTTCAGAGATTTGTACCCCTTCCTTTGCCTCTCACCTATTTCAAAGCTCTCTGTCCTTTCAGCTGCCTCCCAAACCTCCAGGTCTTTTAAACTCCCTCCCCTCCCCACATTTCTGCACTTGGTCTCACAGCCCTACTTATACCCCTCACCCAATCACCTAATCCCCTTATCCTCCTGTCTTACACCCCTCCTCATGAACTCCGTTCTTCTGGCAGATCCCTTCTATCTGTGCCCTTCTCTTCTACTGCCACTCCAGACTTCAGTCCTTGCTGCTCCTTATGCCTGTAACAACTACCTGAGTCTGTGCATCAGACTTCATCTCTGGCCCTTTTGAAATCCAGACTGAAAACTCACCTCTTCAAGGCTGCTTTTAGATCCTGATCCACATAGTCTCCTGATCTCCAACTATGTGTTTCCTTACCATTCCCCTAGACATATCCTTGTCCCCAGCTGTTGTATTGTCTGTCTTGGCTAGACTGTAAGCTCGGATGAGCAGGGACTGTCTTTTACATGTCTCTGTAAGCACTGCATAAGCCTTGTAGTGCTATACAAATCATCAATAGTAGTAGTAGCAGCTTCTGCCTATTTTTCCCACCACAACCCCATCATTTGCCCCCTTTCAAGCCCCCAGCATCTCCCAACATCAGTTTTTCTCTACTCCCAGTCCCTTCCACCATCAGTCCATTTCTAGTCACATTCTCCACACCCTAGAATCAGCCCTCTTCCAGTCCCAACCACCCCAGTCCCCCAGCATCAGTCCTAGCCAGTCACCTCTTCTCTCCCCCTCCGCCACCACTGCAGCTGCATTAATGATTTACACAGCCGCAGGAGTATTTTCCTTCACTCCCACGGCTGTACTAAGTTGCAAGTGCCAGCACAGCCATATTTCTAAATATCAAGCAGGTGCTTCCTGCTTCACACAAGAAACAGAAAGTGCCTGCGTATGACTTTTAGAAATGTGGTGGTGCTGTCGGCTGCAGCAAAGCACAGCTGTGGGAGCAAAGAAAAATGCTCCAGCAGCTGAAGTGATAAGGGATGAGCGGTAAAGCAGGCTTCTGGAGCTCTTAAGCCTGTGCGCCCTGATTCACTGTGCTTGCCTGGCTTGCTCTAAAGCCGGCCCTGGGATCCTCCCTCCTCCCTTCACCCTCCCCACTCACTCTCCCTTCTCCTCTACTCCTTCTGTCCACACTATGCTCCTGGGCTAAGCTTTGGGAGCCTATTCCCTTATCATCTTTCTCCAGATCTTACTGGGGAAAGCTACCCTCCTCTGGAGCCTTCTCTTCCCTTCACAAGGCCCAGACAGTCACCTCCTATTTCTCTGGTCTCCGGAGTGGAAAGCCCTGTGCCCTTCCCAAACATCTACTCCTATACTTCCCTTCAAACCTGGGGAACTCCCACCACTGGGGTTCACCTGATTAAGCCGCCCCTTATTGTTTGAAGGACATTACTCTAGAGCAAGGAACCAAAACATTCCTGTTGAACCTCCAAGGCAAGGACATTTTGGCATCCTGCTATATATCTCTTATGAAGGAAGGGATCAATGTAACTAAGAGATCACCCTTGAGGTTTATTTAGATGTTTAAAAACCTTAAGTATTATATATAAAACTGGAATTTTTGAACATTCAAAAAAGAATATTCTTGCTCAATCAAAAGTCAGATATTAAGGACAGTTTTGTGATCTCATGACAGAGCTGGCCCTACCATTGAGTGACTGTGTTTTTTGCACATAACCTTGACTTTTTTATCGTACGTTTTAGTTTCTACTGACCTTGGCAAATAAGACCTTGTAAGGAGTCTCTGCACATAGCCCCTCCTCCCTCACGGGCTGCCCCTATTGCCTAAATTTTAGATTGCAAAGAGCTGGGGCATGTTTACTAAACCCTGTTAGGTTTTTGCAGCTAACGTGGTGTGTTAGTACAAATAGCACTATGTTTGCTGCAAAAGTCAAACAGTACATGTTGGGGGCATGAACAGCATCCCCCCCAGCAGATACCACACTATAAATGCAAAAGGCATGGTCAGACAGCAGCAGGGATGGCTTTAGTTGCACCTGTGCTGTCTGCAAAGCGTGTGGCTGTCACACGTAGTTGATGCTCATGCTAACCATAGATGCCCACTCTCCATGTTTGCCCCACCCACACGCACAGCTAACGCACATTCTGCAGGTACCACAGAAAATCCTCGTGCTATCTGTATTTGCCCCACATTTGGAAAGCACCATCTGCCTCGCTAACAGCTAATGAGGTTTAGTAAACATACCCCCTAGTCAGATCACCATTTAATTTTTGAAAACAAGTGTATCAGATAATTGTAAATTAATTTCATGAATATAATCAGCTGTATTGTGAATCACAATGGTGCCCCATTTATCGGCATTTTTAATAAGAATAGATTTATCTCTGCTTAATAAATCCAAAGTTTTATTTTCTTCTTTATTATACGGCTGAAAATTTAAAGAACTATCAAAAGATCGTTTTAGGTTTCAAAACAAATATTTTTATAGATTAAGGGAACCACCGTGGAACAGACATGGAGAGATATGGAGCGATCAGTATTTCTCTGTTGAAGAAACATTTCCCTTCCTGGGGTGACAGCATTTCTCTCAGACTTGTATATGAAGAACAGAGATGGCCTGGCAGGTACTCATAGGAAAACTAATTGTATTTTGGGTATTTTTGTTTTCATAAGGGCTGATATTCGGAACATCTGATATTTAAACACTATGGCTGTCAGCCCTGACATTTAAATATCATCTAGATGTTCGGCGCTGGTATCCACAGGGTAGCAGTCAGCACTGGCCATTATCCGGATAGCAAATAGAGCAGTTTTTATCTATCTGCATAAAAACTGCTCTATTTGCTATCCGGATAATGGCCGGTGCTGACTGCTACCCTATGGATACCAGCGCCGAACATCTAGCTGATGTTTAAATGTCAGGGCTGACAGCCATAGTGTTTAAATATCAGATGTTCCACATTATCCACATTATCGGGATAGCAGCTGAAAATTGTTGCCATCCGGATATTTGCACCATCCATAACCCCCGCTTTGAATAGTGCTGAGATGGCCTGTGGAAATATTCAGCGGCACTATCCAGATAGGGTGGGCACCCCAACTCCTTGATGTCTCTGTCTAAAAGATATGCAAAACAAATGTTCCTCCACCATCGTCTCAAACATCTTTATGATACTTAAGCTCAGTACCAGGCTATCTGAGCACTCTGGACCTCTTTTCAGAAAATCCCAAAATACACTCTGGGGCCAATTCCATTATATGCACATCATGGCCACGGGCAATTCCAAATCGTAAATGTGCCTGATTTAAACAGGATTCCGCATTAGATTCACATGCGGTTTTGGAATAGGGACATATACGTTCTTGGCGCTGCGCAAACAAAGCCTGATAGAGTACGAGACACAGCAATATGCAGCAAACGGCTTTGTACGTCCCCGCGCTCACCATATTCTGAAAGGTTAGACATTCACAAACCTGCTGGTCTCTGCTATAGACCCGCAAACAGCCACGCCTCCATGTAAAACATGCATCTCCTAAACTGCTTCACTCAGTGACAGTGTGCTGATGCAAACCGCACATGAATACTGATGACACAGAAACGGTGATGCAAACTAGACGATCTATACCAGTCTCCTGCATGTCCAGAACACTGCAAAGATAGCGCAGTGCACTCTACGATAGTTTAAAGCAGGTATAAAGTGGTATGTTTGTCATGACATAGCTCGCATCACAACATACATGGCAGTGGAAGGCATCCTTAGTTATGCTTGCATTGGTCATCTCTGAAAACAGTCTGTGCAATGCTCAGTATAGCCCAGAAAAAATCAGAAGAGGATCTCTAAAGGGAAACATCACAACATATCCCTGTCACTGATAAGGGACCCGCAGAATGAGACTATTCAACAGTGCAAACAGCGCTAATAAATGCCCAAAAGCACCACCATCGCTCTCTACAATTGTGCACATTTCTAGTGACCTATGATGGTGCCCCTGGGCATGTCTTAGTGCTGTTTGCACTGTTCACTGCTCCCATTCTGAGGGGCCCTTACTAGCGACAGGGAGATGTTGTGATGTTTTGCTATAGAGAACCTCTTCTGATGTAACCTCCCCGATCATACTGGCACCTGGTGACGCTGCGGTCATCCTCACGGTCCAGGTACTGACCAGGCATATGTGTCCTCCCAGATTAGTGGATGAGCACAACTGATCCCTCTGTGCAACACTCAGATCACACACACATCCTCTCACATGCAGTCACAACTACCATCTTCTGCCAAAACCATGCCCTGCACCCATACACAAATGCTGTGAAGCCATGATGGCGTGGCATTTCAGGACACCACAGCTGATCTGCATTTCTCAGGCAAACATGATTCTGCTCCCTACTACCTCACATACCATCCCTACATCTACATTCATGTTGTTCCGGACACTGGGATTGTCAGGGAAGTCGAGAGTAGCCCCTTTGGCACAAGCAGCAAATGTCAGCATAGACAGAATAAAGTCTATTGCAGTGCTTTATATTTCTGTAGGGGTGTTTTTGATTGTTCCTTAACCTTACAAACATCCCTCACCAGTGCATTCCATTCTGTACAAATGCATCTTGTGCACTCCCAGACAGCAGACACACCAGTTCAGTACAGATGTGTCATAGCCATTCATCTATGGGATGTGTTTGGGATCAGAGCAGAATATTTCTAAGTCCTGGCCTTATTCCACATTTCTGCAGGTATAATTTCGACATCTGCGAGTAACGCTGAAGACGTTCAAGGGCCTCTACTGAATATGCTTTATACGTCTCCACAGCTGGCCATGCCCCCATTCCGCCCCCTCCCGCCCATGTTCAGAGATCCCCGTGCTAGCGCTGTGCATGTGCAGATACGCATGTTCTCGGAATACGGTTCTAGACGTAGTCACAAGAAAAACGTCTATCCTGCACATCTAATCGGCTAATTCGTGGTTCGGAATGATCCCGTCTCTCTTTGAAGTCCACACTTTAGGACAAAGCAAAGATGAAAAATACAAAAGGTTTCCCAAAGTCAAAAAAATCACAACATTTCTCAGTACTTCCTTACTGCCTGCTCCGGATGCACTAGGGTCCAGCCCTTTACAGATCAGTATGGATTTCCAAGATGCATCCTCCTGGTTCCACACTAAAACATGATGGCAGCTTGCACTTTTAAGGCTGGGTTTCTCCAGACTTCATGCTGCGAAAGAATTGCTGAGAATTGTCTGGGTGTCTACTAATCTCCGCCAAACCCTTTTGGTTTGTTTCTCTTCTCACTGCTTAGGCCAAGCTGGCCTGGGAACTTCCCTTTGTTCAAGACCTAACTGGCCATGAGGCGAGAGAGCTCCCTGCTGTTCCTCAGCAGCCTCTGATCCCTTAAGGCTCTCAAAACATACCTTTTCCGCCAATATTTCCCAGACAGCAACTGAACCAGATATCCCCTCCAAGAAATAACCCAATCTAGAAATGCCCGCACACTGCAGTGTAGATAGATTATGTATATAGTTAACCCAGTTATCCAAGTTTGTACTCCTGTTCAATGTAAAACCTGACAGTTTGTCGTAATGGTCGTTTTGTTATGATGTAAACCGCGCTGATTCTAAATAGCGCGGTATATAAGAAACTGTAATAAATAAAAATAAATAAATTAAGGACTCTGTGTAAGACAAAAATCCCTAAACAGAAACAGGCTGTTCTCTTGACTTTGTATGGGCATAAAACATACGCTATCATACGTTCACGGACTGGTCTCACCAACTTTGCCAAACACTGACGTTATGAGGAGTTGTATTGCTAAGGTCCATTCCCCATTCCCCATCCACCATTGCTCCATGAGTGGAATCAGGTTTATAATGAGAGCATTGCTGAGCTGCTCAGAATTACAGAGTGTTGCAAATTCTACACATTTTTATATTTCCAGTAGCAAAGAAGTGAAGGAAAGCTAGAGAGCAACTGTAGGACTGCAGCAGGAATGAAACTGGGCAGTCTAGATGGCTCTTCCTGAAAGCAATTTGCCATGAGGTGTGAGCTAAATCCACTTGAAGAAGAATTAGCTGTCGGTGTGTAGAGACATTTGAGGTTCTGCCTTACTTGGGTGACAAAGACCTGTAGTGGTCCTAGTAGTATATCATGATGTGACCTTTTATGCCATTTGTAATTTTCCAGAGCAGATGTTTCTCTATTTCATTGACGTAATGGTGGCAGGAGCAATAGCATAAATACTCAGCCCAGGGCCAGTTATTTATCTTTGGCTGTTCAAGTCATTGTAGCACAGTAACAGGCGGCTCTGGCTGCCTAAGTCTTAGCATCACGAGTTGACAGAAGCAACTTAGGTCTCTGAATTTTCAAGTGTTAGTGCTCTGATTGTTGCACTAGCACACCGTTGCTCTGAGGGAATGAAGAAGACAGGACAGAGAGAAGGAGCCCTGAGTACTGAAGAGAACCCTGATCCCGGAAAGCAAGGAGAGGATGCAGAGGACGTCCCCCTGAACTGTGTCAAGGAGGGTCAGGCTTTAGCATGGCACAGCATCTGCGACCACATCTAAGGCCAGCATCCAGCTCTGCAAGACACTCTGGGGAAGAAACAAAGGGGTACCTGAATTGCTTAGGGAATTTAAATTAAGCCAAGTGACTGTAATTGTCTAGTTCTTTTTACTCTGCCGTATTGTTATTATTATTGTTAGTGACCCCTCAAGATTTTTTCACTAAACCTTTGGTTCAGAACAATCAGTTCTCGCCTGGACTGGTTCACTGAGAATGGGTGAAGTAAGGAATGAGTGGCTCTAATGCGCCACCAGCCTTCCAGTTTTACTACTCCTGACCTAGAACCCTAAAAATTTCCAGAGAGTTAAACTTGAAAGCGCAGTGTTATCTCCTTGAGGTAGCCTACATAGCAGATTTTCATACGGTAATTCAAACTCGGTACTTTCATATTTGTTTATTGTAACAGGATTCTATTGGGACTTCCTGCAGTGTCACTTAGCCCATTACAGTCGGTCCAAAATTTTGCAGCACGTCTTGTGACAGGTTGCAGTCATTCAGTGAATATTACACAGCAACTTTTCAATCCACATTGATTACCAATAAAATACCGAATACAATATAAAGTGAATATTATTATGTTTAAATGCATTCACCACCAGGCCTCAGTGAGTCTTTCTTTTGCAGCTATATTGTCCATGAAGAGCATTGCGATCTCAAGATGCTAATTTACTTGATGTCCCATTGTTTCAAAAGATTCATTTTCAGACTTTGAAAAATAGGTTGTTTCCCATGAGTGCTCCGGTTTTGTGGAATTCATTGCCTGATGAATTATAAAACATTTCCAAACTGTTGCTTTTTCAGCGAAAACTAAAAGCGCATCTTTTTCAACAAGCTTTTCCTCTGCTGACGGGATAGGTACTTTAATTATATTTAGCATTTATATTGACTGGATTTAATAGGAAAGTTTTATTTATGTTTTATGTTTTTATTTTTTATTTTTTATTTTGAATTATTGTGTTATTGAAATATTGTGAGCATTTCTTGTACTCTGCCATGTTAGTGGAGATTGGGTGAGAACAAGATGGGGATGGTTAAGGGTGAAGGTTAGCAGGTGATGATCAGATAAAGGAAGAACTGAGGTGGAGACGTTTGAGGGTGAGCAGCTGGAGCAGAAGATGAGCTCAAGGCAGTGGCGATGCTGGTAAGTAGAAGTGGTAGAGCACAACTGGGGTTTGAATGAGGAGGTTAGGGAAAGGAGCTTTAAGGCATAAGGGTCAGAAGGGTCATCAACATGAATGTTAAAATCCCTAAGAATAAGGGAAGGGGAAGATGAATCCAGAAAGGAGGAGAGCCAGGAGTCAAAGTCAGGGTGAAAGGTGGAGGTGGACTTGTTGGGGGGTCGATAAATGACAGTTATCCGGAGAGGTAGTGGAGAAAATGGGCGGATGGCATGGACTTCAAAAGAAGCAAAGGAATTAGATGGAGGCAAGAAGGGCTGAAATTGTCAGGAATGAGGGAGTAGGAACCCAACACTACCACCATGGCCAATGAGCTAAGGTGTATGGGAAAATAGGAAGCCTCCATGATAGTCTCAGGACAGCGACTGAAACAGAATCTTCACAGAGAATTCAAGTTTCAGTAAAAGCCAGGAGATGTAGAGTATTAGAGATAAAGAGGTCATGAACGAAGGCAAGTTTATTGGAGACAGAATGTGTATTCCACAATGTGCATGAAAAAGGGGAGAGAAGAGGGAGAGAGGAGAGGAAAATGAACAAAGATTAGAGAGGTTACACATTGATCTGCCCTGGGAATGTGAAAAAAGTCTATTGGGGCCAGGGTTGGGGTTGACATCTCCAGATGAGAGAAGAAGGAGCAGGAGAAAAGGGGGGAAAGAGGAGGAAGCACGACTGAAGCAAGTGTGAGGTTCCCTCAGTGAGAGTGGAGATGGCTGAATGAGAGGAAGAAACTAGTGAAGCTCAGGGGCTGATGATAACATAGAAGACAAAATGGTAGGAGAGCTGGGAAGAGTAAGGAGTGGGTAATGAGAAGTAGGGCCATGGAATTGTTGGAATGAGGGGAAAAAATTAGGGAGAGTTAAGATCAAGAACACAAAGTGATGTGGAGCCTTAGGAGAGGGAGAAGAGGAGAGCATGCAAATCAGAGGAGATACAAGTGGAGAGGGAGGAGAAAGTCCTAGTGGAGTTCAGGAGCACCTGAGTAATTGCGTCAATGAGCGGAGAAAGGCAGGGGTGCATAATAAAGTGTTGAGGAGGGAGACACGTCACTACAGAGAACAGGAGCTAGGTAAAGGGCACACACTGACAAAACAGAACAATAAATAAGAAGCTAGATTCTAAACAGGCAGAGTGAAATGCCTGAACAGAGCATACAAAGTTAGCAAAGGCTTGCAATGAGGGAATTTTTCTAAATCTTGGGGAAAAAGGAATTCTTTAGATTAAAGCTGATTAATCTGTGAACCCAGTGTATTTGTTAAATCAGTCAGGGCCTAGTAGCAGCAAAGAGTTTTCAGTTTAAATTTAAAACATAGAGGAGAGCTTTCTGGTTAAATTCAGAACCCAGCAGAGAGCTTCCAGTTTAAATTTAATAGTCAGGGCCTCGTTTAAATTTAAAACACAGCATTCATTAAGGACCTGAGATTAATTAAATTTCAGGTGAACAAAGTACATTAAACGTATTAGGTAAAGTTTTATTAGTATAAGTATCCCCAGCAGCCTTAGTAAGTAAAGAACTTAAATATCTGAACACAACCTTAAAACGAAGATGCAGACAGCAGTCCAGCAGCAAGATGGGGGTTTTCCAGTCTTTTGCATTGAGGGTCACATGTATGATTTTCTCCCAGTTGGTGAGGGATCTTACATGTGCATAAGGTTCAGGGAGCTCTTTGCTCTCAGGGAACGAGTCCGATCTCTGGAGGCAAGAGTAGCAGACTTGGAAGACATAAGGAAAACACAGAGGTACATAGACAAGACCTACAGGGATATAGTCCTGAAGTCCTACCTCTAGTCTGGCAGCATCCCTGTTGCCATGGAGGAGAGAGGTCACGTGACAGGAGAGCATCATCCTGTTGTGGCAGGAAGTGATCCTATAGCTAGGACCTGTCCTCCAGGTGATGTAAAACCCTCTTGCACCGAGGAAGTTTCTCCAGGGCCATGTGTCCATGAGGGAAGGGTTAGGACAGCCGTTATAGTTGGTGATTCGATCATTAGGCATGCAGATAGCTGGGTGGCTGGTGGACATGAGGATCACATGGTAACATGCCTGCCTGGTGCAAAGGTAGCGGATCTCACGCGCCACCTAGATAAGGTCTTAGATAGTGCTGGGGAGCAGTCTGCTGTCTTGGTACATGTTGGTACCAATGACATAGGAAAACATAGTAGGGAGGTTCTGGAGGCTAAATTTAGGCTTTTAGGTAGGAAGTTGAAACCTAGAACTTCCAAGGTAGCATTCTCCGAAATGCTTCCCGTTCCACGTGCAGGACCCAAAAGGCAGGCAGAGCTCCGGAGTTTCAATGCGTGGATGAGACGATGGTGCAAGGATGAGGGTTTTGGATTTGTTAGGAACTGGGGAACATTCTGGGGAAAGGAGGGGCTCTTCCGAAGGGATGGTCTTCACCTTAACCGGGATGGAACCAGGCTGCTGGCATTAACTTTTAAAAAGGAGATAGAGATAATAGGGGAAAACCGACAGTAGCCCAAGAGCGCATGGTTCGGAACAATGTATCCTTGAAGGATATTATTATTAGGGCACATCAGCAGAGAGGTTCCAATAAAGGCAAAGGTAGCCCAAATGCCCTTGAGTACAGAGCAGACAGAGCTTATAGATTCCAAATTACCCGTGCCTACAGATAACCAGATTAATATGAATAAAATACAGTCTCTAAAATGCTTGTATGCAAATGATAGAAGTCTAAAAAATAAGATGGGAGAGTTGGAATATATAGCAATAAATTATGTGATTGGTATCTCAGAGACATGGTGGAAGGAGGACAACCAGTGGGACATTGTGATACCTGGGTACAAACTATATCATAATGATAGAGCTGATCAAATTGGTGGAGGGGTTACGCTCTATGCTAGAGAGGTCATTGAGTCACAAAGGATTAAAGTTCTACAGGAAACAAAAATTCGCTGTAGAATCTCTATGGATTGAAATTCCATGTAAAAAGGGGAAAGCGATGGCAGTGGGGTTGTACTATCGACCGCCTGGCCAGAATGAACAAATGGATGATGAAATGCTCAAAGAAATCAGGGAAGCTAACAAAAGTTACAGAAAGATAATAATGGATGATTTCAATTACCCCGATATTGACTGGGTCAGTGTCACTGCAGGACATGCTAGGGAGATAAAGTTTTTAGATGATATAAAAGTGAGCATGGAGGCTGGAGGAGGATAGTGAGTCATGAGGATAGGGATGAGAGGGTGAGCAGGAGGGAGCTGGGTGAGAGTGAGTCCTATGAACAAGAAAGATAGAGAACGTATGGGATACGCACAGTTCATTACTGTCATGGAATGCACAAAACGAATCCATCTGAAGCAAGTGCCCCCACAAGAGGATTGAAATGAAGCCCTGGCATAATGTGCATGGAACGGCAGTTACAGCTAAAGGTGCCAGATGGCTCCAGATCATCAGAGACAGGTTGAACCAGTCCTGGTTTTATTTCTAGAGCATTAAAGCATACATTTCTGGTGCTTTCAATGGAATGGCTTAGTCTGTTCCTGAGGCTCTGGAGCTCTCTGGTAGCCCTAGTTGTAGCCCAGTTACAACCCAAGTCAACAAGATAGCATTGGGGTAACCTACACAGAGGCAATTGCAACCCCAAAAAGCAATGGTAACATTATGAAAGGTTAGATGATAAATATGGGCAGGGCTGGCGCAAGGATATGAGGCACCCTAGACAACCCTCATCCCTTGCACCCCCCTGCTCCCACCCGCACCCACATTGCTATTGCTGCACCCCTGTCTGGGGCCGTCAGTGGTAGCAATGGCTTCAAACAGCCTCACAGCACTTACCTGCCCTCCAGTGCCCAATACTGACTTCCTTTGGCATGGGGACAAAAGCGGCTGATGCCCCCATGCAAACAGAAGTTGGCATTGGGCATCGGAGGGGGCGGAACCACAAATAGCCTCACAATGCCACAGGTTTAACTAAGTGGAAACCATTGCCAACACTGCAGGTCCCAGACAGGGGCAGCAGCAGTGGCAATGGGTCACCCTTGGACCACTGGCACTCTAAGCGACTGCCTAGTTTTCCTAATGGGCATGCCGGCCCTGAATATGGGGGAAAGCAAACTTTTTACTACTACTAATTTGTATGCATATCTCCCCCAAGTGGGTGGCGTGGTTGGTCCATTTGCGTGTTTGCTGCTATTTACTACGTTACTATGGTAAAGAGAGATGGAGCAGGACAATGGGCCTGTTCCTTTGGCAGCACTTTCATTTTTTGCTTCAGAGAGAAGACAGTCAGTAGCAGGCAGGTTCACACTGATCATTTCTAACCATATTTATTTTATACTATGCTGAAAGTAGGCGTCAGTATTATTACTTTAAGTGGAATAGTTACAGTTGGCAAACTATTACTCTTAGACTTTATTTTATGAAAACTGAAGCCAAAAGATATTAAGTTTGAGTTATGGGAATTAAAACTGTTTTTGTTTTCCTCTTCATCTTGAGAAAAAAAATCATTTGTAACCCATAGTTGTAGCTAATTAGTTTAATAGCTTCATGTATGCTGCCTCCTTGTGGTTGATTCATATAACTACACCCTTGTCATACTTATATTACTGCTATAATTATGTAGTCCCTCACTTGGCTTGCAGCTTGTCGTGCTATGAGGTCTTGTGTGCATCAGTGATGCTGAGAGCTAAGCTATCGGTAGCTTAGCTACTGGCAGGGTCTCCAAAGATAGACAGGTCTCAGCTGAGGTGCCAGACTAAGACAAACCACCCAGTGCCGTACCAAGCTCTGTGTGAGCAATGCAGCCGCACAGGGGGCAAAGGCTTGGGGGTGCATTTCAGGCTGCCAGCCTCGGCTCCCCCACACACTGCCTGCTGTTGCTCTGCCGCTGCCACTTTTTGTTTTCTCAGTGGCGGCGACAACAGCGGCAGCAGCAGCGAAACAGACCTGACTTCCAATTTAAAACAAAAAACTCCATGCAGGTCCTTCAACTCCACGCTTGTATGCAGTTCTGACCTCTCCCTCCCTTCTCTGATGTAGGTTGCGTCAGAGGAAGGAGGGACCAGGCCAGCCATTCAAGTGCAGAGTTGCAAAGACCCGTGTTTGAATGACTGGCATGGTCCCTTCCTCCTCTAACTTGACCTACATCAGAGAAGGGAGGGAGGGACCAGAACTGCATTCAAGACCTGCATGGGGTTTTTTTAACTGGAAGTCAGGTCTGTTTCACTGCTGTTGCCTCCAAGAAGGCAGAAAATGGTGGCTGCAGGGCAAGGGTGAGCAGCTGGCTGGACATGAAGGCAGTGAGGTAATGCCGAGGGGAAGGCAGGCACGCCAGATGTGCAAGTCACACATGGCGCAATTATGGCTTTGTACGGCCCTGAAACTACCCATCTGGGAAACAACAGAATGGGACGGTATTGGCAGCGGAAGATCACATTTCTGTGATAACTGCAAAAACACTACAATTACCTGTGCAGAAGAAAGTTCTAGCAAACCTACTTCTGTATCTTGCCACAAAAACCCAATGGATAGTTACAAAACTAATTGCACTATAGTGCTGGAAGATGAGACCCCCCAGATTGGAAGACACTCAACTGGCTACTGGGAATGAGCTGAAGACTTCTCAGAGTAAAGCCAGAATTTATGATGTGGATGGATCTGCTGATGTAGCTGCACATGACATGAGAGTCAGAGGTTGCAAAGATGGTACATGGAACGTACAAAGCATGAACCAAGGGAAATTGGAGGTGGTCAAGAATGAAATGGAATGTATACAACTCAATCTGTTGGGTGTCAGCGGACTAAAATGGACTGGCATTGGGCACTTTGCATCTGATGATCACATGGTCTACTATGGTGGAAATAAAAGACAAAGAAGAAATGGTATTGCATTTACTACTAAGAAGAAGCTTGCAAGAACTGTAATGAAATACAGTGCAGTCAGTGAACGCTTAATTTCTATTCATCTATGAAGATGCCCATCAACACAACTATATTTCAGGTAAATGTCCCAACAACAGCTGCAGAAGAGGATGAAGTTGATGAATTCATTGAACAAGTACAAGCTGGAATTGACAGAACATGCAAACAAGAAATCCTGATAGTCATGGGTGACTGGAACACAAAAGCTGGCAACAAAAAGGAAGGCAAAGTGGTCGGAAAATATGGACTTGGCAACAGAAATGAAGCTGGAGAAAAACTGATAGAATTCTGTAAGACCAATGATCTATTCATCTCGAATACTTTCTTCCAGCAACACAAGCGCCGACTATACACGAGGACCTCACCCAATGAATTGTACAGGAATCAAATTGACTGCATCTGTGGAAGACAACGATGGAAAAGCTCGATAACATCAACAAAGACCAGACCTGCATACTAGTAGTTGGCACAAATCACCAACTACTAGTATGCAAACTCAAGCTAAAGTTAAAAAAGAGCAAGCCAGTCATGAATGTAGCAAAACATGACCTTCAGAATGCAAATGCAATGTGTGCCTTTGAGTCAGTCCTGACTCCTGGTGACCCAGAAGCTCCTGGGTTTTCTTGGCAGTGTCACTGGAAGTAGATTGCCAGGCCTTTCTTCTGAGGCAATGGAGGGTTAAGTGACTTGCCCAAGGCCCCAAGGAGTGCTAGTGGGAATTGAACCCTGCTTGCTTGGTTACCAAGCCAGTGTTCTAACCACTAGGCTACTCCTCCACTCCAACCTTGAGAATATACCACTGGAATTTAAAGACTGCCTGCAAAATCGTTTTGCTGCTTTAGATACAAATGATAGAGTTCCAGAAGAGTTATACGATTGCATCAAGAAGACTGTGTTGGAAGAAAGCGAGAAATCTCTGCAAAAGGTGAAAAAGCAAAAACAACCAAAATGGATGACTGAAGAAACTCTGAAAATTGTCGAGAAACACAGAGAAGCCAAAGTCAGAAGAGAAAGAGAGGCAATCACAGAACTCAACAGAGATTTCCAACATTCAGCAAGACAAGACAGGGAGAAATACTACAGCGATGCATACAAGGAAATAGAATCAAAAACTATTAGAGGAAGAACAAGATCGGCTTTCCTAAAGCTACAAGAGTTAATGAAAAAATTCCATCCTAGAATTGGAATGCTACACGATGATCAAGAATCCATGTTGAATGCTGCTGAGAAGATCAAGAAAAGATGGAAAGAATATACAGAGTCATTATACCATAAATATCAAGTGGACCAACAGCTGTTTCAATCTGTACCTTATGATCAGGAACCATTGGTGGTGAAAAGAAGTCAAAGTAGCATTGAAAGCCTTATCAAAGAACAAAGCTCTGGAAACTGATGGCTTTTCCAATGAAGTATTACAGCAATTTGATGCAGCCGTTACCATATATACAAGGCTCGGCCAGGAAATTTGGAAGACAAATTCATGGCCAAATGACTGGAAAAGATCTGTGCTTATACCAATACTGAAGAAAGGTGACCCGACTGACTGTGGAAATTATTGCACAGTTGCTTTGATCCCACATGCCAGCAAGATTCTACTAAAGATCATTCAGCAGAGACTACAACCATACCTGGAATGAGAACTGCCTGAAGTGCAAGCAGGTTCAGGAAAGGGTGAGGGACGAGAGACATCATTGCGGATGTGAGATGGATCCTTGAAAAGACAAAAGAATACCAAATAGATATCCATGTGTTTTATTGACTACAGCAAGGCTATTGACTCTGTAAACCATGAGAAATTCTGGGTCACATTAAGACGCATGGGTATACCAGAATACTTGATAATTCTCTTTCACAACCTTTACACTGATCAAGAAGCAACTGTTCGAATGGGTAGGCCATGAAGTATGCTGTTACAATAATCGAGGTGAGACGTAATGAGGGCCAGTAGAACTGAGCGGAAGTTGCTATTATCCAGAAGGTGTCTTAGTGGTTGAATTGATTTTAGTTTAAAGTAAATTGTCTTGGTTAGAGCTTTTATATATGAGGACATGGATAGTGACTGGTCGAGAATGATACCTAAGTATTTGATTTCCTGTTTAATTTCTATGGCAACTTCATTTATGTAAATTTTAGCAGATGCTGAAAAGCTCTCGTCCCGAGTTATGTATAGAATTTCTGTTTTATTGAAATTGATACATAGGTTGTGTGCGGAGAGCCAATTGATAATGTCCTCAATTGAAAGCAAGTTCTGCTACGAGGGGACATGGGATGAGGGTGAAGGGAGATAGATTCAGGAGTGATATGCGGAAATATTTCTTTACGGAAAGAGTAGTGGATCCATAGAATAGTCTCCCAGTGGAGGTGGTAGAGATGAGGACAGTAACTGAATTCAAAAAAGCATGGGACAAACATAGAGGATCTCTAAAGGTAAAAAGGGGACTGTTGTAGTTGTTGATATGGAAGGACAGACTAGATAGGCCATGTGATCTTTTTCTGTCGTCATATTTCTATGATTCTATGTTTCTTTGAGACACTCTTGAATTTGGGGGCAAAGGGGGTTGGAGACATCTATTGGGTGATAGAACATTATATCATCTGCATATAGATGATAATGTACTTTATGTTTCCTGATGATGTTGTAAATGAGTTGCATATAAAGGTTAAAAAGGAGGGCAGAGAGGGAGGAGCCTTGAGGAACACCCTGGCTCTGGTTGAAGATAGAGGAGGTTGCTGAACCAATCAGGACCTGTTGTGTGCGATCTGTGAGATAAGATTTAAACCAATGTAATATAGTACCTCGTAGGCCAATTTGCTGAAGTCTGGAAATGAGAGATTTGTGGCAGGCGCTGTCAAAGGCGGCAGCTATATCGAGAAACACAAGCATAAATACTTGTTTGCAGTTGTTAATGCCGCAGATGAGTGTATTCAAGAGAAACAGCATAAGAGTTTCGACACTGTGGTGTTGTCTAAAACCATGCTGTTGGGTGTCCAAGGGGGCATTTGAGTCAACAAAGTCTTGTAATTGGATCTGCACTGCTTTTTCGATAATTTTTATCAGCAGAGGAAGGCTAGAGATGGGGCGATAAGAATTTGGGAGAGATTTGTCAGTTACATTGGGTTTGAGGATAGGGCAAATGATTGCTCGTTTTAGGATTGTTGGCATTTGGCCTGTCTACAGGGATCTATTAACTATGTTAAGTATGATTGGGGAGAAATCATCTTTTGTGAACAATCCATCTAACAGGACATGGATCGGCAGGGGATGTGGTGGTGTTAAGTTTTGCTATTATATTTTTAAGTTGTTTGATGATGATAGGATAGAATGAAGACCATGTAGCTTGGTTTAGGTGACTGACATTGTTTGGCTCATGGTGGTTGGGGCTAAATGGGGGCTCGCAAGTGGATATGGGTATAAGTTTCCTCATATAATAGTCAGCTAGGCTTTGGGGATCAATTTGGGTAAGATTCGAATCAGAGTTAGAGGTTTTAGTGAGTGATCTGACAATTGTGAAGAGCTCTCTAGATCTGTTAAGTGCTCTTGTCAAGAGTTTAGAGTGATAATCCTTTTTCCTATTGTTTACTGCTTCCTTATAGGATTTGAACATAGACATATAGGCCTGGTTGTCAGTATGGGATCTTGTTGCTCTCCATTTGTGTTCCAATTTTCTCAGAGTTTGCTTATACTTCCAGAGATCAGAGGTGTACCACTAGAGGCTAATATTCAAAAAAGGCTGAGCTCCTACATTTAGGCACCAAAAATCTACATTTAGGAAGCCTACGTTTCCAGCCAAAAACTCACTTAAATTTAGGATTTTAAAAAGTTATGGGGTCAATATTCAGCCAGGGCAGTCAGTGTTTCTTGAAATGTTGGCCACTGCTGCTGAAATAAATCCAGATATTCAGTGGAAAGTGGTGAGAACCAAATATCCGGTTCATTGCTGATCACCAGCACTGTCTGCTTAGCGATAATGTTCAGATAGCGAACTGGATAAAGTTAGGACGGCCTTCTTACTGTCCTAAGTTTATCTGAATAGTTGTCCGGTTAGCAGACTGAATATCACCGCTAATTGGATACTTCCAAAGACCGCCCTCGCTCTGCCCACCGACCGTCCCTGTGCTATCTAGATAGTGCCAGAGCAATTTAAAAATCAAGGAATGGACCCAGCCAGCAGCACATATCCGAGTAACAGGTAATATTACCTGGATGTGTAGCTTTGAATATCAGGCCCTATTAGTCTAAATTTAGGTCTGCCATTCATTTGCTTTGATATATGATATTAATTTAAGTGCCTAGTGCTGAAAATTAGTGCTCAGCTCATAACCTTTTTCTCTTGCCCTAAATTTGCTCCTGTTGTCTTCTACTTTTAGGCCAGACCTTGATAAATTTTCTTGGAATCTAGGAGCCAGTTTAGACATTTAGGAGCTGGCCACCGAACCTCTCCCACCACTCCCCCACCTCCCAGAAGATATATTGCAGCTCTGTTTTTTAAGGGCCTAATTTACTGTTTTCCCATTTTCTATGGGAAAAGAAAGCTTAATAAATCAGGCCCTTAACATGCCATTACACAGTGCCAACAGAAGGCAGTGACCCTCCTCTTCCTCCCACCACCCTCAGTGAGAATGTTGTCAGCAGCATATTACTGTAGTGATCTTTTTCTAGCTGCAGCTTAGACAGCTTCCTTTTTCGCTTCAATATCACCAAGGTATGGTATTAAGTGAAACAAAAAAACTCATAACCCCGCATTCTGCCTTCATCTACTCTTTCTCTCTCATAGCCCCCCTCAGTTCATCACCCAGTGTCTCTCTCTCTCTCTCTCTCTCTCTCTCTCTCTCTCTCTCTCTCATTGTCCCCTCAGCTATCACCCAGGATTTGTTGAGCCCTTTTTTAGGCTTCTAAAATTTAGAGGCCCAATATTCAAAGGCATTTACATGGTTTACAGACCTATAAACCATGTAAATGCCCTTAGGCAGGATATTCAGTGGCACTAACAGGAAACCCTGGCCTAAATTTCACCCTGTCTCATTAACTGTTTTGCAATCAGGCTATGCAGCAACCCAGATATTCAGTGCCGGAGCCGGATTGGATGTGGCATTGAATATCCAGGTTTAATGTTCAGTGCCGGCAGACAGTCATGTTAGCAGCGCTAGCCGCCAGTGCTGAATATCGGACCCTAGGAGTTTAGGAAAATTCTGAGCATAAATTTGGGCACTCAGCTCTAGTAAATTTTCAAAGAGGACAATTTAGAAGCCTGGCTCTCAAAGTTGGCAGCATAAATCCTTTGAAAACAGTCCCCATAATAGTTTATGTCCAGTATTGTACTTCTTAAATATCTGGTGAAAAGCTAGATTTTTGTCATGAGCATACCTTGAATCAGTGATTAAGGTTTATGGGAAATCATGGTTTATGATTTAGTTTTCTAAAGTAGGAATAAGTGGTGCAGCAAATTACAAATGGAAAGACCTGAGGAACACAAAACCAAGAGGTCTCATTATTTTCTAACCAACAAGCTACCTCTTAGTCATAAAATGAAAAGATTTGCCCTCTGTGAGAAAGCCCCTTGCCTGGTACACTTTAGAAAATCAGGATGCTGGAAATCTTTGCAGCTAGGAAACACTATTATGCAAGAAATGGTAAAGTGCTGATTTGTTTTGATTTGTTTTTTTCACAGATTGCATTTCCAGACAAGGGCAGCCCTTGAAGGTCTGTTCAATTCACTTGAGAACCATTCAGCTGCTTTGTTTGTCTAGTACCTAATAGGCCCCGCAGGGAAAGAGTCAGCCCTGTGCTATGACATTAATTTTCAATGTCCAATTTTCTTAATTTGAAATTCAGAAAGCATGCCCGCAATGTTATATGCATATGTATTCCAAAGAGAAGTCAAAACAGTAGTAGCAGTAATGTGCTGTAACTATTAATGCAATGTTCGCATGCTGCCTTATTCACAATTAAAAACCGATAAGAGAAATGCTAAAGAAAAATACTTTGTTATGGCTACAAAGGTTTTAAAGGATGCAAGAGAGCTGCAATAGGTCACAGAAGTAGCAGAATTACCAAGACCAAACAGGAATGGTTTTAAAATGTAGGTGTTCATAGGCACTGAGGGAGAAAAAGAGAGAAGGGAAAACCCTCCATACAATTATTCAAGAGCACTGGGGTGGGGGTGGGCTACAGTCCTCTCAAAAATCACTTATAGGTGTTTGGGAGGAGAGGAGGTCAGGGCCAGAGTTAGGAGATGGCAAACAGGGAACTTGCCCTGGGCCCTCATGCCACAGGGGGCCCCCAAGTCTGCCTCGTTGAAGGAAGCATAGCCTGGAGGCAGATATTGGGGCCCTCTCGCCAGTTTCTGCTCTGGGCCCCTGCAAGTCTAACACCATCCCTGGAAGAGGTGGATGGGAAGGAAATCTTCCTTCCCCTCCAGAAATCATTGGTGAGGGGACCACTCCACCCCCAATATTCCTGCCCAGATCTTCTCTTCCCCCTCATCTCTCAGCCTGGTGGGACCACCACTGTCTTCTTCCACAGCCCGTGGCTGTAACAATTTGCAGAAAGCTCATTGAGGTGCCTCAGAGCTGTGATGCCCTGCACCGTCTGCACAGGGGTTTCTTGTTACTATGGAAACCTGTGCAAGGGGCGGGACTTCCACAGGGTCTATGACCGCACACTGACTCCAAGGCTCTGCACTGAGCTCTCTGGATGTTGTCCAGAGCTATTACTGCTGCTTTTGCAGCTTGCCATGGTAAACAACAGCAGGCACCAGAGACAGTTGCCTGTGTGCATATGCCTAAGTCTGGGCCTAGCAGCATGCAGAGTACAAGTACGATGGAAAAGCAGACGTGAGATCCGCTGGGGGCAGCTGAACCTTTTCATAGAACAGAGCTCCACAGTCTGGCTCGACCTGAAGCTTTAGTGTTTCGCTCAGAAGAAAGCAATCAGTGCTCTGGCATGCAGGCAGCTAATTGGAGCAATGAAACAATATTTAGCCGAAGTGGTGTTCTTTTACTTCAGGAAATGGCTGTATTTTGGTCAGACATCATATCCCAGTGATGCTGGGTGCAGAGAACACTTTTGGACCGAGGATGATGAACTGACAAATTAGCCTATGGATACTGCAAAGGAGCAGCTATCAGATTTGACGTGAATGGCCTTTGATTAATTGCTGTGGTTTCTGTTGCAACAATGAAGTGTATTTAAAAGACAGTGAGTGGGGCATTTTTAGTAAACTAAGACAGACAGCGATATCACTAACAAAGCTGTTAAAAGAATCGGATCTGTCCTTGGTCCGATTCTTTTTAACAGCTTTGTTAGTGAGGAGTGGCCTAGTGGTTGGGGCAAGTTACCTCAGGCCAGAAGGTCAGGGGGGGGCTCAAATCCCACTAGAGGACAGCAACCTTGGGCCAGAAGGACTGGGGTTTCTAGTCCCACAAGTGTTCCTTGTGGTCTTGGGCAAGCCACTTAACCCTCCATTGCCCATGTTCCCTGTGAAATAGTTATCTCCAAGTTATAATGCCCTGTTCAATGTAATTTCAGTTTGTTCAATGTAAGCTGCCTTGATATCATGAAAGGCAGTATATAAGAAATGTTAAATAAATAAATATCATGGAAGGACTGTCAAGTAAGGTTTGCCCCTATGGATGATACCAAAATCTGCAATAGAGTAGACATTCAGGAAGGAGTGATGATATGAGGAGGGATCTGGTGAAGCTTGAAGAATGGTCTAGAATTTGGCAGCTAAGATTTAATGCTAAAAAATGCAGGGTCATGCATTTAGGCTGCATCTGTTAGTGACTGAGGTGATGCTGCAGTAGCTCATCAGATGAATGGCCGATTGCACCCTGGGAAGCCTTGGAATACCAGATGGTGTGCACTGGGGCAACGGTGTCAGATAAGTTGCCAACTTTTTGAAAGAGAAAAACCTGCCACATGTCGCGTCTGTGCCCTGCCCTTTGCCCCACCCTCCAAAATAACTGCAGTGATGGCAGCAGCACAAGCTTTAGCACCCGCTGGCCGCATCGGGATGGGGAGAGAGGTGGGGAGTACAAGAGTTTGCACTATTCATCCCCCACTGAATCGCAGTCTCCTCCTCAATCCTCGAACACACACATTCTCCCCCACACTATATTAAATCCAAACCTATATTCTGTGTCCCTTTACAAATGATTACTGTGCTGCCCCACCCCCCACGAAGTCTAATGGATCCCTTCACAAGTTTCGCTTTTGTCCCAACAATAACTTAAGTGTCTGAACACCACTTACATGTACATCAGAGGGGGCGCGACCGGCCAAACTGTGCAAACAAATGGAATGATACACAGGCCTGTGCTTTTTTTTTTTTTTGTCTCATTTTCGGAGGCCCCTACCGGCAGCAACAAAAGGAAAAGCAGCATCGGTGGCAGGTGGGGACTCCGGGGAGGGAGAGAAGGGGCTGAAACAGGGCCGGAGAGGGGAGGAGAGATGCTGAACTGCAGGGCATAGCTAGTGTCAGGTAAAATCGCTGATCTTCTGGGGGGGGGGCAGTTTTATAGCCAGCAAGAACCGCCCCTGCAAAAACCGACTTTTCCACAGCTGGTTTTACAGCTCTGCCAGCAGCCAGTCTGGCCATATGGAAACCAGCCAGTTGGCAACCCTAAGCAAGGGATCATGGAACCAACCTGGCTTATACACGATACGTTTGGTGGGAGAACATGCTACTTAGTTAGATTATAGTGGGCAGTTGGATATAAGGGCAGTGCTTGAATTGAGGAACATTCTGTGATAATATTATAATATTCTGACTGTTTACTTCTGCAAGGTCTTAAGATGAATTGGTTGCATCAAGCAAGAGGGGTGGGAGGACGAAGGGTTATGAATGCCTATGATAAGATTTCAAAAAGACCCGCAGTCTGTGGCCCCCAGTCAAAGGACTATTGCTGCAACGACTGGACAATAGAGAAAGGGGCGGGGGTCAAAAATGGAAAAATGCACCTAAGGGCAAAAGAATGGCGGAAAAGAAACATTTCCTTTCCAGACACACTTCAGCTCTAATATATAGCTCAGCTGTACTTTTGCTAAGCTGCTTTCTTTCAAAAACAGAAAAGCAAACTCCCAAAATGCCTGTGTCAATATTTACTGCAAAATGCATTTAAACATGTGCTCTTCAGAAGTCATCAAGGGTGATCATTTGACAGAGCAAAGCTGATGCTTCCTTTCTGCCAAAATGCCACATGTTTGTCAGTCCACGAGAGTCTAAAGATTTTCTCTCTTTTTTTTTATTTGTATTTTCTGTTTTTTATAGGAACAGCAGTTAACTGTAACAGGTTGACATTGCCTATGGGGTATGCACAGCAAAGGTTCATTTTCAGATCTTTTTTTTGGCCAGTTTCAGATATTTTTCAGTTTGTTTCAGAATGAATGTATGTAAAATCAACATATGTAAACAATTTTTAAGCAAACAATCAGCCACCCACCTACAAACCTTATTGCAAAAAACACAAAGAACCAGATCAAGAAGGCAGAGCACACAAAACATGTTAAACATCCCCTGTGAAAAAAACAAAAAGCGATCAATGTGCCTGTAAGCAGGGCCTTTGCACTCTACACACCCAACAAATGGAACTACGAAACACCACGGAACTGGCCACATTCCGCCAACAATTAAAGACCCACCTGTTTATAGACTATTTTGGACCACCAGAAGTACCTCCCCCATCCTAAACCATGTAAACTCATTCCTCCCTCCCCCCTTACACCAGCTCCATCTGACAATAATACCCCCATCTTTGCTCAAGGTAAACTATTCAACCCATATAAATAATGTAAATAAGTTACTTTCATGTATATTGTTCCTAGTCTCTGTAAAAAAAAAGTTATGTTAATTTTAAACCGCTTTGACCAAGTGAAAAGCAGTATATAAAAACAGTGAAATAAATAAATATGTAACTCAACCTCACATGCATTAATTTGGAGGCTTTGCACGCATAAAGTCACTTTAGTGCATGTTCTTTACATGAGTAAAATGTTCTGAACTGAAACTGGAAGTTGAATACACTAATTTCTTATATCCAGGGCCAGCTGAAATATTAAGAAGACAAGGCAAATGCCGAGGGTGGCATCTTTTAAGGCACAGCAAAAATCAGCTACAGTTAAAGGAAAACAACAGATCATGACAGCCACACAAGCACAAAGAACCATCAGCATGTTCATTTGCCCACAGAAGGGCAGACAGATAGATTGATAGATGTAGCAAAGTTTAATATTTAAATGTATGGAGGCCAATTCCGAGATGTGCGTCCCCGGGCTGTTCGGACATCCAGACCGCTCAGGGATGCACCGATTCTGCTCCCACGAGGGCTAGATGTCCCCGTGGGAGCACAATCGTGGCATAGTGGCTAGACGTCTGGGACATGCCCCAATTCAGGCACCTCGGACGTCTAGCCAACTACCTGGTTAACCCAGCCTGGCTCCCAGACCAACCTCCGCAAAGTGCTTTCCCCGCAGCCCGACACCAGATCGAGCTTTCCATGGCCAGGGTCGGGCTGCGGGGAACCCCCTGCACCCCCTCACCTTCTTTATGTGCCCCGGCATTGGCAGCTTCTGACGTTTGGAATCAGCCCTGCACGTCTGGGATCAGCTACCCACCCACTCCCTGCCCTCGCTCCTCCCCGGGACCGCCACCTCCCGCCCACAAACAGTGCTGCCCGCACAAACAGCCCATACGTGCGGGGACCTCTGTGGACACCAGCGGCATCCCAGCGTTTAGCAGGTCTGGACATCTGGATCAGATGTCTGGGACCCGCTAAATGTGGGTTGGAGTCGGGTCCATAATGTCCAATAATGCATTTTTATAGGATCCTTCAGGGAGAGGTGATGTTGGAGGGATAATAATTGTTGAATTTAATTCTCAAAATCGCATAAGGGAAACCTAGTAGCCTAAAAGTTAATTAGGGGGGACACAAGGTTGAAGGTTCACCTAGGGTGCCCAAATCCTTGAACTGATCCTGCGACTGTCAGTTCTCTATATAAGGATACATGCTAGAGGGAGAAAAATTCCTCCTGTTATTTCATTATTCACAAACAGAAGTCTGCAAGATTTTCAGCTTTCATAAGATACATCACGGGCCTCATTAAGGCATTACTTTAGAACTGCATCTTGGTTAAGTGCTTCATAGCTTCAGGGCTTATGACATTCAGTCTAGCAGCCTGCTTACTCCTTACTTGGGCCTCAACAAATTCTTTTTGATTTTAAAGAAGCCAACCCAAAAATTTAGGAGCCAGTGGCTGAGACCTTCTCCCCTCCCCCTCCCCTTTGTTATCATTGAAGTTGAGGATCAGGATAGAGGGTAGGGGGATCTATCACAGCTCCTTTAGAGACTGATTCACTGAGGCTTTTTTCCCATTGCATATCTAAGGAAAAAGAAAGTTTAGTAAATCAGACACCCCTGAGAGCCATTGGCAGAAATGCACAGCCAGCAGCCCCCCTCCTCACTCCAGTCTCTCTCTCCACTCACCCACCCAGTCAATACTTACTTTCCCTCTTGTATCCTATTTGTCTGCACCAGTCTCCATTCCTTATGCTGATGATATAATGCTATACACTCAATTTAATACTAAACAACCAAATTTCCAAGAAATTGAAGAATGTCTAAACAGCATCACCACCTGGTTGACAAACCACAACCTCCAACTAAATATAAAGAAGACAGAAATCCAATTCATTACTAAGGACAACTCCTTCACACTATCGGAATCAATTACATTAAACAAGGAAAACTTCAAAGTTAAAAAGGAGGTGAGATACCTGGGAGTCACACTAGATTACCAGCTCAATTTCAACAAGCACGTGAGCAACACAGTAAAGGCCATATACAACAAATTAAAAATGCTCCAACACTTAAGATCCCTCCTCCCCCCAAGCGACTTTAGAACAGCAATACAAGCAATGATCTTTCCACACCTAGATTTCTGCAATGCACTACTTAAGGGACTCGCAAAACAAACAATCCACCGACTACAATTAGCCCAACGGCTAGAGTAATAGCGCAAATAACAATTAAAGAACATAACACGCCAACATTAAAACTTCTTCACTGGCTCCCTATAGAGAGCAGAATAAAATTCAAAGTTATCCACACAATATTCAAATCCCTCCAAGATGACTCATCCACCTACCTGAAAACACTGATGACAATCACCCCGGATTACAGACTAAGAAGAAGCAACAATAAAGACCTACTCATGGCCAATTTTCCCAATGGAGAAAGGTGAATAGTGATGTACCCCAGGAATCTGTGCTGGGTTCGCTGCTTTTTGACATATTCATAAATGACCTGGAAAAGGGAATAACGGGTGAGGTTATCAAATTTGCAGATGACACAAAACTATTTAAAGTTGTTAAAACCCAAGAGGATTATGGAAAATTGCAAGAGGATCTTGATAAATTGGAAGACTGGTCATCAAAATGGCAGATGAAATTTAATGTGGACAAGTGCAAAGTTATGCACCTAGGGAAGAACAACCCTAACTATGGTTACACGATGCAAGGTTCCACATTAGGAACCACCACCCAGGAAAAAGATTTAGGTGTCATTGTGGATAAAATGTTAAAACCCTCCTCCCAGTGTGCAGTGGCAGCCAAGAGAGCAAATAGAATGCTAGGTATCATAAGGAAAGGAATGGAAAATAAAACAAAGGATATTATAATGCCTCTATATCATTACATGGTGAGACCGCACCTTGAATATTGTGTGCCATTCTGGTCGCCGTATCTTAAAAAGGATATAGCGATATTAGAAAAGGTTCAGAGATGAGCCACCAAAATGGTAAAGGAGATGGAAGGATACCCCTATGAAGAAAGGCTAAAAAGGTTAGGGCTCTTTAACCTGGAAAAGAGACGGCTGAGGGGAGATATGATAGAAGTCTATAAATTAATGAACGGAGTGGAATGGGTAAACGTAGATCGATTGTTTATGTTATCAGAATATAGAAAGACTAGAGGACATGCAATGAAGCTACAGGGTAAACTATTTAAGACTAATAAAAGAAAATATTTTTTCACTCAACGTGTAATCAAACTCTGGAATTTGTTACCGGAGGATGTAGTAAAGGCTGTTAGTGTAGCTGGCTTTAAAAAAGGTTTGGACAAGTTCCTGGAGGAAAGGTCCATAAACCATTATTAAGAAGGGACCCAGGATATCAATGCTTGACCCAGTACAAGCATTGTGGAACCTGTGTCTTTTGGGGAAACTGCTAGGTACGTATGACCTAGATTGGCCACTATTGGAAACAGGATACTGGGCTTGATGGACCTTGGTCTGACCCAGTATGGCATATCTAATGTTCTTATACCAGCCGACTATAAGCATTGCAAATCCATTACGTCGAAGAGAGCTTTCTCACTATATGCACCACAATTATGGAATTCCCTTCCTGAAACTTTAAGAGCCACCAAGGATCCAATAGCCTTCCGCAAACAAGTAAAAACATATTTGTTCAACGAACACTTTGGTGAACTAATCACATAAATACAAAACACTTACAAGATAGCCTCTCATTACAAAGTTACTGAAAAAGAGACTTTCACTCGCAGATTGCCAAGTCCATAACATCACTGTTTTGATTGCCGCATCCATATTAATAATCATGGGAGGACATTAAAAGCTGTTAAAAGTTACATTTTCCTCCCCCGTTTCTCCCCAAGTTAATTATTAATTCATGCAAAATTGTTTAATGTTTAAATGTTTAATGTATAATTCTATTCACTCTGTTTCAATGTATTGTTCTTAGTTCCATGTAAACCGCCTTGATTCACGAAAGGCGGCAATAAATACAAATAAATAAATAAATCTCATTATCGCACTGCTCTCTTAAAATCAGCGAATCCTCGCCACCCAGAATGCCAGTCCACCATTCCCCCAGCCTCCGCCCCAGCAAGCCAGCCTGCCACACTCCAGTCCCTACCCCCCTAACAAGCCCTCACCATCCAGCAAGAGTCAGCCCCACCCCCAGCCATTCAGTCAGGCCCCCATTTCTTACTCCTGCCCCAGCAAACCAGTTATCTATGTGATAATTTGCCCATGCAACCTACTTTATATTGGCAACACGAATAGGAGTGTCAAAACAAGGATTATTGAGCATCGGAGCTGCTTTAAGCGCAATTTTCCCCAGAAGCCTTTGGTGGAACATTGGGTGTCTGCTAAACATGGGGCTAATGATCTTTAATTTCTTGTCCTCAAGCAAGTTCACCCCCATCGGCGCAGAGGTGACGTTAGTAAGACTCTGCTCCAGTTGGAACAAATGTTCCTTTTCAGATGAACTACCTCTACAGCCATCAGGCCTTGATCAAGACCTGGATTTCACTCTTTTTTTATAGCTGTCTGGAAGAATTTTGGATTTTTGGGGGGGGTTATTTGCTTTTATGGACAATCCCTATTTATTAGGTTTTTAATGCCCATTTGGCAGATTTTAGTTGGTCATTACACCCCCTCTCCTTTTTTATGATCTTTTTATTACTTTTATGGTAATAATTTATAATTGTGTGCTGTAGAGATATTGTTTTTTTCAATGACGACCAAGGTACCTCTAGTTTCAATTTTGTGAACCCCTGTTCCTCAGGCAATCTTCCGGATTGGCATGGATGTGATGTCAATATCCAGAGCTCATTTTTTCACATGTACGTTTTGCAGTCATCAGGCCCTATTGGACCATGATCTTATTGCTTTTCCATAACCCTTTGAAAGATTTTTAATTGGATGTGTCGATCTGTTTTTAAGCTCGATCCTCACTATTTGGTTTTTATGTTCCATTGGTGATTTTATAATGGCTGCAGATTTTAGTCAGTATTATCCTCTCCCTCTTATGCCTCTCCATGATTATTATCCACTCTCCAGTGCAATAGGGATCCAGTTTTTTATGATGACCCATACCTC
The DNA here is from genome assembly GCA_033557465.1 of Ichthyophis bannanicus. Classification (NCBI taxonomy): domain Eukaryota; kingdom Metazoa; phylum Chordata; class Amphibia; order Gymnophiona; family Ichthyophiidae; genus Ichthyophis; species Ichthyophis bannanicus. Next base: position 247,399,280 of record CM066040.1, on the reverse strand, counting down.
TAGTTTTTACTTAATTTATTGATTTTTTAATTAACTTTATAAGCCTCTGTGTTTTAAATGATTGATTTATGGTTTTTAGGTCACAATACACATTTTTTAAATGATCTTATGGTTTTAGGCATTATTGGGTTGATTATTGGAATAGGTAAAGTGGTTTTCTGTGATTGTTTTAATTATTCTTACTGTCAGTTGCCAGGATATTATACTTTGTTGATTTTAATTGGAGCTCATCTGGTGCTGATGGTTCTTGCTGTTTGTGGCAAATGAATGATATAACTCATATGAGGGCATGTTTTAACATGGTGAGTGATTTAGTTTTAGTTACTAGAGATTACTCTGCAAGGAGAATTTATCAATGGTATCTATGTCTCCTTCCTGACCTCCATAGTTCAGTCAGGGTGAATAAGAATGATAGGTTTTTATAGAATGATAAAATGTACAAGGTGATGATTGGTGTTCTATTGCTAATATGCCCTTGTGCCGTTTTTAACTTACAGAATATGGTTTTGTGGTGAGGTTTCTATTTATTGGATTAATTATATGCATCTCATGATTTGATGTCATAGTGACATCCTTCTTTTGACTATTTAATCACTTTTGTGTTGGCTTTTCCCTCTGTTTGAATCTTCTCGATCTGGATAAAGTAAGCGTCGGGAAATTACGTTGACTGCACGATATGATCTCACCCGCAATATTTTTGCTAAAGTTGTAGTGTATGGATGACATTCAATTACAAATTTGGCAAGGTATAAGATTTGTAGTGCCATTGTTAGACAATTATTTTGCCACAGAACTGAGGCATTTAAGACCATCACAGACTAAAGATATACTTCTTTATAACTGCAGCGTTTTAAATGTCCTAGTGCTCTGGTCACATTCTTCCATACTCTGTCTTAACACTTTCAAGCACCTTTGCTCAGTACGGTTTGGATATTAATCTATTGCATATGACACTAGCGATTTTTATGTGATCATATGAGTGCCCAAGATATGATTACATTTCTGCACGATAGCAGTATGAATTAGTGAGTTTAAGTTCTTATCGCCTGGATTTCAAGTGTTCATTCCTTATAGTTTTTCGATGTTCGATCCAATTGACTCACTATGAGATTGGCAACATAAGCCTCTATTTTCAATTTAAGTTTCTGTAAAAGGTTTTTTTTGGGGGGGATAGTGTTGTACATTATGGTGCTACCAGCTGCCAGTCTCCTCTGATATAAATTAGTATTTTCTCTCCCTCCACAAGTTCCCTCTTCCTTTCTTTTAATCAGTACATGACCCTTCAGGTCTAAATTTTGTACAATTATAAGGTGAGCTATTTGTATTATTTTCTCTTCTTTCCTAGCTTCAGCGATTTGAATTTTAGTGCTGAGAGCAGATTATTTTTCTTTCATGTAGGTGAGTTATACGATTGCATTGCTGTATGCAATTTTTTGATTGATGCAACTTATTTATTACTATGTTAATCACATGACTATTTTTAAGCATTTCTAACTTTACCTTTGGCATCTCAGTGGCTTTTATACATTCTCCATGTATTAATGTATTTATATGTTTTGGTTTAGGATTTTATTTATTTATTTGTTTGTTTAACAACTAGATATATGAATTTAATTAATCTTATATTTAGATATCAGTCTATTGATTTGATTAGAGTTTTTGACATGATTACTCATCATTTTTTATTGAACTGGCTCTTTTAAGTCAAATGTTTTTCATATTATTATGTATTTTTATTATGATTTTATGTATTTACTATGTTATTATATTTATGTATATGTTTTTGTGGTCATAGTCCCCTGACAAAGGCCGGTGGACTGAAACACGTGTAGGGCTGACCCTCATCAATAATGCTTTGACACCTCCAGCGGCTTTTTAGTCCTCTTCATCCTTCTTGTGTCAGACTCGCATACTGCCACAATATACAGGGAGGAGGCAGCTCCTGCTCCTACAGCAAAGAAGAAAAAAAAGCAGGGGTGGGCAGAAGAATCTCAGGTGCTAGATAAAAAAGTTTTAGCTGCCATGATAACCTGGCACCTGGGATTTGCCAAGCCCTACCTTACTGGATCTATTGCTTTCTTTTTTGGTTTTATTCTTGTTTCTTCTTTCTCTCATTATACACAAGCAGTCCTCCTCCATCCTGATATTGGGGAGAGCTGGGGCATGAGTCCCTGTTGTGGGATTTTGAAGATGGTGGATTGGACCCTTGATGGACAGGATACTACAGTTCACTTTGTATACAGAGCTAGAGTTCCCTTAGACTTGCATCTACAGAGGGACTAGTGTTAGAAGCAATTCCAGAAAATCACCAGATCCAATATTTACAGAAGCAAAGTAAATTTAGTACAGTTGATCATCCTGTTACAGAGGGCAAGCATTATTTACAGTCTGCCTCTCCTTATGCTGAGCTAGGCACAGTTCCAAAGTCATCTTAACACTTTATTCCTGAACAAATCTATAGTCCTTGGTTTAAAGGCACTTTGTCTCTGGAAAGTTGCTATGCTAATCTCTCAGTCCAGGTGTGCCTGCCATTGGGAGCAATATTAGTAGCTTGGAGGTGTAGCCTAATGGTTAGAGTATGGGCTGCAAAGCAGGGAAACCAGGTTCAAATCTCATCACCATTACTTGTGATCAGTTGCTTCTAGCCCTGGGTGTAGTTTGGGGGGGAGCCATTGCCCCCCCAAACAAACTGCTCCTGCTATCCCTGGCTGTCACGCATTGCCCCCCCTTCCCCCAAATGAATTGCCCTGGCTGCTGCTGATATGTCCACCATTACATCAGAGGGAGGTGGGGCAGCTGGGCCTTTGAAGCCACAGAGTCTGAAACATTCTGCATTTATGATCTCACTGCTGTTGCAGCCACTGATCTCAGGGGCTATGGTGGTGGCGAGATCAGGGGGAGGGGTGACAAGGGAGATTGAAGATTAATTCTGAACACGGGGGGGGGGCACACAAAGGTGATGGACATGTGGGGGAGCACAGCACAGGAAGATGCTGGACATGGAGGAGAGCATAGGGAAATGGAGGAGTGATGCTGGGCATGAGAGCCCTTCTTTCTCTCTTTCCCACCAACCCATGCTCATCATCTCCCCTTTCTCTCTCTCTACTTATCCCTCCATGTCCAGCATCTACCCCCACTCTCTCCCTCATCCCTCCTAAGTCCAGTATCTCCTCTCCCTTCCTACCCAGAGTCTCTCCTCTGGCTCATTATGTCTCTTCCAACTGTACCCAGTATCTTCCCACTTCCCAAAGGAGAGCAGGGGGTGGGGACAGGTGGGAAAGGAGAAACGGAGAGACGGAACCTCCACTGCAAAGAAAGTGATCAGCCGAGAAGGACATACAAGCCAGTATTGGTAGAGATAGAGATGGAGGTGGGATGAGTGATGGACCAAAGGTAGATTGCCAAGTCTTTTCTTCTGAGGCAATGGAGAGTAAAGTGACTTGCCCAAGACCACAAGGAGTGCTAGAGGGAACTGAACACTATTCTCTTGGGTACTAGGCTTTTGCTCTAAGTACTAGGCTACTCCTCTACTCCAAGATCCCTTTGGCAAGATCTGAATGAACTAGTCACCAAGAGAGTGGTCCCTGAGATGGTGAGTGCCCTGAATGCTGCCTCTAAGTTTTTGAGTGGCTTGTGGCCATTAAGATCACAGGATCTACTAGGCTTGCCTCAGATTGAGATGTGGCAATGGAGGAACATGTACTGTTGATACCAGGATGCTCAACGTCCTCGATGTGTTCCATGCTGTCTACAGCATTCATTTTTTTTAAATGTCCTCCACAATGGACAAAGTGATGATCCTTTCTCGTGACAGACAGGCTTTTCTCAGAGTCAGAGGGCAGGTTCAAATGGGATTTTAGGCTATTTATTATGAACCTGGCAACTAAACACCCAGATAGTTTTGCTCATCAATTCTTGGCAACTTCCTGACATGTGCCCTTGACCAGCCCTCCAGGGTTAAATATTTTGTGACCACTCGTGGTGCTGAGGCTAAGCCAAATAGCAATATGTGATATTGGAAGTTGGTGTTTCCTTTCTGTGTACTTTGTTGATTCACTATAAAGGCCTATCAAAGGGGCACAGTGCCTGCACAGAGTGGTAAAGTCAGAAGTACCAGCAAATCCCAAAACAGAATATAATCCACAAGTAAACATGATTTAGGAGCCCTTTTACTAAAGTGCATTAGGTTTTTTCACTTAATGCACATTTAGTGCTAAAACTAACCTACATTAGTGTAAAGCTTCCATGGTAACTGTTGGGGGCATGGCCTGTATGTTCCCAACAATTAATGCGCGGATGCATATCCTAATGCATGGAGCAATTACCATGGGTGCTCCTAATTCCACCTATTGAGTTGAGATTAGTGTGGGTGCAACTAATGCCAACATTGATAGCATGTGATATGCCCTCTCATGCTAACTGCAATGTGCTCTACACACTCACTCTTCATCCCTATCTCACCTCTTCACCATCCCAAAACGTGATTGGCAATTAGTGTGCGAATCAGCCTGTGGTAATTGTCATGTTCCCACAGTAACAGTTACCAAGGACCCTTCTGCATAATTACTGTGTGCAAAAGTACATGTTAACTGCTAAGCGCACTTTGGTAAAAGGGCCCCTTAATTTTTTTCCATATATTTTTATTGATTATATATATGCATATATTATAGAATACGCAAATTTTATTTTATTTATTTAGACAGTTTTGTATACCACCTTATCTTTCAATTATACATCATAAACAAAAAAAGAATCTGAAAAATACATCCAATATGGAAAATTAAAAAATAAAGAGAAACTCATGAGCTGAAAGCCAACAGTTATTGAAAAAAAAAGTAAAGAAACTTCAGTCCTTAGGAGCCATATTATACTCATCATACTTAGCTGGTAGGAAAACTTTCAGCTGGTCTGGCTCCAAAAATGCATAATTATTTGCACGATATTTTATCTTACATTTACAGGGATAATTCAAATTAAAGCTAGCATCTAAATCAAGGACTTGAGACTGCACAGCAAGAAACTGTCGACATCGAATTTGAGTAAGATAACACAGATCATACATTCTTATAATACACCCAAGAAAAGATTTTTGTCACGAAATGGAAAGAACATCTTAAAAACCCAGTCCTTATCAGACTCAAGTAACATGGTAGCTTTAACAAGAGAATATGGAAATAGTTGCGCAGAAATATTATGCAAAGACGAATCGTTAGAAAACGTATTCATTTCAACAGTGGTAGAAATAGGGGCCCCTTAATGTTAAGCACATGAAAACCCAATAGAATAAGAACAACGCTGCTTTTTTCACAAACTATACTATATACCTGAGGATGCACAAATAGGGGACAGGTTTCAAATTATCCACCTTAATAAGATTAAAAGTATGCCTGGGCTTTCACAACATCTGGACTTGTAGCCAGAATGAGGAAAGGCTTTCCTGGGGAGGGGGAAGGGGGTGTGTTTGGGCAGGATTAAAAACAGTGGGGTAGATCTCAAGTTGGCACAGTGACTGGATATCGCCACTATCAGGATAATTTTCAGGCCTGCCCTCCTTCCATCCCTCTTATACAGACTGTATTGGACCAAAAAATCAGACTGAGTGGCCTATACATATTCTGCAAATCTACAAGTAAGTCAGTTCACCTACTGCTATTGTATGTATGTCTGTAAGTTTCCAGTAAAAATCTATCTAGACATTGCTGGTGATGGTTGTACTCACAAACCCCATAGACGGGGGTTTTCAGCCTTTCAAAATAAGTCATTTTATGTTGTTTAATTTATGCAGAGCATTTTGAGAGCCACACCCTGTCATAAATCAGAGCATGCATGTGCATCTTTCCTGTCTCATCGCCAGTCAGCAGCCTCTCCTCCCCTACCCCGGCCTGTAGCCATTGTCTCTCACTCCCCACATTCCCAGCAGTCTCTCTATTCCCCCTATCTCCAGCAATCTCTGTGGCTCTCCTTCTCCCCATCTCTATGTCCTTTGTCTCTCTTCCCATTCCCAGCAATCTCACGCTCCCTCTCCATCTCTCTCTCCTTCCCGTTGTCCTTAGTCGTCTCTCTCTCTCCTCCTCCTTTTTCTATCATTTAGGGGCTGATGCAGTAAGCCAAGTGCTAGAGCTGTGCGCCGAAGCTCAGTGCACAGTTTCTTAACATATACACAAAAATAAAATTTTGCATCCAGTGTCGTAACAAAATAATATGCGTACAAAAAAAGGTGTGCAAACACAGGAGAGCATGCCAGTCCCCATGGAAGCATGTGCATATAGCCTGCACTTACAACAGAATCAATTATTTGGGCACAAAGAAAACTGCACCAGCACCTGGAGTTGCATGCACATTCCTTAGATGCGTGGCGCGTGCATGTCTGGAATGCTATTCTGCACAAAAATATTACTGCACGGTATTTTCGTTTCTGCAGTCAAGCGCTTTATTCTTCATTTCACAGCTGTAGCACTTTCTTCTTAACCCTGCATTCGGTGGCACGATCACTTCAGTTCCTCATCTCCCTGCCTTTTTTCCCCCATTGACCCATCCCCTTTAATAAAGCAAGGAAAAAACCTGTGGGTCCTTCATGTTCACACAAAAGAGAAGATATAAGCATGAAGTCCTCACTAAGGATAGCCACAGAAGAATGAACTTTTTAGACCACATGTTAAAGCACCAACATTAAAAAACCATGTGCTTAGCTTGCAGGTCTTTTATACACGTGTTTGCATCTGGGTTTAAAAGCGAATGCCTTCATTACCTTTGGATTTAAAGGAACAGTGCACGGATGTCTATGCGAGTCTTCGTGCAGTTTACTTATGCACTAAACTCCTTTTTGCACAGGGTGGCCATAATAGCACAGGAAACTGTGCAGAGAACCTGTGCTAAGGCTCCTGCACCTTATTCCATCAGCATCTTAGCAGGCACAACACCTCCTCCCACAGGACCCACCTCCAAGTACTTCCTTATGTGGAAGAAAGAGGCATCATCCTTTCCAGGACCAGGCACTTCACCAGCAGACCACACTCACTGCTCACTCATGGATCCTACTCTCATGTTCTCCTTTCCAAGTCCAGGCATGATGCCTCTCAGGACTGCAGATGAATACAGACAAGAGATAGCCTTCCTTGTCTTTGTCCCATGCGAGCGGTATGGAAGAAAAAAAGGTAGTGTCCGTGTCACTGACCTGGGGATATGTTGTTATGCCTTCTCCTTCTCCTACGACAGACACAAGCCAGCGGCATCCCTTACTTCAATGTGGGTATGATGCTCACTATTTTTCTTCTGTGCTGCCTGGGTGAGAGAAAAAGGTAGAAGGCGCTATTTTCAGTTCAGGCTGTCTCATTTCTTTTCAGTGACGGCAGCAAAGCAGCATAGAGAAATGAAGAGATGCTGTCGGCAATTTTCAATGTGAAATAATCCGTATAGTTTCCTTTTGAAAATCAGAGCCAAGGTCCCATGGGTGAAAATCAGCTGCAAACTTTACTACCAGGGAGGATGTTCGAAAATGTCCTTCATAAAGGTTAAAGCAGCATTTCAGACCACACATATAGATAAGGAAAACCCATTCTCAATGAAAGGGACCCTACTTAATTTAATAAACTGGAACATCATTTCTTCATCAGAAGTACATGAGGAAAATGAATAGACTGTTTACTTTTCCATTTTAAGAAGGAATAGCACCTGTCAAGGCCTGAATCTTGCCCCAGGTGTCTTTAAAGCCTGAGGGAGTTGATCACATGTCTTCAGGATTCAAATGCTTCACAGTTCAGGCTCTTTTTTCACCCTCCCCTCCTCAGCTATTTCACTCTGACTGTACATTGTACCTGCTGATGACTAGTCATCCCCACTTCCCTACTTGAAAGGGCGGCGAATTTTTCGATCTCCATTTTGTTCTATGTGGAGTGCATCTGTGAGGCCTTTGCAGTTATTGTTTTTTTCAGCGTAAACCTAGCCTCAGAACTGTCCTCATTTTCTCTGTATAGTAAGACAGATCAACGCTCAATACGGGGGCTGAGTCACCTGTTACCTTCTGCATATTCTCCTCTATCGCAGCAATGGGTTCTCTGGTGGGGGGGTGGAGGGAAGACTTCTTTGTCCTGGACCCAGACACGGACTGGAGAACACTAAATGATGCAGGAATTGGGCAAAGTCCAAAGTGGTGTTCCAGCCTAACCATCTGATTTAGCAAAACTCAGATAAAAATCAGTGTCCATGATCCATAATTCCTATATTTGTCTTCTCCCTAATTCTCAAGGGTTCAAGGAAGGTTTGTGAGCTGCCTCCTAAGCTCTCTGCCTAGAGAAAGTGGACAATCTCTTATTCCTGTTGAAATTCCATTGTTTCATATGTGGGATCCTTAGACTGCCCCTCCCCAGTGTCCAAATAGGTCTCCTAATCCTCTTCCTCCACAAATGAAGGCCTTAGGCATGCCTCTCCACGTCTCTCCTCTGGTTGAGCTCTTCCTAGAACAGCTCTGGCCTTACATCTTCTCTCATTCGACAATCACTTAGGCAGCTTATGAGCTCCACTACTGCTTTTATACCCAGTGTCACTGGGTTTCACAATTAGGAAATCCTTGTGCTCTTTCACTCTTTCTTTTTGCTGAGGAATAGAGGGCTGGGTAATTAACCTCCTTTCCATTATAAAAACAGAAATGGGGAAACCAAATATTCACATGAAGAGACTCTTCTTCTTTTGCACTTCCACCCTGACTTTCAACAATTAAAGCTCAAATCCATAACTGGTTCAGCTGAGTTACTGGAGCATGCTGCTTTTGTGCACTGAACTTTTTTTTTTTTTAGTGTCATCAAGTCAGTGTTGATTCATAGTGACCCAGCTACCTCTGGGTTCTTGGCAATGTATCACTGGAAGTAGATTGCCAGCCTTTTCTTCTGAGGCAATGGAGGGTAAAGTGACTTACCTAAGGTCACAAGGAATGCCAGTGGGAATGCGAACCCTTGATCGTCTGGGTACTAGGGAGTTGCTCTAACCACTAGGCTACTCCTCCACTCACACTGAACATTAGAATTGAATAAAGTTAAGATTTAGAAAAATGCACAGGGGGAGATCCTGCACCAAATAAGGCACATCAAATTGTACACAGGGAAAATACCTAGCAGCAGAGGAAGAAATGACAATCAAGCAAAAATTACAGAGAGAAAAGATTAGTAAAGCATATTATAGGAGATTAAAATTGTTATTCTAAAGTGCTTTGACATCCCAGAATAAGATACAAGCCATTGATCAGCTGGCAATTCCTGTATTCTCACACAGCTTTGGGACTGTAGAATGGTCTCTTACAAATCTTAAAAACTGTATGCATGAACAAGAAAACTCCTCATGCCCATGAGATAATTTATAAGGACCAGTGTATATATACCAAGACTGCACATCCCTACAGCCGAAGGACTGGGCCTCACAGAAGTCAATTATGCATACAGAGCTACTATCATAGGCCTCCAAGCCTACTTATCAGCATCATTAGATCTGAACACACAAAAAGTGATGAAAAACGAAAGTAAGCATCCAGAATCTGTCTCCATCATTAAACTTAGACAAGCATTCTGACGAGTCAAAGGGATGGGTGAGAATCCACCAGCATACATAGGCAAAGAAGCAAAAGAATTTATAAAGAGAAAAAAAAAATCTTCAAAAAATTAGCTCAGCAAATAAAGAAAAACAAGTGGCAAATACACAAGTACAGTGGAAAATACAAAATGTTACTCCAGGAACCATTTATCGATCAAAACTGGACACATGATCATTCTATGAACAGTTAAGGAGAGGTGATCTGAAACCAAAGGATGAGAGATTGATAGTTGCAACCCAGGATAGTGGACTATGAATAAGATAAGAAAAAACTGGCAAACCAGACAAATGTAGATTCTGTAAGAAAGAGCTGGAAATAGTTACCCATCTTGTAGCTGGCTACGAAGTTCTAATTGCAGAAAATGTAAATACAAAGAGACACTATAAGGTGGCACATATCATCCATTGGAAACTCTGTAAACACTACAACATCACTGTTCCAGAAAAGCACTGGGATCACCTGGGATAGTCTCATGCCAAAGGATAAAATGCTGGATGTAAGAAAACCTGACATAGTGGTAAAGGAGAAAAACATCTGAATGGCCTTGATAATAGAGGAGTCTGTTCCAAGTTTATTCTGTGAATTGAGTGGAGAGGAAGAAAATCCTCAAGTACTGCAAAATGCAGTCTGAGAATAAGAAAGTGTGGCAGAAAGATACAGAAATATTTCCCATCGTATTGACAGCCACAGTTGCCTATATGTGTTACATCTTATGAAGGCCAGAAGAAGGCTCTTTTTGATACAATGTAAGTACTACACTAGTGTTAACAGGAAATTTGAGAGATTCAGAGAGGTTCATTGCTGTCATTGTATAGGCAAAACTAACCCATTTGGAGAAATTGCTTCCCAAGAGGAAAACTAGGATAGACTATTCCACAATGCTCAACAAAAAAACCTCACACCTTCTCTAAGGGTCTCTAGCTATTACAAAATTAGGAAAATACCATGGCAGCAGACTGCAAGGGAGGGGCAACAAAACGCACTCCTCCAAACTTATTCTACTTGGTATATCCCTTTTGTGAAGGCACACTCTGTTAGTATGCTTCTCAAAGTGTACCCTACACTGATGTCTTATCTCCCATAGGGGGAATGTAGTCCATATTTTAATGATATGCTCCTGCAGACCCCCTATGCCAAGATAGCTTGTGGTTAGGTTCAGAGAAATACTGAGCATGTAAAGAGTCTCTAGATGCATCTTAGATAGAGGGAGAAAGAGAGAGATTGTCCAGGATGCCGGAGGAAGAAAATAGAGCCAGTAGCATGGGCCAGAGAGAAGCTCCCCTGAACAACATACTTAATGGTGCCCAACAACATGGGTCTTACTGTGGATGATATATAGGTACATGATCACTGTTAACATGGAGTTTCTCAGTGGGGAGATGTAATCCTTAGGAGTTTGGTTTGAGTCAGGATGGGGTATGATAGCAACAGCTCATGAAGGTGGCTAAGACTGCTTTTTGTAAGCTGCAGTTGGCAAAAAAAAGCTGAAGCCATTTTTAAAAGTGCATGCATTTTGCTCCATATTGCATGGCCTGGTAATTAGTGCATTGGACTACTGCAGCGCCCCATACATAGGGCTTCTGGTCAAATGGCTACAGAGGTTACAATGGGTCCAAAATGCGGCAGCATGGCTTTTGACAGTGCCAGCAGGAAGCAGCGTGTGCAGCCCTCCATGGTTGAGCTACACTTGTCACCGGTTAAGCAGAGAATAGTTTTTAAAGGGATGGTTATGGCATTTGAGGCCTTAAAGCTACAAAATCCTAAATTTTGGAAGCAACGACTGCCGTGGTACATTCCAGATCAGGGACTGTGTTCCTCTCAGGGTCAGCACTTGAAGGTTCCAGCATTAGTAGTGAGGAAAGCTAGCGTTTTCTCCAACGCAGCACCAGAAATGTGGACTAAGGTGCCGGGGGATTTGAGGGCTGAGGGTAACTTACTCATATTCTGGCAACAAAATCCTTTTATTACCCCTAGGGAGAGGGGGTAGATGGGCAGCTGTTGTTCTCACACAGTTTTTGGGAGATGGATGAATTCAGGGGTCCTTCTGGGCTATGTCTGGCACAGACTGATGGTGAGTGAATATTTAAATGAAATAATAAATAAAGTGAGTGGATTAGATATTTTATGTTAGTGATTTGAGTGGTTCTGTGTCTTATATAATTTTATTTGTAAACGGCTTTGAATAGCCTATGACCAGTATGGCGGAATATAAGTTTGAATAAATGAAATGAAAACGTTTCAGGGCCCACAGAAGTAGGACACAGACACAACTCAAAGGAATCACGGTGCATACCAAGCTGTGTTGCTCCAGAAAATAAAACCATGTTAGCAATCACTATGTTCTGTTACGCAATGTTCCTTCTGAGACCCTGAGGATTTCATGTGGCTGTTTGGCATAGGAACCAAACAGGGAAGCCAGCATAATAAAAAGTGAGGCCTGCCACAGAGTGGAACCAAGGCAGGGTTAGAGTTAAAGCATGGAGTTGGAGCTGAAGCGAGCTGGAACAAAGCAGGGAGTAGTGGAGCACTGAACAGGAACAGATTTCCACAGTGCGATGAAGTCAGAGCAAACAAATCCTCAGAGCTTTCCAACAGTGGCTGTGTGTAGCCTTCTAATTGCTAGGTGCACTTCCTGTTTCCCAGCAGCTACTGTTACTTGGCCTCTGACCAATCCCCTTGCCTCAGGAGCGGAGTCACCTCACTATTTTGTAAATCCTTGCTCCTGCAGATTCAACTTTGTATATAGACAGTCTAGTGGTTAAGCTACTACATTATCTTTAACCAGATTTCTCAATATTGGTCCCAAAGTTATGGAAGAGGGCCTGGAAGCGTCCTGGGGACATGCCAAAATGTTAACTGGATTGTGTCAACATTCTATTCAATCCAGTTCATTTAATCTAATCAAGCTGAACCATATAATAGCTGTCGTAAAAATTAAACAGGTAATTTATCTGGTTAACATTAGGACCACATATTCATTGGTCTGACTTAACTGCATTAAGTCAACTGAAAATATGCTTAAAAATAAAGGGGAGGATTTTCAAAATGGCTGACATTCAAAAGACATGGCAATGAGCCATGGCGCTTGAATGTTGGCTGGATATTCATGGGCAGTGTTCAGATAGGAGCTGCTGCTGAATATCCAGACTGAGTGGCACTAACTGGATAAACAGAAACAGAGAAAAATGATGGCAGATAAAGAACATACGGCCTATCCTGTCTGCCCTTCCATACCAGCTACTACGCTTTACAGTCCCTTTTTAGGACAGCATTTTGCTGTCCTAAGCTATCCACATAATTATCCTTGTAGCAGTGCTTAAAACTGCTGCTATATGATTAACATTTTTCTCTGTCGCTATTCAGCCGGTACCTAACCACCTTGCAACTTAGGCCTGCTTTTCAAGCGACCTAAGTTCAGCAGGTTAGCGCTGGCTGAATATCAGGCCAACTGACGTCACTATTCATCTGGTTAGCACCAACACTACCCCTGCCCGCCCATGGACCACCCTTCACTAACCAGAGAGTGGAGATATTCAGATAGTGTATAGTGTCGTTGATTATCACTGTGAATACCCTTAGCTGACCAGCCTCCCACTAGCCAGCCAGCTAAATGCTTTGAATATTGACCCCAAACAGATTAGCCATATCATTCTTTATAAGTGCACTGGATCCTGTGGATTATTGCCCCCATAAAGTTTATTTCTTTAAAAATCACAAAAATCAGAAAATATTTTTTTAAATCCCTTTGTAACTTGGTTTGCATTTCTTGTGTGTACGGCTCTTTGGCAGGGATTGCAATTGATGGAGGGATGTTTAGTACATAAATTTGATTTGACCCTTACTACAGGGGATACAGAGACACTGTGGGTTTTCTCCTGTGAACAGAAGAGATTTCTAATACCTGCAAGCTTCAGGATTTGTACATGGGTTGGTTATCACCAGTTCAGTGATTTCCTGTGCTTTCAAATGCAGTGTTGAAGTGTATGCCTGTATTGTTTATTTCACTGGTGGGAGTGGCATAAGAGACAATGTGCCAGCTGAGTCCCTTATTTCAAATAGACAAGGAGGAATTATTGTTTGATTTTTTTGTCTTTTCATCTTACAGCGGAAGCGGCCTTTGACAAAGGACAGTTGGCACTGGCCACATGAAAGGTTTGATGGTTTTCAGCACTTGAATTTGTCATGTACAGTTGTAATGATTTCAGGTGTCGTGGCATGTTAGTGCTGGCCTGTGTCTGTATACAAGGGTTTGATAGATGGAGTCACTGACCGTTTGATTGTCTTTGATAATCTATAGGAAGGCTGGCTATAATTAAATCATTATGAATTCTTAAGAGTCGGATACATACCCTGATTGTAACATCAAAGTGATGAGCATGTATAGCCACTTGATTGGTAGTCCCTGGATAAGATCGTATGGAAAGACCTATTTCTCGACAGTAATTGCTCTGATAACTAATCACATGCTAGCTAACTGCCCTATAACATATACACTGCCTTATGAAAGTCTTCCCAGCATTTTGCATTTTTCTTATTCTGTTGTCTAAACTATGCATTCAAATAGGAGTTTGCTTCGCTGATCTGCACAACATATTCTACACTTTCAACATCATAGAACACTTGTAGAACTATTAAAAAAGTAATTACGAATAAGAAACCAAAAGGTTGCGTAAATCTTCACATATCAGGCCTGCCTTAGCAAGCCCATACTAAGTTAAATAGAGCCCATCTGTGGTCCTGCCAGAGAAACATGATACCTGGACCTTCCTTAATCTTGAAACATAAAGAGGACAGTTTTGCTTAATTGGAATTTCTTGGTTCTTTTCCTAGGACAAGGAGGCACTGCAAATCCATCATCTAAGCTGTAGATTTGTTTGAAAAACTGAATGCATTCAGCAATGGGACTGAAGTCTTTGGCGTCAGAAGCAATGAATTTCTGAAATACCAATTGAATCATAAAAACAACCTTTAGTTCAGCTAAACATGCTAATCAATTTCTTTCCAAGCACAAGGTGTGACTTGTATTCCCTGCTTAGCTTTATGAAATCTTAAGCATTATTTAAGGAACTACCAAATAGCGCTTTAATTTGTTTATAAATTTAAATTCCCTAATGTCCCAATTACACTCAGAGGTCTCAGTAAAATCTGCAGTGCATCAATAAACTAGGGTTATTTCATGGTAGCTGCAAATTTTACTGCCTGTACATTATTTCAACAACAACTGAGTCATTTGAATTGAAGTGAATCTTCTGAAAGCTGGTGCAACCATCTCCAACCCCCATGAACTGCTGAGTAAGATTCCCTTCCCTGCCAAAGTGACACGTGCAGCTATTTTGTATAAACAGAATTATAATATTATGCTTATGATGTCATAATATCAATCAATCACCCTCAAAAATAGAAAATTCAGGGATCCACTAGTTTTTAAGTTTATGTGTACAAATGTTTCTCTAGAACCAAGCAGGAAGTCAGTCCTCACATATGGGTGACATCGACATTGATGGAGCCCTTGCAGAGCATTTCCCCAGCTTTCCAAGAAAGCCTTTGGGAATGCAGGCACGCATGCGCGGTTCCCTTCCCGCCTAAAGGTGCCATTTTGCTCAGTCTCTCTTTTTCCGTGAAGCCCATTGGATGTGTGTCCTAGTCCTACCGGAAAATAGTTGGATTTTTTTCGCGATTCCTTCGCTATTTTTTCTCCGGTTCGACGCCGGTTCCCCTCCTGCCAGGTTCGGTACACCGGTATCGAGCACGCTCTTATTTTTTTGGTTTTTGCCCTTCGTGGCTGGCGTTCGTTCCCTTTTTTTCTTTTTCCCTGGAAGGCCGGTCCTTTGACCTCGCGGAGACTCTTTTTTCCCCGATGGCTTCCAGTGGTTTCAAAAAGTGTGATCGGTGCAAGAAGCTAATGTCTCTCACCGACACACACGACTGCTGCCTTCGGTGCCTGGGTCCTGACCACGATCCTAAGATCTGTGGACCATGTGGAAAGATGTCTTCCAAGGCACTTCGAAGTCGTCAGCACCAAAAGGAAAGGTTTTTCTCTGACTCAGCCTCCGGCCGGGCCCGGACCTCATCTGAGGGCTTGACATCTCGGGAGTCGGATCCCGAGCACCGTCGGGGCTCCTCGGACAGGGGGGTCCCCCGACCGGGAATGAAAGAGGAAGAAGCGGCTCACGAGGGCGTCATCGGAAGAGGTCCCTGGCTCCTCGAGAGCTAGGTCTCAGACCCCCTACCATCGCCCCGGGCCCGTGGAACAGGAGAAGCCGCCAAAAGTACCTCGTGTGGAGCTGGAGTCTGCTGGACACGTAAGTCCTGTAGTCCTCATGGACTCTCCTCCCAGAGAGCCGACATCGGGCCCGGTACCTCCAGGGCCCGAGTCGGTGGCTGCTGAGTCTCCTGAGCTGGGTCTCAGGCTGACAGCCTTGGAGTGCAGCTTGTCTGCCTTCATGGAGCAGAAGCGGGCACTGATGGCCAGCCTGTCTGGCGCATCTGCCCTGACCACTGGGACATTGACATCGAAGTCGACCCCGGAGACCAAGCTGATACTCGAGACCATGAAGACTCGAGGTTGACCTCGGTCGCGGTCTCCCTCGACCTCCCATTCGGGACCGAGAGCGTCGACGCTGGTGCCTTCGGCGTCGGGGCAGGTGCTCACAGGCCCCACGAGGTCGGACCCCGATTCCTCATCGGACGAGTCTGCCTGGGAGACGGAGGACAAGGAGTCCCCCGACACCTTCAGGACTCGGTGCGTCCCATTGGACTCACCGCAGTCTGAGCCCCGGAGTAGATCCCCTCCGGAGGACACCTGGTTCTCGGAGTTTGTCCGGGATATGGCCATCCCTGCGGACCCCGAGGAGGAGCCTCGAGCCGAGGAGCTCGAGGCCCTATAGTATGACTCTCCTCCGAAGGAGGCCTTTACTGTTCCGGTTCCTCCGATGCTGGAACGGCTCCTCTTCCGGATGTGGGAGGCACCGGCCTCGGCGCCAGTTCTAAGCAAGTGGGTCGATTCTATCTATCGACTCCGTAAGAGCCCTGGCTTTCAGAAGTCGCAGCTGCCACAGCATTCCATGGTGGTGGAATCGACCATGCATCGCCTGAAAAGTCAGAAGATGCACTCCGCAGTGCCCCCTGGCAGGGAGGCCCGGAACCTGGATGGTTTTGGCAGAAAGTGCTTCGAGGGCTCGATGCTTGCTTGCCATGTCCAGTCTTATCAGCTGTACATGGGCATGTACTTGTGGGACCTGGCCAAGGAGCTGGCCGGGTTCTCTGCTGGTCTCTCCGGGGAACCCTTGCAGAGGTTCAAGTCCTTGTCCTCGGGTATACGGGAATGCTCCAAGTTTATGTCCCGCGCTGCCTATGGTGGCTTCGAGGTTTCGGCCCGAGTTGCGGCAGCCAGCATCGCGGCTCGACGCCAGGCATGGCTGCAGTCATCGGACCTCGAGCCATGGGTTCAGGACAAGTTGGTCGATGTCCCTTGCCGAGGTGAGAACCTTTTTGGCAAGCCCATGACTGAGAAGGCCTGCACAGCTCGAAACCGAGTACCTCACGAGGACAACCTGTCTAGAAAAACTTCTGCCTCTTCTCACAAAAAGAAGGGCTCAGGTTAAAAAGCCCTTTTACCCGAGGAAGGGCACTGCCTACAAACAGTACCCACAGTACAAGGCCTCCCAAGCTCCCCCTCAGGGTCAGCAGGCCAACGCAGGGTAATGGGCCCCATAGGCAGAGGACTCCCAAGCCTCCGGCCCTTGCTCCCACTCAGCAGGGTGGGGGTTTTTGACTCCTTAGGCATAGCCTCTCCGTCCCTGCTCTCCCAACCCTGCACAGGAGGTCGCCTTGCCCTGTTTGCCCACAAGTGGCCACTCATCACTGGAGACAGTTGGGTGCTCAGCATAGACACAAGGGCTATCTGCTACACTTCCAACAGCTGCCTCCTCCATACTTTCCTGGGAGCCTCCAAGGCCTCCCCTGCACACAGACCTTCTCCTTCAGGAGCTCCAAGGTTCTGTTGGTGGACAGGGCGGTGTAGCATGTGCCTCCCCACCTACAGGGTCAAGGGTTCTACTCCAGGTATTTCCTTGTACCCAAAAGAACCGGTGGCCTTCGGCCTATTCTAGACCTCAGAAATCTCAACAAATTCCTAGAGAAGGAAAAGTTCAAGATGCTTACTCTTGGAACACTTCTGCCCTACCTCCAGCAGGGAGATTGGCTATGCTCCTTAAGATCTAAAGGATGCGTACACTCACATCCTCATTCATCCAGACCACAGAAAGTACCTCAGGTTCATTGTGGGAGGAAACCATTATCAGTACAGAGTACTGCCCTTTGGCGCTCACCTCCGCTCCCAGGGTCTTTACCAAATGCCTGGCAGTGGTGGCGGCCTACCTGAGAGATCAGGGAATCTTTGTCTTCCCCTATCTGGACGACTGGCTCATCAGGGGTCAAACATGCCAGGAGGCCAGACAGGCCACCCTCAGAACTATTGCTCTCCTTCAAAACCTGGGGTTTGTCATAAACTTTGCAAAGTCCACTTTGCTCCCCTCCCAGAACTTGGAGTTCATAGGGGCAAGGTTGGACTCTCTGCTGGCAAAGGAATTCTTGCCAGACGACAGAGCCCGAAGACTGATAAACTTAGCAAACCAGTTTCTCAGCCGGTCACTGGTCTCCGCCAGACTCTGCCTGAGGCTTCTTGGGCACATAGCTTCGACAGTACATGTGACCCCCAATGCCAGGCTCCATATGAGGCCTGCACAGTGGTGCCTTCGGACTCAGTGGTCACAGGCCACAGGCAGCCTCGGAGACAGGATAAGGGTGTCCAGACAATTTCTGAACTCCCTCCGCTGGTGGCTGCACCCACCCAATCTACTGCAAGGGGTTGCCTTTTCAGATTCCTGGGTTCACAGTGGTGCTGACCATGGATGCCTCCCTGCAGGGCTGGGGAGCTCATTGTCTAGGCAAGTGCACCCAGGGCCTGTGGTCTCCTTGGGAAGCCGCACAGCAAATCAATCTCCTGGAACTAGGGTTGCCAACTTTTTCACCGAGAAAAACCCGACACCTTTGGCTCGCCATGCTCCACCCATTCTCCTCCCCTAGTCCCACCCCAGCCCAGCCCCCAGCCCCACCCACAAAAAATACCGAGGTTACGTGTAGGCTAACATCCTTGGTCAGATAATAAATAAACAGGGCACCCCCAAAAACAAACAAGAAATGTACAACAATGGAGAAATAAAACCAAAAAGTAATTTCCTCTTTGCACTAAACAAAAACACAAAAGATGTTAGCAATACACACTTCCCAGACCAGACATATTACAGTTAATAAATTCAAAATAAAAAGTATTTTTCTTCTACCTTCTGTTGGGCATTTCATTTTTCAGTTGCAATTGCTCCAGTCCACTTTCTTCTGGTTTCCTTCGTGTCTTCTGCGATCTATCCATTTGTCCTTTCTTCTCTTTAGATGTTTTCCATTCTCTCTCTATATCTGCTTTAACATACTGATTGGTTCCCTTTTGCTCTTTCCCCCAATTTCTTTCCTTATTCCTTTATCATCCATTTAAATTTCACCCTGTCCATTCTCAGCCCCTCTTACTCTCCCAATACCCGACCCATCATAGACTTTTCTTCCACACAAAATATTTTTCCCCTCTCCATTCTCATTCCCCATCCATTCTAGTCCTCCCCCAAAATCAGTTACCGTATAGTTGTAGACCCACCCAGCATCCACTCCCTTCTAGTCCCATTCTCCCATGCCCCACATCAGCCCATTTCCGTCCTATTCCAGCTCTTTATAAGCCCATTTCCAGTGCTAGCCCTCACATCACAGGACATTTTCCAAGTCCTAGCCCCCGCCCCCCATCTACAGCCCATTTACAGTCAAAGTCCCCCATCACAGCCTATTCCAGTTCCTAGGCCCCCACCATCACAGCCCATTTGCAGTCCGAGTCCCCCCGCACCATCACAGCCCATTGCAGTCCTAGCCCCCCCGCACCATCACAGCCCAGTTGCAGTCCTAGCCCCCCGAATCACAGCCTAGTTCCAGTCCTAGGCCCCCCACCATCACAGCCATTTGCAGTCCGAGTCCCCCCGCACCATCACTGCCCCTTTGCCGTCCTTCCCCCCCCCCCACCATCACAGCCCATTTGCAGTCCTAGCCCCCCTAATCACAGCCTATTTCCAGTCCAAGTTCCCCCCCCCCATATCCCTTTTCCAGTCCAGGTCCCCCCCCCATCACAACCCTTTTCCTTTACTTGCCCCCCCCCCCATAGTCCTTTTCCGGTCCAGGTCCCCCCCCCCCCCCATCACAACCCATTTCCAGTCCAAGTCCCCCCCCATAGCCCTTTTCCAGTACAGGTCCCCCCCCCATCACAGACCATTTGTAGTCCCCCCTCCCATGCAGCTGCTGCTCCTGCTTCTTACTGAGTAGCAGCTGCAATAAATTTAATTTAAAAGTAAGAAAACCTGTGATGAACCCTCCGCTCCTATGACACAACCTTCTGCAGGGTCCCTGGCTGAAAAGGAAGTGACATCAGACAGGGTTTGGGCAATGCAGAAGGATTTTCATAGGGCCGGACGGCCCCTCACAGGATTCCTTACTTTTAAATTAACTTTATTGCAGCCGCTGCTCTGTAAGAAGCAGCAGCAGCGGCTGCAAGGGGGGGCCAGGACTGTGATCGCAATCGCGATCGCAAGCGCAAAGCCGTTTTTCTGCTCTGGCCGCTCCCGATCTTGCAGCCAGAGCAAAAAAAACGGCTTTTCAATGGCTTGTTTTGGTTCTCTGCGGGCAGCCCGTCTGACCACAGGAAAACCGGCCAGGCCGGCTGAAATCGGCTGGTTTGGCAACCCTACCTGGAACTCAGGCTATTTGGCTAGCCTTCAAGACTTTCTCTCCAACCCTGGCTCATCAGTCTGTCCTAGTTCAAACAGACAACCAGGTAGCCATGTTTTATGTGAACAAGCAGGGCAGAACTGGGTCCAGGCTCCTTTGTCAGGAAGCACAGGACCTTTGCTTGTTTTCTCTCAGGCACAACATGCTCCTCAAGGCTGTGTATCTACCTGGCCAAGAAAACTACCTGGCCGACAGGTTGAGCAGGATTCTGCAGCCCCACGAGTGGCAGCTCCACCCACTTCCTGTTTGGCTGTCGTACTGAGAGGATCAGTTGTGCAGAGCTCCTGCTAGGGAGCAGTTCCTTTTTCTGCCTGTGCCTGGATGTCGGGCCCTGGGCCACCTCCAGCAAGGGAGGCCCAGGCCCAGAGGCCTGCCAAGCCTGGTGGGCCTCCTACTCGGACAGTGGATGGAGAAACTGGCAACCTGGAACAGCTGGAGCCCCAGGAGGGGGACTCCCCAGGTAGGACTGCACCTGGTCAGGAAGGAGGGACCCACAGGTATGGAGGTTTGGGCCCGCTACCCCAGGGAGGAGGCTCCTGTCTCCTCCCCAGGCAGGGTGTGGAGGCTGGGTGGCAGCAGGGAGAGGCCCTGGGGAGACCCTGGAGGACCGTGGAGTATAGAACTGGAGGAGGCAGGTTCCCCCCTCCACTTTGGGTCCTGGAGGAGGCCTCTACCTCCTCCAGTGAGGATGAGGACGGGGGGTCGGTCCTGCCGTCCTTACATCAGTCAGATTGTGCCCCAGCTGACATCGTGGCGGCAGTGCGACGGCTTCGGGGGTCTCCAGGCGGAGGCGGCCCAGCTGCAAGCCCAGCTCTCCCACCTGGAGAGCCTGCAGGCCACCATTCCAGGGGAGGAATGGGTGGCCTATGCTACCTATCGGAAGGGGGTAAAGCGGGCCCTGAAGGCCAAGTACTTGGAGATTGAGTACTATCAGAACCAGGGTTGTGGGTCCCTTGCCGAAGTTTACCAGAATTATAATCGTTGGAAGATATCTGCAGTCCAGGTGAGGCCCCCGGGGGTGGGTCAGCAGGGGGTCCATCCTCCTCTAGAAGTATGCCCTCTCCCATTCTAGTTCCTGGAAGACTACAACCCGTTCCCTGCCTACCTCTTCTAAAGCATATCCAGGATCTCATGTGTCTTACCTGCAGCAGGGTGATGGTTGTGATGTTGTGAATGCGCTGGTTCCTCCCTCCGAAATGCTGTCTGCCCAGATTGTTCCTGCACGTCCCCAGGGTGCTCCGTTGATCCTGGTGGCTCACCAACAGTCGTGTAACACTGAAGGGACCATCCAAGATGGCCGCCGGGGTCTTTCTGATGACGTCACTAAGGAAGTGAGGTCGTTGCAGGAGCTGCCTGTAGGACTTCCCCCAGCCAGATTACAATCGCAGATGGCCGCCGGGGTCTTTCTGATGACGTCATTACGGAAGTGAGGTCGTTGCAGGAGCTGCCTGTAGGACTTCCCCCAGCAAGATTACAATCACAAGATGGCCGCCGAGTAATGGGTACTGACGCTTCCGGGAAACCCAGGAAGTCTGCAGAACGACCTTCCCCATCTTCTGATTTGCTGCGGGATTTTCGACGGCACTCTTTAAGCACAGAGGGAGCTTCTTTTTCATTCCCCTCGAGTTGAGGTGGTGTTGTAGAGAGGCAGAAGTATTCGGCGGTTCCTGTTCAGCATACTGCTGATCCACTGTCTTTGGATGTTTCGGGCTCTTAGGGGTTTTCTGCACGGGATCCCCGGCGGCGGAAAGACTGGTTGGCCTCAGCCGTTTGATTCTGCTGTGCCACTTGAGGATCCACGGGTGGCGGATTTCTCCACCTGTAATAGGAATCCTGCTCCTTCAGCTACGATGCTGTCCAGGTTACTGGGAAGGGGTTTGGTAGGGGGATGGCTGGTGGGCAGGACTCCCCTATTGTGGCTGCCCTCCCGGCCCCTAGAAAGCTACAGGGCACTCGCCCAGTATGTTCTGAGGTGGCTGACTGGGGCCGGAGGGGTGTTGGAAGGAGGAGAAAGGGGCAGGATGGGGGCTGCTCTTTCTTTTCTGCAGTCCCCGGGGGGAGAGGGGGAAGAAAAGTGCTAGTCAGCTGTCACTGCGGCCGGGGGTAGGGGAGCGGGGGGCGCAGCTGCCTGTGGTGTCTGGTATTGCGGCCGACGGAGACCGGGCTCGCAGGGGGGTGTCCGCCCTTTCTGTTGGAGCCCTGACTACCGGCCAAACTTGTCTGGATCCTTGTGCCACGTCTGGCACCGACAACCAGGTAGGACCTGGGAGGGACAAGGGGCAGGGGGGGGGGGGTGGGGGGGAGGTGCTGGGTGGGGGATCTGCCCTGTTGTCTCGGCGGGACCTGCCTTGGTGTCGATAGCCATACAGGGGGTGGCGGATGATGGGCTACAGGACGGGCTGATGGAGGAAGGGGGGGAGCGGACGACTGGTTATATAGTGGGGAAGGAGGTAGTGGCTGCTTCAGGACGAGGGAAGGACTTGTTCTCCGTAGGGTCAGGGGGGGCGGTGGTCCCCTTGGAACCTGGGAATGAAGGGGAGCGGGGTCCGTCCCCGGTAGTGGTGGCCGAAACCCAGGAGCCTTGCGCTGGGTCGGGGAATGCGGGAAGGAGGTTTGGGGGAGCCTTCCGGTTCCCTGGGTGTTACCGAGAACCAGGTCTGTGATGCCCTACGATTGGCTTTGGAGGCCCCGTTGGGCCCTCCCGGGGCTTTTACTGCCTTTCGGCAGCCGGAGGTAGGTAGAGATAAGTGGTGGTCCAGGGGTTCTCGGTGACACTCAGGGATCCGGAGGAGGTAGCATCCCGGACTCTGTCTTTGCGGAGTTGACCTTCCCCAGTCCTCCGGTTGATCTAAGTGAGGAGGTTACGGATCCTGCGGTCCAGCAGCAGGATCCCCCGCAGATGGATGCAGGAACAGATCAAGGAGGGCAGGAGATGGGGGCTGGGGGCCGGCTCCCCCCTCCGTACCGTTGCGGAGGCTCTGAAGGGGTCGGGCACCACTCCAGGGCCGTCGGGTGAGGGTAGGGGGAGGGGAGGTTTTCAGGGGAATGGTCCCGCAGGAGGGGAAGGAGGAGGAGGAGGGGGAGGGTTTCAAAGAGGAGTAGGGGGTGAGGTCCGACGGCGCAACGTGGCGCAGATCCGATGGGCTGGGGAGGGGTCCCCTCCAGCCAGGGAACAGGTCTTGAGGATGGTCCTTGGGCTGGGGTTTCCCCCAGGAGATCTCTACGCCTTTATCCACATGAACAACACCATTGAATATGATGTTAGTTTCATGCTGAGACCGGGGCGGGAGATTTTCTGGTACCGATACCAGCAGCAGAGGGGGCAGGGAGGGTGGGCTGACTTTCGTGTTGTGCCTATCTCTCGCCAGGGGACGGTACCTGTGACCATCCTATCCAGGAATGAGTCGCTCCCAGGGCAGGACATCCAGTTTTGGTTGTCGCGCCATGCGGTGCTTCTCGCACCCCTGGTTAAGGGCGCTGGGCCCCTAGGGGTGTGGGACGGGTCGTGGAAGGGCAGGATCCGTTTGCGTGAGGTGGGAAACGTGGTGCAGCACGTGCCCTCGGCCGGTTTCCTCGGTCGGGATCGCATCTTGTGCTATTACCCTGGGCAACCCCGCGAGTGTCACCGCTGTGGCTCATTCCGCCATTTGAGCATGAACTGTCCCGAGCAGGTCTGCACCCGTTGTGGTGGACGGGGTCACGCTTCGGCCGGGTGTCTGCTAATTCGGTGTAACCTTTGCGGGGAGTTGGGCCACCCCTTTGCCCGCTGCCCCTCCGCGTCACACAATGGACCGGGGGGGGTTGCCGTCACTCCACCTCGGGCTCCTGTGCGGGAGGAGGCTATGGAGGCCCCTCTCCCTCAGAGGAAACCGGGGGCCCTAGTGCAGAGGAGTCCATCGAGCCGAGGGAGCCACCAGGGGGAGGGGATTCGGGTAGGAAGGAGGAGAGGGTTGATGTGGTGGAGGTTAATGTAGCACGACAGGATAGTGGGTTGAGGGTGGTGCCACCTGAGGAATGGACTACGGTCCCTTCCAAGGGTGGCAAGTCCAAAAGGAAGAAACGGGAGACATCCCCGTTGCTGGATGCAGAGCCCGTGTTGGACATCAACCGTTTCGTCTTTTTGGCCGCTGATGCGGCTGAGGCGGATGAGGGCTTGCCTGTGGAAGCAGGGCTTCCTGTGCGGCGCTCGGAGCGGTTAGCGGCGGGGGCGGCCCCTCTTCCTCAGCGGCGACCTTCAAAGGTGCAGAAGGCGCGCCGCAGTCAGGGTCCTCCAATCAAGGGGGATACTGGCGCCCGACGGGTGAGGGAGGATGGCCTTGTACCCCCGCAGTTGGGTTCGGGGCCTTCGCAGGAGCCCCCTGCTGACCCGGCCGCCCTGGCCTCCCCCGCGGGGGTGGGCACTGTCGTATTGTCTCAGTCTTTGTCCGGGGAGGGGGGGCTGCACAGGTGGTGGACCCCACGGAGGAGGTCATTCCTCCGACCCCTGACCCGTTTGTGCCTCCTCATCCCGTGGGGGCTGGGTCTGCCCTCGCGACAGCTTTGCCTGGTGGTCCCGGGGGCGCCAGCACCTCCTGGGGTGATAGGGTTGAGCGGGAGGAGGAGGAGATCCTCGAGGTGGTCGACGTGGACCAGGAGGAGTCGCTCCAGCTCGCGGGCTTGTCCTGCAAGCGGGATTCTGGGGATCCCGGGGTTGGTGAGAAGAGGAGGAAAGGGTCACTGCACTCGAAATAGGCATGGCGTGCACTCCTGCGTTCTCGTGCGCCACCATCAACGTGGCCAGCATTTTCTCAGACCAGGCGCGGGCTACGGCCTATGATTTTCTTTCTACGAGTGGGCTGGATGTCATCTTCTTGCAGGAGACCAGGCTCACCTCGCTCGCTAGCCTTCATCGGGCGAAGCGGGAGTGGAGGTGGGGCCCTTCGTACTGGTCCCTTGCGGCACAGCCCTACGCAGGAGTGGCGGTTTTGTTCACGTCTAACTGATTTCAGGTGCAGTACGTGTGGGAACTGGAGCAGGGCCGGTGTCTGCTTTTAGATGGCTACTGCGGGCCCCATCGGTTTCGTTTCGTGGTGGTCTACGGCCCCCAGTCTAAGTTGGCGCGGAAGACCCTGTTCGGGGTTATCCGCCCCTACTTACACACCTCCCGTTTGGTGGTCCTTGCCGGGGATTTTAACACCACCACCTTTTTGCAGGACCGAGGGGGGGAGCGTTGCCCACCCAGTTACGAGGGCCTCTTTTTGGCCGAGATGACCCGGACGGCTGACCTCGTGGATGTTTTCCACCGGGCCTTTCCTAGGTCGCCGGGGTTCACCTACTACCATGGGACCTGCAGGAGTCGTATCGATCGGATATATGTGAGTGCCCGGGTGGAGTGTTCCCCTCCGCAGTTGCAGGCGGTTGACTTTTCGGACCACCGCGTCCTCTCTGTGTCCTTCCTGGCCAACCACGAGGAGCTTAGCAGGGGTCCTGGCCTGTGGCGACTGAATGTGCAGTTGTTGGCAACATCAGAGGTGGTCCAGGAGTTCTTGGCCTTTCTCGCAGACCAGGAGACCCTGCTGAGTGTTTTTCCTTCCCGTGGCGCCTGGTGGGATGAGGTGAAGACGCGTGCCCGACAACTCTTCCGTTCCCGGGGTACCTCCATGGCTCGATCCCGCTACCTCACCTACACTGTCCTCCGGAGGTCGCTGGATCGTTTGGTATCCCGAGGGGCAGCGCGGGAGGAGGTTGAAGAGGTGCGTGTCCAGCTCCGTGGCCTGCTTTACGATCGCCATGCCTCCCTATGCTTCGAGGGGGCGGCCGGTGGGGGCGCCACTCCAGACCCTTTCCGGACTTGCAGGGAGAGGGTTCAGCGTCGGGAGGTCATGGCCCTGCAGGGCGAGGACGGTACCATTCATACCTCCCAGGAGGACCTTTTGCGGATAGTGGGGGAATACTTCTCGGACCTGTTTGGGGATCGCCCCGTGGACCTCACCCATATCCGAACGTACCTGGGCCTTCCCCCGGTGTATTCAGCTGTGGTCCAGGCACAGGTTGATGCACTCGCTGCTCCGATTCAGCAGGTGGAGGTGGAGAGGGCGATTCGTGCCATGCTGTTGGGGAAGGTGCCTGGTCACGATGGGCTCCCTGTGGAGTTCTATCGCACTTTCATTGCCCAGCTGGCCCCCTTCCTGACCTCCCTGTTTCAGGAGATCATGGACACGGGGTATCTCCCGCGGTCATTTCGCGAGTCTGTCCTGCTGCTGCTCTCCAAGGGGAAGGACGATAGCTCCTTGGACTTCTGGCGGCCGCTCTCTCTTCTGAACGCGGACCGGAAGATCCTGGCCAAGTGTTTGGCCAACCGACTGGTGGAGGTGTCCGGCGATTTGCTGTCCCCTTCCCAGTATTGTTCCGTTCGGGGGAGAGGGGTTCTGGACGCTGTCGCCACAGTCCGGGAGATGGTGGAAAGAGGCCGGTCGCTCCAACGGGACCACTGGTTGGTCTCCTTGGATCAGTCCAAAGCCTTTGATCGAGTCAGTCACCGGTACCTGTGGGTGGTGCTCCAGCACTTCGGCCTCCCCGCAGGTTTCCTCTTTGTCGTGCAGGTGCTGTACCGAGGGGGGGTGAGCTTCCCGTTTATTAACGGGTGGCTCGGACGGCCATTTGGTGTTGCCTCGGGGGTGCAGCAGGGGTGCCCTTTGAGCCCCCTGCTGTATGTTTTCTCCCTCGACCCCTTCCTCCGGAGATTGTCCTCAGGTGGGTTGCGGGGACTGGAGGCGCCCGGTGCGCCCCCGGTGTCCGTCGTTGCTTACGCTGACGACATCTCAGTTTACGTGGACGGCACTGATGGGGTAGAGGCCCTGCGAGAGGCCGTGGAGGAGTACTCGGAGGTAGCCCATTCTGTTGTAAACCACAGCAAGTGCCAGACGCTGTGGTTGGGCTCCTCGGAGGCCTCCCCGCCTTCCTGCGCCCCCTTTCCTCCTCCCGTGGGGGAGGTCCGCGTTTTGGGCCTCGTCTTCAGGTCGGAGGACTGTGCGGAGTCCAATTGGGACCGTTGTCTCGAGACTGCACGGTGTCGGGTGCTGCGGTGGAGGGGGTGGAGGTGTACGTACGAGGAGAAGATCAAACTCCTCGGGACGTTTCTGCTTCCTCTCTTTCTGCACGTGGCCACGGTCTTCGTTCTTCCGTTGTCCCGTCAGGCGTCTGTTTGTGCCGTCTTTTTCTGTTTTCTGTGGGGTAACCGCTTGAA
This sequence comes from Ichthyophis bannanicus, assembly GCA_033557465.1. NCBI lineage: Eukaryota > Metazoa > Chordata > Amphibia > Gymnophiona > Ichthyophiidae > Ichthyophis > Ichthyophis bannanicus. Next base: position 247,371,597 of record CM066040.1, on the reverse strand, counting down.
CCCTGTCCAGCGCAACATCGTCTGCCTGGATCGGGGAGAGGGTGGTTTGGGTATGTTGCACCCCGTTGTCTTCGTGCCAGTCTTGTCTATGGCGTTTCACTTAGGTAGGATGAGGGAAGGGGGTGGGGTTTGGTGGGTGGCCTCCTATCGGGAATGGTTCTCCCGCTTCTGGGAGCAGTGGGAGGGGGCGTGCTCGGTCCCACGTGTGCGCCGGAGAGGGGAACAGGCCCCATCGTACGTATTTGTGATGGTGGGGCTCATTCGGCGGTGGGGGGTGACCGACCCGCTCGCCCAGTCCTTGGGGCGGAAAGGATTATACCGGATGGTACTCACCTCTCACTATCAACCACGGTGGGCCCTGCGGGACTGTCCGGCGGATGTGATGCAGCGGGGCCTTCGGCTGTTGAAGGTTCGGGATGTAGCCTGGTTGTCTTTCCACGGGCGTTTGTACGTGAGGGACAACCTCAAGTACAGGTCACAGGCCGAGCGGGTCTGTCCGAGGGCCGGGTGTGAGGGGCAGGCGGAGACCATGGACCATTTCCTCCGGCAGTGCCCCTTCAACGTGGAGGCCTGCCGGTTGGTGTCCGCTGCTCTTCACCTGCGCGACCTTTCCCTCCTCACGTATGCGGAGTGGGTGTACGGGGCCTGGTCCTTTCCTCTAAGGCAGGACTCCGGGACCCTCTACCTAGTCACGGCTGTAGTGCGCTACCACCTGTGGCAAGCGCGCTGTCATGTCTCGACCCGGGGGTTGGTCCTGCCCCTCGACGAGGTGGTGCGGGACATTCTGGAGGAAGTGTCCAGCATGGCGCAACGCGAAAGGCGGGTGGTGGAGGTCCATCGTTGGGAGCGTCTGTGGCGTCACCTCACCCTCCGCCCCCCATGAGGGGGAGGGGTTCCCTGGGGTTTTTCTTCCCTGTTAGAGGTTAGGGGTTTTGTTTTTGTCTCCCGGGTGGAGGAGGGAGGTGAGACAGGAGGGGGGGGGGGTTTAGTCCCTGGGGTTTCTTCCTAGGTTTAGGGATCTGGGGTTGCTTTCCTTCCGGTGGGGGGAGGTGGGTTTGCACTAGGGCTGGGGGGGTTGTTGGCCACTTGTCCGCTCTCCCTCTCTCTCCCTGGGGGATGTTTGTTTTCGTTTTCTCCCTGGAGCAGGTGTGTGTTTGTTTTGTTTTGTTTTTGTGTTTCTGCGCATCCCGCTCCGCTGTTTCGGCCGATAGGGTTGGGTTATTGTGTTCATTTATTGATTTGTATAATGGTTTTGTTTCTGGTGGGTTTTCGTTGGGGACGGCACATGCCTGTATGTTTCTGTTTAGGGGGGTGGGGTTTTCTTTATTTATGGGGAGGGTGGGGGTGGGGTAGGGATTGGGGTGTGGGCGGAGGAGATGTTGCTCCTTTGTGGGGACGGGGGTGGGAAAGGGGCAATGCGTTTTGTTTTTGTGGGTGTGAGTGAGGGCTTGGCAGCCCTGATGGACATTTGGGACATTGGACTGTGCTGGGATTGTTGTGGGTGGTTGGGGGTGGGCTTTGTATGGACATTGCATTTCTGTTGGACTGCTGCGGGTTGCTGTTGGGGGGTTGGGACAGACATTGGACATGCTGAACTATTGCGGGTTGATGATGTCGGGGGGAAGGGGCACGTGTGCTGGTTGTTGGGTTTGGTGGTGGGGAGGTGGGTCACGGGGGGTGGAGATACTTGTTTTGTGCTATGTCGGGGGGTGGGGGTTTTGGGGGGGTGTGGGATTTGGTTGGGGTGCTTGTTATTGTTTTTGTTTTTGCTTTTTGGTATGTCTTTTGTTGCTTGTTTAATAAATTCAAAATTTCCATCCTTTGGTAGTTAAGAAGATCTTCCTGAAATGGGGACTTCCATCCATAGATCTCTTTGCCAGTCCACTGAACAAACAGCTGCCAAAGTTCTGCTCCAGGCAACCACATCCTCTGCGGATAGCAGCAGATGCTTTTCTGATTCCCTGTTCTCCGGGCCTCCTGTATGCGTTTCCTCCCACGCCCTTGGTGGCCCGAACCCTCTTCAAAATTCTTCAGGACAAGGCCTCGGTCCTACTGGTGGCTCCCAGGTGGCCGAGACAGCCTTGGTTTCCACTTCTGCTTCAGCTGGCAGTGGATCCCCCACTGCCTCTGGGGTTGCAGCCCAACCTTCTCTCTCAGGATCAGGGTTCCCTTCTGCACCCCAATCTCAAAGCTCTCAATTTGATGGCCTGGAGGCTGCAAGGGTAGTTTTGGCTCCCTGGGGCCTACCTCAGGAAGTTGAGGAGGTTGTCCTAGCCTCTAGGAAACAGTCCACTAGGAAAACCTATGCTGTGAAATGGAAAAGTTTTCTGTGTGGTGTCAGCTATGTACAGAAGATCCCTTCTCCTGTACTGTACCAGTAGTGCTTCAGTATTTACTGCACTTATCAAATCAGGGACTTAAGTCCAACTCTGTTCGGGTCCACCTCTCAGCTCTAGCAGCTCACCACTCACTGGTGGAAGGACATTCTCTGTCGGTTCACCCCTTGGTGTCCCGGTTTCTCAGAGGCTTGCTCTTGCTCAAGCCTCCCATCCGTCCTCCTGCTCCTGAGTGGGAGTTGAATGTGGTCTTGCAGCAACTGACTCGCCCACCTTTTGAGCCGATGGCTACTTGCCCTCTATGCTTCCTGTCCTGGAAGACACTTTTCTTGATAGCCCTAACCTCGGCCAGGCGAGTGAGTGAGCTTCAGGCCCTGGTCTGTGACAGGCCTTACACCCGCTTCTATAGGAACAGGGTAGTCCTTAGGACTCATCCAAATTCCTCCCAAAGGTTGTCTCCTCCTTCCACCTTAACCAAGAGGTGGTTCTTCCAACATTCTTCCCTAGGTCTCATGCAAGCCAGGCTGAAGCAGTTCTGCATACCCTGGACTGTAGGAGGGCCTTATCCTTCTACCTTGACATAGGAGAGCTACTCAGCTCTTCATTTCTTTTGACTCTAATAATTTGGGGTTAGCTGTGTCCAAGTGTACCTTGTCCACCTGGGTAGCTGACTGTATCACCTGGGCTTACAGGGCGGCTGACCTTCCTTTGCAGGGTCGGGTCACGGCCCATTGTGTCAGGGCAATGGCTGCCTCAGTGGCTCACCTCCGCTCTGTACCTTTGGTGGACATCTGCAGGGCTGCAACTTGGTCCTCAAGCCAGACTTTTGCAGCCCATTACTGTCTGGAGAGGGAGTCCCGTAGGGACAGTGCTTTTGACCAGGCAGTACTCCGGAATCTCTTTGAGGTTTAGGCAACGCCTGCCCTCCAGCCCTCCGTTGGGCTACCGGTGGAGGTTCTTTCAGTGAAAAGCCTTTCTTTGATGCTGGGACTAGAGGGAGTTCTCTTGTTCAGCCTGGGTTCCCTGGTAGCCCAGAGCTAGGGAGTCACCCATATGTGAGGACTGACTTCCTGCTTGGTCCTGGAGAAAGAGTAGTTACTCACCTGTAACAGGTGTTCTCCAGGAGCAGCAGGAATCAGTCCTCACAACCCTCCCTCCTCCCCTTGGAGTTGCAGTTGTACATAGTTTATTTTTACATTTTTGTGTGCTGTTTTTAGCTATGTCATTTGACTGAGCAAGATGGCACCTTTAGGCGGGAAGGGAACCGCGCATGCGTGCCTGCATTCCCAAAAGCTTTCATGGAAAGCTGGGGAAATGCTCCACAAGGGCTCCATCGACGTCGATGTCACCCATATGTGAGGACTGATTCCTGCTGCTCCAGGAGAACACCTGTTACAGGTGAGTAACTACTCTTTCTTCCCTAGGTGCATAACTTTGCACTTGTCCACATTAAATTTCATCTGCCATTTTGATGCTCAGTCTTCCAATTTATCAAGATCCTCTTGCAATTTTCCACAATCCTTTTGGGTTTTAACAACTTTAAATAGTTTTGTGTCATTTGCAAATTTGATAACCTCACTCGTTATTCCACTTTCCAGGTCATTTATGAATATGTCAAAAAGCAGCGGACCCAGCACAGATCCCTGGGGTACACCACTATTCACCTTTCTCCATTGGGAAAATTGGCCATTTAGCCCAACCCTCTGCTTTCTATCTTTTAACCCGTTCCTGATCCACAGTAGTACACTGCCTCCTATCCCATGACTCTTTAGTTTTGCTAAAAGTCTCTGATGAGGGACCTTGTCAAAGGCTTTCTGAAAGTCCAGATACACTATATCAACCGACTCACCTTTGTCCACCTGTTTATTCACACCTTCAAAAAAACATAACAGATTAGTAAGACAAGATCTTCCTTGTCTAAAGCCATGTTGGCTGTCTCCCATTAGGTTGTGACTATCTACACGCTGAGTAATTTTATTCTTTATGATGGTTACTACCATTTTTCCCGGTACTGACGTCAGGCTCACCGGTCTGTAGTTTCCCATATCACCCCTGGAACCCTTTTTAAAAATTGGTGTTACATTGGCGATCCTCCAATCTTCAGGTATTAGAGATGATTTTAATGATAGTTCACAGATTACTAATAGCAGGTCTGCAATCTCATATTTCAGTTCTTTCAACACCCTTGGATGTATACCATCCGGCCCAGGTGATTTGCTACTCTTCAGTTTATCTAATAGTTGTAATACATCTTCCCGATGTATCGATATTTCCTTCAATTCTTCCGCAACTTTAAATACCACTTCAGTCATGGGTAACATCCCTACATATTCCTCAGTAAAGATCGAAGCAAAGAATTCATTCAGTCTCATTCAACATGTTTTGTGATTCTTTTAACCTTCGCTTTAGGTCCATAAGGGGATTCCTCTCCGGCTCTACCCACTGTTCTTTTAAGATATCAGGGACTCCTCTAGGAGGATGCCTATATAACAATTCAAATGGGGAGATGCCCAATGAGGTCTGAATAGACTCCCGGCAAGCAGTGAGGGAAAAGGGTAGCAACTGATCCCATTGAGTAATTGCCCTCTAACCCTCTTCTTAACATAGCTTTCAAAGTTTTATTGAACTGCTCTACCAGCCCATTTGTCTGAGAATGGTAGGCGAAAGTTTTCAGATGGACTATGTCAAAAGCCTCCCATATTTGCCTGAGGCGGTCAGACATGAAAATGGTACCCTGATCTGTCAGGACTTCCCTCAGGAAGCCTATTTCACAGAAGAGCTTAATGAGCTCACTAGCTATGACCTTAGCCGAGATAGTCCACAAGGGGACAGCCCATGGAAACCGAGTGGCTTGATCCATGATGACCAATATGTATGCAAAACCTCAAGGGGTTTTGATAAGTGGTCCCACGATGTCCATGGCTAGCCTAGTTACCGGCTCCTTCATAACGAGTAAACTGGAGGTACACCGGGGCTAGGCGAGAGGGTGACACCTGATGGCACTGAGGGCAGGAAGAACAATACCGGGCTATCTCCCTATAAACCCCCGGCCAGTAAAACCTCTATCTGCTGCAAGATACCCTGAATTCCCTTCTGCCCTGACAGAGGATGGTCGGGGCTAGTTTTAAGACCAGGTCTTTAAAGGTCTGAGGAACCACTAATTGTCTCTTCCTCCCGAGATCGACGGGGTCTGGGCTGTCCCTGTACAGAATTCCCTGTTCTAGAACAAACCCAGGGAAACCAGCCTTCATGGGCTCACGAGCTTGCTCATATGCCCTATCACGGACCGGATCGGCCTTTTGTTCATGCAAGAAGGAAGGAAACCACTTTATCAGTTCCTCTGGTGCCCACGACATCTCCTGCCTGGCCCTGACATTCACCCTCCCTTGGGCTCTGTCTATTCGCCTCTCTCCTGCGGTCGGTCTTCTCTTTTCTCTTTTTTCCCGGGGCCGCTATCATGTCTCCTGAAAAGGGGAAAATTTGAGATGGGGTCTGCTCCTCTTTTCCTGAGGGAACTTCTTCCCTGACGCTTTGGAAGCATGTGGAAACCAGCCCTTCCATTCCCTGCAGACATCGCATAAAGGAAGGCCAATCCTCCCCTAACACTAGGGGATGGGGTAACCTGGGGAGCATCGCCAAAGGGATTGTCTTACTAAAACCGGGACTCTTAACATGCAGGTCATACACAGGTTAGGAGGTGGAAGCCTCATGAACATACTGGATCCTTACAACCCCTCTATATCTATCATCGTTTTCCCGGAGTCGGGTTCTTATGATCTCCCAGAGCTTTCAGGAGATCATGCTCTGTTTGGCCCCCGAGTCCAATAGGGCTTCGGTGGGGACGCCCTCTATGGAAACCTCTTGGAGAAAAACTTTTCCCAGCCCTCCCTTTATGCTTCCCACCAAACCAAACTGGGCCTTACAATCTCTCTTCAAAATGCCCCCTCTTTTAGGGAGATTTTCTCTTTCCCATTTTCCCTCCCGGGGTCCACTACCCAGATGGCCTGTGTCTTTGCTGATGGAGAGGTTCTAGGGGAAACCCCCGGGCAGGATTGGGCAAGCTGTGTCTCGAGATACAACTCAACCACCCAGGTAGCTTCCTGTGTGGATTGGCATCCCTGCTTTATAAGCCACCCCCTTACTTCCCTGGGAACTGTAAAGAGAAACTGCTCTAATACTATGTCCTCTATTATTTGGGTGGTTGTCTTACCCTCGGAGTCTAGCCATTTGTTTGCCAGGTCTCTTAACCTCTGAACACGGGCCCTGAGTCTCTCATCTTTGGCTAGCAGGGTTTCCCTAAAGGCTCTTCTACAGGAATCCTTTGTTAGGCCAAACCTGTCTTTGATGGCCACTTTAATGGCTGCGTAATTCATGGCCTGTATAGGGGGTAAAGTTCTTTACACAGCCAAGGCTTCACCAGTTAAAGAGATGGCTAATCTGATGATCCATTGTTCTGGTGGCCAACCCACTGCAGTAGCTACCCTTTCAAAAGTCCCCAAAAAATCTTCTCTGTTATCTGTGTCTGCCAATTTCCCGAAAGCAAAGAGTCCATAAGGTTGTAATCCTACTCCATTACCGTGTGCACCTGCAAAGTCCGGCACTGTGGGCGGTCCGCCTCCTTTTTCTCCAGTCGCAGCCTTGAGGTACCCCTGCAGCAAGTCCAAGAGGGGGCGCTGCCGTTCCTGCGTGGTGGCCAAGGTGGCTTGCTGTGCCCTCAGGATTCGTTCTGCTGCTTCTGAAACTGGGCTGCCATCCACTGGAATACTTCCTTGGGATCCATAGGGTACTGTCCTGCAATGAGAAAAAAAAGAAAAGGAACCAAGTGTGGTCCTCTAGGCGTCTGCCTAAGCCCTCGTACTGCATGCCTTCTCACTTCTATTCAGACAGTTTCACCTCCTCTGCATATCCCAGTAACAGCAAAGCCTGCCCCAGGTACCCTTACTGGGCATGTCTGCTGATAATCACCTGGGCTGAGAAGTTGGAGTCCGTCCTGCATCCGGGTTCCAAGCATCGCAACTCCGCTGGATTCCTGGCCAATGTACCACTATGAAGCTGCGGAACAGGTTCCGGAGACAACTGAAGCACTTGGTCCACTGACCTGGATCGCAAAGTCCAAATCCAGTTTGGGTATTGCAGGAAAACACCAAAGCAAGTTTCTTTAGGTTCATAATAAGTTCCAGCAAACAATCTGGTGGCCCACACCTCTAAAAACCCTGGTCTTCGCTTAGCTCCAGGGCCGAGCGTGGCCTCTCTTCCTCAAAGCCAAACAGTTCAGGAGAATAATGAAAACAAAGTTACAAGTAGTCCTGTTAAACCACCAGGCTTTAAACCTTTTTCAGATCAAAGCAGTGTTACTCCACTGCTCAGTAAGCAACAATATAGCAGCCCCTCCCTTCCCCCTTCCAGCTTCACTGTCAATTGATTGAACCTGCCCCAGGGCTAAACCTTCACTGCTTCATCAAAAGTATCTCCATGGGTTCCAGGGCCTTGTTCTCTTCGTAGCCGTGAGCTTCCATGGGTTCTTCCTCCTCAGGTCCACTGCCCCCTTCCCTTAGAATTCTGGGAACATTTCTAGGGCCTGACCATGTGACCATCCCCTCCTCCAGCCTCTCTTTGGTTCCAAGGTATAGTTCCTGGTGAGCCAGGGATACTGAGCCAGCTCTGGATCCTGTAGTATATCAATGGACTGATTCAGCTCCTGCCCAGCAGGGGATGTGGAAGGATTCAACCTCGCCTCCAGGGACCAGGCCGGGGCTTTATTGAACTAGCTGGCTCTGGGCTTTCCCTGGGATTGTAAGTGAGCTTGCACTATTCCAAAGATACCTCTCCCATGGTTATCTCCTCTTCTTGCCCCATCAGACTTCCGCTCAGCTTTACAAACCCTCACAACACCCCACACTGACTATTGCAACTCGGTATATCAGGGACTCCCTAAATCAACACTTCAGTCTCTTCAAATGGCTCTTCATACGGCTGCAAGGACCATTACACATACATCCAAGTAAGAAAACATCACCCTCATCCTCAAACACCTCCACTGGCTCCCTCTGCAAAGCAGAATACTCTACAGGATCCTGCTAATGACTCACAAAGCCCTATACCACCTGTCATCCACCCACCTCAGCACCCTCATCACCCCACAACAATCAAACAGATCCCGGAGAACCTCCTTCGTGAATACACCCCCCAAACTATAGCACCCAGCAAGCTTGTGCCAGAGTCTTTGAATTCTATGCCCCATTTACCTGGAACTCCGTCCCGTCCAGATAAGAAACACCAGAGACCTCCTAACCTTCCACAAACTCCTCAAGACTCACCTCTTCATCCTCCACTTTGCTTCCCCCCCCCCCCCCACCAAACACCAACAACTGAACACCATTCCTAATCTGTGCCTAAAACCCAACATTACAAAAGTATATAGACAGCTCACAAGCACATACATAGCCAATATATCAAGCATACAAGAATGCATGGATAGATCGTCAACCTGTACATAGTTAATCATCCCAATTGCCCCACCCTTGTTTACTGTACAAAGTTGCCTGTTCTAATGTAAACATTCCTTATATTATCTCCAGTTCACTGTAAACTGCTTTGACCATTGCGAAAACGGTATATAAACTTAGCCAAATAAATAAATATAAATAAATAAATACAAATCAGGTTGGTGACTGTCACAATGTAAAAGGGCTTTTGTAAAATTACCTCTGAGGTTACATGCATCAAAGTACACAGAGTGACAAGAAGGCGTGCGCTCTTACATGACCAGCATGTAGGTGTGTTCTGGAGCATGGGCATAGTCACAGTTTAGATGCATATTTTATAAAATATCAGCCTACACATAGACTTTACATTCTAACATTTGCGCCTGCTCCTAAGCAGGGGTAAAGGTCTACTACTCCAATCTAGCCATGATTTCTGCTAGGTTGACTCTAGTATTTTATAAAAACATATGAAGGCGCATTTTAGGAGATGGAGAGGGAATTAAGATGTCTAGAATGGGATATGAAAATTCCCGCTCTATCATACAAACGCAGAGCCTCTTGTAAAATACGTATAAGAATGAGCAGAAGTGTATGGAGATTTCTCACTGTGTCCAGGAGGAGCAGCGATTTTAAAAAGCTCCATGTGGGAAAATGTGGAGGGTAATTGTATAACAGGGCACCATGGGTAGGCACCATCTTATAAAGGCAAGTAGGCACCTACTGAGTGGAGGAGTGGTTAGAGCAGCAGCCTAGTACCCAAGAGAATACAGGTCAATTCCCACTGGCACTGCTTGTGACCTTGGGCAAGTCACTTCATCCTCCATTGCTTTGAAGAAAAGGCCTACCTATCTACTTCCAGTCAGCATTAACTTGATGGCATTTAAAAAACAAAGGCACTTGCTTGTCTTTATAAAATGCTAGTGTATGCGACATAATGCTCAGCCACACTGCAGATGCAGACATTTATACCAGCCCTAAAGTTGGTGTAAATTTGCGCACCTATATTTTTCAAGTATGTGCATAAATTATCGAATTTTATACCTATGCAAATACTTGTGTGCTCTGCCCACACTCCACCCAGGTGCTTGCCTGCCAACAAATATGTGTCTTGATGCCAAAGTGCATACTTTTTACACTGGTTAGTATTTTATAACTGATCATTTACATGCACATTTGGCCATGTAAGATTACTTCCAAAGCATACAGTTTCCCCCAAATTGTATATGGGAGCAGTTTTTTAAAATCACTGCTCTTGACAGCATCCATCCCCCTCACACCCAATCCCCTCCTATGCCAGCAGCACATATCACCCCCCCCCCCACCTCGCCGCTAATCTCCCATAACATCACTGACCCCTTCAGATCCCCTCCCAGCATCATTGACCTCTTCCAAAACTTTCCTACTTCCATCACACACCCACTTGTGACCCCCTGACACCCCCCCAACAGCCTGAGCCCCCCAAATCAGGCCACCTCAAGTAAGCACCCCCCCTTCCCCCCCCCCCCAACGATTCAACCCCTAGCCCTTAGCAGGGATCTCTGATGTCTAGTGGGGAGCAGGAGCAATCCCCATTTGTTCCTGGATTCAAAATGGCACTTGTGAATCCTGGTGGTAGTCTCATGGGTACTACCACCAAGGATCTAGCTGCCAAATAAGCTTGACCTCTAGGAGAAGTACCATGAGACTACAGCTAGGGGTTGCAGGTACTATTTTGAATCTGGGACTTCAAAAGAGTTGGAGCAATTGCGGATTGCTTCTGCTCCCCATTAAGAAGTGGGGGTGACATTAGGGTTGGGGCTTGTCTTGTGGGGGAGCCAGTCACGGGATTCTAGCTGTCAGGGGGGTATCTGGGAGTTCCTTTGTTTTGGGGAGGTCACAAGGGACAAGTGATGTTGGGTGAGGCATGGAAAGGCTTAGTGATCTCAGGAGTGGTATTGAAAGGGGGTGATGGGTGTCATAAGGGGGTGAGGGGATAATTGAGGAGGTAGATTTGGCATTTGCACTTGTCCCTGCAAGCAAGCACTTATGGGTGCCTTATAGCAGATGTAAATCTCAAGGGATTTATTTCGATATCCATAAGTATTCCTTTGTAAAATGCAGAATATATCTAAATAGTTTAGGCCCTCCCAAACTAGAGTTTCTCTACGCTCCAACCACTCCTCCTTGCAACCTCTGCAGGATGTAGATCACCACGTGTAAATAGCAGCTTTCTAAAATCCTAATTTGCACATTTATTTATTATTTATTTATTTATTTAGCATTTCTTTTATACCGCACTATTAACATCAGTGCGGTGTACATCAAAACAGAACATATACATTGCAGGCTAACTGCAATGTATTCACATTTGAACAGAGATTGAAACTTGGATAAACAAGGGCAAAACATCAACAGTTATTACATTGTCAAGTATCTACAGTTATTTACATGGTGAGTGTATTTCCCTATCAAGTCTACACCAAAAAGTATCTTGTGAATAGCTGTAATGCTTTAGGGCCTTCCTGAATTGGGTTAAGTTGGTGATAACTCTCATGTCTGGGGGGAGGGCATTCCAGGCTCTGGGAGCATAGATGCTGAAGGCTCTGTTAGTTGTTTATTTATTTAAAAGTCTTTTCTATACCACGCTCTTCAAATCAGCTCGGTTTATTTTATTTATTTTATTTATTTACATTCTCTTATATACCGCACTATTCGGCATCAGCGCGGTTCACATCGAACAAAAATCTCAGTACAATCAACATGCATGAGTTTACAGATAACAAGGGAAGGAACTTGGATCAAACGGGGAAACTATATACAGACTATTTACAGATGTGGTATAACTAAATAGTAACATGTTACTAGTAACAGGTGCTAGGAATATATTCACTTGTTATATGGAATCAGCCAAGCATGCTATTGTTTCACAGATAACGGAAACTTTGTCCATGAGTAAGGAGAAACCATACTGGACTTACATAAAACAGGGTAGAAAAACTTGGGTTGAACTGGGGAAACTATCTACATACTCTAGGCTAAGGCAGGTTACCGTCTTAGCTTGCTATCTGTATGCTCCTGCTGGGAGAAAGCGGTGCTATTGTGTGGTGCTGGTGTCGTGTGTGGTAGTTGGGATGGGGTGACTGTTATGGTGTCTGTGGGAGGGTAGTTGCTGGGTGGTACCGTAATGCAGTAGAAAGAGGTGGTGCTTGAGTGCTTTCCTGAACTGGATGAGGTCTGTGATTGCACGGATGTCAGGTGGGAGTGCGTTCCAGCATGAGGGAGCATAAAACACGAAGGCCCTCTTTCTTGTTGTCTGTGAGCATTTTGTGATTTTGCTGGGAATGGATAGGGTATTGGCTGTGACTGATCTTCGGGTTCTGTTTGGAGGAGTGGGGTGGATGAGGTCGGTGATGGAAGGGGATGTGAGACTGTTGATGGCTTTGAAGGTGATGAGGAGGATCTTGAAGGTGAGTCTAGAGTGGACTGGCAGCCAGTGGAGGTGCTTCAATATTGGTGTTATGTGGTCCATCCTGGCGGCGCCATGCAGTATTCTGGCTGCTGCGTTCATAGCCAGCTGTAGTGGATTCAATGTGCTCTTCGGTAGACCATGTAGATTGGCATTGGCATAGTCGAAGTGGGGGATGACTAAGGCCTGATAGATTGTCCTGAAGTCATCTGGTTCCAGTAGGGGGCATAGGTGACGGATTGTGCGAATCTTGAGATATACTGCGTTAACGGTGTTGTTTATATGTGTTTTCATATCAAGCTGTTGATCGAGCGTTACCCCTAGGTAGCATATTGTGGGCCTGGTTTGGAGCTCTGCGCCTCTTATTTTTAGTGCATTTGGTGGAGTGAATGATTGGTCTCTGGTGATGAGTAGAGCCTCAGACTTCTTGTGGTTTATTCTTAAGTTTTGGGAGTGGAGCCAGTCAGTTGTAGCGTCAAAGCAGGCAGTTAGCTGTGAGAGGTCCGGCTGGTCTGTGGCAAACGGCATGTAGAGTAACACGTCGTCTGCATACATAAAGCATGAGATGCCGAAGGAGCGGGCGATAGCGCAGATGGGCTGCATGTATATATTGAAAAACAGCGCTGAGAGGGAAGATCCCTGTGGGACACCCTGTTTTTGCTGGAATGGTTTGGATGTCGTGCGTCCTGTCCTTACATGCTGCCACCTGTCTGAGAGGTAAGATTCACACCATCTCAAGGCTGAATCCTGTATCCCCTTCTCTGCCAGACGCTCTATGAGCAGCACATGGTCAACAGAGTCAAAGGCTGCGGAGATGTCGAGGAAGATTAGAGCATAGCCACTTCTGGGTTTATCTAGTCCGGTCGTTAGTGTGTTGAAGAGGATGGTTAGAAGCGTCTCGACACCGTGTGCTTCTCTGAAACCGTGTTGGCATGGGTCTAAGGGTGCAGCGGTCTCAATGTGGTTCTGGATTTGGTGTAGGACGATTTTTTTGATTATTTTGACCATTAGTGGGATACTTGAAATTGGCAGATATGAATCGACTTTCTGGGGGTCCAGTTTGCTGTTTTTTAGGAGCGGTCTAATGGATGTTTGTTTCAGACTTTGTGGGAAAGCTCCTGTGGTGAAGGAGAGGTGGATGAGTTTGGTAAGGAATGGGCTGAGTTCCTTACGCAGTGACTTTATCCAGAATGCAGGGCAGGGATCGTTGGGAGCTGTGGTGGTGTTAATCGAGTTGATGGTATCTTCGATGTTCTTCGCTGATGGTGAGGAGAAGGTGGATAGTGGAGATAGATGGTGTGGTCTGTTCAAAGGGGTGGGTGATGTCGTTTTGACGGTCTGAATTAGCTTTGATTAGAGGTAATCTGCGTATTCTTGTGGTTCTGGCGTGCTGTGTTGTGTGTGGGAAGATTCCTTTGTGAGGGACTTTACTAAGTTGAATAGATCCTTCGGTTTGTTTATGGATCGTTGCAGTAGTTCTGCGTGATAGCGTCTCATTGATTCGGCCACTTTCTCGTGGTGTTTCCTCAGGTTGGAGGTGTAGATCTCCAGGTTACTGGTGGTGCGGGAGCGTCGCCATCTTCTCTCAAGTTTCCTCAGTCAGCAGAGTGATGTCCTTAGCTCAGGAGAGTACCAAGGGGAAGTCTTTCTTTTTCTTGGAGTTGCATCCCCTGCTGGTTGGCTGGCAATAGAGCTGAGAGTGTTGTTCCAAGTGGAGATCATTTCTTCTAGGTTGGTTTCTGCGAGGTTGAGCAGAGGTAGAGATTTGCTGAGGATCTCCTCCTTGTTGAAGTGTCGAAATTTTGTTTTTTGGCCGGAGTCAGGGGTGGGCTGGCATCTTGTTTGAGCCTGTTGGTAGGGTAACTGGAACCTTATTAGCTTATGGTCAGACCATGGGACTGGTGTGAGGGAGTTGGCAAGTGGGAGGTTTTGACTCGTGACTGACTGTGGAGCGAAAATCAGGTCAAGTTTGTTACCCTTTGTGTGGGTAGGCTCGTTGATCACTTGATCATAGCCCAGCTGGATGAGAGCATTCAGGAGGGAGCTAGCATGTTCTTCTGGTAGGTCTGGGAGATTGAAATCCCCCATAAGCCAGTTTGGTATGAGTGGGTTTTCAGAGTTGCAGGCTAGGTCAATTATCGTTGAGAGGTCGTCTGGAGGTGATGATGGAGGTCGATAGATTAGGTTGATGGAGGTGCGTTCATTTGCTAGAGTGATAAAATCCATCATTGTGGTACTATTGGCGTTGGTCTGCTGGAGTTGGAGTTCAGTTCTCGTGAGTGCGAGGGTTCCTCCGCCCCTGCGGTTGGCTCTGTGGCAGGTGTGTGCTGAGAATTTAGGTGGGGTGAGTTGGTTGAGGATGACTGTATCAGCGTCTGTGAGCCAAGTCTCGGTGACCAATAGGATATCCAACTTATGGTATGATATCAGTTGTTGCCTTTGTGCATCTCGTTATTTCTTTTGGGACTGTCAGAGTACTTACTGCTGCGGATCTTCTGCTTCTATTGGGGGGGTGAAGTGTGTATCAGCTCAGAGATGGCTGTGGGGGTCTGATTGTTCAGGGCTTTGAAGGTCATAATTATGATCTTATATTGGGTTCTGGCTTGAATTGGTAACCAATGGAGCCTTTTCAGGATTGGAGTGACGTGGTCAGACCTTGACATTCCTTCTAGCACCCTAGCGGCCGTGTTCATTGCCAGTTGGAGGGGGTTTAGAGTTGCTTGTGGAAGCCCATACAGGATTGCGTTTGCAAAATCGATGTGTGGCATCACCGGGGTTTGGTAGATTGTTCTGAAATCCGTGTATTCAAGTAGTGGACGTAAATGACGAAGTGTCCGTATTTTGTGGTATATTGATTTTGTTGTGTTTTTATATGTGTTTTCATGTCCATCCACATATAAGCAATCTATACTTTTTTTTTTTTTGAAAGTTTTATTTATTAACCAATAGCAAACAAAACATACAATAGAATGTAACAAGGAGCCACCGAGGAGTGGTGTCTTATCTCCGCCGGGGCCAAGACAATAAACAGTTTTGTCGCCATCGTAAATTCAGACAAAGAAAGATACAAGGCATATATGGTTAAACATTTTTTCCCCCCTTTTTTCCCCCCAGTATTCAGAACAACCCCCCCCCTTCCCCTTCCCCCCCACCCCCCCCTCCCCGTCCTCGCACCCCGAACTCCGCAGCACCGCAGCCGCACCCCTCTCAACAAGTACCAGGTCGTCTCCCCCACCCAGTAGGCCAGGCCTTAGGGTCCCACATTCACGATGTCACTCCGGCAACGAGGGCCCAGAGTCTGGATATAAGGTTCCCAGATCAGCAGAAAGGTAGACCACCGTTTCACAGAACCCCTGGCCCTCCAACGTTCTGCCAGCATCAACTGGTGGAAATTATTACGCCACTCCGCAAACGTGGGTGGGTTACAATCTCTCCAGCTGCGTAAAATCGGACCCTTCCCCACCAAACATGCTTTACGTACCAATAGGCGCTCCCACCTCCCGGTAGGTAAAGTCAGGGGTAGTTGATCTAGGATAACTAAACCTCCAGTCCAGGGAAACCGCTGTTGTAATAATCTCATAAGATAGCGGTGGATATGGGACCAATACGGGAGGATGCGCCTGCACTGCCACCATATGTGAGTTAAAGAGGCCAATGGCATATGACACCTAGGGCAAGACCCGTCCTGTGTAATATGACTCCGTAACGCTCGTCTCGGAGAGATATATACCCGAGTTAAAGCCTTATATTGGATTTCCCTCCACCGCGCTCCCACCGCCAGTTCTACTATCCGCCCCACCGCCTCGCAGATCGTGCCTTGTGGGAGTACCCGTCCCAATTCTCCCCGCCAGGCTGCCTCCGCCTTCCCATAATCCGGCACCGCCCCAAAGCCCTCCAACTTAATCCGCAGCCCAGCTATCGTCAGGGGAGCATCCCCCCCCAGGTCTAGGAACTCAATAATCTGCTTTGACCGGTCTTCCCCCAGTTCTTCTCGAGGCAATGTAGCCACATAATGAGACAGTTGAAGATACGCAAAGTAATGGGTACGGGGTAATTGATTCTCCTCACATAATTCCAGGAACGGCTTGCACTTACCCATAAGGTCTACCACATGCCCCAAGTAACGGAGACCCTGCTGATGCCAGTACTGAAACGTGCGCGTATCCGAACCAGGCTGAAACTGTACATTACCTTGTATAGGTAACCAGCTGGAAACCTGCCAATTACGTTGCCAGAAACTGTTCAGCTGCTTCCATGTACGCCGCACCGCAGTTAGCAACGTATTCCGCGTGAGTCTCGCTGGCAGATATTTACTCTCCACATGTAATACCCCCACCAGGGAGAAGGGAGACATTAGTGCCCTCTCGAGATCTCGAGGTGTATAAACGTCAGTTCCCCCTAAGTAATCTCCCACGTGTCGCATCTGGCAGGCCAAGGCATAAAGTCTTAAATCCGGGAGCCCTAGACCACCCCTACGCCACCCTCCTACCATACGAGAGATCGGGACCCGCGCTCGGGCCCCTTTCCACAGAAATCTCTGAATTTCTCTTTCCAGTTTAAGCCGATCCCTGCGAAGCAACCAGACCAGCAAAGTCTGGAGCCAATACAGTATACGCGGTAAAATCACCATTTTAACTGCAGCAATTCTCCCCAGCAGTGCCAATGGCAACGGGGTCCAAGCACGCAATTGACGCCGTATCCCAGTCAAGACCCTCTCGAAGTTTGTGCAGTATAGATCCTGTGGCCGTCTCGTTAAAATAATACCGAGATATTTAAACCCATGTTCAGCCCATTTCAAAGGAAAGGCCTCCCCCCATCCGTCTCGCAACCCCCCGAACACATCCAAAGCCTCTGATTTATCTACATTTATCCGAAGACCCGCAAAACTGCCAAACCTCCGAAATTCGGCCATCAGTTGCGGCAGCGACGCTCGCGGCTCCTGTAAATGCACAAGCAGATCATCGGCAAAGGCCGACACCTTAAATCCCTGCTTACCCACCTCAATCCCACGGATCTGCGGGTCCGATTCTATGCTGCGGATTAGAGGATCCAACGACAGAACAAACAATAAGGGGGACAGTGGGCAACCCTGCCGAGTACCTCGATGGAGAGAGAAGGGGGCTGATAGAACCCCGTTACATAACACCCGAGCCGTCGGGGTATCATATAAACTCTTCACCATAGCACAGAATGCCTGTCCCAGACCGTACAGCGGTAGCAAATGGTCCAGGTAGGTCCAATTCACCCTATCAAACGCCTTTTCCGCGTCAAAGCTTATCAAAAGCGTCGGCAGCTGTTGGCTATGCACCCACTCCAAAGATGTCAAGATTCGGCGTATGTTACGAACGGCATACCGACCGCGCACAAAGCCCACCTGAGACTCATGCACTATATCGCCTAGTATTCCTGCTAGCCGCTCAGCCCAAATTTTCGCCAACAACTTAGCGTCAAAATTTAACAAAGAGATCGGTCTGTAGGAGGCTGCCTGTAATGGGTCTTTAGCTGGCTTGGGGATCAAAGTGATATAGGCTTGGTTATCTCCCCACCCCCTGCCCCCCCCGTCTATCCGCTGCTGGTATGTCTCCACCAACAAGGGTCCCACCCCTTCGGACAGTATTTTATAAAATTCAGCCCCGTAGCCATCGGGGCCTGGGGCCTTATAACAACTGGCATGAGCGATCACGGAGTGAACCTCCTCCAAGGTAATTGGGCGTCCCAGCTGAACCCTCTGTGCCTCTGTCACCCTCGGCAGCTGCAGCCCTTGCAGGAAGGCCTCCCTAGTAGAGGGGTCGTGCTCTTCGGCCGTATAAAGTTTTTGAAAAAATTCCTTAAAGAGTGCACTAATTGCCTCTCGATTCTGATGGAGTTTCCCATGCTCATCTCGAAGAGCCGCCACCCCCTTTCCCCCTCGCGGACCTCGCAGACAACGGCCGAGGAGCTTCCCTGGTTTGTCCCCGAAATAATGTAGTCGATATTTATAATATAATAAAGATTTCTTGGCGCGCTGATGAAGTAATTCATTCAGGGCGACCTGAAGCTCCCACAGCCGTTTTCTATTCAACGCTGTAGAGGATCGACCACTGAGCGCCCGCGCATGGGAAACCTGTCGCTCCAGCCTAAGAATCTGCTCCGCCAGTAATCGGCGTCTCCGAGCAGCAAAGCCAATAATATCACCTCTCAATACCACCTTGGCAGTTTCCCAGACCAACTCGGGGTCCTCCCTGTGGGCCTGATGATGTAACTCAAACTCTCGCCAGCGGTGGCCCAGAAATTGCCGGAATTGATCATCTTTATATAACTCAATGGGGAATCTCCAAATTCGAGCTGTACCAGATCCTCCCCCCCATCGCAACTCTGCCCAAACCATGGCATGGTCGGATATCTCCAGAGGACCTATCTGTGTCTCCTCCACCTGTGCGAAAGCAGTTGTGGAAAGCAAAACATAATCTATTCTCGCACTAGTCCCATGTGCCCTTGAAACATGAGTGAAGTCTTTCTCAGATGGATGCAAGACTCTCCACGGGTCAATCAAACCTAAGCGCCTCCGAAATCGTTGCAACACTTGAGAGCTAAGAATTCTATCCCTCGTCCCCCTTCCGCTGGAAGTGTCCAAGCTAACGTCAAGCACCCCGTTGAGATCACCCCCCATGAGTAGGGGTACATCAGGCAACTGTTCCACCTTAGCCGCAAGACGATCATAAAATTCACGATTTACCATATTGGGACCATAGACATTTCCAAGTATTATCTCACGGTCTTCCAGTACCCCCTACAGGAGCAAATATCGGCCAGCCGGGTCAGCCACTTGTCGATTCAACGAAAAACGCACCCTCTTATGGATTAATATGACCACCCCTCCCTTCTTCCCTTGTGCAGGTGCACCCCATACTTGGCCCACCCAATCCCGGCCCAATTTAGCATGCTCTTCCGCTGTTTGGTGGGTTTCCTGGAGTATTGCAAGGTCACAGCGGTGTCTGGCCAGCGCCTTCAACACTGTATATCGCTTGATCGGGCTACCTAAACCACAGACATTCCAGGTTATAATTCTCAGAGGATCACCGTATGAATATGACCCAGTTGCCAGCAAAGCGTAGTGAGGGAGACCCTCCCAGCCTAGAGCCTCCCATCTTTTTGGTCATAAAAATGATTGCCCCGTCCGTGCCTAGTGTTCGGAGTGCGAGGACCCCACCCCCGCTGCCCTCCCAGCCCCCTCTCCCCTGCCTCTACCCCTCCCTCTCCCCCCCCTCCCCCTTACCCCCCTTCGTCTGAGTCCCCAACCCCCCTAAGTCCACTGACTTATACCACCCTCCCCTCCCCACCTTGGGAGAGATTGCTAAGGTCACCCTGAGCTCAACCCCCTCCCCCCCCCACCCCAAGTTATTGCCTCAAATTCTACCCTCTACCCCCCCTTCCACGCTATCATGCGCCCGCTACCCCCTAACTCCAGTGATATACTACCTAAACAAAGTTGACCTCCCCTATGATCCTCAGGAACAGAGGGACCTAACCATGAAAGCCCCACCTCCGGGACAGTTAGGGAGACAGATCTATTAGTTTGCCGGTGAGATCAGAGCTATCAAAGGCCCCCTGCGGAAGGCAGCAGGCCCTTGAGCCCCAAAGCTCCCAGCAGAGGTATCCCTCATTAAAACCCCTAAACTGCATATATATAAAGTACTAAACAAGTATTAGAGGGAAAAACAAAAACAGGAACGGGGGAGCCACCAAGGGGGGGCCGCGGTGGCTACAGCGTTCTCTTCTGCGGCAATCCCCGCAGTTTCCATCTTGTGCACTAAGCCCTGCGGTCCACCTCGCAGATATCCGCGATGCCAGAGCATTAAAAAATTTTCGAGGGGGGCCAGCATTATCTGGTACCAATCCGTACCCTCGGTCCATCAGGTCTCCCCCCCACCCACACCCCCCACCCTACCGCAAAAGGAGTCCAGCTGTAGGTATGTAGGCAAAAATAAACAAGGCCAAAGTCCCATGTCCATTACGGCGTCGCCGAGGTCTCTCGTGTCCGCGAGACAACTTGCTCCACGTAAGGCCCAGCTTCTGCAGCAGATTCAAACACTCGATGGGATGTGTTGTAGAAGACATGGAGACGGGCTGGGTACTGCACAGAGAAACGAATCCCCACGGCGATCAGCTTTTCACACCAGGGCGCATAGTCCCTCCGCTGCTGACTGAGGGCCACCGAGTAGTCCTGTGCGACACGGATCTTCACATTGTTATAGGTAACGTCGCCCTTCTGCCTTGCAGCCCGTAGTATCCTCTCCTTAAGCGGAAAGCAGAGAAATTTCGCTAGCACAATCCGCGGGCGGCGATCTTGGGCATGGGGCTTCCCTACTCGGTGGGCTCGCTCAATGCATATGGGCTCTGCGGTCTCAGCTGGACTCAGGAGGTCGGTAACAAAGGCTTCGAGGTAACCCCGGAGATCCTTGTCCATCACTACCTCAGGAATACCCATGAACCGGAGGTTATTCCGGCGTGAACGATTTTCTAAATCGTCGAGTTTCGCCGCCTGATGCCCAAGTTGTGTTTTGAGGCCCTCCACCTCATGGGCTAGGGCTGTGGCACCATCTTCGGCCTGCCCTAAACGCTCCTCGACTTCCCGCAGCCGGCTGCCCAGAGAGTCCACTGATGTCTGCAGTCCGTCCATCTTTTCATGAAGTGCCGCAAACTGGGGCGCGAGAACTGCCGCCACCGCGGCCGACATTTCGTCAAGGGATGCTGCCGATTTGGGAGAAGCCGGTGCCCCCACTACATCGGCCATCTTACCGGCACCCGCCATGCGGTCTTTGTCTCTCCGGGTCGCCTTGACTGCTGAGGCCATGGCTAGCTCCGTTAACTGCAGGTTTCTGCTTGCCGTCAATGGGTGTCTTCACAAGGCTCAATCTGCCCTTCGTCTCTGGGTATTAAACAGCCGATTTTTTCCCGGTTGGGCTAAGGGGGGAGCGGAGCTCGCTCAGAATGCGACCACTATGGTGCTCGCATCACGTGACCAGCAATCTATACTTTTAAAAGTCCCTACTTATATCTGGAGCTGCTTCTAAAATATGGGCCATGTATCTTTATAAGGAGGCTCAAAATAGATGCCTACTTGGCCTTCACAGGCAGCATGCTATAAAATTGCCCTCAATATTCAAAATGCCACAGTGATGCAAGATCGATGCGTGCTTTTTACCTGTGGTCTGAAATGACTATGTTTATAGAGGAAATGCAGAGCTGCTTTCCATCTTAGTAGAAAAATGTTTCCTCAAAATCACTTTTTCTGCCCTGAAGGAATGGAATAAATTGGTCTTGAAAGACAAGATAACAATCAGCATTCACTGTGCTGTCATGAAAAATTAGTCTGACAGCTCCTGTTTGTGAAATAGAATACCACGAGATCGTCGAAACTGCATGGGTTTTTTAAATTTTGCATTCAAAATATCTTTTAACAATATTTTAAAGAAAAAGGAGATTCCCATTTGCAAAAATGGAAGTTAGAAAGAGGAAAGAAAGCAGTAAGGTCTAATCCGTAATGAGACGACCAAGCATGTGATGCAGTAAAAGAGGAAGGGGGTTTTCAAGACTCAGATACATATGTTATCCATATATTTATTAAAATGAAAATGCACTTTGTCAGTGTCTCCAAAAACTCAAGGAAAGGATTGTCTGCCAGAAATTACTTGTTCTGTCAGTGTCTCTAAGGGATTTCTTTTTCATTTGGATTCTGTAATCAAACACTTTTGCATCATTCTGAATCATTTTGTAAGCCCACATTTGTTTGTCATCAACTTATTGAGACAATTGTCTTACAGGATTATGAATGAGAACTTCCTGTACATCTGCAGTGTTCTCTGTTGTTCTTACTTGGCCATGACACCCTGTTTCTTGTTAGTAATTGCAACAGTCTCTTCAAATGTCTATATAATATCTAAAAAATAACCTTGATTGTGCAGAGCGGCAGGTCATGGGGGGGTGGGGGGTGCATGATGCTGATGTGCTCCACTATACGTGCAACCCCAGCCTGCACGCACACCCCCAACATGCACCACTCTGCTTAAACTACGTGTACATATCACACTGCATGCTGTCCTTTCTATGTGCACAACCCCGACCTTCCCAACCTTCACACGCTGTGCCTCCCTTATGAAGGAGAGGCTAAACAGGTTAGGGTTCTTCAGCTTAAAGAAAAGACAACTGAGAAGGGGCACAACTGCTTATAAAATCATGAATAGGGTAGAATAGTTAAATAGGAAACAGTTGTTTAACTTGTCAAACAACACAAAAATAAAAAGGACACGCCATGAAACTAATGACTAACAGATTGAAAACCAGTTGTGAAAAGTATTTTTTCATATAGCAGATAATTAAGATGTGGAATCTATTACCAAAAGATGTTGTCGAAATAGCTAACATAATTTAATTCAAAATTTGTTTGGAAAAGTTCATAAAAGATTATTATCCAATTGTTTTATATATGTTTTATCACATTTTACATATCTTTTATCGTATTTGTTCATGAAATCACATTTCACGATATTGTTCTTATTTGATACTGTTTTATGTTTTCCTTTGTTTTAATAAGTTATTAATGTGTGTTGTTTATTTATTATTTTAGTTAGCCAAGAGAGACCCTGATGAAGGCATTGCCAAAACACGGTCTGTGTAGGATTGGCTGAGGCACCCCTTGTGTGGTTGTCGTTTGTATCCCTGTAAAGAATTCTCAATCAAAGTTTCTTTGGTTACCACGCATAGACTGGGTCCTTGTTGGTTTATGTGGTACAGTGCTTTCCTGTTGCGCCTTCCTCCAGCTCCAGGGTTCTTCCTCTTTCCCTACCTGGATGACTGGCTCATAAAGGGAGGTACAGCCTCAGAGGTGCTGCAGGCCACCGCATGCACCATCCAGGTTCAGCAACACTTGGGTTTTGTCATAAACTATCCCAAGTCTCACCTCCTCCCAACACAGTGCCTGGAGTTCATTTAGGCAAAGATCAACACCCTTCAGTCGAAGGTTTTCTTGGCCAGGACCGAGCCGATCATCTCAGGTCTCTAGCTCGGGATGTACAATACCATCCCTTGGTGCCCACCCAGCTTCTCCTGCACCTCCTCGGGCACATAGCCTCCATGGTCCACGTCACCCCAGATGCTCGCCTCCACATGAGGGCGGTGCAGTGGTGTCTCCTGGACCAATGGTCTCAGGCCATGGCCTGCCTCCGAAACAGAGTTTCAGTGACTCGCCAATTGGCAGACTCCCTGGTCTGGTGACAGTTGCCCCAGCACCTCAAGGCAGGCATGCCTTTTCAGGCCCCAAACCACTCGAGGTTCCTCACCACGGATGCCTCCCTGCTCAGCTGGGGAGCCCACTGAAGAGATCTCTGCACTCAGGGCAACTGGTCGCCAGACAAGATCACCCAGCAGATCAACCTCCTGGAGCTCTGGGCCATATACCTAGCCCTGAGGGTCTTCTGTCACCACTAGTGCTGGTCCAGATGGACAACCAGGTGGCAGTGTTCTATGTGAACAAGCAGAGGGGCACAGAGTCTTGTGCCCTTTGTCAGGAGGCACTGGTCCTCTGCTCATATGCAATCCAACAGGGTATCCTCCTGCGGGCAGTGTACCTGCTAGGCCAGGACAACCTGCTGGCTGACAGACTCAGCAGAGTTCTCCAGCCGCACAAGTGGCAGCTGGATCCCAGGATAGCCAGTTGGCTTTTCCGGCTCTGAGGGGAGCCTGTGATGGACCTGTTCGCCAGTCCGGACAACTTTCAGTTGCCCCACTTCTGCTCCCTGTAGGCCCACCACTCCGGGGCGGCAGCGGACGTGTTCTTAGTCTCATGGTCGGAAGGCCTCATGTATGCCTTCCCTCCGACGCCACTGATCGCCAAGACCTTGTTCAGGATCCTCTGTGACAAGGCCTCGCTCATCCTGATAGCTCCTCGGTGGCTCTGGCAGCTGTGGTTCCCACTGCTTCTACAGTTGATGGTGGAGGCCCCCATCCCCTTGAGGACCGCCCCAGGACTCCTATCTCAGGAGGGGGGCACTCTTCTGAACCCCAACCTGGGGTCCCTGTCGCTGACAGCATGGCTGCTGAGAGGGTGACTTTGGCCTTTTTCAACCTTCCAGTTGAGGTGGAGGACATTCTGCTAGCCTCTCGCAAGGCCTCTACTAGGAAGGCTTACACCCTCAAATGGCGCAGGTTCTCTGCTTGGTACGTAAAACATGGGGCTGATACTTTCTCCTGCCCAGTGGTCTGGTGTTACAGTATCTTCTCTACCTCTCTCAGTCCAGGCTCAAGTCTAACTCCACCCGAGTGCACTTGAGTGCCCTGGCAGCACACCACCATTCGGTGGATGGTAAGCCTATCTCTGTCCAGCAATTGGTGACCTGTTTTCTTCGGGACCTGCTCTTATCAAAGCTCCCAGTTTGCTCGATGGCAGCCAAATGGAATCTCAACGTTGTGCTGGGGCAACTCACTTGCCCACCCTTCGAGCCTCTGGCTACCTGCCACCTTTGTTAATTCTCTTGGAAGGTGGCTTTCCTGATTGTGCTCATTTCCGCTTGCAGAGTTAGTGAGCTCCAGGTCCTTGTGGCGGAGGTGCCTTATACCAGGTTCTACAAGAACAGAGTGGTGCTTCGCATGCACCCCAAATTCCTGCCAAAGGTAGTGTCACCCTTCCATCTTAACCAGGAAGTGGTGCTCCCTACCTTTTTTCCAAGACCTCACTCCAGTCGAGCAGAGACGGTCCTTCACACCGTAGACTGTAAGAGGGCACTTAGGGCCACTGCAAAGCTTCTCAGCTTTTCATCTCCTATGACCCCAGTAAGCTGGGGGAGGCGGTGACCAAGGGTACACTGTCCACATGGGTGGCCGACTGTATCGCCCTCGCTTATGAGTAGGCGAAGCTCCCGCTAGAAGGCTTTGTCACAGTGCACCGTCTCAGGGCCATGACGGCTTCAGTGGCAAACTTGCGCTCCGTCCCAATGGTGGACATCTGCCAGGCTGCCACCTGGTCTTCAGTCCATACCTCCGCAGCCCATTACTGCCTGGAAAGAGAGTCCCGACGGGACAGTGCCTTTGGCCAGGCTGTGCTCTGTAACCTTTTCAGGGTTTAGGCAACTACTACCCTTCTGTGTTCAGGCTACCGGAGTGCTGGTTTATTGGACACAGGGGTCCTACTGTGGTCTGTATGCACGGACTAAATTGCTACTACTTGTGGCTCCCCATGAGGGAGCCTCTATTTTACTATAGGCTTTCGGTAGCCTGTAGCTGGGGAGTCCCATATGTGAGGACTGACTTCCTGCTTGTTCCCGGAGAAAGCGTAGTTACTCACCTGTAACAGGTATTCTCCGTGGATAGCAAGAATCAGTCCTCACAGCCCTCCCTCCTCTCCTTGGAGTTGCTCCTTTACCATCTTTTATTTTTGCTCTCTTTTAGCTATGTCATCTGACTGAGCAAGATGGCACCCTTGGGGGGAAGGAGACCAAGCATGCATGGAAGCATTCCCAAAGGCTTTCTTTGAAAGCTGGGGAAATGCTCCCCGTGCGCTCCGTCGGCACTGACATCACCCATATGTGAGAACTGATTCCTGCTGTCCCTGGAGAACACCTGTTACAGGTAAGTAATTACGCTTACTTGAGATTCTGATTGGCTGCTGTCAGGGACAGGATGCAGGACTTGATAGACCTTGGTCTGACCTAGCATGCCTTTTCTAATCTCCTGCATACCATCCAATTTAGGCATGCTGCCCCAATCAGCATGCATGATCCCCCATTGTGAAGGCTCTGTTCTGGCATGAGAGTAGAACCAATGTAACCTCCAGGGAAGTTCTCTGGGTGTCAGATAGTTTTCATTACTCAGGTTATTATAGATTTTATTTATTTAATAGCAGCTCACACCTTTCAAGGCAAGTTACAATCAGGTACTGGAGATATTTTGCAGTCCCCAGAGGCTCACAATCTAAGCTTGTACCCGAGGTAATGGAAGGTTAAGTAGCTTGCCCAAAGCCACAAGGAGTGCCAGTGGAATTCGAACTCTAGTCCTTTGGTCACCAGGCTGCTGCTGTAGCCAGTAGCTACCCCTCCACATGGTCTGATTGGTGATGCTCTGCCTCAATTTTATTTTAAATTGACACTACTCCTGAAAAACACTTCTAGTTTAATTAAAAATCTTTTCACTCACTTCTCTGTTGTTCATTGCATTTTGTTTTATACTTCACTATGGTTTAATTAAGCTATTGCACTGAGCAGCAATACACAGACATATTAACATAGTAAGTGACGGCAGATAGAGACCAACATGGTCCATCTAGTCTGCCCAGTAAGGATGCAGAGTTATAGAGTTATACCTGCTGCTCCAAGCAGGTTACCCCTCTCTATTTGGAAGTTAGCTATGTTTGCTTTGATTCCATCCTCTTGCTATGTGGTGATACTGTGTGTCTGTCCCATGCCTTTTTCAATTCCGTCAGTGTTTTTTCTCCCACCACCTCTTTCGGGAGGGCATTCCAGGCATCCACCATTCTTTCCGTGAAAAAGTATTTCCTGATTTTGCTTTTAAATTTACCTCCTTGCAGCTTCATTTCATGTCCTCTACAGCATGTTCTACAGCTTCCTCGTCTTTGACAAAGACTTGGTGGTTATTTAATACCCTTTATGTATTTAAATGTCTGTATCGTATCCCCCTGTCTCTCCTCTCCTCTAGGGTATGCATATTGAGATCTTCAAGTCTTTGCTCATATTCCTTCTGACAAATCTTACCTTTTAACCCTTCGGCAATATCACCCACAAAGACATTGAACAGTAGCGGTCCCAGGACCGATCACTGAGGCACTCCACTACTCACTCTCCATGCCTTACATGTTCATTGAAAAGAGACATCGTACTGTAAGTAACATAAATATATGTAATCAAACTTAGAGTGTCTTTTTGTGAGCACCATGTACTTATATTCTCAATGCTGGTCCAGCCGCTTCCGTCCCCATGGAAACAGGAAGTCAGTATCAGGGACATGCAGCAATGGAGTCTATGGTACGTGCTGCAATGCTGTTTAGAAGTAATTGCCACCACTGCAGGTCCCAGAGAGGTGTGACAACAGTGGGACCGGGGGAGGGGGAGCAGCAGGAATGAGGTTCGCCTAGGGTGCCTCGTATCCTCGTACCGGCCATGAACAGAGTCAACATTTATAGACCCTACGGGAAGGAGTCTCAGTCATTTCTCAATAGCGACATCTAGCAGCCCAACTTAAGATCTTCTTTTGGTGGGGTCTGAAAGGGCCATGATTTGTGGCTCCTAGCTGAGGACTGCTGCTGTGCTGGCTGGACTGTTGGGAGGAGGGTGTAAGATACAGGGCAATAACCATGGATAGTCGTAAAAGATGGCTCATGGATTTCACGGAATGCTTACTTCCAATTATGGGGGAAAGAGGAGCTCCTGTGGCATGTGAGGTTAGGAGGAGAGAAAAACAATGCGTGTGCAATAGATTTTAACACACAGTTTTGCCTGCCGCTCCTGACTGTGCACAAACAGCAGGTACAGTGTGCACAGAGGCTTTGAACACGTGTACATTGCTCTTGTAAAGTTTGCAAGAGAAAATGTGTTTCCGTGCCTGTGTAGTCTGCAAGTAGTCAGGCTATTTGAAAATTACCCCTTCAATAAGATTTAATCCTGCTCCAAGCGACTCAGCCATTTTTGTTTGCACTTTTGAAATGGTGCTGTCTGAGGTATTCTTGCAAACTGAAGCATTATTGTTTTGTATTTCCAGCGCATCTTTAACGTATACCTAGAACCAGAGAGAGGATGTTATTTTATTCCTCTAGCGGTGGTACTTCTGCATCAACCAAATTATGTATTTGTTTGAGATGGTTATATACTGCCCATCTATGATTCAAAACCAAAAATAAAGCCTAATGAATAAACTGAGTGCTAAAACACAGCCACGCAACTGGCATGACCGCCTCGGGTCCCTTTCCCCTTACCCGTGACCCCCCACCCCCCCTTTCCCCCTTCCTCCCCCCTTCCCTTCCCTCCCATGAGTCACTACGTTACACTTTGGAGTTTCTTTCACAAACTATTTCGCTTTATTTGACAATAATGGTTATTAACAGTACAACGAACTGTTGGCCACAGCATGCACGCTCCTATCAACAAACAGTCTACAGATTCCTTGTATCCCCTCTGTTCTTTTGCCCCTCGAGAGACACAGCCTAATAGCCTACAGACTTTGTACATAGCAGGAGGGAACTCTTTGCCGTGAAAGCTTTTCTCAGTCCCTTAGTCTTTCGTATCCTTCAGTCGCAAGGCTGTTACACCTGCCGTTCGAGCAGACTTGGCAACCTTTCTTCCTTACCCCCCCCTTTGCCCGCCGTCAAAGCAAGGCAGGGGGGGGGGCTCTCTGCGCGGTGTTCTTGTCGCCATCTCCCTCTCTCCGGGGGGAGGTCCGTGTATCTCTCCAGTACCTCTCCCCCTTTACTTAAGGCCTAGGCTGTGTTCTCTCTCACCGGGTGCGTTTCTCCCGCCAACACTGCCAACAGCGACTCCTCGCTTGTTGACGGGGCCCCACCAATCAACGCGCCGCTGTGGCCAACGCTTGCTTCTTCCCTAGTCGCTCAACTGCATCTTGTATGTCGCAGAGGAAAATGTCCATTCCACTGTCTGACAGGTGCACTCCATCTGCGCGATATAGTCCCGGATATCTCTCTTCAATGAGGTCGTGCGCAATGCTGCATCCCCCTATGGCCCCCATGAAGCGGGCCATCCATCTGTTCACTTTGCGTCTGGTCCTCTCCACCGCCCTATGCAAGTTCTCGCCTCTCCACACTTGCCGCGGTATGATGTGTGACCATGCCAATAGCGTCCCGGGAAAGGTGTTTGCCAACGTTAAGAGGTCACCCTGCATCCTCTTGGTGAGCTCGACGCTGCGCGTGGATGCCAGGTCGTTGCCCCCCAAGTGGATCACAATCATCGCTGGGTTCCCTGTAGATCACTTCTTTAGGAGCAAGGACGGCATTAGCTGGTCCCACACCATACCCCGTCGACCCATCCATACCGCGGCAACCTCCACGCTTGGTAGCCCCAGGTTCAACCCCTGCGGTCTAGACCGTGTCCTCTTTTTTGCCCAGTGAACAAATGAATGGCCGCATATCCACGCTTCACGCGGCCCCAGGTGGAAGCGCATCCCTGCGTGGAGCACAATCAAAGAATATTATTACAGCAGCCTATATCCAACATACGTTTTACATTCTCTTTATCCCCGCCTCCCGTTCCTCGTCCATTACTCGCTGGCCTCCTGCGTTGGACGTATATACAGCTTGTATCTATCCGAACGCCATCGGCCTATCTTCATTATCTGTTCTCGGGACATCCCGATGCTGGCTGCCGTTGAAGCAGCTTCTATGCGAAGGGAGTGCGAGCCGTATAAGCTTGCATCCCATCCTGTTCGTTCAATTACTAGCTTGAGTACTCTGATAAATTGGAAGCGCGATAAGGGGGGCACCGTTCGCATGTACGACCAGTGGTTTTCCGAGTGCGCCCGTACTTGTTGGTAAGCTAAAGCATTTTTTATTGGGCATGAAGGGTCGTCGGGCATTGCCGACAGCACCACCTGCGCCCCTTTGCCCTCCACGTCGGTCTTGGATCTGCGCAACTGCAGCACTATTGCCTTAGTGCGTATACACACGTCGCGCTTTCCCATACCTCCGCGGGCCAACCCTTGCTCTGATGCCGAGGATGCTACTAGCTCCCCTAACCGCAAGGCTCCGTAAAAGGCCCAGGAATATGCGCATCGGAAGAGGCGCGCCTCGTAGTCATCGTAACAGACTTGGCTAGTCGTTACCATGAGTTGTTGTAGCATATGGTGAGTAATCGGGCGGCGCTTGTCCATTTGTCGGGGTTGGCCCAAGGACCAGTCTCGCATCACCTTCTTTACGATGAACTCGGCCTTGGGGCTCTTCTTTCCCGTAGCCTTCTCAAACAAGGAGACGGCCGCTAGACGGGCTTGTACTGCCGCTTTTGTGCAGCCCATGCTTTTGCAATGCATAATCCACTTCAGAATGGTTGTCACTTTGAATCGGTCTTCCTGACGTATGACATTCTCTCTGCGGAACGTTTGGTAGTGTTCCCATGCCGCCAGGTATCTGCGCCGGGTATTATCCGCTAGGGCGCCTAACAGGAGCTCCCCTATCTCTGTGGACTGTACTCCCAGACTTGATCGGGGAGAGAGCATCAGCAATGTTATTATTCTCGCCCTCGATGTGCTCCGCTCTAATGGATATGTTATGCTCCATGCACAGCAAGACAATTCGCCTCTATAGTGTCACCACCCTGGGCGTCTTAGCTCTCATCCTGTTCACCGCCCACACCACCGCTAGGTTATCGATATGGAAGGTGATCGCCTTGTTGGCGAGCTCCGGGGCCCAGATACTGAGAGCTACCATCCTCGGGAAAAGCTCCAGGAACGTGATATCCCTGGTGGTTCCTTCTGCATGCCACTCCCTGGGCCAGGTCTCGGAGCACCATGCTCCTTTATAGTATATGCCACAACCAATCCCCCCTGATGCATCCGTGAAGAATTCGAGTTCGGCATTGGATATGGGGAGCGCTTGCCCGAAGGCAAGGCCGTTGAAGGTGTGCATGAATTGAAGCCAGACCAGTGGGTCTTCCCGTATTTCTTTTGGTGACCCTGATGCGATGGTATCTTTTTGTGATGCCTTTTGTTGCCCATGTCATGCGACGGCAGAACACCCTTCCCATGGGTATCACCCTGCATGCAAAGCATAGTAGGCCGAGCATTGACTGAAATTGTTGAAGTGTCGCTTTTCGCCGGCTATGCATAATTTGCATGTCTGCTTTCAACTTCAGCACCTTTTTGGGCGGCAGACGTGACCTGCGTGCCGGCATGTCTAATTGTATACCCAGGAACGTGATGATCCCTGTTGGGCCCTCTGTCTTCCTCTTTGCCAGTGGGATCCCAAATGCTCGCGCCATCTGTTCAAAGATATCCACTATCCTTTTGCAGTCGTCGCGATCCTTTCCAATGAATAGGAAATCGTCCAAGTAATGTACGACAGTATTGGGGCCTGCTAGGTCTTCCACTACCCAGTGTAAGAACGAACTAAATTGTTCGAAATACGCGCATGATATTGCGCAGCCCATGGGCAAACACTTGTCATAGTAGAATTCCCCGTTGTACGTGAATCCCAGCATTGTGAACGAGTCTGGGTGCACCGGCAATAACCGGAAGGCCGACTCGTATGAGGCTAATTGCCTGATCCATGGTTGCGTATCTGACCGAGCATAATGCCGGATCGATATAATCATTGACTGACTGCCCCTCCGGGTATGATAGGTTATGGATTAACCGGAATTGGCCCGGCTCCTTTTTGGGTATGACCCCCCGTGGGAGAGACTACCATGTCCTTGAGGGGGAGCGACTGGAAAGGCCCCGCTACTCTCCCCATACCTAGTTCCTTAGGTATCTTGCCACGGGCGATCTCATTGTGCTTCTGTACAGATGGTGGGTTAGTCAGTAGGCTTGTTTGTGCTTTGTTTTTTAAGATCAGGGTTGGGATGCGGAAACCTCGAGCAAAGCCATCCTCTATATTGATAGCTATTTCCCGCCTGGGGTATGCTCGAAGCCAAGGCCTCATCGGCTCAAGCCTGATGGGTGTGGGCGCCAGCCCCCTCGTTGGAACGTTGCTGTATTGCTCTGAACGGCTTGGCCTCCCGTGAGACCCTGCATGTGAAGGCGGGGTGTCCGTTTCCACATACTGTGCAGGAATGCTTGAATTTGCATGGCTGCCATGTACAACTCCCTGCGTTGAACTGTCGGCATGGCCGTTTTCCCGCGAATTGATTGGCCTGCCGCCATTGCGTGTTCTGAAAGGGCTGCTGCCATTGTGTGCTTCATTGTTGCTGGCGCAGCCCCTCCAGACACAAGGGCCTGTTGGGCGCCATTTCATCAGTCCACATGTCCCGGATCCTATGATGCCACGCCAGGGTGAGATCATCGGCCATGGCCCCTCTGAACTGCACGTCGTAGTTCAGCCAAGCCCATCCCCCATATTGTTTGTGCGCCCTGGTAATCGTGTCCAGGTACCGGGTCAAGTATGGCCCTGCTTCAGGTTCTTTTTCCATCACCACGCTCATAAAGATGTGGAATGCTGCCCCCAATTATTTATAGATTTGGGAATTTTGGTTTCCGCTCCCTCTCGCTTCTTTTATCCCTATCTTTCCATTGTTGGACTCATCATATTGGTCCTTGAGCAGGAGGGAGAATATGTCGACATATTCCCTCCTCCAGATCCTCTTCTTAACTTTTTTGGGTACCGACATGGCCAGGGAGCTCACCCCGCAGCGTGGGTCGCGGCTGGTGTCATGCCAATCCATCTGCGTTTGTTGGGTCGCTCCTGTTGTTGCGCACGTACGGTCCTCGTCATGCTGACTTTGCCCCGACCAAGCCTGCCTGAGGGACTTGGCTTGGTCTTTGCTCTTCTTCCTTTTCACTTTTTTAAATGCGTAGCGCATGACATCTGCCCGTTCTATGTCCCTCTCACTGTCTGAACTGGCCTCATCCGACGAGGATGTCGATAGCTCTGGCGCCCCCTTTTGGCGGAGCCTGTTGTCGTGTCGCAGTGCGTATACTTCGTCGCGTCGTTCTGGCTACCTTGTTATCGCGAGGTGCGTTTTCAACCTTCTTCACTCCTTTTGCAGACGCTGTGCGTGTCCCTTTCCCTTTCGCCATTCCGCGTGATGTTCGGCTTTCCGCGCTGACCTTACGTGGCATAACTGTATCGTGAAATATTACTATGTGACAAACAATGGAGGAGAGATACAGCACACGTTATCATGATTGCCCCACAGCAGCCTATGCCTTGGATCCAACTTTGTTACCCAAACATTAAATTTTTTATTTTTTTTTATTATTATTATTATTTTTTTTTTTATTTATTTTATTATTATTATTTTTTTTTTTTTTTTGTCAATTCGGTCCCTTAGTCATTGGTAGGCTCAGTTCAGTATACATTGATAATGCCCCACCTCTTTAACTATGTGGGCAAGGGGTTGCATGGAATATATGTACCCCCCTTAAGTTATATCTTTGCGTATGTGCCCCTACTGTCCTGCCCCTAGCATCCCGTAGATGGCAGCAAATGCTTGCTCTAGGTATCACAATTAGGAGTAAGATGTATCTCTCCCTCCTCTTTAGATTCTTATCGATTTGGAACTTTCATACTTTCTATCTGTGGTTTTTTTTTGTTTGTTTTTTTTAAACACGAGCTTCATCCCTCCAATGTATATCCCTCCAACTCCCAAACAGAACTATCCTGCTGCACATGCAGTTGCTATGCATACAGTTTCTCAGTCAGCACGTGGGCGCCTGCCCAGGTGGCTCCGGATGGCCTTTGTGGCCTAAAACATTATGCCTCCACTCTAAATGATCTTTTAAGTGAGTCAGAAGGCTCTGGACGCTGTCCCTACTATTTTGCGACCCCGAACGAGCTCATAGACCTCCTGCCCCTCCCAGATGGCTGTGCAACCCAACCACGCGTCCGAAGCCATTCTGTTATCGCGCTTTGCTGTAATCTCCTCTCCCCCACGCTAAAACCACCGCCTTCATGCTCCACATACCCGGAGAGGCCCTTCCTGCGGCGAAGCAGCGTGCCGGGGAGTTCACACCGAGGGGCAAGCCCCGTTATAGGAAGGCTTAGTTTCCCTTTTCCCCTGGAGCGAGTCAAACTGCTCCGGACGCTGACCCTCCTGCCTGCGACCCCCAGAACCTGCTCCTAGACCTCCTGCTCTCCCCCCCCCCCATATGACCGGCTACACGGCCGAAGCCAGATGGCCTACCAGCTCCACGTACCCGGAGAGACCCTCCCCGTGGCAAATCAGCATACGGGGGATCAACAGGCTAGTGCACCGCTTCTCGGCTTCGGCGAAATCAATTGTATTTATTTATTTATTTTTTATATTACCTGGATTATGGCGGGAAACACTATGGTGCCTCTGCAGCACGCTGGCTCCGGTAAAGTAAGCCGCGCTCGGTGTGTTCTATTGCCGCGGATTTTTTGGGCGGCCTTCCCACGAGTCGTAAGATTGCATGTCCGGCTTCTTCCAGGCAGGGGGGTGAGTGGCAAAGAGGCCGTGCCCGCGCCCGATGCACTCTTTTAACTGCGGCTCTTTGCCCGCCCCCCCTCTGCCGTCCCCACCCCCCGGCCCGCGGCTTGCCACCGCGTGCCTGTGCCCGGCCGCGTTGATTCGCGGCCGGGTCTAAAATTTAAATGTTGGAAAATAGGCCTTGAGGGACATTCCCCTCTCGTAACTCCTCTTCCATTTTAATCAAAAATAGGCTGTTTTTTTATATAACACCCATAATTCAATCGTGAGAAAAAAAGCACACCAATTCGTGCCCTAACACGATTAAAATATTCAAAACATTCAAAACACTTGTGAGACCAAGCAAAAAACTTAGAATCGTTGCAAACGTTGCAGTGAAATCCAAAATCAAAGGACAGAACGTGCAGAGACTTCAATGTACATAGCTTGAGAAGGTAAACTCCACAAACAGTCTTCCGTGTGAAGGGACTTCCCCAGACAAATTTCACAGCGTCAAGAATGCCTTCCAAAACTTCACAGCAAAACCAACGAACACAGCACTGCATTTAGGACAATCAATTCCATATGCCCTGTTTCAACACTCAATGATCCGCAGAAATAAATGGCACCCAAAACTTTTAGGACGCCATAAAACTCAGCTTGAATTTAGGCTACATGATCACAGGAACCTTTGAGTAATAGTAGAAAGAGCCAATCACACTAATCAAGCCACCTTTGCATTTTCGGAGGAGCAGATTCAGTTATTAGCTCAGAAACCAGTATTGTTTGATGAACATGATTCTTTGTCAAGGTCCTCTTCTTTTTTAGATTTTGTGAATCTAAATAAAAAGCTTATTCAGATTCAATTACATGAAGCTACTATGGTCCAATATTTAAAATCAAAAATGAGTCCTAGAGGGTTGCCTGTTTTAAAACCTCCCAAAATGTTTACAGATGATGGTGACTTTTATGCTAAATGGAACAGCATTTCGAATAAATGTAGTATGGATCTTATAGCTTTGTTGGGGGAGAGACTTAATGTTGAAGCCATGAAATTGCAACAGGAGGTTCCTCTGTTGGAAGACAAGTTGAAATCATCGGTGTCAGTAGATCAGTTCCAGACACAAAAAGAGGATATATTGTCCCAACTTGATCAGTTTCGGGAATATGTGAAATCTATAAAAATTAAGAAATTTAATCGTGATAAACAAGACTATGAATTAGTTCAGGTATATACCTGGGCCAAGAAGAGTTCTACACAGCAGAAAAAAGTCTCCTTTGATACCTTATCTGAGGACTCAGATCTAGGGGGGGTTCTCTGATAGTACTTTGGGCCAACATATCTCTATGGATCATTTGTATCCACAGGAACAGGTTTTTTACAGGGGCCGGGGTCGAGCTCTGAGACTCCAGGGCAATTTTTCAACAGATCCACCTCAGGGCCCGACAACACGGACTTGATCCAAAATACAGTGATCAATTTGTCTTCATATTCACTTTCACAAGTACAACAATCAGTGTTGGATTTGGGTCTATCATTTGTACTACTAGTTCATTATCTTTTCAGATGCATAAAGCTCTTCATCGCTTTTTTAGGAAATTACAAGTTACACAATTCTGTGCATTACATGACATTGCATCTGATTGTTCTGTGGTATGAGCACCATTTAAGTGGATTCCCTCAGGCAATATGGACCCACTCATACTGACTTTTCAGAAGTTGGTATTTAGAGATGTGGATCATTTGGAGTCTACGAATTTGAAGTCCAGATTTCACAATCTGTCTACAGATCAATGGAAGGCGGTGGAAGAATTACTGAACAAACATGACATAATGATCCGTTGAGCTGACAAAGGGGAAGCTACAGTGATATAATCTTTAACTCAATATCGATCACATTTACTTGGTCAGTTAACTGATGAACAATATTATCGACTATTGTCAGAGAATCCACTTAAAGCCTTGCAACAAGAAATACAACAATTGATGCAAGAAGCTTTTATGAAAGGCTGGATCACAAAATGTGAGTTGAGATTTTTAACTCCAAAACATCCTGTCACACCTATTATATATACTGTTCCTAAAATACATAAATCTTTATTGGCTCCACCAGGCAGGCCCATTGTGTCCTGCCGGGGTTCAGTATTGGAACCATTGTTTAAGTTCTGTGATGCCTTTTTGCAACCTTGTTCACAAAAGGTAGATTCCTTTCTTAAGGATACTACTCATTTTATTACTAAGTTAAGTTCCATCACGGACTCTGTGGAAACTTTTTGGCTGGTATCTTTGGATGTTGCCGCATTATACACCAACATTGAACAACAGGAGGCTTTGCGAGTGATTTCAGACTTAGATCTCACCTTACCATCTATACTACCTCGATCATTTTTTCAGCAACTTTTACAATTAGTATTGACAAGAAATTATTTTCAATATTCTATTTACAGATTCATGGGATAGCAATGGGAGCGACAGTAGCTCCTTCAGTAGCAACTTTATATTTAGCGGATTTTGAATCCTCTCTAATATATACATCTTTGTGGTTTTCTGAGGTATGACTCTGGACTAGATTTTTGGACGATATATTTTTTTTGGAAGGGGTCAGAACAGGCACTATTCACTTTTGTTGACTGGTTGAACACTCTCAGACCTAACATAAAGTTTACAATGCATCATCATTTTCAACAATTGGAATTTTTGGATGTGCTGGTGTTTAAACGAGAGGGTAAGCTTAACATTACTTTGTTTAGAAAGGAGGTTCAAAGAAACACGTTACTTAGATTTTCAAGTTTCCATCCTATGCCTCTTAAAAAAGGTCTTCCCTATGGTCAATTCCTTCGCCTTCGACGGATTTGTACAAATATGGAGGATTTCATATATCATGCAAAAGATTTGTTTAAACGTTTACAACAAAGGGGCTATCCTATTGACATATTGAAGAGAGCATTTAAAAGAGCGCGTTTTACCCATCGTGAGTGGCTGTTGTCATCTACATCTGCACTGGAGAATACTTCATTGGGTTCAGCTCTTTTGTCATCGGAGGCATCAGAAAAATGTATTGGTATATTTCCATACATGATTCATTCTGATAAAATCAAGAACATTTTGAAAAAACATTGGGATATTTTATCATTGCACTCGTGTTTTCAAAAGCCATTACAAATAGCTTATACTAGGGATTCCAACCTCCATGATCTTATTGGGACTACAACATCTTTTTTGGATAGACCACCTAAAAAACAGGTTAAAACAGGACAAAATACAGGATGATGATTTTTTGGGACATTTTGCTTGTGGAAACCGTAAATATTGTGCACAATCTATTAATGGGTATGAATGGTGTTTTACAAATTCCATAAAAAAAAAACATTATGCTTGTTGGCACACCACTTGTTCCACAGCATTTGTTGTCTATTTGCTATTGTGTCCCTATTCTTTGATCTACGTTGGACGCACTATACGCCCAGTTTATATACATTTAAGTGAGCATGCTTCTTTTTTAAAAAACCGGACGTTTAGTGCTCCCATTGTTCAATATTGCTTAGATAACAATCACATTTTTTCTGATCTGAAGTGGAGAGTTTTAGACTTTGTTCCTGACAATCCCCGTGGTGGTGATAGAGAACAGAGACTTCAGTATTGTGAGCAATCCTGGATCTTCAATTTGTCATCAGTTTCTCCGAACGGGCTGAATCAGGAAATTGATTGGGCAAGCCTCCTATGACGTTTTGTAGTGTGATTGTCTCTTCCTACTATCACTCATTGGTTCCTGTGATCATGTGGCATAAATTCAAGCTGAGTTTTATGGTGTCCTAAAAGTTTTGGGTGCCATTTATTTCTGCGGATTATTGAGCGTTGAAACAGGGCACATGGAATTGATTGTCCTAAATGCAGTGCTGTGTTCGTTGGTTTTGCCGTGAAGTTTTGGAAGGCGTTCTTGACGCCATGAAGTTTGTCTGGGGAAGTCCCTCCACACTGAAGAGTTTACCTTCTCAAGATAAGTACATTGAAGTCTCTGCACTTTCTGTCCCTTGATTTTGGATTTCACTGCAACGTTTGCAACGATTCCAAGTTTTTTGCTTGGTCTTACAAGTGTTTTGAATGTTTTGAATATTTTAATCGTGTTAAGGCACAAATTGGTGTGCTTTTTTTCTCACGATTGAATTATGGGCTTTATATAAAAAACAGCCTATTTTTGATTAAAACGGAAGAGGGGTTACGAGAGGGGAATGTCCCTCAAGGCCTATTTTCCAGCATTTAAATTTTTGTTTTAGCACTCAGTTATTCATCAGGCTTTATTTTTGGTTTAAGATATTTAACTATAGGGCTTTGTTATATTGGTTTTTACTTTCATCTACGATTCAAGGCAGTTTACGACCAACATTCAAAATTATAAAAATACTTGAAGCCTACTCTGTAATTGTATTTATTTATTTAATCTGGCTACGTATAAGCAATAAATAAAAATCTTACAGCATGTTTTTGTGCTACACCAAGTTCCTTTACATGTACAGTAAAAGATGCATTCTATACACACGTGGAAGGTAATTTTATGACTCTGTGCCGAGTTAATGCGCATTTTCACACCTGTATTTTACACTTATTTTATAAGTCAAGTACATGGGTATTTGATACAAAATACTAGCATTAGTTGTAAATTAAAGATTTACACCAGCTCTACAACTAGTGTAAATGACCACACTTGCTTGCAAGTATATGCGTAAATTATTGTATTCTATAATCTACAGATGTACTTGCTCGCACTGCTCACACTCCACCCATCTACACATCCATAGTGAAAGCATGATGCAAACAATACGCACACTCCTACATTAGCCGGTATTTTAAAAGAAGTCTTTTATGCACGTAAGTGGCCAAACCACTGACATTTTATATGCGTTGTTGGAGCCTAAAGCTAGCTGCTCCTTATAAAATTACCCCATAATACCTGTAGGATTGCATGTGAAAATGTGCCTGTGATCAAAACGGTGGTCCCTGGGTGTACCTGATACAGATCATTAATGCAACACAGAGTCAGTATTGGATTAACCTGATTCATTTTGATACCTTTAAAACTGAAGTGGTTAATAGTAGTGGTTCGGATCAGGAATAGTGATGGAAAGTATTGTGAAAACCGGATTTTTCCAGTCATCCCTGCCAGTCTCTGCCCCTCCTCCATCCGACCTACTGTGTCCCTTCTCTTCCAGCCAGGGGTTGCTTCAGAACAGTAACCGGCCTTGATTGTGACAAAGGCTAATTGTTTGCTTATTTTGCCTAATGAATAGATGCCCATCTCACTATAATTTGATATTGCCAACCTCATTTTGCCTAGATTCTTTAGCGCTCCTTTCCCATCTCGGCATGGCTCCCTTTTAACCTTTAAAAAAAAATAGGGTGGGGGGGGAGGCTCTTAGTTCTAGCCAAAATACATCAACTTGTGGATTTTGAAGAGGTTTTTTTTTAGCTTTGTATTTTTTTTAACTCTGTCCCAGTCTGCCTGTAGTTTTATTTATGAGCTACCGGTCAGACTGTGGCATGCAGGCCTGTCAGCTCTTTAGCAGGCTTGGGGGGGGGGGGGGGAGGTGAAATTCCCAAGGATATCCTCATTCTAACTGATTTGTGTATGTCAAACCCCCTCTGGCAGGGCTGTATACAAACATGGGCTGCGCAGAGTTCAACAAAAGGAAAAATATTTATTTCTTCTAAAACCTTTAACTGCAATGGGAAGGGAAACCTGCCTTTTTATTCTGCCTTTTCCAAGTAAGGCTTTAAGGGAACTGCAGCATTTTTAGATGAGTCGTTGAGTAGAAGTCCACGCATTCTTGTAATTGCGCATACTTTACGTGTGGGATTCATTTTATAAGTGGTATTTTATGCATGTGTACTGGCATATGTGCAGAAAAGCCGTTGTAAAATTGTCCGCATAGTTGGTAAATAGGCTTCACTGACAATAAAATGGTTTTTGGTTACTTACAGTGCATTAAATCACATTAACATCTGTTGACTAGTTAACGCATATTACTGCAGCGATTGGGAAAAGTAATTTGGGAGAAGAGAGATTAAATTAAATCAGCATAGAATAAAATAAAAGTTAGTTGAATTAAATTCACAGGCCAATCAAGCTATGGGAGAAAATGTGATTCATAAGTTTCCATATTATTTGTCAGAAGCAAGTAAGAATGAGTTGAGGAGAAGCAAGTGAACTACCCAGTGAAGAGATTAGTTTCGTCAGTGCTTATTTAATGCTTATTTGTGGCCCAAAAAAGCCAACAAAATGTTAGGAATTATTAGGAAAGGAATGGAGAGTAAAGTGGAGCGTATCATAATGCCTCTGTATCACTGCATGGTGTGACCGCACCTTGAGACCAAGTACACAGTTCAGGTTGCCACATCTCAAGAAAGATATGAAAGCCCTTTTACATAGCACGCTGAGATGGGACGTGAGACCTGGTATTTTACAAAAGTTATCTCCAAGTTATAATGCCCTGTTCAATGTAATTTCAGTTTGTTCAATGTAAACCGCCTTGATATCATGAAAGGCGGTATATAAGAAATGTTAAATAAATAAATAAAAGGCTTTACCAAATGTAGAGCCCTTTATAAAATATATTCAAGGGTGTGCAGGGATGAACCTGATTTTACCAGCACACACAGTGGGAGGAGTGGTTTTAAAATGCTGCCTGTGAAAATGAAGAACACCCTCCCCCCTCCCCCCCATATTGTCACATCTGCAGCTTCTAAAATTGCTGCTAGGATGACATTGATTTCGCTCTCCATCCCTTCGCCACCCCACACTCCCCAATATCAACATTACCCCAACCCCAGAACTCCCAGCATCACCCGATCCCTCTTAGCAGCTCTCCAACATCATCTAATCCCACCCCAGTCCCCCCAGGTCTTACCAGGGTCTCTCTGGTGTTTAGTGGGGGACAGGAGTGATCACCTGTCCTGCTGAGCATGCAAGGCAAAATGGCACGGGAGCCTTGGTGGTAGTTTTGTGATACTGATAAGGCCTTTGTTTGGCAGCTTGACCCTACATTAGTACCACCAGACTACAACTAGGGGTCAACCGGGCACCACTTTGAACCCAGTGCCCCATAAGCAGGAGTGACTGGGGATCGCTGCTGCCCCCACTAGACACTAATAGAGAAATTTGATTTAGCACACATCTTTCTCCAGAAGTTCAAGGGAGGTACATTCAAGTACAATAGTTATTTTCCTGTCCCCAAAGGACTTACAATCTAATGGGCCAATGCAGAAGCCCTGCATCAGAGCCCAGAGCTAAAGCTCTAGCACAGGGTTTCCTGCACAGGTTTAATGCAGATATTTTTGTGTAGCAGTGTTGTAAGTGAACAGCATAAAAATCAGCCACACACAAAAAGTCAGTGCTAAACAAGGGGAGCAAGCCAGACACATGTGCACAGGGCCTGCATTAAGTCTGGAATCTGTGCGCATGCTGGTTGGCTTTACAAAAGAAATACAAAGTCATCATGGCCCCCTCCAATTGAGACCCTCCCAATCACACCCCTATCCAAATTATGCAGTGACACAGTGATCCCCCATTCCCACCCAAATCCAACCAAATTACCCGATAACCCAGTGCCCCGCCCCCCCATGATTTTCCCCATTCAACAAAATTATCTGGTGGCAAAGTGATTCCAATTCTCCACCTCTCCAAACTAAGGAAACAGTCTGGTAGCCTAGTGGCCCCTAGCCCCCCCCCCCCCAAACTTTCCTGGTAAGTCCTACTCCCCCCTTCTGGTACTTTAAAAATCAGAGCTTGGGAACAATTGCCACACCTGTGTGATGCATCCTAGGATGTATTAGGCAGGATTAGACTGCCATATAAGGTAAAAATATGGCACAGTGCCCCCCAGGACGCATCCTGGAATGCATGACGCCGGGTCAGCTGTCCTATGAGGCACCCCAAGGGCAGTCATGTGGTCATCCTGCCAAATAAGGCAATTTTTGCCTTATATGGCAATCTGACCCTGTCTGTTGCATCCCAGAATGCATGGTGCGGGGCTAGTTGCTGCCATTTTTCAAGATGGCAGCAAGGGGTGGGAGCACGTGCGTATTGCTCCCATCCCTTACTTTTAAGGTACTAGGGGTAGCAGCTTGTAGATCAACAGTAGCTTGTATCAAGCATTGGGAGGTGGTTGCAGTACAGGAGAATAAAGAGTGAACTTTTGCAGGTAGGTGAATCTTTGATGGGCCCCTTCAGTGACAGCTGTCCAACTCCAGAAGCAAGCAGCTTTTTCTTTGAAGAGTATATAGTTTGCAATTGAAGGGTTAAACAAGGCCCTTTTGGGACAATTGATTCAACTTTCACTACAGATGTGTGATGTTTCTGGGAACATTCTGGCTCATGATATGAATATTCAAGATGTAAAGGGAAAAGTGGATTTTTTGAAGATGAAGAAGGCAAACTCATGATATAAGAATTTTTATTGGTTAAAGATATTAGAATTACATAATAAAATAAAGAATTTAGAAAATGCTGCCAAGAGAAGAAATCTGAGACTGATAACTTTCTGCTAAAAAGAGGTTCAAAAAATACTTGATGAAAATTCTGAAGATCCCCTTTAGAGATTATACCATTTTAGGGAGGATTTTTTTTGTTTATTTTCTTCCAAAGAGGGAAGAAGTAAAAACTAGAGACTAACTGGACTTATCTCTTATATCATCAGGCAGTTTAGATCTTACACATTTTGGAGAGTTTTGCAAACTACTCACTGTTCCTGTACCTTTGGTGATTTATTTATTTGCATATTTTATATACCACTTTATCCAAGTAATCAAGGCTGTTTACAGAGAACAAAATGGCTATTACTGCTCTCGGCAGTTTACAAGGAACAGCTTACGTAACAAAAAATGCATTGATCATAGAATGATTATAACAGAACTAAACATCTTATGCAGGCCTTTAGGGAGCAATAATATTAGACCAACTATTTACAATAAGTATTTACGATAAGATTGTGTGAGTTATAATACAGTTAATTGACTTTTACAATCAGGAAGTATGAGAGCGTAGTTGGATGAACATGAGAATAAGAGATGTAGGTTTCTTATATATTTTATTGTGGGTTGGTAATATTCATCAAATAGGAAGGTTATAAGGTGTTTTCGGAATGTGGTTAGGTCTTTTATTTCTCGCAGGTTGTTGGGTAGTGTGTTCCATAGGGCTGGGGAGAAGAACGTGAATGCCCTGTTAGTTGTTGATTGAATTGCTTTCCTGAAGTTGTTAGGAGGAGTGGTCTAGTGATTAGGACAAGGTACTTCAGGCCGGAGGGCCGGGGGTTCAAGTCCCACCTGGGGACAGCAATCTCAGGCCGGAGGGACTGGGATTTCTAGTCCTATAGGCACTCCTTGTGGTCTTGGGCAAGCCACTTAACCCTCCATTGCCCATGTTCCCTGTAAGTATTAACGTATGTGTGTCATATCCCCTCGTGTTAAATGTATCCCCCAATTGACTGCTTTGACCCGGTGAAAAGCGGAATATAAATACAGCTAAATAAATAAATAAAAATAGGGATCATTAGTAGTTTCTGCATATTATCCCTTCTTCTTGTTTCTTGCTGTTTCGTTATTAGCGTATTAAGAGAGGTTGGCGCA
This sequence comes from Ichthyophis bannanicus, assembly GCA_033557465.1. Taxonomy (NCBI): domain Eukaryota; kingdom Metazoa; phylum Chordata; class Amphibia; order Gymnophiona; family Ichthyophiidae; genus Ichthyophis; species Ichthyophis bannanicus. Next base: position 247,327,639 of record CM066040.1, on the reverse strand, counting down.
GTGTTGTTTACTATTTTGAATGTGACCATCAGAGCCTTGAATTTAATTCTTTATATCACTGGCAACCATTTTATTCTTGAATTGGACTGTGACTGGAAAGGTGGTTAAGCAAATGAATAGACATAAATATAAACATCCTTAAGATATTTTCTAGCTGTAGGGAGAGATTGGTCCTCACTACTGAAATTACAGTATTTTCTGATGTGGCCAAGTACAGTACATTCAGGAGGAATAGAGACTTTTTCTTCTGCTGCATCCTAGAATGGTGCAGATTAGAGCGGTGGCTTTTCTTTTCTTTTTTTTATGTAACCATGTGACTGTATTGATTAATTTTGCAATGTGGAAGATAGAATGTATGGTATTAGCGTTTATTGAATTTTTGTCGCATTTCTTCAATATCTATTCAAGAGATGTTTAAAAGCTATTAGTACAGCTCTTAAAATACTTCATGAGTCCATTCCACCTCTGTCTAGAGCTTTTTATCTCTCTACTGTTAAGAAAAGAGCGCGGAGAAACAAAATGGTTTAAAATCAGCAAAGGTGTATGACAAGGCTGTATACTTCCCCCCTACCTGTTTAATTAATATGCAGAATAAATCATCAGAGAAGCAGGACTGTATAAAGACAACCGGGGTGTGAAGACTGGTGGAAGACTCATCAACAACCTTCGCTATGCTGATGATACCACAATACTAGCTGAAAGTGAAGACGATCTGAAACATTTGTTTCTCAAAATCAAGGAACATAGGGCCTAATATTCAAAGGTCTTTACATGGGTAACTTCCTTAGTTACCCATGTAAAGGCCTTTACTGGGATTTTCTAAGGGCACCTACACGGGTAGTGCCCTTTGAAAATCCCGGCTAAGCCCCTAATGCGCACTGATGCTATCTGCATAGCATCGGGGCGTGTTAGGGGTGTTCCGGGCTGGAGCGGGAGCGGAGTAAGGGGCTACATGGGTAGCAGCGATTTTTGATGCTACCCGCATAGCTCTCTGCGCCTTAAAGATAGGTGAGGAAAAACCTATCTTTAAGATGCGGAGGCTATGCGCGTAGCATCGAAAATCGCTGCTACCCGTGTAGCCTCTGTGGCTGCCGAAGCATCCGGGTTACGGGGGTCGGTGGAAAGGCTATGCGCCATCAAAGCGCATAGCCTACCCAACTCAAAATCGGGCCCATAGTCTTAAAATGGGCCTGCACCTTTACATAAAGAAGACAAAGATCCCGACATGGCAAAATCAATAAGTTCATCATTGATGGAGAAGAAATTGAAATAGCTGACAACTTTAATCTGCTGGGATCAATAAAGAAACAACAAGCAGTCAAGAAATCGGACGATGCACTGTTCTTGGCAGAATGGCTATGAAGGACCTAGGCAAGATTGTCAAGAGCAGAGATGTCTCTCTCCATACAAAGATTGGACTTGTCCAAGCCATGGTATTTTCAATAACATCATATGGATGAAAAGTTGGATAGTGAAAAAGACAGACAGGAAGAAAATAGATGCCTTTGAACTATGGTGCTGGCGAAGAACAAATTAGTCAGTACTAGAGGAGGTCAAACCTAAGCTTTCTTTAGAAGCTCAGATGACAAGACTTCAACTTTCATACTTTGGGCACATCATGCAAAGATAGAGATCATTAGAGAAAGACATCATACTTGGCAAGGTTGAAGGTCCGAGCAAAAGAGGAAGGCCAGCAATGAGATGGATCGATACAATAACAGCAACTATGAGCTGCCTGAATGAAGAACAAACACCATTTAGGAAAACTATGTTTACTACATTATTATGTGCCTTCACAAATGTTAATGTGTGCTAAGTGCAGCAGCACCCATTTATTTCTATTGGCGGTGTGGCACTTAACGCACATTAATATTTAGTAAACATGCCCCTAAGACATTGCCAGGAGAAAAAAGAGGTTTATGAAGGATTCCTTTGAAAGCCGCCTAAAATTTAGATGGGCAACATATACATTTAAAAATAAAATAAATTAAATTTATGCAAATGAAATCCAGTGCATATGCAAATGAGGCCCTGCCATGAGTCTCCGCACATGGCCCTCATTATCCTTGGGCCGCCACTGTGAGTCAACACTGACTCGACGATACTTAACAACAGCAACAACTGCCAAGAATAGAGAGCTTCAGGGGTTGAAACAATCTGTCTTCTCCATTATCTTTTGATAGTTTGGAGTTGATTGTTTTTCTGGAGAAGTCTGATTCATGCACTTTGGAGATTGCAAAGTCCTTATCACAGTCTTACTGAAACATGGCAATGACCGGTTGTTAAATATGTTTTTCAGAACCAAAATTACACCTTCATGAACTGAAAGCTCAAGATGCTCCCCCCCCCCCCCCCCATGTTTCTAAGGCTACCCAGAAAAGGAGGAAGTAATTTGTGTTGTTAAAGCCTTTGTTTCTTTGCTTTTCCCGTAAATATCTGGTTATGTTGAGGAGTGTGAATTATGCATTTTTTTTAACTTTGAGTCTCTTTTCTAAAGCCTGGTAACCGGTTAACGTGCATTTTAATATGTGGCAACTCCTAGCTGGGAACCCGGGGGATGCCAGAGACTGCCCGGTAAATCGTATAGTAATTGGCTATCATGCGATGGGGCTGAGAATGGGCAGAGTGCGAGTATGGAGAGTACATTGCTGTTAGTGTGAGGGCAAGTGTCATGTGCTCAGTGCAATGTGTCAATTAGTACAAGTGCTCCTAACGATATCCTGTGGGTTCATTAGATGCAACTGCATTAGCGTGCCACAAATTAAGGTAGCCTATCATGTGTTAACAGCCAGGAACATGTGCCTAGGCTTTGTATTTAACATGCGTTTATTTTAGAGTTAAATGCAAAACCCTTGTGGGCTTTGGTGAAAGGGACCCTTTGTTTCTTAATGGCAAGTCTGCCATGCCTAGTGAGGCGAGAACTCCTGTACTGATAACTGACCCACAAGCTTCTTAGTAGACCAATTGATCCTGAAATTTGTAGATGCTGAAGCTCTTCTTGGTTCTTGCTTTGATGTTAAAAAACTGATTCTATGACTGTGTCCTGCTCCCCACTATATAGTGGACTCATAGGGTATATCTAGAATTAATCTATTCATAATATCTAGGGGAGGGGTTCCTTAATTTTTGCCTTTTCATTATCTAGTTTGCTAAAGCAAGTGGCATTCCTTGTGTATTGTAAAATTGAAAAAATATAACATTCGGAAAATTGCAGTGTGAATCTATCCAGTACAAGTGACTGTCTTCCTCAGTGATAAACTAGTTCAGGGAACTCCCCTTATTACTGTTCCAGAGCCTGTTTTGAGAATGGTGCTTTGTCAACTAAACATTTGTTTCTTCTTTTTTCATTTTTTGATAAGATGATCTCTATTTTCTTGTTAGTTTATTTGTCTGCCAGGCTCTCCTACCTCAATGGTATGTTTGTAGGTTGGAAATAGATCTTTTTTGTTTATGGAATATTTTGTATTTGAACATTAGTACATGTTTTTTTGTGTATTTTCAATTTTAGCAACAATTTGTAGAAGACTAAAAAAAAATATATAACTAAATTATTTAGGGTCCCTTTTACTAAATATTGCTAAGCAGTTATTGCACATTTTAGCGCGAGGTAACTGTTAGCATGTTGGCATAAGTTACTATGTGCTAATTCCCGCATTAATGGCTTATTGCACAACAGGGTGGGGTATGCAGAGGTCATGGGTGGAGTGTGGACATGGATTGCATATTGCAGTCAAGGAACGATATTTACTGCATTCTGTCAATGTTGCAGTTGGCACGGATGAACTTAATGTCGCCTCAATAAATGGCGTTAAGTATGCCTGTGGTAATTGTGCGCAGTAAGGGATTTTTCAGTGCCGTAACTGCAGGGAACATACTGGATATACCCCGACAGTTACCACATGATGCTTTGCATTTACTGCAGGTTAATTTGAACTCAAAACATGTGATAAGTGCAAAAACCTAACACAGTTTAGAACAAGGGCCCCTTAGTTCACTTTATTAATCATCTAAGTCATAATTATTGGCCCAAGTGATGAACAGACATATCAAAATAATAAATATAAATACAACATATAGAGCAGAGCCTCAAGGGGATGCTGTAGAATTTCCCTTATGTACTTTTGAAACTTCTCTTTAGCAGTTAATGGATCAGTCTTCAAAGTTAATCAGTCTCGGATTTCTCTCCTTGGCCGTATTTCCTATTTTCTCTATTTTATTATGTAATCTAACATTACCCTTAACTAATAAAGATTCTTGCATCATATGTTTGCCCAATTTATCTTCTAAAATATCTACTTTCCCCTGGTATTTTGAATGAGTCAGAACTTTCCTAAAAACAGAGATCTGTAGCAAAAGTTGAATCAATTGTCCCCAGAAGAACTTTTTCTAATCTTTCAATTGCAAACCATGTACCATTCAATGAAAAAGCCACTTGCTTCTACAGCTGGAAAGCCATCATTGGAGGAAGCGTCACTCAGCTCCAGGTCTGTGAAGGCTCAGTCTCTTCATTCCCTTGCAGTGCAGGTAGCTTTCCAGTGCTCGAAGCAAGCCACCAAGGATACATAAGAAGTTACAAAATAAAATAAAATTACAGAATAAACCCGAACATCAAATCTTCACAGATATCCTCAGGAATCGTGTTTGAATAATTAAAATAAGCAGACTTTCACATTCATGAAGAACTAAGGGCTCTTTTACTAAAGTGCAGTAGGAGTTTGCACTTACTGCGCGTTTAATGCTAAAACTAACACGTGGTAAGTACACAGTCTCCGCAGTGATTGTCAGAAGTGTGGCCAGCATGTTCCTGGCAGTTACCAAATGAACAGGTCACCTAACGGGTGGCAGCAGCATTCGCAATAAATGTGGGTCCACTTAGCGCTAGTGAGGTGTCGTTAAGTACACTCATGCAATTGCAACAGTGACAGCACGTGCTATGTTCCCCCCATGCTAACCGCAGTGTGCTCTCCGTGCTCACTCTCTGCACCTACCCCACCCATTCCACACCCTACGTGCTAACAATTACTGCGTACACACGTTAGCAGTTATTGTGTGCTAAAATGCATGGAAACTGCAGAGTGCACCTTAGTAAAAGAGTCCCTAAGGATTCCTGATAGGATTTCAAATCAAAATGACTCTGGATGGAAACGAGTGATACAGACATTAGAGGGGGTCATTTTAATTTTCTCGTTTTGTGGTAGATCATGTGGGCCTACGGCACTGGCATGCTGGTAATAAATGACTTCTTAAGGAGGTACTTTTATAAAAAGTGGGGCTTTTTGCATGTAAAGCTCTTATAAAATTATGCAGCTGAATTTTATTTAATTTAAAATAACACTTATATTCTGCATAATACCCTACAGTAGGAATCTAGGCGACTTTATAAAGTTGCATAAATAAAAACAATAAAGTATCCAGGAATAAACAAATTACTACAACAATGTCCACTGCAAGATCTTTTAAAATACTTTACAAATAATCACAACAAAAACTTACGCCGCCTAAAACTAAACAATCAAAACATGATCCCAATAATACTATTGATAAATTTGGCATCGTCCCTAAGTTTCTCATATCAAATTGTTTCAATAAATGAATCGATCAAATTACCATATTTTAAGTCTTTCTAAATGATAACTAGCATGGTTCATGTTTTAATTACCAAGGCATACTATTCTACAACTGTGGGGCACTATTTGATAATGTGCTCATGGGTCAAAGCGGCATGTTTACTAAAGGGTAACACGGCATTAGCATGATAGAACACTGTTTGGCATGACGCTAAAAAATATCATGGGACCCAATCCTTAAATCACATGCCGCCCTTGTAGCACGCATCAGGGCGGCAACTTGGTGGGATGGGAGCGTTCCCACTGTGGCATAGTTAGTTCAAGCATTTGTAGCCTGCGCTCAGTGCAAGTAGTGTAGGTGCAGCTAACGCCACCTCAGTAAATGGCATTAGTTGCTCCCACAGCCAGTTTTCCTCATTGAAGCGAGGTAACTGCAGGGGGACGGTTAGCCCAAAGCCCTGCACTGATAATGCAGCCCATACGTGCATTACCCATGCTGGGCTCATTAAATATGCCCCAAAATGAGCCTGATTTCTATAGTAGAGAGAATAGCCAACCACAAACACATTAGTGGGTGCAGTGTCCATGTAGGACTGTATCTAATATGATAAGTTTGGAGGCATTTGGGATCAATCCCACGAATGATTTTAAAAACAAACATGAGAAGTTAAAAAATATTTTGCAAATCAGGAGCCAATTCATTGCCATTAGAAAAGGTGCTGCTCTTGCCCATCTTTTCCCTGTCGAGATCATTTTGGCTGCTGTGTTCAGTAGTAACCGCGGACAAGGCAGCAGTTTCTAGAGCAGTCCCATATATAAGAGATTACAGTAATTCAGATGAAAGAGAACAATCACATGTACAACTTGTTTCAAGTCCTCCTCTCCTAAAAAAGAAAAAGCTATGGTTTGCCTGAGGATACGCAAGGCCCCAAAAGATTTTCTGATAACAATGGATATTTATTCATCTAGGGTAAGAGATTAATCAATAATAACTCTGAATTTTAGATTGAAGTGGGATGGTAAATATCCCAATTTCTAGGGTTATAGAGCACACAGATTAAGTATTAGCGCTTACCCATAATACTGAGGTCTTTTCTGGATTAATTACGGGGAAACTACTTTCCATCCACCTTTTGATAGACTAAGGGGTATGTTTACTAAACTGCAGTAATGTCATTCGCGGTAGGTTCCGCGGTAAAGGTAGAGATGCCCATATAAAGGCATGGGCGTTGCATCATTAAAGCAAGCTGACAGCTAACGCGCGTTACAAGGCGCCTTAGATTAACGAGCGTTACAAGGTGCCTTGTAAGGCACCTTGCAAGGCACCTTGTAAGGCGCCTTATAAGGCGCCCTGTAAGGTGCCTCATAAGGCGCCCTGTAAGGTGCCTCATAAGGCGCCCTGTAAGGTGCCTCATAAAGCGCCCTATAGGGCTTCCTAGGCTAAGCGCCATATTAGGCACCCTTGGACAAGGCACCGCAGAAGGCACCCTAGGCTATGGAACCATAGGTTAAGTTGGCCTAACAAGGTTATGGTGTCCTAGGTTAGTGTGCCCTAGGGACTGCAAGGTGCCTCAGGATGACATGAATGACCTGTGAGGAACAGAGACAGATGTAGCCCTAACACTAGATAGAGCACTCAGGAAAGGCAATGAACAGGTGAGTGAAGGAGGGAGAAGTGGGAGCCGCTGGACCTGCCATATCTGCGGGCATCCCATGTGCCTGCCAGTACTGATGACAAACATGGTGGGGCAGCTGTACCACAGCACAGGGTGTTGGCAATGTAAAGTACCAGAAAAACAGTTGGTGGCAGACAATGGGAATACATGTCCCCCAGTGGAGGCAGAGGTGGCAGGATAGTTACAATGATGGGTGGACAGAGGAGTGGTGGTGCCATGCAGATCAGGCACAGGCGAGGCAAGCATGAAGAGGCGCAATGCAGGAAAGGGTATGACATGGGGTGGCAGCCTGCACTGGCAGACAGGACTCTACACAGCTGACAGACGCAGATAGACGGACCGAGGGAATGTTGGCAATTGTGGCGAGGGTATTATGGGCTGGAAGCACAGATCTGCAAAAATATGACCTCTACAGGCATGCACACTATATGAGTAGGACAGGCATGAGAGGGGGGAACAATGAGGAACTGAACCCATGAACACTTGAAGGACTAGAAAGGGGGACTGTTACTTCTGGAGAGAAATCTGCAACTGTGAGTATATACTTCTGGTAATTTTCTAAAAAGAATTCTTTGTATTAAAGCTACTTAATCTGTGAACCCACTGTTTTTGTTGGATCAGTTAGGGCCTAGTAGCAGCAATTAAAGTTTGAATTTAAAACACAGAGGAGAACTTTCTGGTTACATTTCATACCCAGCAGAGAGCTTGTAGTTTAAATTTAATAGTCACTCAGGGCCAAGTAACAGCAAAGTACTTTTAGTTTAAATTTAACACACAGAAGAGAGCTTTCTGGTTACATTTGGAACCCAGCAGAGAGCTTGTAGTGTACATTTAATAGTCACTCAGGGCCTAGCATTAGAAAAGTACTTTTAGTTTTAAAACACAGAAGAGAGCTTTCTGGTTAAATTTAGAACCCAGCAGAGAGCTTGTAGTTTAAATTTCATAAGAGGTTAGAGCCTAGCAGCAGCTAAGAGCTATAATTTAAATCAAATCAGAATTTAGCTTACCTCAGCAGCACAAGACAGGGTACTGTGTAGCAGCCCTCTTTTAATAAGTGTTATTTCCCTCCCTCCCTCCCCACACCTACCCACCCCTGGGATAATCATAGCTTTATAGGTACTTACACATCTTAAAAGACAGGAGGTGCTTTCAGGTGAAGCTCATTACCCAAATCAGTCATACACTAAGGACCTGAGATTAATTAAGCTTCAGGTGAACAAGGTATATTAAACGTATTAGGCACAGTTTTATTGGTATAAATACCCATAGCAACCCCTAGTAAGTAAGAACTTAAAGATCTAGACACAAACTTAAAACTAAGATGCAGACAGCAGTCCAGCAGCGGGATGGGGGCTTTCCAGTCTTTTGCATTGAGTGTCACATGTATGATTTTCTCCCAGTTGGTGAGAGGTCTTATGTGTGCACTAGGTGCAAGGAGCTCTTTGCTCTCAGGGAACGAGTCAGTTCTCTAGAGGCTAAAGAAGCAGACTTGGAAAACATAAGACAGACAGAGAGGTACATAGACGAGACCTACAGGGATATAGTCCTAAAGTCCCACCTCCAGTCTGGCAGCACCCCTGTTGCCATGGAGGAGAGAGGTCACGTGACAGGAGAGCATCACCCTGGTGTGGCAGGAAGTGATCCTGTAACTAGGACCTGTCCTCCAGGTGATGTAAAACCCTCTCGCACCGAGGAAGTTTCTCCAGGGCCATGTGCCCATGAGAGAAGGGTTAGGACAGCCGTTATAGTTGGTGATTCGATCATTAGGCATGTAGATAGCTGGGTGGCTGGTGGACGTGAGGATCGCCTGGTAACATGCCTGCCTGGTGCGAAGGTAGCGGACCTCACGCGCCACCTAGATAAGGTCTTAGATAGTGCTGGGGAGGAGTCTGCTGTCTTGGTACATGTCGGTACCAATGACATAGGAAAATGTGGTAGGGAGATTCTGGAGGCAAAATTTAGGCTTTTAGGTAGGAAGTTGAAATCCAGAACTTCCATGGTAGCGTTCTCCGAAATGCTTCCTGTTCCACGCGCAGGACCCAAAAGGCAGGCAGAGCTCCGGAGTCTCAATGCGTGGATAAGACAATGGTGCAGAGATGAGGGGTTCGGATTTGTTAGGAACTGGGGAACATTCTGGGGAAAGGAGGGGCTCTTCCGAAGGGATGGGCTTCACCTTAACCGGGATGGAACCAGGCTGCTGGCATTAACCTTTAAAAAGGAGATAGAGCAGCTTTTAAACTAGATATTAGGGGAAAGCCGACAGTCGCCCAAGAGCGGATGGTTCGGAAGAATGTATCCTTGAAGGATACTACCAAAAGCAGAGAGGTTCCACAAAAGAGTAAAGTAGCCCAAATGCCCTCAAGTATGGAGCAGACAGCTTAAAGATCACAATTTACCCATGTCTAACAATAGCCAAATTAACATGAATAAAATACATTCTCTAAAATGCTTGTATGCAAATGCTAGAAGTCTAAAGAATAAGATTGGAGAGTTAGAATATATAGCACTAAATGAAAGGTTAGATATGATTGGAATATCAGAGACATGGTGGAAGGAGGACAACCATTGGGACACTGTGATACCTGGGTACAAACTATATCGTAATGATAGAGCTGATCAAATTGGTGGAGGGGTTGCGCTCTATGTTAGAGAGGGCATTGACTCAGAAAGGATTAAAGTTTTGCAGGAAACAAAATCTGCTGTAGAATCTATATGGATTGAAATTCCATATAAAAGGGGGAAGGCAATGGCAGTGGGGGTGTACTATCGAGCACCTGGTCAGAATGACCAAATGGATGATAAAATGCTCAAAGAAATCAAGGAAGCTAAGAAAAGTTACAGCACAGTAATAATAATGGGTGATTTCAATTACCCCGGTATCGACTGGGTCAGTGTCACGTCAGGACATGCTAGGGAGATAAAGTTCCTAGATGAAATAAATGACTGTTTCTTGGAGCAGCTGGTTCATGAACCGACCAGAGGGGAAGCCATATTAGACCTAGTCCTTAGTGGAACACCAGATCTAGTGCAAGAGATAAGGGTGTTCGGGCCACTTGGCAATAGTGATCATAGCATGATCGCCTTTGATTTAATTAGTAGAGGAGGGATAGTAAGGAAATCCACAGTACTACCTTTTAACTTTCGAAAGGGAGACTATGATAAAATGAGGAAAACAGTTAAGAAAAAACTAAAAGGAGCAGTGGCAAAGGTTAAAGATGTACATCAAGCTTGGGTGTTATTGAAAACTACTATCTTGGAAGCCCAGACCAGCTGTATTCCACGCTTTAAGAAAAGTGGAAGGAAGTCCAAAAAACTGCCAGCATGGTTTAAAGGTGAGGTCAGAGAGGCTGTTGTTGCCAAAAAAGCATCTTTCAGGAAATGGAAAAAAGAGCCAAATGACGAAACCTGGAAACAGCACAATCACTGGCAAGTCAAATGCAAGGCATTGATAAGGCAGGCAAAGAGAGAATTTGAGAAGAAGCTTGCTGCGGAAGCAAAAACGCGAAATAAAGACCTTTTCAAGTACATTCATAGCAAAAAACCTGTGAGAGAGTCAGTTGGTCCATTAGATGATACAGGGGTTAAAGGAGCACTAAGAGCCGACAAGGCGATAGCGGAGAGACTGAATGAATTCTTTGCTTCGGTCTTTACTGAGGAAGATGTAGGGATGTTACCCATGACTGAAGTGGTATTTAAAGGTGCGGAAGAATGGAAGGAAATATCGATACATCGGAAAGATGTCTTACAACTATTAGATAAACTGAAGAGTAGCAAATCACCTGGGCCGGATGGTATACATCCAAGGGTGTTGAAAGAACTGAAATATGGACTTCCGTTTGGCAATGAGCTGAGCAGACAGGGGAAAGTTCAGCTCCGGCTCCTACACCCCGAATATCTGCAACAATTCGTAACCTAAGGGGCAATCACACAAACGTCGCCCGGCTACGCGCTACAGAGACAACAGGGAAACATTAAGCCTGATCTCAGAGCAGTGCGGCAGGAGCATGGCAGCGAAACCGCAGCGACGGGAGAAGCCCCGAGCCCCGGAGGCTAAGATGGCGGAGGGGTCTCCTAAAAGCCCTAAAACAGTGGGTGACCAGACCTTGGTGGCGGAGGTCAGTGCCGCGGTAGTGCAGGCTCTGGAGGCGCAATTCCACAGCTTAACCGAACAAATCTCCACCGTCAGCCAGAGCCTCGCAGATTTTACAGGGCGCATTGAGCAGGCGGAAACCCGTATCTCTAGTGTGGAGGACACCCAACACACGCTGTCGGCAAAAGTGGAGGCCCTGGAACGCATGCTGCAACAGCAGGGGGAGAAAATTGACGACCTTGAGAACCGGAGCCGTCGCAACAACCTTCGATTCATCGGGATAGAGGAAAGCGTAGGAGACGGCGCACTGTTCGCATACCTGACTGTCTGGATAGAGAAGTTGATGGACGGCAAGGGGGGGAACCCCATTCGGCTGGAACGTGTTCACCGGCTAGGCCCCAAACGAGAGCAGGCGAGGCGTCCACGTGCGGTCATCGCAAGATTTCTGGATTTCCAGCAGAAAGAGGCGGTGCTGCGGGCCGCCAGGGGAAGAAGGGCAACAACAGGGGATGCGGCGCTAATCCTGGTTTTCCAGGATTACTCTGCCCTGGTGAGCCAACAGCGCCGCGCCTACACCCCGATCTGTGCACAGCTGTTGAATCGCGGAGTCCGTTTTCTCCCTGCTCTACCCGGCGAGATTGCGAGTGGACCATCAAGGTCAGACCCGATTCCTGCGCTCAGTGGAAGAGGCCAACCTGTTCCTGGAAGGTTTGGGCGAAACCGCAAGCACTACTAGATGAGCCGCAGAGGCCAGACTGGTGGGGACAGCACATGTATGGCTGGAGGAATTATTTGAACGATAAAGGGGTAAGACTGGGCCCCGGGGACAGAACCCGGTGGGTCCGCTCCATCCCGGAGTTGCTGACGGGACTCATGGACAGGGGCTCCTGCATTTACCCGGGGGGTGGCTGTCGGCCATAGCCTGCAGCCGGCAGGCGATGTAGAAACTGGCAGGGGGTTAAGTAGCCTGGAAGAATGTGTGCAGTTACAGTTAGCTACAATTCGAGGCCTAACTTCCTTACTTGTTATTTTGTTGCCTTACTGTGTTTCTCTTAATACTGTTTCAATTTATCATTGTAGCCTGTAATGCACAGGAGTTTACTTGTTGGTGGGGTTTATGGAATGGATGTTGGTGGTAAGATTAAGGGGGGGGGGGGAGATAGGGTTATCCGACCCGTTCACCCCGGGTCACGCTGTAAGGGCGGGGGGTCCAAGGCCGCGGGCTATTACGAAGGGCTGTTGCACTCTAAAGATCTGAAGGGGGGGAGTGGGGGTAATGCTTGGTGGAGCCGGACTGGGGGGAGTGTGAGGGGGTGTAGGGCTGACTGCCATAGGAAGTCTGACTGGTCCCATGTGCGGTCCAGGCGGGAAAGGGGTAGGGGGGGGGGAGGGGGGAAGGGTGGGGAGCAATGGGGGAGGGGAGGGTTTTTAGGGGACGGATCCATGATTCTATTAATGCTGTACCTTTGTTGGGGTCCTAGGGGGGGTGGATGGGAGGGATGGCCACTTCACACCAAGAGGATGGGGGCACGGGGGGGCCCATTAAGAGTAGGTAAGGAGGAGCCTCAGGCTGGGGGGGCTCTCTCTGGAGGATGGTTCAATATCTGCCTAAAATACTGGAGTGAATTAAACCCAGACTGAAAATCCAAACGTGGAATGTCTGTGGACTGGGGAGCCCTGTCAAAAGAGCAAAAATACTACAAGCTTTGTCAAGGCAGAAAGCGGACCTGGCCTTCCTCCAGGAGACCCACCAGACAGAAAGGGAGCATGCCAAACTGCGTAGATCCTGGGTGGGTCAGGTGTGGGGGGCGCCAGCCCTGAACAAAAAAGGGGGTATAGCCATCCTTGTGCATAAGCGGATCCGCTTTGAGGTCATCAAAGAAATTGCGGACCCGACGGGGCGATTCCTACTGCTGCAGGGCCTCCTGGAGGGGAAACCTATTATCATTGGTAATGTTTATAGTCCAAATGTGTTAGACAAAGATTTATATGCTCGTTTGGCCGCCCAGGTCGAGCAACTTCCGGAGATTCCCTTGATTCTAGGGGGGGACTTTAACGGGGTGCTGGATGTGGAGCTGGACACCTCTAGGGGGGAGGGGACCCGGGAGCGGTTTCAGGGGGCCCGCGCCTTAAATGGGTTAAGGTCCAGGTTGGGCTTGGTGGACCCATGGAGACTTCTACACCCCGCCGAAAGAGATTACACCCATCAGTCCCGTGCACATAATTCCAGTGCAAGAATAGACTACTTGTTGACCTCGCAGTGCCTGTTTGCTATGGTAGACGAGTCGCAGATAGGACCTGCGGAAATATCTGATCATGCCCCTGTGTGGTTACAGTTGCGGTGGGGCGCTACTCGACACCAGACGAGACTATGGCGGTTTCCTCTAGAACTTTACCGGGATTCTCAGTTTCGTCAGTTTCTACAAAAGAGATGGTGTGAATTCGAAGCCGATCACCGGGGGCATCTGGCTGATCCCGAGCTGGTCTGGGAGACGGCAAAAGTGGTCTTGCGCGGGGACATCATCAGCTATATGGCGCGTAAGCGTCGACTGATGGCGGAGCGTATTATCCATTTGGAACGCTTGGTCACCAAACAGCGGCGGAGGTGGGCGAGTAATCCGAACGGGACTTCAAAGAAGAGACTGTGGGAACTGCAGACGATGCTGAATGAGCTCCTGCACCAGTGGGCCAAAAAATCGGTTACCTACTATAGATTCCAACTTTATTGTCACGGGGATAAACCGGGGAAACTACTGGCTCGGTGTTTACGGTCTTCACGGGGCTCCACGTTGGTGCACGCCCTGAAGGATGATCACGGGATTCTCCGCAGGGAAAACCCGGAGATTGTGCGTGTTTTTCGCGCGTTCTTTCAAAAACTCTACACCGCGACTACGGGTACATACGAACACATGTCGGATTACTTGGAAGGGCTGGACCTGCCTCAGCTGTCGACTCAACAGCGGCAACAACTAGACCGGCCGATCTCTGTTCAAGAGGTGCAGCATGTTATAGCCAAAGTGAGTTGTTATAAATCCCCCGGGGCAGATGGGTTAGGGGCCGAGTTCTACAAGATCTTAACGGGCTTGATTTCCCCATTGCTGGTGGCGGTCCATACCAGGAGAGCAGAACAGGGCATGTTTCGATGGGGTAGCAATTTGGCCCACATGGTTTTGATTCCGAAGCCGGACAAGGACCCACTTTGCGCCGCTTCATATCGCCCTATCTCTCTTCTTAACTTTGACCTCAAAATCCTCGCCAAAATACTAGCTGACAGATTGTCAGCCGTGCTGGGGCTACTGATCCACGAATCTCAAGTGGGGTTTGTGCAAGGAAGGTATGCGGTCTGGAATTTGCGGAGGATAGTGGCTTCCATGGAGTGGGTTCGGAATCGGAATCTCGCTTCTCTGCTCATCAGCTTTGATGCGGAGAAAGCTTTTGACAGAGTGGACTGGCACTATCTTTGGGATTTGCTGCCCCGATATGGGCTTGGGAACTCTTATTGTGCTATGGTACAAAGCCTTTATTGTGATCCGGTCGCGGCGATTTGTTGTAATGGAGTGCTCTCAGACACCTTTGCACTGCATAGGGGGACTCGACAGGGGTGTCCTCTTTCCCCATTGCTTTTTGTCCTCTCACTGGAACCGTTTATACGAAGGGTAGAGGCCTCACGGGAGATAAGGGGGGTGCGTATACGCGCGTCAGGTTTTAAACTTTCGGCTTTCGCCGACGACCTTCTGGTGCACTTACTTGATCCCCAAGACTCGCTCTCACGTTTAATGAAAGAATTTGAGACCTTCGGCAGTTTTGCCGGACTAAGCATTAACCTAGATAAATCCACGGCGTTGGACACAATGGGCACACTGAAGGCTAGCTGGCAGGGGCCTTTCCCCCTCAACTGGGCGGGTGGCCAGTTTAAATACCTTGGTATTATATTGACAGGTCAGCCATCACAACTCTACGAGAGTAATCTTGCTAAAATTATACAGGGCCTCCATACTCAGTTGCAAGCCTGGCGACCCCTCCCCTTGTCTTTATCGGGGAGAATCGCAGCGGTTAAGATGGTGGTTTTACCGAGGATCTTATACTGGTTACAGACATTGCCCGTTTGGCTTCTGCGAAAAGACTTACAGCGGCTCGAACGAATGCTCAGCGGGTTTCTGTGGGGGGGAGCGCGTGCCCGTATTCGTTATTCCCGCCTAGTGGGACATTGGCGCTGTGGGGGGTTGGGGCTGCCGGACCTCGGGGCCTATGCTCTGGCTTGCCAGGCGCGTCATTTGGGGGACTGGCTGGGTAGGACTGAGGTCGTCACCCCCCGGGGCCTAGAGGAGGCCCTTGCCGCCCCAGCGACCCTTCTAGCCCTCCTACATGTAGACAGCCGCCTTTTCCCTGACCACTTGGCAGGGAGTGTGCTTCTTACTCCGGTGTGCAGAACTTGGCGACGGCTGAACGCTTATTGGAACACGAACTGGCGAGTGTCCAGCTGGCTGCCGATACAGGGTAATGTACTGTTTACGCCGGGATCTGATAACGCACAGTTCCGGATCTGGGCGAGGAAAGGTATTTATAGTCTGGGCCATGTGGTTGATACTTCGGGGGGATGTAGGAGATTTCAGAATCTGTGTAATGATTATGCCCTCGGGGCGGGCCATCACTTCGCTTACATGCAGTTTTCACACTACATCGCCTCCCTACCGGCAGGTGAGTTGCGGGCAGAGCGCTCTGCGCAGATCTTAGAATTTTTTGACCTGGGCGGCGAAACCCAACTTACGATTCGATCACTGAAGGCGCGGTTGGTCCCATACCGACCGTCCCCGGACTATCGGTCCGTAGAACTGGGGTGGGGGGGGAGTTGGGTAGAGAGATTGGACCGGGTACAATTCTGCAGGCCCTGCAGCGGATAGGGGAGTTGGCGCTGGGAGCACGCTGGAGAGAGGTGCAATACAAATCCCTTACTAGGGTGCACTTTTCCCCTAGGCGAGCCTTCCGCTCTCGCCTGGCTACGGATGGCTCATGCCCGAGGTGCTCGGAACCTATGGCACATCTGGTGCACATGTGGTGGGGATGCAGATACATTAGGCCCTACTGGACAAGAATAGCCTCCTATATGGAACGCCTCCTGGGTCAGTGGATTGCCTGGGATAACTCCCTGGTTCTCTTGGACCATCTGCGCCTCACACAACCCAAGGGTAGGTGGGAGAGATTATTGGTGCGCAAGGCCTGTTTGGTGGGGAAGGGTCCCATATTGCACAACTGGCGGGAACACAGGGCGCCCTCGGTCTGGGAGTGGCGGAATGCCTTCCACCAGATGATGCTAATGGAAGCTCGCTACGCCCGGGGAAATGTTAAACGCTGGCCGCAATTTCAGTTGCTGTGGGACCCCTACCTTCAGGGCCTGAGCCCCCGTGCTAGGAATGAGGTGTTACAACTGGGTTCCTAACCTCTTAGGATAGATGCTTGCTTATTGGAGGGACGCACGGTCCCACGTCCTCGGGGTGTGGAAGTGGCCAATCAGGGAGGGAGGGGAGGGGGGGGGAGAAGGGGGAGGGTTGGGGGGTATCTAATCAAAAATTGTGCAACGCCTATGTGTTTGTTTATTCCCCTGGGGGGGAGAAGAGTACCCCCCCCCCCCCAGGGAGGTTGTTCGATGTATGGTTTGTGTTGATGTAAAGCGTTGTAAAATAAAGAATTTAAAAAAAAAAAGAACTGAAATATGAGATTGCAGACCTGCTATCAGTAATCTGTGAACTATCCTTAAAATCATCTCTAATACCTGAAGATTGGAGGATCGCCAATGTAACACCAATTTTTAAAAAGGGTTCCAGGGGTGATCCGGGAAACTACAGACCGGTGAGCCTGACGTCAGTACCAGGAAAAATGGTAGAAACCATCATAAAGAATAAAATTACTCAGCATGTAGATAGTCACAACCTAATGGGAGACAGCCAACATGGCTTTAGACAAGGAAGATCTTGTCTTACTAATCTGTTATGTTTTTTTGAAGGAATGAATAAACAGGTGGACAAAGGTGAGTCGGTTGATATTGTGTATCTGGACTTTCAGAAAGCCTTTGACAAGGTCCCTCATCAGAGACTTTTGGCAAAACTAAAGAGTCATGGGATAGGAGGCAGTGTACTATTGTGGATCAGGAACTGGTTAAAAGATAGAAAGCAGAGGGTAGGGCTAAATGGCCAATTTTCCCAATGGAGAAAGGTGAATAGTGGTGTACCCCAGGGATCTGTGCTGGGTCCGCTGCTTTTTGACATATTCATAAATGACCTGGAAAGTGGAATAACGAGTGAGGTGATCAAATTTGCAGATGACACAAAACTATTTAAAGTTGTTAAAACCCAAGAGGATTGTGGAAAATTGCAAGAGGATCTTGATAAATTGGAAGAATGGGCATCAAAATGGCAGATGAAATTTAATGTGGACAAGTGCAAGGTTATGCACCTAGGGAAGAATAACCCAAACTATGGTTATACGATGCAAGGTTCCACATTAGAAACCACCACCCAGGAAAAAGATTTAGGCGTCATTGTGGATACCATGTTAAAACCCTCGGCCCAGTGTTCAGCGGCGGCCAAGAGAGCAAATAGAATGCTAGGTATGATAAGGAAAGGAATAGAAAATAAAACAAAAGATATTATAATGCCTCTATATCGTTCCATGGTGAGACCGCACCTTGAATATTGTGTGCAATTCTGGTCGCTGTATCTTAAAAAGGATATAGCGATTTTAGAAAAGGTTCAGAGCAGAGCCACCAAAATGATAAAGGGGATGGAAGGATACTCCTATGAAGAAAGGCTAAAAAGGTTAGGGCTCTTTAACCTGGAAAAGAGACGGCTGAGGGGAGATATGATAGAAGTCTATAAATTAATGAACGGAGTGGAACGGGTAAACGTAGATTGATTGTTTACGTTATCAGAATATAGAAAGACTAGGTTGACATGCAATGAAGCTACAGGGTAAACTATTTAAGACTAATAAAAGAAAATATTTTTTCACTCAATGTGTAATCAAACTCTGGAATTTGTTACCAGAGGATGTAGTAAAGGCTGTTAGTGTAGCTGGGTTTAAAAAAGGTTTGGACAAGTTCCTGGAGGAAAGGTCCATAAACCGTCATTAAGAAGTGACCGAAGATATCAATGCTTGACCCAGTACAAGCATTGTGGAACTTGTGTCTCTTGGGGAAACTGCTAGGTACATATGACCTAGATTGGCCACTGTTGGAAACAGAATACTGGGCTTGATGGACCTTGGTCTGACCCAGTATGGCATATCTTATGTTCTTATGTTCTAACACTGCCAAGAATGGCATTGTATTAACCAGTAGGCTATACCTCCATGGGGTATGTCACAGCAGTGTCTGGGTACAGAAGGATTGCAGGTCACCGCACAAATTGCTCTGAGTGCCAGGATAGGGTAACCCCACCATACCCATGATGCAATGCACATGCTGAATAGCAGTCTACCGCTGATCACCAAATGGGGTCTGCACCTCTCCGGTTCCTTAGCTTGGAAAGACAAACTTACAGTGTGTGATACTGGCACAGAGTAGCTACAGACCATGCCATTGTGCAGGTTCTGTGGTCACCCTGAGGGATAGGATTGGTGCCCAGCACTAGGTCCGCAGTACATGTGGTGCTAGAGATAGGTCCTGCTGTACATCCCTATCACTAACAGTATGTGACAGGTGTTCCGTGCAGTGCAGCCAAAGGTAATTTGGTGTATCCTGCAGTCACATGTGGCCCTGTGGGACCAGACACCAGCCAGATTGGTGTGTACCCTGTGTTAGGGTCTGGCTGACATGGGCAGCTGTTATCAGGGCAGAGGGGTTCCAAGAATTGCATGAGGTGTGTGTAGCAGTGCCTTTATAGGTTGCAGTGGTATATACTACATACCCCAAAGGGCCCACATCACCCTTTTTGTAGGTAAAGAACATGTGCCCCTGTCCCAGGGAAGCAACCTCCATCCTGTTTGTATGAGACAGCCCTCCAGGGTTGGTGGGCCAGAGCCATACCTATGACTGGAGCAGTGGCAGACCCGCAGCAATGCTGGGGTTAGGTCTGAAAAACCCCAACTGCCTCCCACCATTATCTGCCAGTCACCAGCAGAAAGCACAGTCAGACTGTACCTTAAAGGTGTTCTGACCATGCACAGTCTAACTGCAGACAGTCCACCAGCCTGCTCACAGAGGAACTATGTGCAGCAAGCAGGCAACTCAGTGATTGGGACCCCAGAACTAGGGAACACAAATATATCACTGGAGGCAGATAATGTAGAGCGCTATGTGGGAACCTAGACCTGCCATGGTCACTGCTCGGTCAGAGTGAGTGCCCTCCCAGCATGCCATGCTGTGGCCACTCTGTCCATGCAGGTGGTGGTCAGGCACTACAATGTCCCAGCCATTGCCCCACACCGTGTGAAGATGCATCCTGGCCAATCTGCCCTGTCAGGGCCATACCCAAAATACCTTGCTCCTCATTATGCACCTATTCAGGCTAATGTTGGGCCCAGTGAAGGGTGGGCAGCCACAGAACAATGGATAGACATACACACACGCTCACTCCTATTGCAGCAGTGTACAAAGATAGAGGTGGTTGGCAACCCTGCCCGCCACACTGGTCCTGCTCACAGTGCTGACATTGCTAAACTGTGCAGGGGGTAGAAGTAGTGCTCTGGTGATAACTTCAGCTCAATGCTGGGGCCAACAGCCTGACTCTCCATGCATCTTTGGATTGTGGAGCCTGTGTAGGTAGGTGTTTGTACCCCTGTTCGCCGCTGCTTTGGGCTTTGCACATGTTGCTGTTGTATCTGCATTGTAGGGTAAAACATAGGGACATGCTCTGCAGGAACCACAGGTGGGGCTTGAACCTGTGACCCTCTGCTTCTGGACATACTGGCTGGGTGTTCTGCACCACACTGTTGCCACAGATGCACAATAGTCCCTGGGGCTACCTGTACTTTTCCTCAGCCAGACTTTGTATGTTGCACTACACACCACGTACTGATGCAGGGCATGGCCTAGGTCCACTGCAGGGAGGTGGCACCCCCCCCCCCCCCCGCGTCAAGCTGACATGGCCATTTACTGTCAGTGCTGATAGTGCGCAGTCCCAGGCCATCCACTGTGTAGGTAGGCGCCCGCCTAGGGAACGGATCCCGGGGTGGGGGGGCCATCCTCACATCCCCCCATCACTGCCTACCAATATTATGTCCCTTCCACATGGGGGCGGGATGGCTGGGGGGATGTCAGGTCAGTGCCCTAGCAACTATTGGCTAGGGTGAACCAGATAGATATAGGTGGATTGTGTTTGGCCTTGTTCAGCTGCTGTCTTGATGATTTCCGGTTTCTATGTTCCTATATGCCACCTAGGCGCCCGCCTGGTCCACCCTGTGCCCCAGCTGCCCATGCTACATGTCCCTGTGCCCCAGCTGCCCATGCTACATGTCCCCCTATGCCCCATTTGCACCATCACCATAGTGGCCATTCATACTTTGGCACTGTGGTGTTGCTGAAAGTAGAGCACTACTATCACATTTCTTGGGCTCCCTGCCTAGGCTGCACATTGCTGACACTGAAATGGTTTCTCTCTCCTGCAAATGTGCATCTAACGGCAGGTTTTCATTCGCAGTAGGATTCAGCCCTTCAGTTCAGCGCGTTAGTGTGAAAGGGGCCTCTCCCCGCCCACTCTCCGCCCATGACCCCTTCTCTCCGCCCTCTCTCCACCTTCTGCAGTGTTTATCGTGGCCGGGACGTTAACGATCGTTAAGTAACGTTAACACGCGTTAACGTTACATACCGCACGTTATGTAACATTAACGATCGTTAATGTTACATAACGCGTGGTATGTAACGTTACCGCAGTTTAGTAAACATACCCCTAAGAATAATCAGTCAATAGGTGTGCCGTCATAGCTCATGAATCAAGCTCCTGGGGCTGCCAGTGACAAAGCTTTATCTCTCCATTTCACCAAATGCATTACTTTACTAGAAGGACCAACTAGCAAGCCACTTTTCAGCAGATTACATTACATTACATTTGGGAAGATCAAACCTAAGCTTTCTTTAGAAGCTCAGATGACAAGACTTCGACTTTCATACTTTGGACACATCATGCGAAGAGAGAGATCATTAGAGAAAGACATCATGCTTGGCAAGATAGAAGGTCAACGCAAAAGAGGAAGGCCAGCAATGAGATGGATCGATACAATAACAGCAGCTACGGGTACCAGTCTGTCAACAATGAGCCGCCTGACTGAAGACCGAACACAATTTAGGATAGCTATCCAGAGGGTCGCCATGAGTTGACTCCGACTCGATGGCACTTAACAACAACAACATTTGGGGGAAGTGGGGAACCCTGAGGAATCCCACATGTCCTTTCCCACTCTTTAGATATCTTTCCACTAAATTTGACTTTTGATATATCATGAGACAAAAATCACTTTGGACCACTTCAATACAGGGTCCTAATGGCCCAGAAGACTCAGTTTTATTAAGAGAAGACTGCAATCAACTAAACCAGATAATGCTGAAAAATATACAGTAGTTGCAACACTAGACTTTTGGCACCCTATCAAAGTCAAAGCTCCTCAATAAGAGAAGCCAAGACTGAGAGTCTTCTAAAAGACTGGACAGCCGGAGATACCTTTGTAATTGAGGTGCAACAGCAGCCTCAAGAAACTTAGCGCACCAACAAGATTGTTATGTACATATACTCACACCACTCAAAGCGTCCTCAGGGGTGTAGCTTGGATGAGGCAGAGCTGTGATGTACTTGTGTATTTGATAAAATGTGTATGGAGTATGGAGTAGATTCTGCATAGTGAATAGCGCAGATGTAAGTCTGTTTCGGACGTACATCCCCCGCTATCCACTGTGTGCTTATTCTGCCCATGGAGTTCCCCGCACATACAACAGCTTTGTGCGGAGAGCTCTGGACTGGGGCAGGAGGGGAATGGCCAAAGAGAGGAGTCTGGGTGGAGTGAGGGCAGGCCACACAACCTGGATATACAGGGCCAATTCAGGTCATGGCCCTGTATGTCCAGGGAGTCAGGGATGCATGTCTGACTTACTCCACCTTGGAAGTGAAATAAGACAGACTGATGCCGGCGATCGGGCCAGGTCCCCCCGCAACCCATGGTGCAGTGTCCGGGAGGTGCCTGCCACTCAAGACTGGCCCTGGTGTCTCCTGCCGAGGCTCAAGCGACAGACTGGAGGGCTATTTCGGCAGTTGGACCCTCCCAAAGCTACTACATGGCATCCCGGTGCCATGGCGATGGGATGCCATGGCACTGAGGCTCCATGCCGAGCATTGGGGGGCTAGACGGGATGATCACTGCACAACCAGGCCTGTGGAATTGGGGCCCATCTAAGGCCTGATTCTGCTCCCATGGTAACATCTAGCTCCCGCAGGGGCAAAATCAGGTGCAAATCTGGTCTGTCCAGATTTTGGATGTCCAGATGGGCCCTGGTCTGAATTGGCCTCCGGATGTGTAGAGGTGCCAACCTTTCTACAAACCTTGACTGGGCAACCATAGGTGAGTGTGAGGAGGAAGGAAAGGGAAGATGTGCCTGAAAGATTCTTCAAAGACGGATGATACTCACTGTAATGCCACAGTACTGCAGTCTGCAGTGAAGCAACCAGCGGCAGCATTCAGTGTACAATGTGCATTGAAATAAAAGCAAAATAACCATTTCCCAACCCAAGCCAACGACAAGTAGTACCGCAGCTACTGCATGTGCAGTTGTGTACGTGGCTTACCATTTGATCAGTGTGGCTGCAGCTTCTGACCAGACTGTATTGTGTCCGGTTATATCTTGCAACCAAGCAAAATGCAAAACAGTAGGGAAAAAGAGTTCAGAAAGCAATGATGGACTCAATTGATTTATTCAAACCAGACATGGCCCTGTTTTGGCACCTATGTGCCTGTGACAGGGGTCAAAACAAACTAAACATATCAAATAGTAATAAAAAAACCATCAAAAACATAAAATCATATCAAACGTGGAGGGGAATTTTGAAAGGGCATCCCAGTGCAAGTCATGGGATAAGAGGCAGTGTACTATTGTGGATCAAGAACTGGTTCAAAGATAGAAAGCAGAGGGTAGGGCTAAATAGCCAATTTTCCCAGTGGAGAAAGATGAATAGTGGAGTACCTCAGGGATCTGTGCTGGGTCTGCTGCTTTTTATCATATTCGTAAATGACCTGGAAATGGGAATAATGAGTGAGGTAATCAAATTTGCAGATGACACAAAATTATTCAAAGTTGTTAAAACCCAAAAGGATTGTGAAAAATTGCAAGAGGTCCTTGATAAATTGAAAGACTGGACGTTCAAATGGCAAATGAAATTTAATGTGGACAAGTGTGAAATTATGCACCTAGGAAAGAACAACCCAACCCATATTAGCAACTACCACCCAGGAGAAGGATTTAGGCATCATCGTGGATAACATGTTGAAACCCTCCGCCCAGTGTGCAGCAGCGGCCATGAAGGCAAATAGAATGCTAGGAATTGTAAAGGAATGGAGAATAAAACAAAGAATATTATAATGCTTCTGTATTGTTTCAATGCACGACCGCACCTTGATTATTATGTGCAATTCTGGTCACTGTATCTTAAAAAGGATATAGCGGAATTAGAAAAGGTACAAAGAAGAGCCACCAAAATGGTAAAGGGGATGGAAGGATACCCCTATGAGGAGAGGCTTTAAAGGTTAGGACTCTTCAACCTGGGAAAAGGACAGCTAAGGGGAGATATGAGGTCTATAAATTAATGAATGGAGTGGAACAGGTAAACATAGATTGATTGTTTACTCCATCAAAAAGTAGAAAGACTAGGGGATATGCAATCAAGCTACAGTGTAACTTATTTAAGACTAATAAGAGAAAATATATTTTCAGTCAACGCGTAATCAAACTTTGGGATTTGTTACTGGAGGATATAGTAAAAGCTGTTAGCATAGCTGGGTTTCAAATAGGTTTGGACAAGTTCCTGGAGGAAAGGTCCATAAACCATTATTAAAGAGGACCCGGGAAATCCACTGCTTGGCCTGGTACGAGCATTGTGGAACCTGTGTCTTTTTGGGAAACTGCCAGGAACTTGTGACCTGGATTGGCCACCGTTGGAAACAGGATACTGGGCTTGATGGACCTTGCTCAGATCCAGTATGGCATATCTTATGTTGTTATCTATAAACCAGAACCTCTGAAAAAAAAGCAGGCACATCCAGGTGCAGACATGATTTCACAAACATGGCCTGCCCGATATGGATGTCTGCGGGGGGGACATCAATATAGACATCCCTAGAACTATATTCCAGAGCATGGATATCTAGGCTAGCCTAATAAGTTAATAGTGGGCTAGGAACAGGGCAGCCAGCGTTCTAATCTCACTGCTGCTGCTGTTGACATTGTGCTGAGTACTCTGGATGGTAAAAGGAGCACTTTTCAGATGCCTGTTCGTTCCTGGAGCAGATCTAAACCTAAACGCAATGCAGGAGGTCCATGACGCATCTGAGATCAGGTGGAAACGTCCAGGTTCCTGGGAATGCCCCAGCCAGGCCTCCACTACACCCCTGTTCAGACTTGGATATCCTCATGCTGGGAACGTCTCCAGAGCCGGCTTCTAAAATGGCTCTGGTGATGTCTCTATGTCTTTCTGGATGTCCAAAGTACAAATAGGGCTTCCAAAATAACCCCTATAATAAAGAAAAATTATTAAAAATAATGCATACATACCAGGGAGTGCAATGGAGATAAAAAGTACATATAAAACAAAACAGAAAAAAGAATTATTAAATAACATGTATGCATATAAATCTTAATAAGCCCCTCTAAAAACACCCAAGTGAAAAAAAAGTGGAGGGATCCCTAATTGAATAGAACATTTACCTGCACACTCCAAGAAAACCTGAACACTGGAGTGTTTGAAACTGTTACATGAAGGAGTGAGGAAGTAGCATAGTGGTTAAGGACAGCCGTCTGGAACCAGAAAGACCACAGTTCACATCCCACTGGTACTCCTAGCTTTGGGTAAGTCACTTAACCTTCCATTGCCTCTAGTACAAACATTGTAAGCCCTCTGAAGACAGGGAAATAACTACTGGGGTTTCTAGTCCCACGGGTGCTCCTTGTGGTCTTGGGCAAGCCACTTAACCCTCCATAGTCCATGTTCCCTGTAAAATAGTTATCTCCAAGTTATAATGCCCTGTTCAATGTAATTTCCGTTTGTTCAATGTAAACCGCACTGATGCAGAATAGCGCAGTATATAAGAGAATATAAATAAATACTGTACTGAATGTAACTTGCCTTGAACTGTTACTGGAAAGGCATGAGCTAAATAGTAATAAAGTTCAGCTTCTGACCCAAAGTAGATACATATACAATTCACAAAAATATTCAGTTTAATGATCACAACATGGCAACTTCTAGGTTGGTTTGGGGTGTTTGTGCTTTTTCAATGTGATCTGCAATAGGAAGTTGTGTTTTTTTCAGGGCCGGCTTAACCATTAGGGGCCCGATTCAGAGATGCAAATAGTGGGACTGCATGTCCTGGTAGGCCATGCAGCCCTGCTATTTGTAGGGATTGTATGCTGCCTCACTTTCTCCTTGGACACACTGAGCTGTTCTGTGGGCAGAGCTGGACAGGGGCAGGGAGTAGGTGGAGCGGGGGTGTGCCAAGGCACCTGGACGTGCAGGGCTGATTCAGGCAACGGCCCTGTATGTCCAGCAAGTGGAGGAACAACGTGCTGCTTATTTCACCTCGGAGGTGGAATAAGCAGCAGTGAAGGAGACGATCGTGCCCGGAAACCCCCCAAGGCAGGGATCGGCTGCAGGGTGGTCCCCTCCACCCAGTCCCAGGCCCTGGCAAGCCCTGCTGGGGGTCAGGCAGCAGGTACAGGAGATATGCTTCTGCAGCGGCCATTCAGGTCTCCTGCTGAGTGTTCTGGTGCCATGGCACCAGCACACCAGAAGAAGCACAGGGAGGGCTGGACAGGGTGCTGGGTGGATGTCCTGCATCTCAGGAGCCGTCTCAGTGACCGATTCTGCAGCCGCAGGAATGTCTAGCTCCCGTGGTGCAGAATCAGGTACTGTCCCTGGACATTTGGACGGCCCAGATGTGCTCCTTCCTGAATCGGGTTTCATGTGAACTAGGTTGTTGCCTAGGGGACAGCTTCTGGGGTATAGCAAAGTGCAGCAGCATCGAAGGCAAAACAATAAGTCCTGACCGGGACCGTATCAAGGCATAATTACGCCCTGTGCTATCTCCAGTTCTGGTGTGCCCCCCCCTTTGCCGGTTGCCTGCCCCCATCTGCCCCTCCCCCTGTGTTGCCCTGCCGCCGCCGCCACCACCACTTTTTTGTTTTCTTGGAGGTGGTGGCAGCAACAGTGAGGTGGACCTGCATTTCTAGACAGATCAGGTCCCTCCTTTCCTTCTCTGATGTAGGTCACATCAGAGGAGGGAGGCACCAGGCTAGCCATGCAAATGCTGAATTGCAAAGATTTGAGTTTGCATGGCTGGCCTGGTCCCTCCCTCTTCTGATGTGGCCTACATCAGAGAAGAGAAGGAGGGACCTAACCTGCCTAGAAACATGGGTCTGCCTCACTTCTGCTGCTGCTGCCGCCTCCAAGAAAACAAAAATGTGGCGGCAGCAGCAGGGCAATGTGGGGATGGAGGTGGGCGGGGGCTTGCAACTGGACATGCGTCCCTAATCCTCTTGTGCCCCATGTGGCTGCAGCGCTCACATAGGGCTAGGTACGGTATTGGTCCTGACAGCCACACAAATACAAAGTCCCATCTGCATTTCCCTTTACCAGTAGGGACGGTGGGCAATTTTCAAATAATCCTTTTACCTAGATAAACGGCTTTTGGAAATTGTTCTCTTCTGGGGTAATTTTATAAAAAGCTGCTAGATTTACACATGAAATTCATGCATAAATCTAGTCATACACGCAGGTAAATGGGCACTTTGCACGGGTAACTGATTTGGTCACTATTCTAAAAGTGCATGCAGCAACCTAATTGTGCAAACTTTCACTGTGGGCATGCACAGGAACAGAGCTTAGGCAGAGCATGGGAGGAACGCACAAGTACCCATATAAATTATAAAAAATGTACGTGCATTCCTTACATGTGTAGAGGTGAGCTTTACACCCGCCCTTGGACTGGTGTAAGTGATCACGCCATTAATTAATGTGTGTTTTGGCCATTTATGCTAGTTTTTATAAAATAAAGTACCGATATGCTTGACTATATAAAATAGACATGAAATACATGCATAAAATGTGCATTAACTACACGGCCATTTATAAACTTACCCTCGTTGATGCCCATTTTGCTCTGAATTGTCTAGAAGGGGTGATGGAGTAATCATGATCATTGAATTTAATTATCAAACTGTTGAGAGGAGCACCTAGGGACTTGACAGTTAATTGCATGGGGTTGGAAAGGCAAAACTGAAGATTTGCTTAGGGCATCAATACCCTTGCACCGAACCTGGTTCTTGTCCTTTGATAGGGTGGGAACGGCTGTCTGTTTTGATTGCTGAGTGAAAACAGACATGAGTACATGAGTTACAGCCTTGCATCTTTGGAAGACCCCTTTCGTACAATGCCAGGGTCAGTAGTATATGGGAGGAGTCATCCTTGCATACTTGCTGTCTCCTTTCCTCCCATCTCCCTGACAGAAATAACTGCTGCCCTAGAAGGTTAATCCCCAAATGAATCACTCTTTGAAAATCAAAATAATCTTTTCCTGTGGGCGAAAACTGAGAATGAATGACCTTGTGCTGGTAAGGCTGAGCACTAAGCAGATGTCATCTCACTGAATTGATGGTCCACCTTGCCGAACATCTGCTATAAGAAAGCATGCAATAGTGTTGCTCTGGCATCATGACCAAGGTCATAGCTATTAAGAAAATGAAGGAATCCACAAATGTAAATGAGAAAGATTTGAAATAGTGCAAAAAATAAAAGAGAAAAAACTCTCAAGACAGTGTCTCCTGTACTGTCATACAATCCATATCTAATCAGAGTAGAAATTTCATATCTAACCTGAAAGTCAGGTTTCTTTAAGTGCCCTCTTGCCATTTTCACCGTAGATTTATAGGGTTCATACTGCGGTGACATATCAAATAGGTTCTGCCAACTAGCAAGAAATGCCTCTTTAACATGAGCTCAGTAAAATAATAATACTATCTGAAGTATGCAGGATTTGGTTTTTCGAGGGCATTCCCCATAGACAAAGAGTGAGGAGAAAACCTTGATAATTCAGACCCATTGTATATAGAAGATTAAATTAACTAATAAACAGGCTCAAATATAGGGATAGACAACATAGGCTATTGCCTCCAACATCAAATTATGATACGTGCTAGAGCAACACAGCTACGATGCCACCATCTGAGCTGCCATTGCTATCGTCTTTCATGGTAACCACTTGAACAAAACTCAAGAGTGGAGCCTGTAAGCTGGTACATGTCACAGGCCCTGTGGAAATCTGTTTGAGGGATAGGACTGGCTCAGGACTGTGGCGTGCACTGACTCACAAGCCCTGCTATTGCCACCAGCCCTCTGGAGGAAGAGAATAGCAGCAGGTCCCTGCAGAGGTGATATGGAAGGTCAAGGAAAAAGGTATAATCTGAGCACAGTAGTCCCCAGGGCCTCCGAGAGCCCACCTTTTAAATCCATCCCTGCTAATCTTGCTGGGCCCAATATTTGAAGGGCAGTTACCCAGTTTACAGCCCTGTAAACCATGTAACTGCCACTGAGAGGGCTATTCAATGGTACTAACATGGTTAATGCCACTGAATATTTTATTTATTTATTTATTTATTTTATTTATTTATTTGTTTTTCTTATATACCGCGCTATTAAGATCAGTGCGTTTACATTACAACTGAACAATGCAACAATGTTTTTACATAACACAATGTGCTTACATAGAACAGGGGTACAGTCATAAGGGGAGAATAACAGGGAAACTATTTATAAGATATATACACATAAAATTTACATAGAGTTATATACAACTGTTACTTAAGCTCTTCATATGATCATAGCTAGGTCGGCTGGGGGACAGGATACAGCCATAGGGGGAGGGGCGGCTAACCGTTTTCATGTTGGGTTAGGGCATTGGGATAGTTAGAGCAGGGGGTGAATGCCTGCGACTTGTGTTTTTCAGGACTGGTTTCAGGATAGTAGATTTGAAACAGATGGTGTTTTATTTATTTTCTGAATGTGGTGAGGCTTGGTATGGATCGAATCCAGGTGGGAAGTTCATTCCAGGCTGTCGGAGCATAGATCGAGAAAGCTCTGTTAGTAGTTGTCTTTGTGCACCTTGTGGTAAATTTGGGTACTATTAACATGTTGAGTAGTGCAGTATCCCCGATTATGGCCCTTACGTGCTCCGATTGCTAACTGCTCAGCATCAGGGGATGTCGGGGGCATTCTAGAGAGGAGCAGAAGCGGAGATGATCGATAACCGGGCAGCAGCGATATTGCATGCTGCTTGGTTAGCTATGGCAGCTGGAAGGCATGTTCGGTGACCCTGGAAATTCAATGCTGGGGCCACTTATGACCTCTGCATTGAATATCCAGGGTTAAGGGTTGGTGGGCACGGCTATGCACTGAATATCGGGCCCATTATTCTTACAGCTTCAAGTACTACAGTCCAGAAGGATAACTTTTTCTAGAATGGTCAGGACTAAGGCGATGGATGGCTCCAGATAAGGGAAGTCCTCCCTCACAGATTTATGTGCAAAATGAGATAACAGAGCGCAGCCTGAAGCTCACGATTTTTATGGCTGCTCAGAATTTTTGATCATGGAATTTTGGATAACGAGTTTTCTCCTCCTATTTGTATCCTGGACTGAATACACTTTGTGTTGGCCCTAGAACCTGGAGTATGTGTTAACTGTGAAGACATGAAGGCAATTGTATAATGAGGCACCTTCAAAAATTTACCAAAAATGTGCCTATTTTATGCCTATTTTACAGCGGCAATAAAGACGCCTCTGTGCCTTTATAAAATAGATTCTTAGAACTACTACTACTACTATGTATCATTTGTATAGAGCTACAAGGCATATGCAGCATGGTACATATACATCTATGAGATACGCCCTGCTCAAAAAACTCACACTCTAAGACAGACAAATACGAAAAACAGGGGACAAGGACAGAGCTAAGAGAAATGGCTATAACCCACATGGGTGGTAAACAGGAGAATAAGGGAGTCAGGATCCAAAAGCAGCCTCGAGAAGGTGAGTTTTTCTTAGTCTGGATTTGAATATAACCATGGGATGCTGTTCCAAGGGTTGCAGAGCAGAGATGGCATCCATCTGTCCAAGAAAGGTCAACGCGTCTTCGGTAGTAGACTGGCTAATCTACTGAAGAGAGCTTTAAACTAGATTCGCTGGGGATGGGTGAAGAAAGCCCCCAGGTAGGTGAAAGCCCCCAGGTGGGTGATACATTAAATA
Source organism: Ichthyophis bannanicus (assembly GCA_033557465.1). Lineage (NCBI taxonomy): Eukaryota > Metazoa > Chordata > Amphibia > Gymnophiona > Ichthyophiidae > Ichthyophis > Ichthyophis bannanicus. The sequence goes on along the minus strand of CM066040.1, from coordinate 247,296,820 downwards.
CCTTTATGGAAATGGGTAACAGGGGTAACATATGGAAAGCAGTGTGTATTAATGCCCGTAGCATGGGAAATAAGATCCCTGAAGTTGAAGCTTTGGTGGGAGTGGCTGACTTGGATTTAGTGGCAGTTACAGAAACATGGTTCACCGAAAACCATGATTGGGATGTTACTATACCTGGCTATACTTTATTCAGAAAGGACAGGGTAGGAAGAAGGTGAGGAGGAGTGGCACTATATGTAAAAAGTACTATTAAAGCTTTGGAATTATAGAGCTTAAAAGGGAGAGAGGAGGCATTGTGGGTTAAACTAGAAAGAGGGAAAGAGAAATCTATTTGCATTGGTACCATAACTATTGTTCTATTGCAAATTTTGATAACTGCATATATACTGCACCACATTTTGAAGCTAGCCAACCTCATATGCTGTACGTATACCAATGAGTTAGACACCTACTCCACTCATAGTATAATCCCAATTATTTGCACCACATCCTAGCCACCAGATAGCCTCCATCCTACATACACTCAATAATTTCACCCTACAGGCTTGGTAATGAGAATGTCTCCCTTAGGCATCGCCTTAATTGCTCTGCACCTCCTATCAGAATTGATTAATAACACCACAGCTCTATCTTCCAATCATTTTAACATACCAATCCTTCGGAACCATAAGAGGAGATGGTCAAATGATACCTTTCAAAGATTTGACAAAACGCCCCAAACCCACCACTCCCACTTACTGCATATCGCATTACAACAGAACAAGAAATCACAACAAGCGGAAATCTCTCATACCCAAAGCCTAAGATGTGCACTCATAAATGCCCGATCAATACGTAATAAATTGCCAGTGATCACAGAACTGATATCTTACCATGACCTTGACATTCTCATGATTACAGAGACATGGCTCTCTAGCGACGATAATGTCCTACTGAACCAACTCTTGCCATCCAATTTCACAATTCACACATGTCATAGAAACAACAAAGGAGGAGGAGGAGTATTCGCCCTCACCAAATCGGACCTACACTTCCACCTGATAAATGCAGACAGCACAAAGAATCTGGAGTCAATTATTATATCCAACAAACTCTGCTCTGTTAATCTCATTTATAGAGCCCCATCACCAGATCCGGATGCCCTTTCCTCAATAATTAACCTGGCATCTAACACTCAAAGCCCATGCACACCAAGCTGGGTTTTGGGAGATTTCAACCTACCGTCACTACAAGAGACTCAGGCTTCAGCCTTCCTCGAGGCTCTCAAAGACCTAGGATATACCCAACTAGTAGATGAACCTACACATGTTAAAGGAGGTCTTCTAGACATGATATTTGCTCCACAAACATCTCCCAACTCAAAAGACACCAATGGACTGTACATAACTGCAGTTCCCTGGTCTGACCATAAACTGATTGTCTTCCAACTACCCATACTCAGAAACAACCAGAACAAAGTCAAAAGACAGACTAACTCCTCCAAGGCACCAGAACGAAGGTTTCAAGCCTTTGATAGAGATGTGATCTTGAGTAAAACATGCCCACTTCTTACCGCGACAATACTCAACCCGGAAGATATGGTTTCTGAATGGAACAAAACCTTCAGTAATATTGCCGTACGTCCACCATCCAACAAGCCACCAAGGATGCGAGCCTCAGCAGTTTGGTACACCTCAGAACTATGATCATCTCTCACCCTCCTACGGAAGTTGGAAAGAAGCTGGCGTAAATCTCACTCAGAAATAGATCAAGAGGCATATAATTCCCATCTTGCATACCATCGTAAAGTAGTAACTGCAAACTTAAGGCAATTTCACATTGATTCTCTGAAGCAATCACTGAACAAACCTCATGACCTTTTCAGCCTCGTAAAGAACTTAACTAAGGAACCAGTACCTGAACAATCAAACGATATCCACCCTCAAGACTTTGCTGACTATCTGCAAACAAAAATAAGCCATACTAACAAATATCTAGTACCCTCAATGGCAATTGTACAAAACAATATAACACCCTTGACCATGTTCACTACGCCATCTAAGAAACACATTGAAAACACCATCGCTACGATCAACACCACCACTGCCCAGACGGACCCATGCCCTGCCTTCTGGATAAAGGGGCTACGGTCTGATCTTAGCCCATTTATAGCCAGGCTCATGGAAAGATCTTTCACAACAGGGGTGTTTCCTCAATCCCTCAAACATACCTCCATTAGACCTCTGATGAAAAACGGCAAGCTCGACAGCCTGAAAGTGGACTCATACAGACCGATATCGAGCATTCCACTTCTGGCCTAAATAATAGAAAAAGAGGTACAAAGACAAATTCAAGACCACGTTGACAGCAATTCACCACTAGACCCATGCCAACATGGCTTTAGAGAACAACATGGCGTGGAAACCCTCCTCACCACACTTATCAATAATATAACCACAGGAATTGATAACATCCGGCAGGGATTCGTCCTTATTTTCCTTGACAGTGTGTCACGAGCTTCTACTAGTGCGCCTCAGAGAGAAGGGTATTTCGGAGACAGCGATAGTCTGGTGTGAATATTACCTCACAAACAGATGGCAACATGTACGTTCAGGTGCCTCAACTTCTAAACCTTTCCACCAGAAGCAAGGAGTCCCGCAGGGATCCTCCCTCTCCGCCCTGATGTTTAATATCTACATGCAGCCTATCTGTAACCTCATTCGCTCTTTTGCGGTAAACTGCCTGATATACGCGGACGACGTCCTACTTTACATGCCCTTCTCGACAGAAAACCCAGACCTTTCACCACTTACAGAATGCTTTGATGCAGTATCCAATTGACTTCAATCCCAAAACCTCAGAATTCAGCACAAGAAAACTGAGGTGCTATTCATCACGAGGAATTTAAATTTCATCACACCAACACATATAAAAGTTAAGGAAGCAGAACTTCAGACTAAATCCTCGATTCGGTACCTTGGAGTCACCCTGGACCAACGCCTTGACTTGAAGATCCACATAAGCAACGTAGTCAGAGCGGTATACCACAAGATCCGTACCCTCAGGCACCTTCGTTTCCTACTTGAACCAAGCGACTTCCGGACTATCTATCAGGCACTAATCACGCCTCATTTTGACTACGCAAATTCAATCCTGCATGGTCTCCCTCAATCTACTTTAAACCCTCTACAGCTTGCGATGAACTCGGCAGCGAGAGTTCTAATCGGAGCGTCCAAGAAAGATCATATCATACCCATCCTAAAACATCTTCACTGGCTCCCCATACAGTCCAGACTGTCTTTCAAAATTCTGCTGCTTATTTTCAAATCAATCAATGGACTAGCCTCTACATCACTAGCAGAGCTCATTCATACTACACCATCCAACAGGTCCAGGAGATCGGCAGCTATCAACACATTAGTAGTCCCAAAAGAAATAACCCACTGCACCCATGCTACAGTTAACAGAGCTTTCAAACTATGTGCACCGAGAAGCTGGAATTCTCTTCCACCCAACATACGAGCAAAATCACTGACTTGGTCCAATTTAGGAAGGCAGTGAAACACTACCTATTCCTTCAGTACTATAAGATAGACGAAAATACAGTAGCGTCACCAGCAGTCTAAGATAGATATTACGACTAAACCTACCCTATACGTCACTCATGAGTATAGCCTGTATAATATAAAAATCCGATGTAAATAGTTACCCCAAGTTAACCAAGTTTTATTTCCTGTTACATGTAAACACAGTTCATTATATGCAACGTGTATGTTTTATATTTTATGTAAACCGCACTGATGTCGAATAGCGCGGTATAAAAGAAATGTAAATAAATAAATTGGTGTGATATACTGACCTCCCTCACAAGAGGAAGAGGTGGACAGAGAGTTAATTGAAGACATACACAGCATTACTAGGAAAGGGGAAGTGCTACTGATAGGAGATTTCAATATGGCAGATGTTGATTGGCACATTCTTGTTGCAGTATCATCTAGAAGTAAGAACATAAGAACATAAGATATGCCATACTGGGTCAGACCAAGGTCCATCAAGCCCAGTATCCTGTTTCCAACAGTGGCCAATCTAGGTCATACGTACCTAGCAGTTTCCCCAAAAGACACAGGTTCCGCAATGCCTGTACTGGGTCAAGCATTGATATCCTGGGTCCTTTCTTAATAATGGTTTATGGACCTTTCCTCCAGGAACTTGTCCAAACCTTTTTTAAACCCAGCTACACTAACAGCCTTTACTACATCCTCCGGTAACAAATTCCAGAGTTTGATTACACGTTGAGTGAAAAAATATTTTCTTTTATTAGTCTTAAATAGTTTACCCTGTAGCTTCATTGCATGTCCCCTAGTCTTTCTATATTCTGATAACGTAAACAATCGATCTACTCCATTCATTAATTTATAGACTTCTATCATATCTCCCCTCAGCCGTCTCTTTTCCAGGTTAAAGAGCCCTAACCTTTTTAGCCTTTCTTCATAGGAGTATCCTTCCTTCCCCTTTACCATTTTGGTGGCTCTTCTCTGAACCTTTTCTAATAACTCTATATCCTTTTTAAGATACGGCGACCAGAATTGCACACAATATTCAAGGTGCGGTCTCACCATGGAACGATATAGAGGCATTATAATATCTTTTGTTTTATTTTCCATTCCTTTCCTTATGATACCTAGCGTTCTATTTGCTCTCTTGGCTGCTGCTGCACACTGGGCCGAGGGTTTTAACATGTTATCCACAATGACGCCTAAATATTTTTCCTGGGTGGTGGTTCCTAATGTGGAACCTTGCATCGTGTAACCATAGTTTGGCTTGTTCTTCCCTAGGTGCATAACTTTGCACTTGTCCACATTAAATTTCTTCCACCGTTTTGATGCCAGTCTTCTAATTTATCAAGATCCTCTTGCAATTTTCCACAATCCTCTTGGGTTTTAACAACTTTAAATAGTTTTGTGTCATCTGCAAATTTGATAACCTCACTCGTTATTCCACTTTCCAGGTCATTTATGAATATGTCAAAAAGCAGCGGACCCAGCACAGATCCCTGGGGTACACCACTATTCACCTTTCTCCATTGGGAAAATTGGCCATTTAGCCCAACCCTCTACTTTCTATCTTTTAACCAGTTCTTGATCCACAGTAGCACACTGCCTCCTATCCCATGACTCTTTAGTTTTGCCAAAAGTCTCTGATGAGGGACCTTGTCAAAGGCTTTCTGAAAGTCCAGATACACTATATCAACCGACTCACCTTTGTCCACCTGTTTATTCACACTTTCAAAAAAACATAACAGATTAGTAAGACAAGATCTTCCTTGTCTAAAGCCATGTTGGCTGTCTCCCATTAGGCCATGACTATCTACATGCTGGGTAATTTTATTCTTTATGATGGTTTCTACCATTTTTCCCGGTACTGACGTCAGGCTCACCAGTCTGTAGTTTCCCGTATCACCCCTGGAACCCTTTTTAAAAATTGGTGTTACATTGGCGATCCTCCAATCTTCAGGTATTAGAGATGATTTTAATGATAGTTCACAGATTACTAATAGCAGGTTTGCAATCTCATATTTCAGTTCTTTCAACACCCTTGGATGTATACCATCCGGCCCAGGTGATTTGCTACTCTTCAGTTTATCTAATAGTTGTAATACATCTTCCCGATGTATCGATATTTCCTTCAATTCTTCCGCACCTTTAAATACCACTTCAGTCATGGGTAACATCCCTACATCTTCCTCAGTAGAGACCGAAGCAAAGAATTCATTCAGTCTCTCCGCTATCGCCTTGTCGCCTCTTAGTGCCCCTTTAACTCCTCTATCATCTAATGGACCAACTGACTCTCTCACAGGTTTTTTGCTATGAATGTACTTGAAAAAATCTTTATTTCGTGTTTTTGCTTCCACAGCAAGCTTCTTCGTGAAATAAAGATTTTTTCAAGTACAAAGTAAGGAGATCCTGGATTCTCTACAGGGAGAACTATTCAGGCAATTGGTAACAGACCCCACACGTGAAGGGGCCATACTGGACTTGGTGCTTACCAATGGTAAGAGTGTTTCTGATGTAGTGGGAGATCATTTTGCATCCAGTGATTACCAGATGGTGTGGTTCAGTATTAGGACTTTGGCTGTTAGAATCCATTCAAAGGTGAGGGTCTTAGACTTTTGGAAGACTAACTTTGCCAAGATGGGCCAATACTTCAGGGAGTCGTTATTTATTTATTTATTTATTTATTTAGACAGTTTTGTATACCGCCTTATCCTTCAATCAAAGCGGTCACAACACAATTGGGGGATACATTTAACACATGGGGATATGAGACACATACACTAATACTTACAGGGAACATGGGCAATGGAGGGTTAAGTGGCTTGCCCAAGACCACAAGGAGCATCTGTGGGACTAGAAACCCCAGTCCTTCCGGCCCAAGGTTGCTGTCCTCTAGTGGGATTTGAACCACCGACCTTCCGGCCTGAAGTACCTTGCCCCAACCACTAGGCTACTCCTCCCATCCCTCGTTAGTGGGATGGGAACAGTGGGGGGATTTAGAAAAACAGTGGGCAAAACTGAAAGGGGATATTTTAAGGGTAACCAACTTTTTTGTTAAAATGATAAATAAAGGTAAAAGGAAAAAGAGACCGCTATGGCTTTCCAAAGAAGTAGCTGAAAAAGTGAAGAAAAAGAGGGAGGCCTTCATGAAATACAAGAGATCACAGAGAGGAAGACAGGCATCTGTATTTGGAAAAACTTAGAGAAGCTAGCAAAGTAGTCAGGAAGGCAAAGATTCAAAGGGAGGAGGAAATAGCCAATGCAATAAAATGGGGGGATAAGACATTTTTCAGATATGTTAGTGAGAAGAGGAAGGGCAAAAGTGGTATTGTCAGACTCAAGGATGCAGGGGAGAAATATGTAGAAGCTGATAAGGAGAAAGCGGAATTGCTTAACAAATATTTCTGTTCTGTGTTCACAGAGGAAGAACCAAGAGCAGGACCTCAGAAAACACCCACAAACAGGAAGAGAAGCGAGGGACATCTTGAACAATTTTCAAAAGACTGTGTTCGTGAGAAACTAGCTTAACTTAAAGTAGACAAAGCGATGGGACTGGATGGGATACTCCCTAGAATACTGAGGGAACTTGGGGACGTTCAAGCAGCTCCACTGACTGACCTTTTCAGTGCCTCGTTGGAGTCGGGAGTGGTGCCAAAGGACTGGAGAGAGGCTCATGTGGTGCCCTTACACAAAAGCGGAAGTAAGGATGTGGTTGAAAACTACAGGCCGGTTAATTTAACTTCGGTGGTGAGTAAATTATTGGAAATGCTGCTGAAAGAGAAAATAGTGAGGTTTCTGGAGTCCAGCAGATTACAGGATCCGAGGCAGCATGGATTCACCAGAGGCAGGTCTTGTCAGACAAATCTGATTGATTTCTTTGACTGGGTAACCAGGGAGTTGGACCGAGGGAGACCCCTAGATGTGGTGTATTTAGATTTCAGTAAAGCCTTTGACACTATTCCTCACAGGCGACTTATAAACAAACTGAGCACCCTAGGGATGGACCCTAAAGTTACTGCTTGGGTTAGAAATTGGTTGGGTGGGAGGCGACAAAGAGTACAGGTAAATGGAGCTCACTCTGAGGAGAAGGATGTTACCAGTGGTGTGCCCCAGGGATCTGTCCTTGGTCCGATTCTTTTTAACATCTTTGTTAGTGATATAGCGGAAGGGCTGTCGGGTAAGGTTTGCCTCTTTGCGTATGATACCAAAATCTGCAATAGAGTAGACACCCAGGAAGGTATAGATAACATGAGGAGGGATCTAGCTAAGCTTGAAATATGGTCTAGAATTTGGCAGCTGGGATTTAATGTTAAAAAATGTAAGGTCATGCATTTGGGCTGCAGCAATCCAAGGGAGCAATACAGTATAGGAGGTGAAGTACTTTTGTCCACTAAAGAAGAGTGGGACCTAGGCGTGGTTGTGTCTGATGATCTTAAAGTAGCTAAACAGGTAGAAAAGGCGACGGCAAAAGCTAGAAGGATGCTTGGGTGCATACGGAGAGGAATGGCTAGCAGAAAAAAGGAGGTGATAATGCCTCTGTATAAGTCTTTGGTGCGACCTCATTTGGAGTATAGTGTGCAATTCTGGAGACTGCACTTTCAAAAGGATGTGAACAGGATGGAGTCGGTGCAGAGGGTGGCTACTAAAATGATTAGTGGTCTTCATTATAAAGCATATGAGGACAGACTTAAGGATCTTAATATGTACACCTTAGAGGAAAAGCGGGATAGAGGTGATATGATTGAGATGTTTAAATACCTCTGTGGCATAAATGTTCAGGGAGAGAGCCTCTTTCAACTGAAAGCAAGTTATTCTACGATGGGACATGAGATGAGGGTGAAGGGAGATAGATTCAGGAGTGATATGCAGAAATATTTCTTTACGGAAAGAGTAGTGGATCCGTGGAATAGTCTCCCAGTGGAGGTGGTAGAGATGAGGACAGTAACTGAATTCAAAAAAGCATGGGACAAACACAGAGGATCTCTAAAGGTAAAAAGGGGACTGTTGTAATTGTTGATATGGAAGGACAGACTAGATAGGCCATGTGGTCTTTTTCTGTCATCATATTTCTATGTTTCTATAGAGCCTGATGTACTGACTCAGGTAGTCTGTTGCAGGTAAAGGGTATAGCAAGGTAGCCCAGGAAATATTCTTGTTGAGATGTGGATCCTACTTTATTACGGAGCACCTCAAAATCAATTATATTAAGGACACCAAGTACAATACCTGTGCCATCTAAAATTGTATCAAGTAACTCCTGCTTATATCGAAATGGATTAGCTTGTTGTGTAGCTGACTGTTATCCCAAGTAGAGCACAAATGCACTTGCACAAATTTAAACCGGCTCTGTGGCAGATTCTGATGTGTGTGAGCTCTCTGCGTGTAACAGGCACAAACTTATATTGTAAGCCTTCAGGAACAGGGAAATACCTACATTATCTGATTGTAACTTGCCTTGAACTACCACTGGAAAGACATAAGCTAAATCCTAATAATAAATATTTTATAGAGTATGTGCATACTTTGCAACCTGCCCCTGCTCCACTCAAACCCTTACATCTGAAAAGCATAAAAGTACTGTAGGTGTTATGTTTCTGTGTATCCAATTTATCTCCAGAAACAAGCAGGAATGCAGTCTTCATATATGGGTGATGTCGGTACCAATGGAGCCCGCATGGGAATGCTCTCCAGCATCCAATAGGAAAGCCTTGGGAGCAGCCCACTGCGCATCTGCCTTACCGTCTTTCCAACTCCTCTTGTCAGTTCTTCGTTTTCCATGGATCCAGCAGGTTGTACATACATGTCACTGCCAAAAAACTTTTCTTTTTTGGTTTCATTCTGTTCTCTGCCTTTCTGTCGACACTGGTTCCATCATTCCGACATAGGCCCCAATATCTTTTTTCGTTTAATTTACAATTGTTTTCTTTTCTTTTTATTTTCTGTGGTGTTCACTGCCAACTAGGCCTTCGGCCTAGATTTTTCTCTTCATTCTGAAGAGAATCTCAAACATGGAAAAACCCGTCAGTGGTTTTAAAAAATGTACCAAGTGTTCCGGTACAATATCAGTCATGGATAAACATAACTGGTGTTTAAAATGTTTGGCTCTGACTGTTTACCAAAGTCTTGTCCTTTGGCCAACAAATGACAAAGTGAAGACTACAGAATAGAGCCAGACAGTATGGTTCACTATTCACCCTGGACTCAATTTCAGTGGCTTCTACATCATCGAGAACATTGGCCTCCTCGCATGGGTCTTAGGTCTCGTCAAAGTCCATACATAAAAGTAAGTCCAAGACATTTGTATCAGCATCGAAGACCGATACCAAATCCAGAGAAATGTCCCACCATCGGCACTGAGACTCACCAAAGGGTGCTTTTGATGCACACCAGCCAGTCAAACAGCCCCGGCAGGAGGACCTGTCCTCCAAAGCACAAGAGGGGCTTTGAAGCGTTCCCAAGGAATCGACCTCTGGAGAGCTACTGGTACCAAGTTCTAGGACAGTGGCTCAAAGCCCCATAGGTGAATCCACTCAGACGTTGGCCATCTCCCTGGACTATTGCAGGCTGGCTCTCAAGAGGAGTTTGGCCACACTCCTGGCAGCCTCAGTACCGACGGTATTGACAGCTCCAGCAGTGCAGGCTTTGGCACCCTGCCAACAGCCAATGCTATTGGTCCCGATGCTGGCCCTTGAGCCTGTATCAATGGACCTCTTGTCACTAATGCCTCAATTGGAACCGACCGCAACACCAGTACCCAACAGGCTAAAACTGTGAGAGCAGTTTACTCGATACTTCGGAGCATCGGTATCAGCATCGACCCTCAACATCGACAAAGTATTGAGGTCAAAAGCACAACCACCGATACTTTGATTTCTTGTCAGACTCTGACTCCACTTCATCCGATTCTGACAGAAACTCTCAGGATTCCCAAGACCTTTCAGACATTCCTTCAGACCTGTCCCATCCTCAAGAGCACGCAGGTCCCCCCAGAGGACCTGTCTTTCTAAGAATTCATCTGGAACATGGCAGCAGGGCTGCAGATCACCATGGCCTCAGAGAAGGAACCTTGAGATTATCCAGTACCCTCCTATGCCTTAGGAGATGGCTACTTTACCAGTGCATTGCATCTTACAGGATCTCATGCTCTGCATATGGGAGGCTCCTCTCACGGTTCCGCCCATCAGCAAAAGGCTTGATACAATGTACCGAGTTCCAGAGTGCCAGGCTTTCAGAAGCATCAACTCCCACATCACTCAGTGCTGGTGGGATCAGCCATACGCTGAATAAAGAGTTAGAAGAATCATTCTTCCATGCCTCCAGGTAGAGACTTGAGGACACGCGGTATATAAAAGCTGTTAAATAAATAAATAAATAAATAAATATGCATGCTGACCTCAAGGATTATCTCCTACATGTTATACATGGACATGTTTCTAAAAGATGTCACCAGGAACCTAGAGACATTTGCCCCCATCCTTCCTAATAATAAGAGTACATTCCAAGCCCTTATCGGACAACATCAAAATACCTCTAAATTCCTTACAGGGCATCTTTTGCTGCTTTTGAATCAACCAGCAGAGCTTCAGCAGTCTCCATTGGGACTCAAAGGATGGCCTGGTTACAGGCCTCAGATCTTGAATAATGGGCCCAGGACAAGTTGGCTAATATCTCATGTACTGGAGAGGACCTTTTTGGAAAAGATTGGAAAGAGAAGGCCGGTGAGACCTAAACAAATTTCTGGTTCGAGAACAATTCAAAATGATTTCTCTAGGAATTCTTCTCCCATACCTCCAGAGGTACAATTGGCTATGTTCTCTAGACCTAATGGACGCGTACACGCACTTACTGATCTATCCTCAGCACAGACAGTATCTGCATTTCAGGTTTCAGCAAAACCACTGCCAGTACCAGGTACTGCCCTTCGGCTTAGCCTCTGCACCGCAAGTGTTCACAAAATGCATGGCAGTAGTTGCAGCCTATTTCTGTACTTTGGGAATCTTCGTCTTCCCTTACTTAGCTGGCTAATCAGAGGAGACTTCCCTCAGCAGGTAAAACTCTCCCTGCATCGCTCCATCACTGTGCTCCAACATCTAGGATTTGTCCTGAACTTCCCAAAGTCGCACCTCATTCGCACCCATGCTTCCAGAAAGCCTTCCACTAGACGTTCATATGCTTTTAAATGGAAGAGATTTTCCATTTGGTGTGCACAGAAGGGTCTCAACCCTCTTGCAATACCTTTGAATTCTTTACTAGACTATTTGCTGCATTTATCCCATGCAGGCCTTAAGACAAATTCAGTAAGAGTCCATTTGAGTGCTATTGCAGCATCCCTTAAGCCTCTCAATGGACAACCTATTTCCTCTCATCCTCTTATAGCGAGATTCATGAGAGGCCTTCTTTTGACTAAACCTCCCATTAGACCACCTCCAGTGGCATGGGACCTGAATCTGGTTCTTGGCCAGCTTATGAAGCCACCCTTTGAACCTTTAGCCACTACCTCCTTGAAATTCCTTTCCTGGAAGGTTATTTTTCTCATTGCTCTCACCTCAGCTCGCCGTATCAGTGAGTTGCAAGCTCTAGTGGCTAATCCTCCTTATACAAGGTTCCACCATGACAAGGTAGTTCTCAGAACTAATCCACACTTCATGCCTAAAGTGGTCTCCCCCTTTCATCTGAACCAGGAGGTATATTTACCTGTTTTTTTTCCAGGACCTCATGCATCAAGTGCAGAGAGGAGTCTTCATACCCTGGATTGTAAAAGAGCACTTGCTTTCTATTTACAAAAGACAGAGCAACATAGAAAGTCCTCTCAACTTTTTGTTGCTTTTGATCCTTCCCATTTAGGACTTCCAGTCTCTAAAAGGACTCTGTCCAATTGGATTGCTCAGTGTATTCCCTTCGCCTACCAGAGTAAGAATCTTTCTCTGGAAGGCCATGTCACAGCTCACAATGTGAGGGCCATGGCAGCCTCTATGGCTCATCTAAACTCTGTGTCCATCGACCAAATCTGTCGAGCAGCCACCTGGGCCTCGGTTCATACCTTCACAGCCCATTACTGCTTGGACAAGGATTCCCGCCGGGATGCCTTGTTTGGTCAGGCTGTTCTCAAAAACCTGTTCCATACCTAATCAACTCCTGCCCTCCATCCCTGACTGGATGCCTGGGATTCATAGGTGAAGAGGGAGTCCTTACAGGGACTCACAATCTAGGTGATCTCCCAGGCATCTCTAGCTGGGGAGTCCCCATATGTGAAGACTCATTCCTGCTTGTTCCTGGAGATAGCACAGTTACGTACCTGTAACAGGTGATCTCTGGGAACAGCAGGAATTAGTCTTCACAACCCTCCCACCTCCCCTAGGAGTTGTATCTCTCTATCTATCTTTCCTTTCCTTTCTCTCTCTCTTTGTCTCAGCTTTAAAACTCGAACTGGAGAGAGGCAGTTGGGAAAGGTGGGAAGGCAGCGCGCAGGCGCTGTGGAATGCTCCCAAAAGCTTTCCTTTTTGGGAAGCTGGGGAGCGTTCCCGCGCAGGCTCCATCGGTACCGACGATACCCATATGTGAAGACTAATTCCTGCTGTTCCCAGAGATCACCTGTTACAAGTAAGTAACTGTGCTTTCTCCCCTCAAATCTTATCTGTGCCGTGGCAGCAACAATTACAAAAAAAACCATAACAAAACCCCGCAAACAATAAAGCAAGGCTGCGGTGTCTGCAGAGCCTCCCAGCCCATGCGATCCTGAAACCTCTTCCGCATCCCGCTCCATCGGCAGCAAGAAGTGTGTGTCAGAGGGGGCGGGATGCGGAAGAATTCTCAGAATCGCATGGGCTGCGAGGTTCCACGGATACCATGGCCTTGCTTTATCGTTTGCGGTGTTTTGGGGGGGGGGGGGTTGTAATTGTCGCTGCCACAATAAAAATAAGGTTTGAGGGGAGAAGAGATGCTGAAAATTGAGTAATGGGAGACGGGTTAAATGCTGGACGGAGATGGGGGAAATGTTATGCGATGAAAGGCAGCAAGGAAGAAAGAGAGATGGGGTGGTGGAGTGCGTGGCAGGGAGAGAGAGAAAGAGAGAGCAGGCAAAAAAACTACTACTACTAAATCAGACATATATAAAAGACAGCCCCTGATCGATAGAGCTTACAGTCTAATCAAGGCAGATGATGCAAAGCTGAGAGCAGGGACATCCTGGCTTTTCCACTGCTGGTTTTAACTCACAGCTAGCCTGGGCATATAAAAACCGGCCAGGCCGGCTGCAAACCAGCTGATGGGCAACCCTACTGGGAACTAGCTAAATATATATTAGACTGATTGTTCATTCTACCACATTAGTATCATAATGGTATGTTTACACATTTAAACTTGAAATGTGAGTTGCTATGTTTCTCAAAGCAATTTTGCAGAGATTCAAGTGGCTATGGAATCAAGAGTATACGAATTTGCACATTTCTGATTATTTATAAAACCTCTAAGGCCCGGAGAAAATTAATCGTGGGGGCCCTTGTATAGATACCTTTCAATTTCAATATGCTTTTGCAATAGCTACCAGATGAGGTGTGTTATCAACTGCCACCGTGCACGAACAGATGGATTTCAGAAAAATAGTTTCATGCTTTGGAATGATCATGACACATAGCTCCCAGCCAGTTGCACTTACTAGGCAACCTGATCAGTATGGTGCCTGTTTAAGAGTAGAACTGGCGCTGAAACATAAATGTTTTTTTCTTGCTAAGCAAAGTAAGTTTTCATCTACTTGACCACGATTTAATAATTCCTGTTACTCCCCTACAAATACTGTTAGTCAAAATACTTTTTGTCTTATGAAGACCACCTGGAAAAGACATAATTCAGTATAAAGCTGAAAAGACAATTCACATTTTGAGCTAACAATGCAGTTCATTCTTCTGAAGACATGTCAGTCATGGGGAGCTAGACCTTGGAGATCTCGCTGTGTTTCCACATTCGATAGAGTAGCTAGTGGTTTCCTTCCCAGTAAATGTGTTTATTCAGTCTAATAAAAACATTAAAAAGGAGAATAAATCTCAGATGAACCAAAACTCTTTTCTTGTAGCTGTAAACTATAAAGCATTTTTGAAAAAGCTATAGGGAGATTACATTATAGTTTTTACAGACTGAATATTAATTTAGACCTTGAATGGTAATTATTAAGGTCTGTTGCAACTGATATGTAGGCTCATCAAAAAAAATGTAAGAAAAAAAAGATTATAAAGTGTTACATCATTTACTCAGATAATTAAAAACATACATTTGCTGCACAACTTCAAATGCTATAGCAGGGGTTAAGAATTCATTTCAGAATGTCTCACATTTATTGATCTTGTTAAGAGCAATGAGTCTATGGCTTCCTCCATGAGACAGGAAAATGGTTGCCATAACTAGACACCATCAGCAGTGGCATACCTAGCCTATTTGACACCCGGAGCAGATCATTTTTTAAGACTCCCCTCGTCTATACAGCAAAATTATTTTCAGTGATAATTATGAAATGAAACTTGTACAAATACCTTGCTCCAACATATCTCCAATGAAATAACATCTATTATCCATAATAGTTCTTGGTCCCATTCTTTCTCTCCAAACCGCCATCCAGCACCTCCCCTAGAGATTATAATGGGTATGTAGATATATTTATAAGTATAAATATAAATATGTCTGCATCAGCAGCATAGCAAGGGTGGGACATTGAATGCAGCCTGCCTGGGTGCCGGCCAGGAGGAAGGGTGTCAAATCCCAGGCCCACACAGCGGAGCCAGTGCGGCAAACATACCTTAACATCTTGGGCGTCTTGTCATTGATGCCTCTGATCCAGGTCTGGCGGCTGTTCTTTCTTGGCATAGTCTTGCGAATCACGGAGGGGAGGGGAGGTGCCCCATAAGGGGGGCCTGCTCCAGGTGCCCATGAGATTGAGAATGCCGCTGATCTGCATATCTATGTTGTTGCTGAATTCCCCCATTCAGTCTTCCCCAGACTTTCCCCAACACCTGCTTTCAGTCTCCATGATTCCAGCCCTGCTCAGTCCCTTTCCTTCCATGTGATCCACCACAGTGGTAATGGTAGCAGCAGGAGCTTCTTCTCTACTGCTGCTGATCTGCTCTTCAGCTCTCCACACTTTCTCTCCTCCACTTCTCGCCCCCTTGCACTCATTCCCACTGACCCTTTCACTCTCCTTTCCCCTCCCCCTACCTGCTGCAGCTTTGTACTTCCTAACCTCCTCCTACTAGCGGTGTGCAGTGAGCAAGTTAATGAAAAAGTCCAGCAAGTAAAAGCAAGTGTTTCTTACATCAGGAACTTCCTCTCTTCACTGCTAATCTCGTGAGAAACAACTTGCAAGATTAGTGGCAAAGAGAAGAAACTCATATTGTGAGTTTTAAGAGGGGGATTTTAGAAAGGATGTCCAAGTTAAATCAGGGACGTCCAGGACAGAGCATAGAGATAAAAGTCAGGGATGTCTCTGTCTCCAGCTGATTTCAGGAACCCAAATGTCCCTGACCTGGACAAGCATGCGGACAGTCACATAAATGTCCCCAGTAGGGATGCCTGCGTCGGGAACGTCCATCTTAGGCCAAGTAGCATAAGGAGATGTCTAGCGGTACAGCAAAGTGAAAACATGAGCCCCCATTCCTTGTCAGTGTTTGTTGATATAGTATAAAATACAGGGGCATATTAGTGTAACTCCGTCTCCATATCTTCCAGATGTTTGCCTGACAAAAAAAGCACTTTTCAGATGCCTGTTCGTGCCTGGAGCAGATTCAAAATGTCCAGGGCATTTCTGAAATCAGGCAGGGCATCCAGGTTCTTAGAAACACCTCCACACACCTCTGTCCAGACTTGGACATCCTTGCACTAGGGACGACCACAGACCTAGTTTCTAAAATAGTTTCAGGGATGTCTCTGTGATTTGGATGCATCCATACCCATTGATTTTCAGAAAGCAAATTTAAATATTATCCAAAGTTGAGCTACTAACTCAATAATGCCTTGCCCACTTCTAAAATATATTTTCTATTTTCAAGTCGTTATTGAACCTTTGCCGTATGCAAAAGTAGTAAACATTCACAAAAGGGAAAGCAAGCATACAAGCATATCCAGAATGATGTGGTCAAAAAAATATATCTTTATACAAATAAAGAAAACAAATCATCTGACCAGTCTTTAAGACTAATATACTGAAGTGCACAGAATTATGCAAAAACGTCTTACTGTATGTGCTGAAATCACTAATCATGCTTGTTAAATGGGACTGCACACGCTATTTGCCCTTTTAGCAAGCAAAATTTAGTTTTTAGCTTCTCAAATAGCTTTTGTCATATGTAGTTTTTTTTTCAAAATGTAGTGCAAATTCATTATTAATGACTAGCTACAAAATGATGCTTTGCTGCTATGCATGAGCCTGATCTCAGAAGCTAAGCAGGGTCAGGCCTGGCTACTGCTTGGATGGGAGTCCACCATGGAATATCAGGTGCTGTAGACATATTGTGAGGAAGAAAGGCCTGGTAAACTAATTCCAGTTTGTGACGCAGTGGCAACTTCAGAAGCCATGGAAACTGATACTGACCCTCTGGTTGGTTCAGGTATTGCAAGAAAAGGCAAGGTTTTCCATTCTCAGCATAACCTGCAGGCAACTAATCAGCTAACACAGCTCACCTCAGGGGAGGAGAGAACCAGAGCTGCTGATTGGGCACGCCCTAGTAGGAGGCGGGCTTCCCAGAGCAGGGGCCCCTTGTTAAGCAGAGAGAAGGAAGACAGTAGTAGAATGAGTAGGATGGTGATGAGAAGGAATGAAGGAGTGAGCAGTACGAATGGAATGAGAAGTGAAAGTGGATTGAGCCCACGAGTGAGAAAGCAAAGGACATTGGAAAGGCAAGAAGCTCTCTTGAATGCAGAATCCTTTGACCCTGCTACAGAAATACTGCCCAGCTGCAATAGAAGGGAAACTGATTCAGAACCAGGATTAAAGCCTAGGTTGTTGGGAGACAGCGTTTACCCTTGGAGAGAAAGGCACGCTGGCCAGGTATTCTCTGACAAGCCTCATTTTAAGGTACCTGCTACATTCAATTCCTTTAACAAGTTTTATAAGCCAGAAAGAGAGTATCCTGATTTTAAAGCACAGGATAGTTTCAGGCAGTGTGAGAGACGTTGGCTACAGCCTGAAACCTCTTTAAATAAGCCTAGCTTTTCTCAACAAACAGCTGCAGCTTTTAACAAGCAAGCTGACGGGAAGAATTCAGCTAAACTGTTTACAGGAGAATTAGGCCACAGTAATTCAGAAGGTCCTACCTTTGAAGCATTCTTTAAGAGCAGAGCTCGTGCAGAGGAACGTGTTGATCCAACACTTAACAACAGAGATAAGTGGGGGAGGGGTAACTCCACCACGGGCACAGAGTGTTTAAACAGAGACAGCATTGTTTGTTCACCAGAAGTGAATAATTATCTGCCTAAGCAAGGAGAATATTCCCAGTAGTCCTGCTAGAAGACAGGCAGAACTACTCCTCAATGAGTTCAAACAATTTCTAAATAGAAGAGCTGTTCCTGGACAGACTTCCATTCAAGCAGGAATTAATCCTGAGATAGGAATTCCCTTACCGGCTCCAGTTCCCATGATAGATGTTAACCAGCCGATGGACTGCTCAATTGGGCTGATAGACAGAGCTGACAAGAGCCAAGCTTGAATGGTCATACCTGGTATTTTACTCTGTTTGTTGTACTAACCAAATACATGAGTGAAAAAGCTTATGAAGTGAATAGTGTTTAAGCAACTGAAATGAAGAGCTTATGAACCACTAAAATAAGCTGGAATGTAACCTGATTGCAAGAGATAAGCAGTATTATTTCTTACCTGAGTATTTTTGGAATACAAGATAAAAAGGACACATGAGGTAATGTGCCATTACAGTGAAGAATAGTTTAAAGCACAGTTTGAAAGCTTGCATTTGTGTTGTTCCTGATTTGGTTATTCTTCTCACCTGTTCCTGTCCACCAAGGAGCAGGGAAAATAAAATCCTTGTAAAAATAAATTTCTTGTTCCCGACTTTCATTGGCCCCCACAACTACAAAAAGGCCCATCCCTCCTTAACCCTCAAGGTTAGGGAGTGGGTGCAGGGTGACAAGTTGCACATTACCAAGAAAACCTAGGGGGCTGGGTCTCCAGGAGTCCAGTATTGATTCAATGGCACAAACCTTCACTTTCTAACTCATTAGTTATGAATGCATAGCCAAACTACAGATTATCACGACCACATGATAACTCAGCCAGGAACACCATGGGGTCCTTTGGCCTAGGTTGTGTGTATTTACCTATACAATCTCCTTTCCCTTCTTATTGCCACAAATTAGGGCACAAGCTCTCAGGTGTTCTAAACACAGTTTAGCATTAGTTGCTGGTCATCGCACACACACCCAAAAGTTAGCACGGGCCTCTGTGTTAGTTTTACACCACAAACACACTACCGGCGCACCCCTTTAATCAGCATGCTCTATAGTGAATGATCCTAAGGAATCCCTGAGATGATCTAGCGACAAGTAAACATTAAAAAGGATTGGGGACAATAGTGATCTATCAGGTATTCCACTTTACAAATTAATTTATACAATTAATTTGTAAAGTGGAATAATTTATACAATTAATTATTTCCTTTTACCACCTTCCATTCTTTTCCCTTTTAAAAAACCAACCAGCCTAAGAACCCTCATTGTTTACTAGGTTGAACACCACAATTAAATTAGTTAGATTCAATAGTCTTGTTTCCAGGGCCAGTCCAACAACCAGACAAACCAGGTGATCGCCTATGGTGGCAGCTTCTGGGGGGTGGCAAACAGCAGGGTATTTAAAGCAAACAATATATTCTGACAGCCAGGGAGGGTGAAAGACTTAAGGTTTGACTAGGGCACTAACACTTAGAACCAACTCTGGGGCCAGCCCTGTCTGTTTCTGCTCTATTCAGCAAGTGCAACATATTCTCTAATAGTGCCCCCAAACTGTTTCTGTGCTGTATCCCAGCTGGAAACCTGACTGAAAATCAGTTAACATTTGATTGTCTTCCAGATAGATTTTCAACTATTTTGCCACTAAGGCTTCCATAATTTTTGCTAAAATTAATAAGTTATGTAGTGGCCTATAATTTAGACAACTCTCGCCCTTCTGATCTTTCACTAATGACTCCCAAACTCTGATTTAATCCTTTGGGATAATATTCCTGCTGAAATGCCAGATTCACCAGTACCATCAGCTGATCTGTTATTTTTATTGAGATCCTCTTCATGAAGTCTGCCGCTCATGGATCTATCTCACTATTCCTAATACTTTAATACTTTAGGAAATCATCTGATTGCTCTGTCTTAGTCACTTTTTGAAATTCTATCCAAACACAATCCATTCTTACTCCATTTATTCTCTCTGCTTTGATTTCTCTTTTTATACATTTATTTACTTTTGTTTCAATATCCTTTATCCAAACACTTCATTTCACTTTCCCTTTCTTCTATTTTTGGCAAGTTCTGATCTTTTCCTGAAAATGCCATGCCAAACCATGCACTGAAGGCCCTTGCTCTTCCTTTTCTTTCTTCACCTCTAAAGCATATAACAGCTTGTTTTGCTGCCTTAAATAGTTCTTTTGATTTCTTATTTCCTCTTTAATTTCCTGCTTTCCTTCTTATGCTCTTTTAGTGCTTGAACAAAGGAAAGTGATCTCTTTCTCTCAAGTTGTCACATCCATTTCAATGGTGCAAACATCTCTAACTCGCAGTGTTCCACAAAGAATGTAGCTAATGTGGTAATGAGGGAAGTATTGGCAAAGGTACAAAATGACAAGAAGATGCAGAAGAAGACAACCAACAGAGAATAACCACAGCTGATGCACCTGAAGACAATCAATTTTATTTGGAACCAGCTCTGATTTTGGCAAATTGCGCCTGCATCAGGGGTCTGAAATACTGTCAAAAAATATAAATAGAGATACAACATACTGTATCAGACACATAGTCCAAAGCATAGTCTTTTGGTTGCCTTCTTCTGCATCTACTTGTTTGTATACGACTCAGATAACTGTATTAACCCTGGATGGTGGTGGATCTACAATGGCATCCATGGAAATGTGAGACCATGGATAGGAGGATGCTGCTAATGGCTAAAGTAACCCAGGAGGTGCAGAACGAGAGATTTTGGATTGGGCACAGATTGCGCAAGAAGAGACATATTCTTTGACATCTTTCTGTGTAGAAGACCACCATACAGACTGACTCGGTAAATAGCTTGTTTTTTATACATCTTGGAACCTTGTTTGTCATGAACCTCAGATAAAACAGACTGGCATAAGGTTTCAGGGACATAGAGGCAATTGACAGGAGTATTTCTGGGTACAGAATAGTGAACTTGTAGTTTAGGAGCAACCTCAGTAGTTAATGCTACTATAATCCTAGTCTCAGCTATAATGGGTTCTTTGTCTTGTGGTAAAGTTCCTGGAAAAAGCATTAGCTTTGCCATTTTTTGATCTTGGACAGTAGATTATCACAACATTGACTCTTGTTGTTAAGTGCCATCGAGTCAGTGTTGACTCATGGCGACCCTCTGAATAGTTGTAAATTATGTTTGGTCTTCAGACAGACTGGCACCCGTATCTGCTGTTAATTGTACCAATCCATCTCATTGCTGGTCTTCCTCTTTTGTATTGAACTTCTATCTTGCCAAGCATGATGTCTTTCTCTAATGATCTCTCTCTTCGCATGGTGTGTCCAAAGTATGAAAGTCAAAGTCTTGTCATCTGAGCTTCTAAAGAAAGCTTAAGTTTGATCTCCTCTAGTACTGACTGGTTTGTTCTTTGGGCAATCCATGGTATACCTAGTATTTGCCTCCAGCACCATAATTCAAAGGCATCAATTTTCAATTTTCATCAAAGGCATCTATCTTTTTCACTGTCCAACCTTTGCATCCATATGATGTTATTGAAAATACCATGGCTTGAATGATTCAAATCTTTGTATGGAGAGAGACATCTCTGCTCTTGAGAATATTATCTAGGTCTTTAATAGCCATTCTGCCAAGAGCAATGCGTCATCGGATTCCTTGACTGCTTGTTGCTTCTTTATTGATAATTGATCCAAGTAGACTAAAGTTGTCCACAATTTCAATTTCTTCTTCAACAATGAACTTATTGATTTTTCCAGTTATCATGATCTTTGTCTTCTTTACATTAAGGTGCAGGCCCATTTTAAGACTATGTTGCTTGATCCTGAGAAGCAAATGTTTCAGATCATCTTCACTTTCAGCCATTAATGTGGTATCATCAGCATAGAGAAGGTTGTTGATGAGTTTTCCACTAGTCTTCATACCTCTGTTGTCTTCATACAATCCTGCTTCTCTGATGATTTGTTCTGGTTATAAATTAAACAGGTAGGGGGAAAGTATTCAGTCTTGTCAAACACCTTAGCTGATTTTAAACCATTCTGTTTCTCCTTGTTCCTTTCGACCTGTTGCTTCTTGATCAATGTAAAGGTTGTGCAAGAGAACTATCAGGTATTCTGGTATATCCATGCTTCTTAATGTGGCCCAGAGTTTCTCATGGTTTTCGCAGTCAAAAGCCTTTCTGTAGTTAATAAAACACATATAGATATCATTTTGGTATTCTTTAGTCTTTTCAAGGATCCATCTCACTTCCACGATGATGTCTCTCGTTCCTCGCCCTTTCCTGAACCCTGCTTGCACTTCACGCAGTTCTCGTTCCAGGTATGGTTGTAGTCTCTGCTGAATAATCTTGAGTAGAATCTTGCTAGCATGTGATATCAGAGCAATTGTGTGATCATTTCCAGAGTCAGTTGGATCACCTTTCTTTAGTATTGGTATAAACACAGATCTTTTCCAGTCAGTTGGCCATGATGTTGTCTTCCAAATTTCCCGGCAGAGCCTTGTAAGTATAGTAACAGCTGCATCAGATTGCTGTAATACTTCTATGGGAATGCCATCAATGCCTGGTGTTTTGTTCTTTGATAAGGCTTTCAATGCTGCTTCAACTTCTTCTTTCATCATCGATAGTTCCGGATATAAGGTACTGGTTGAAACAGCTGTTGGTCCATTTGATCTTTATCATATAAAAACTCTGTATATTCTTTCCACCTTCTCTTGATCTTCTCAGCATCATTCAACATAGAACCTTGAGCATCTTGTAACATTCCAGTTCGAGGCTGGAATTTTTTCTTTAACTCTCGTAGCTTTAGGAAAGCCGATTTTGTTCTTCCTCTAATAGTTTCTACTTCTATTTCCTTGCATGTGTCATTGTAGTACTTTTCCTTGTCCTGTCTTGCTGCATGTTGTAAATCTCTGTTGAGTTCTGCGATTGTCTTTCTTTCTCCTCTGGCTTTAGCTTCTCTGCATTTCTGGGCAATTTTCAGAGTTTCTTCCATCATCCATTTTAGCCTTTTTGTTTTTTCACCTTTTTTAGAGACTTCTCTCTTTCTTCCAACACCTCAGCTGAGACCTGTCCATCTTGGGAAATCCTGCCAGTAGTTAAACTACCGATAGCTTAGCCCTCAGCATCACTGATGCACACAAGCCCTCACAGCACGACAAACTGCAAAGCAAGTGAGGGAACATTGACTCTAATGAAGAACAAAGCCCATCTTGCTTGATGGGGGCAATCTCTAAATGGATTATATGTATTCTAGATTATTATAGCCATTGTATACCATTAGAGGATTATGGACCCCTTCCAGAAGATGTCTTCACTACTCAAATTCCTATTTAGTAGCAACAGTTCCTATTTATTTAACAGGTTTTACATACCGCCTTTCCTTAAGTCAAGGTGGTTTACATTCAACTTTTAATGTTTACATAGAACATTTTGAGGTGAAGGGTAACAAGTGTAAGTTATAATTGACACAAAAGCTAATAGGGACAGTACATGTGTTACCTTGTCACGCAGGGACATTATTTATTTATTTATTATTATTTAGCTGTATTTATATCCTGCTTTTCACCGGGTCAAAGCGGTCAATTGGGGGATACATTTAACACGAGGGGATATGAGACACATATGCTAGTACTTACAGGGAACATGGGCAATGGAGGGTTAAGTGCTTGCCCAAGACCACAAGGAGTGCCTATAGGACTAGAAATCCCAGTCCCTCCGGCCTGAGATTGCTGTCCCCAGGTGAGACTTGAACCCCTGGCCCTCCGGCCTGAAGTACCTTGTCCTAACCACTAGACCACTCCTCCCTGTTAAGCACTCAGTAACTTATATACATAGAGAGGTAGTAAACAGGCTTTGGGTTGAGATTCCGGAGTCCGACAATAGTGGAGGCAGACCTACATCCGATTTTATGTCATGTTACCATAGTGCTCTGTAAAAAGCAATGTCTTTAGTTTCTTCCTGAAGTCCTTGGTATCATGAAGGGCTCTGAGGTCTTCCGGGAGGTTGTTCCACAGTGCCAGTGTATTTAGTGAGAATGCTTTGTTAGTTGTGTTCTGCTTAACTTTGGTAGAATCATTGGGTGTAAGCAACATGTTCTTGTTGTTTGTCAGATCCCTTTTTATGAGATCTTGAAGTTTCTCAGCTGAGCTTTCATGCATGATTTTGAAGATGTTAGTGATAGACTTATATCTAGCGTAACTTTTAATTATGAGCCAATGTAATTGCTGCAATATGGGCGTAATGTGGCCATGTTTTGTTGAGCCTGTTATGACATGTGCAGCCGTATTCTGGGCCATTTGCAGTGGTTGGATGGCTTGCACTAGTAGACCTTGATACAATGAGTTGCAATAGTCTAAAGTCGGTGTTATGATGGCTTGCATAATTACCGTTTGGAAGTCATTCTGAATGAGTAGTGGTTTCAGTTTCTTATTTTCCTCATCTTGTGGTAAGCAGTTTTTGTTGTCTTGTTAATGTGTAATGGTAGATTCAGGCTCTGATCCAGAATGATTCCTAGGTATTTAATCTTATTTTTAACAGTAATGCTTCTGTTATGAAGTTTGATTGCACTTGGAGGGATGAAGGTCTTGTTTCTTGTTATGATAAGCACTTCTGTTTTATTGTAGTTTATGCTGAGGTTGTGATTGGAGAGCCATGAAATCATTTCTGTGTGGCAGCTGGTTATTGTAGTCAGGTTTGTTAGTGTTTATGTTGGTGTAAATCATGATATCATCTGCATATATTTTGTATTGAATATTATGTTTTTGGATGGTATCACAGATGTATAGGTTGAAGAGCATTGATGAAATAACAGATCCTTGTGGTATTCCTTGGTGTATGCTGATTGGCGTGGAAATGTTTTCTCCACATTTCACATATTGTTGCCTGTCTTCAGGATAAGAATGAAACCTTTTGATTGTTTTATTGTGCAGACCAA
Organism: Ichthyophis bannanicus; assembly: GCA_033557465.1. Classification (NCBI taxonomy): domain Eukaryota; kingdom Metazoa; phylum Chordata; class Amphibia; order Gymnophiona; family Ichthyophiidae; genus Ichthyophis; species Ichthyophis bannanicus. The sequence continues at coordinate 247,271,936 of CM066040.1, read as the reverse complement.
TTTCTTGTAGATGTTTCAATAGTAAGGCATGAGATACAGTGTCGAAGGTCGATGATATATCAAGGAATATTAACAGAAATCCTCTTTTTATGTTGTTCATTCCTTTGATGATTGTGTCAAAGAGCGAGTTTAGCAGTGTTTCCACACTGTGGTTGGGTTTAAAGCCATGCTGGTGGAGGTCTAGTGGTGCGTGTGGGTTAATATGATCTTGCAATTGCATTTGTACCGTCTTCTCTATTATTTTTGCCATGACAAGTAGGATAGATATCGGTCAGTATGCAGTAGGGTCCTCCTTGTCCAGTGCTGGGTTTTTTAAAATAGGCTTTATTGATGCTCATTTGAGCAATGAAGGCATTTGTCTGTTTATTAGTCATGTTTGTACTGTTTTGTGGATAATTGGGATAAGTTTCTTCTTGGCTGATTTTATCCATTCAACTGGGCAAGGGTCATTTGGTGCTGTTATTGTGTTCAGCATAGATATTGTGTGGACTAGTTGGCTTGTATATGGTATAGCAAATTCGCCCCAAATTGTCTTGATGGTTGAGTGAATATTTGTATCAGCTGGATGATTGGGTCAGTTGGCTGTGGAGATGGTATAGTTTTGCTTCGCTGCTAGGTAATCTGCCATTCTTTGTAGATATATCTCTGGCTGGCTTTAAAGTACTGTTTCTTTGGTGAGCTTGCGGGCTATTTTGAATAACTCCTTTGGCTTATTTGCTGATTTCTGAATGAGATTTGTATGATATTCCTTCTTGCCTCTGTTTATTAGCTCATCGTATTCTTTCTGTTTTGTCCTGACTATTTTAATGTATTCTGGTCCTTGTTTTACCTCCTTTTACTCTCTATCCTTCTTAGCAACCTTTTTGTTTGTTTAATTTCTTGGGAATACCAAGGTACCTGGTGCAGTCTTGTGGATGTATCCTTTCTGTTCTCGGTGACGCTTCCGCGACAATGCTAATTGCTTGGTTCCAGTTCTCCATTAGACAATCTATGTCCGGGAGGACTTGGTTCATCTTGGGCAAGACTTCTCTCAGACATTGTTCTTTCTTATAACTTTTGAATCTCCTATTCTTGTGTTGAGTAGAGTTTTGAGTACTCGGATTATCAATTGCTACATTGAATGTAATTATGTAGTGATTTGACAAGCAAGTATTCAGATTTCACAATTGGGGAGAAACACACCTCAGAACAATGTCTAATCCACTATGTGGCAACAGTTGGCCGTAGGGGAATAGAAAACTCAACATCATAGGCTGTACAAAAAACTCCCCATTGAATATATTAGTCTTTAAATCTCACAATTATATAAATACTCATCAGTCATTCGGTATTTATAAGGATCCCCAAAAATGCCCAGTACCTTTAAAATATAAAATAAACATTCAACTCTTCAATTAAAGTATAACTGAAAATTTAGTAAAACATAATTCGGTAAGAACAGAGCTCAGACAAGGACTGTCATTTATCTAACCAAACAAGGAATCTGCAAATCAAACATCCAGGGTAAATAGGATATCCAAGAAATTCATTCCCATAGTACCCACAACCATTTACTTATTTGAACATTGAATGATGAGCATTACTCTAAACCGGAGCAAGTTTCTTCACACAGCATAATCACAGCTTCATTCAGTCTCTCTTAATATCAGGAATGGCAAATGTAGCTCATTCTACTCCATACACAGCTCACACTGCTCTACAAAGATCTTTGTTTCGCCATAAAACAGGCTTCTTCAGGAGCAGAAAACAAAGCCAGAAGAAATTCCATGCAGAAAAAAGAGCGTCTGTTGACGCATATATTTAAACAAAGTATCAACCAATCAGGAGCCCACTTTCACTTGGCTGGAGCATCCCAAAAGAACCAACCTTTTCAAAGAACCACCACCAACACTCACTGACAATATCTTAATAAGAGAAGAGATACTATTGGAAAACTGCACAGCAGAACACTTTAGGAATCCAAAGAGTTAAAAGACACCCTCCCCCTCAATCAATCTTATTATTTAGACCAAAAGGCTCCAAGACATTTAATTGGAAAATCCACCGTTGTTCATGTTGTAATAAAAATTTCCCTCGGTCACCACCACGCAAATTCACTGGAACATGATCTATTGTCATGCAATGCAGATCTTGAAAATCAGATCTTTGTAGAGAAGTGTGAGCTGTGTATGGAAAAGAATGAGCTATATTTGCCATTCCTGATATTAAGAGAGACAGAATGAAGCTGTGATTATGCTGTGTGAAGAAACTTGTCCGATGTACTGTAGATTAATGCTCGCTGTTCAATGTTCAGATAAGTAAAGTAAATGCCTCCCCTCCTCTACCCCCTTTCTCAGTTTCTATGGATAACTCTTTAATCCTTCCTGTCTCTTCGGCCCGTAACCTGGGTATTATCTTTGACTCCTCTCTCTCTTTCACCACTCATATCCAACTCGTAGCTAAGACTTGCCGTTTCTTCCTTTATAACATTAACAAAATTCGCCCCTTCCTTTCTGATGACACTTCTAAAATGATTGTCCACTCCTTGATCACCTCCCATCTTGATTACTGCAATATTCTCCTTGCTGGCCTTCCCGCAAACCATCTCTTTCCCCTTCAATCTATTCAACATTCTGCTGCTCGACTAATTTTCCGTCAGCATCGCTTTTCCCATGTCACTCCTCTTCTCAAGTCCCTTCATTGGCTTCCCATCCGCTTCCGGATCCAATTCAAACTCCTCCTCTTGACCTGTAAATACATTCACTCTTCAGCCCCCCACTACCTATCATCTCTTATCTCTCTTTACATCCCCTCTCGCGTTCTATGAACAGCCTTTGTCTATCTATGCCCTCCACTCGTACTGCTAGTTCTAGACTTTGCTCCTTTCACCTGGCTGCACCCTTTGCCTGGAACAATCTACCTCTGTCTGTGTGCAATGCACCCTCTATGGATCTTTTCAAGTCCAGATTGAAAACCCATCTCTTCTCTATTGCTTTCTGTTCTTGATTCTTGTTTTTGCTCTTCTTGTTTATTGTATACTTTGTCCTACTTGATTGTATTTGTATTTTGTGTTCTTCTTGGCTAGATTGTGAGCTCTGATGAGCAGGGACTGTCTTTTCTTCATGTATGTACAGCGCTTCATACGTTTGAAGTGCTTTATAAATGTTAAATAGATAGATAGATAAATGAATTTCTTGGATACCCTGTTTACCCTGGATGTTTGATTTGCAAGTTCCTTGTTAGATTAGATAAATGACAGTCCCTGCCTGAGCTCTGTTTTTACCAAATTATGTTTTACTAAATTTTCAGTTATACTTTAATTGAAGAGTTGAATGTTTACTTTATATTTTGAAGGCATTGGGTATTTTGGGGGATTCTTATAAATACCGAAAGGTTGATGAGTATTTATATAATTGTGAGATTTAAAGACTAATATATTCAATGCGGAGTTTTTTTGTACAGTCTATGATATTGAGCTCTCTATTGTCTTATGGCCAACTGTTGCTACATAGTGGATGAGACATTGTCCTGAGGCATTTTTCTCCATGATTGTGAAATTTGAATACTTGCTTTTCTATGTGAGTTGTTCCAGCCTGATAACTATTCTTTTCTTTCATTATTAAGACAATCAACCAGAGTTAAGAGCATTCACCCAGCATTTCTAAAATATATTTTCCATCCCATTGTGCAGAAATTCTACAGAACCAGAATTATAGAAATTAATCATTTGTAAAAATTTTAATAACCTTAAAAATTATGTTTGAATTCAATTTGTTAATTATGCAGCACATCAGTGTTCATAATGCTAAGCTGCATGGTTTGTAGTATCCTAACATCAAAAGATCTGATTAACTTAAACGTTTTCCCATAAACCTAGGATAGGGAAAAAATAAGCCTCAGGAAATCAGGCCCAAATTGATTACAGTTCGGTTTGAAGCTGGGGGGGGGGGGGGGGGACTTAGTAACGTCCAAGGTCACATAGTGAGTTGTGGCTCAAGAGATAAAATGAAACTTTAGGTTCTCAGCTCTTTGGCCAACTATTGTACAATTTTATCAATGATAACAGAAAGCGCCACCTAACCTCTTACTCTACTTAACTTTAGATGTTATGCATTTCTTTGAGGGAGAGGGAGAAAAATAGGGATAAAAGGCAGATAAAGATCACCAGACTCTTTGCTGTAGTCCTATTTAGGTATTCAGGCTCACACAGCTACCGCCTAAATCCCACCAGAGATCCAGCACACTCTTTGAAAGAGATTTCTCCTGATCACTTTTTCAGTCTTTGCTATTTATGTGCAATGTTAAGAGTGTGATGGGGGCGGTTTCAGACTTGGCACAATACGAGTACTAGAAATTTCTCAGGAGAATTTATTTTACCACATCAGTTTCACGGTTCCACCATTGAGTGTTCCTAAAGGATTGGGAGGTTATTTCCTTTCCCTCGTCGACATAGCCTCTGCCACTAGCTATCCAAACCTAGTGCTTGGTTTTCATGGTCATCTTTAAATAAACAGCAATAAAATACATTTTTATATTGTACTTTACAATGAGTTCAACACTGACATAAACCAGCCATTCTGCCTAAATAGAGATAATATCCAGCCTGTATACAGAATCACGGTGTATGATAAGCTGTATTGAAACAAAACTCCCTTTAAAAAGTGTTCTAATAGTTTCAATGTTAGCTTCTATCATAATTTACCAAAATGATGACAGTTCACTGGACACACGATTGATTAATCTGCAGCTAGCCTTATCTCTAGCAATTAAAAGCATTACAGAGTTACAGTGGTGTCGCCCCTTTTCACATATATCATGGCCCTGTGGCTGTGCTATATTATGCTCGCTCACATGGCTCGGCAATAAACCTGACAGGTATCAGCATGGTTTATTAAAAAAGCCTTGACATGGGGCTCTCTATAATTTGAAGCACACCCAAGCCCAGAATTATAAGCAGCATCTAGTGGTAGCTTGTCCAAAAGTGGTATGTGAGATATGTCCAGATCGCCTAAGGTTTAAGGGTGATGCCATTTAAGGGAAAAACATAGCATTAGTGTTTAAAAAAAAATATTTAAAAACAGAATTACCATTCGTGGGTAGACAGACAGGTCTTCACTTTCACCGAAGTACATTTTCAAGAGGATGTTTGTTGCCTTAGGAATTAGTTTCTTATCTTGGGATAGATCTTTTCACAAGGCATCGTGCCTAGTTTAATGCAGTTTTTCATCTCTTTGCAGGTTTAAATCATTCCCAAATGTATATCCTCTAGTTCACTATGTCCATCAAATGTGCAATTGTATGTCTTTCATATGTTCCAAGTTATGAGATCCTTGCATGCTTTCATAGTTAGGGGCCGTCCAAAAAGCTCAGTGGCACAGCTAAGTGCAGGGAACGTGGATTTGATTCTGCTCCTGTGACTCTGCTACAGCTGGGGATGCTGTGGAGTCACACTTGACAGCCCTGTGGGGATGTGAGGGAAGGGTGAGGATTCCAGCCATTTCTAGGATTTCTATTGGTCAGGCTTGGCCTGCACGCAGATTAAGTACTGGAAGCTGTGATCTGTGGTTCCTGGCCTAGGACTGTGATGGAATGGCTTAACTAGACAGGAGTGGGGGGGTTAAAATTTGGGGTCAGAAAGAAGATAGATGGTTTTAAACAAAGGCTCATGAAATCATGGTCCCAAGCAGAGGCTCAGGACTAGTTCAAGGGTATCTATCACCCTAGGTGAACCTTCAGTCATTGCCCTTCCCCCAGAGTGACTCTAAGCCATATGTTTCCTGAGGTAAGGTATGAGATTGTTCCCCCCAAAAGGAAGGGTTCCCTGGGAGCTCTAATTTGGAAGCAGGGAGGGAGGATGGTACTCTCACTGAGAACACTGGAGAAAAAAGAATGCAACTTATATTCTCAGGCTATATAATAAAGATATGAAAACTTTGCAATTGCTGGTTATATTAGGCAAAACTTGTAGCAAGTAAATTAAGTGGTCTAGAGCTTTAATATAAAAAATAGTGACCCCTGACCCTGTACAGTAGATTGTCATCCTGTTAATTGTAAACATATATTCTGCATTCACAGAAGTCCTCCTTGCCCAACAATGAGTGTAGAGCAGAATTAGGAGATTTCACTATAGAACTCAACACACACAAAAAAATGCCTGGTTTCATCTTGGTAACTGCAGCACAAACCCTCTTTGATACCAAGCATATTATGAAGTACTACAAATCCTACACAATTCACTCACAAGCAGAACTTATGCAACAAGGAACCTACCAGAAAAGAGCAGCACCATAAATATTGGAATGAGCTCTGGAACATCAGATACCTACTGGGAAAACTGAGCAAACCAGACTACTACAAATCCCTGCAAAGGAATTTCATGTTAACAAAATATCTGGCCTCGATCACATACTCTAAATACAGAAAAAAACATCACCAAGTATAAATTAGCCCAAAATAAAAATAGAATATGCGGATAAAAATTAAAGTAAAACCCCAGTAAGCCATGCTGCGCATACAGTGTAAAAGCAGAGAAATAGAAACAGTGATGCATTTCTGCCTACACTGTGCAAAATTTAAAGATGGCAGATATAAATTCCCAAAATGGGCATATTTCAGTCAATAAATTGGAAATAAAACGTTGTCTGGCCATTTTACTTTTCTAATTGTCTTGATCCCAGTCTCTGGTTTCTGCTTTCCTCTACTTGTCCTTTTGTAACTCTGTTCCTAGCATTTCCCCTTTTCTTCTCTTCCATCTGCTCCATGTCCATGATCTCAACTTCCCTCCAACTCCCAGGTGTCCAGCAGCATCTCTCCGTTTTAGTATGCATGCTTATGAAGCAAGCACCCAACAGCAATCTCCCTTTCTTGTCCCTACCCTTCCAGGTCCAGCATCCTCCCCCTTTTTTCTTCCCGTCCCCCTTTTGAGCCTCTTCCTCCTCTCATCACTGTCACTGCTGCTGCCACCAGCAGGATACGTCCACTGGGCCCAAGGCTACAACATAACTACACAGGGAGCTTTTCAGCACATGTACGCGATCAGGGCCCCCCATGTCCTGCCCCCTCCAATGAAAACTTCCCGTTAGAGGGAGCAGGATTCAGCAAGTCCCTGCGCTGCTCCTGGAAATGTGCCGTTCAGATAGTATCAGCCCTGCAGAGGCTGGTTTTGTTTAAGTTTGTAGCCCAAAAGAGCAAGTAGAAACTGTCAGGTAAAATTTAAAAAGCTTTCATGGGTTTAAAATCTAGCAAACTTCAGTAAAACAGACTTAGGGAGCCGTTAAGATCCTGCAGGCTGCCTTTGCGTTATCCTTGCTCAGCCTTTATTAAAGCTTGCAGAAGATTGCTTGAAAGCAAGGTTTCAGTTCCCAGCCTCAGGTTGGAATGTTTAGACCATTGGTTCTTAACCCCGTCCTCCTGTACTTCCTAGGCCAGTCGGGTTTTCAAGATATCCACGGTGAATATGCATGAGAGACGACATTTGCATATACTGCCTCCATTGTATGCACATCTCTCTCATGCATATTCATTGTGGATATCCTGAAAAGCCTAGGGGTTGCGGGAGGACTGTGTTAAGGACCACTGGTTTAGACTATAAAATGGACATCACCTTACATAAGCTAAGAGTGCAGGGAAATGAATGGATAATGCATGTGGAATGAGTGTGGTCAACAGGGGGAAAGAGTGTAATATTGAGAGAGGTTTACTTAGGAGTGGAAAAGGGTTGGATGGGAGTCCAAACTCATGGTAGTGATTGTGGAGATGGGGGGGTGGGGGGTGAAGTACAGTATGGAGAGGAGGGGATAGAGTGGGGGGATAAGGAAGGTTTGGGTGGATAAAAGAGTATTTAGTTCCAAGTGAGAGAGCATGGGTGGTCATCAGGAGTGATGGCATTGGAGTGATTATGAGGGGATCTAGACTGGGGAGGGCCCCTCCAACAAAATAAATGGTGAAGCAATAAAAATCAGGTGGTCCGGGATGATCGGGGTTAGCATGTGTGATGCTTATCTGGGAATGTATGTGGCTTATGGTCCCCAGTCACCAGTTCAACATCTAGAGATCTTTGAAACACCACAATGTTATCATTGCTCTGATACAGGAAACACAGGAAAGCTCCGTAGCTGGTGGGAGGAGATTTTTTTAGTTCCATCTGGAGAGTGGAAGATGGGGTAGCAGTACTTATGCACAAAGATGTCGTAGTTGAATAGGAGCAGTAGGTTGTTCTATTTGGCAAACCAGAAGCGGTAAACCCCTAATTTGGCAAACCCTAATTTTTTTGAGTTGCTAAATTTTTAGACCAGATAGGGGGAAAGCCTCTCATTGTAGGAGGTGATTTTAACTCTGTTCTGGACCCTGGTATGGACAGATCCAGAGCTTAATTTTGTGAAACATTGGAACTTCAGGATGTCTGGAGGGTGCTACACCCACAAGAGAGATTATGCCCACATTTCCATGGCACATGGTACCAGATCTAGGATTGATTGATTTATCAGCAAATAGTATATTTCTTTACATTGAAGAGGGGAGACGGGACCCATAGAATATGCGGATCATGCCCTTATCTGGGTTGACTTTACCTTGAGAACTGTGTCCTTGGAGATTCTCAGTCTCCCTTAAGGGGATGAGGAGTTCCAGAGGTACCTACACTAGACGTGGGTGGAGTATGAACAGTATAAAGGGGCCCACACTTTTTTTGGGAAGCTGCAAAGAGGTTCTAAAGGGTGAGATGATTGCTTTCATGGTTCAGCGACATCAGACTATAGACAAGGTCCTGCTTAGGCTGGAACAGCAAGTGCAGGAGACTCTGCATCGGCAGTTTTGGGTTACACATGACACGCCCCATATTCAAAATGAGTTAATGGCATTTTTCACAGCCTTGAACACGCTCATCCATCAGGGGACTCAGAAGTCTATGCTTTACAATAGATATCCCAGGGATGAAAGCAGCAAATCTATTTACCCCAAATAGAATTCCCAAAGCTTTCTGTTGAACAGCTGGACATTGTAAATATACCTGTTATAGTTGAGGAGGTGCAGTGTGGCGTTAATAATGCACCTTTGCACAAAGCTCCTGGTCTAGATGGATATGGCAACAAACTCTATGGGCCCGATATTCAGCGGCGGCGGCTAGCGCTATTACAGCGTCTAGCCATCGCCACTGAATGCTAAACCCAGATATTCAATGCCGGGGACACATCCAGCCATCGGCATCGGATACCTGGGTTTGCCACACAGCCTAGAAGCTAACCGGTTAGCGGCAATATTGAGCCACTGCCTGATTAACTCCCAGGGGTAATGATAGGCTAGCTTTTACCACACCTATCTTTACTCGCAGGTCGCTAACCAGGCAGTGGCTCAATATTGCCGCAGACCGGTGAGCAACAGGTCCTGCCCCGGAATGCCCCAGCGCTGGGTAGTAGGGCATATAGCCAGTGGTATCTGGGGATATTCAGCGGCAGTAGCCATGTTAGTGCTGCTGAATATCCCACTTAGAGGCAGTTTCCCAAATTATAGGTCTGCAACCATGTAACTACATTTGAATATCGGGACTTATGATATTCAGTGATGAGCTCTGTCTCCCCCTTTGCAATATGCACGAGCAATTAACAACTTTGGGGAATTGTCAAAGAATAATAATCGTTTTATTACAGTGATACCAAAATCAGGTCAAGATCCGCAAATGCCAGAGTCCTATTGGCCAATATCTTTGTTGAATTTTGACCATAAACTATTGGCAAAGATCTCGGTGCCATATCTCATTTGGGAAGGGCAAGGGGGATTTGTAAGAGGATGCTATGCAGTGTTTAACTTGTGCAACATTTTGGCCTCTATGGCATGGCTCAATAAATGCCAGGTTGCCATGGAGACCATCAATTTTCACCTGGCGCCAGGATTTTCTTGCCCCTCTCCCTTTCTAAAAAATGCTCTCGAGGAGCAAGATAGCCATGATCATGGCAAATACCCCTTCTATCCACCAGTGGGAGATCACAACCCTGTTGGTAGAAGTAAAGGAGAAGGCCATGATCGCAGCCCAGAATCAAGATGTCTGTCCATGAAGATCCCATCTCCTGTGGGCAGAAGAAGACAGTGCCTGCAGACAAAAAAAGTTAGATGCATAGGGGAGGGGGGACAGGGGAAGCAACAAAAACGTAAAGGGCCAGTAGTTAAAAAAAGAAAGGAAGAAGGATGTGGGAATGGAGGGCATGGGGTTGGGAGTGCTAGGGGAGACAGTCTGTAAAAGGGAACAGAGTGGGGAGGGGTTGGAGGAGGGAAGGAAGAGTGTAAGGTGTTGGAGGTTACAGGAATGAATGCATGGGAGAAAAGAGCGCAATGTGTATTTTACAAAAGTTGCATGCCTCTCCCCCCAGAATCCACACAAAGGCACCCAACCCCCACACCACACACACAGGCTACCCGGCTCTACGCTACATACATGTGCACACATATAGGCACCTCACCTCCATGCCCCACACTCACAGGCATTCAAGCTCCACATCACATATACACACAAGGGCACCCCACCTCTACACACACATACAGAGGCTCCTCAGCTCTGAAGCTCATGCACGCAGACTTGCACCCCACCCACACAAAAGCATCCATTGTCACATCCCAAGCACAGACACACACAAGACCATTGCACCACATACATGCACAAGGACACTTACTATCTGAAGCTATAAGTGTTGTTATCTAAAGATGCCGTGTAATATAAAAGCTGTTGTGCTGGTCTCACAAGATTTGAGAAAATGAGCCCGGTGCGAGAAACAACAGGGGCGGGGGGGGGGGGGGCCCGAGGAGGTCACAAGCACTTGCTCCTAAGATTTAGACCTGGATCCTAAATCCACACAAAATTTGTCAAGGCCTGCACTAGATAATCAACTATTCATGCCACTCAGAAATTTTGTGGACTGAGGCCGTGAATATTGTTTTTTGTTTAAGAAAAGCTATACAAAGTTTTAGATTTCAACTGTGTCAAATATTTTGCATCATTAGAATTTCTGGACCATATTAATAAGCATTTATTTGTGTAGCAGCACCTGCTACCTGGAAAAACGTCGCTGAGGCTGATATTTAGTGACGCTCTCTAGATAGTGTCGGCATAGTCTGGGACGGAGCCAGGGCTGAGAAAAGACTTATCCAAAGAGTGGCAATTTCCAAATAAATTAGAGCGAGTGAAAAGCTGTCTTAAGTGCTATCCGGATAATGGCAGTGATTACCCAGATAATCCAGACAGTGATGCTGAATGTCTGGATTTTCTTGCCCATGGTGGGTGACATTTAAAAGAACTACTGCCATGGATTCGGTATGACCCCGTTAATGTTTTCACCACCATATAAGTGCATACGAATATTTTATTGATTTATTCCATTTATGTAGATTTGATATACTGCCCTTAGAGCAAGGCACAACAGATCAATTAACAGTATAAAACATTTATCAAACAGAGGTCAAAAGTACATAAAACAACAATCACGATGATGTTTCATTTAGTTACATAAGAACATAAGATCTGCCATACTGGGTCAGACCAAGGGTCCATCAAGCCCAGTGTCCTGTTTCCAACAGTGGTCAATCCAGGTCACAAGTACCTGTCAGGTTCCCAAAAAGTATCCAGATTCCATGCTGCTTGTCCAGTGGGTAAGCACTGGATTTCCCCGGTCCTCTTTAGTAATGATTTATGGACTTTTCCTCCAGGAACTCATTCAAACCTCTTTTGAATCCAGCTACACTGACAGCTTTTACTACATCCTCTGGTAACAAATTCCAGAGTTTGATTATGCATTGAATGAAAAAAATATTTTCTCTGATTAGTATTTACAAATGATTTGCGAAGGGCCAGAGAAGAAGCTTGATGTATTGGCTCGGGTAGTTTGTGCCAGGTATAGTGAGGCAGCAAGGTGAAAGGAGCTAAGTCTGGAGTTGGCAGTTGAAGAGAAGGGCACAGATAGACATTATCTGCCAGAATAACAGGGTTCCCCAGGAGGGGTGTAGGGACAGATAAGAGAGAAACGGTAGTGCGGAGCAGCAGAATGAGTGCACTGATAGGCCAGAGGCATGAAAGGGGCATACATTTGTTGCTCAGCTATATTATGCATCCTTGGAGGAACTGCAATGTTAATTTCGGGTTTTGTGCACTTGGTAAGGGTCCATCCTTAGCAGCTTAAAGCGTGTTTGTAGAGATGACCAAGGCAGGAATCACTGGAGACAGTTCCTAATGCCAAGTAACATTTGATGCAAGGTATGTCCTGACATACATGTTCATATTTACATTCTCCTATAGCATATTAGGAGGCACTAGGATTACCTGGCACTTTTCAGAGTCTGTAGAGGATTGGTATGTGGTTGAGGTTGCAGCAGCAGTCATTTATCATTGGTATTTATGTCTAGTTTGCAGCAGCAAACTACTGTCAGTGTGAGGAGCATCTTAGGAGATGCACATTTTTCCCGGGGGGCGCAGCATTCATGGGTACATCATGGAGAAGGGCAGGATCTGAAACGTATAACTTTGCAGAATATGGTGGGCGCGGGGATGTCCAAAACATTAACCCGCGTCTGATTATATTGACAGGGACGTGTTTCTCCATTATATTGCATGGCCGTGCTTGTACTCATGTGCAGGCCACATGCTGGATGAGTGCGCGGGCTGGCTGAATAACGCTTTGCCCGTGCCGCGCTGCACATGTCTATCTCCCTGATTCCAGACCCGCAGTCACGTTTAGACCTGCAGATGCAGAATTGGGTACAGACGGGGCCTGTTTTCAATTTAGACATGTCCGCGGGCCCGACGTGCATGTTATGGAATTGGGCACCACAGGGATAGTGCCACTGAATATCTTTTAAGATCTCTGTTACTGTTCAGGCACTTTTGGAGACTCCTTTCACTGTAAAAATGAGACCAAAAGGGGTTATTCGTGGTGCTGGATTGCTTGGGACCACTCCACCCTAAGGGGCGATGGGAGCGTTTTCTAGTACGTAAGGCTTGTCTGGTGGGGAAAGGCCCTATTCTTCGTCGATGGAGAGAGACATCGGCCCCTACATTTTGTGAATGGCGCAATTGCTTCCATCAACTCATGCTTTTTGAGCGACGCCGAGCACTAGGGTCCCCCAAGCGCTGGGCCTCCTTTTTATTGGTCTGGATGCCCTATGTTCAGAACTTGGGCCCTATCGCCCGCAGCGAGGTGCTAAAGGTTGGATAGAGATGCTCCTGGTTTAGTAGTTAGTGATTAGACAAGGCTTGGGGAGGGGGGAGGGGGGAGGGGGGATTATTAGAGATAGTCCTCACCGTATTGTTTTGTCTTGAGTGAGGTTCCTGGCCTCCGGCGGTGGATCAGACACAACCACGCCTGGAGGGGTCATGTAATGGATAAAAGAAAAAGGAAAAAAAAGTTTTTTTTATTATTGTTATATCTTTCTCTTCTTTTGCTGTTGTTTTATGAACCTGTTGGTTGTTTTATATTGTATGTTTTCTTCAATAAACAGATTATAAAAATAAAAAAAATGAGACCAAAATGAGTATAACCAGTGGTATCTTAGATTTTCTTTACAGAGAAATGATGTCACTTCACTTATCGCTCTCTATTTGTGCAGCATGCTGGCCACTAAATCATTGTAAAGCTCCGTCTCATAGCCTGCCGAGCAAAGCTTCCCTTTCTTTCGCACTGCCTACATTATTTTCCCTTTGTCCTCGTTGCTATTAAAGCACACCACTATATCATGTGGCTGAACATCCTTCCCGAGCCCAGACTGCCATGTGTCCTTGTGAGCCCACCTCCTCAGTCCCACCTTCCTTCAACACTTCTGCTGCAAGCTTGTCCACCACGGATCTACAGGCCATAAGCGGAAGCTTCTCTGGTATGTCCCTAATACGAACATTGTTTCAGGTGCAATTCTCCAAATCTTTCCTCTTATCGATCAGAGCTGCAGGCTCCACCACAAGCTCCTTGTGTTGCTTCTTTACATCTGCCATATTTTCTCCTTGTCATACCACGTGACCCTCAAGCTCTTCTACTCTCCCTCCCAGTTTGGTTGAATCCCATGTAGGTCTCCACCATGGCCATAATTTCATGCTTAACACTTTTGGTCTCTTTTTTTCAGTGCCAGGTAAAGCCTACGAACATCAGCCTTTGTAACTTGCTCCACGTTACTTTCCACCTCTGACTTGGAGCCCCAGGCATCAGATTGCTCGCTCACAACGCTTGCTCTACCCAACCATTATGTCTCTTGCTCACTGCTTGCATACGGGGGGCGGTACGCTGCCAATTTCTTTCTTGTTGACATCTGCAACTTATGCGTCGCACACATATGCTTCATACCTTAAGATTCTGGTGTGCCCTGTTTTAATTTTGAAGAAAACGTTCTGCAGCCCATGCAACTGCATTTCCATATTCATGAACTGCTTTCCTACGTACACCTGCTATGCAGCTCATTAATTTTATTGCATGTTGGGCCCGATTTGCCCAAAGATCTCATCCCTTAAGCAGCTAGATACCATAGATGACATCACTTCATCCCTGAAAATCCTTATAGATGGCCTTGGTATTATCTGGATAGAGCTAGAGTAATCTGAGGCGGGAAGCGAGGGCATAGCGACAACATTTAGCACCTTTATCCAGATAACCCTATGGATAACTTAGAGCAGAAAAAAACTGTCCTAAGTTATCCCAATAGCCATCCAAATAGAAATGCTAAATATGGCCACTATTTGGATAGCACCAGCACTAAGCACCCCATCTGGTTATGATATGTTGCAGCTGAGTAGTCAAATTTAATTTTAGCCATGGCTGAATGGTTAATTGGCTTTTAATAATCATTGACCACCACAGCTAATACTGACCCGACTGTTTCTTTTAGACAGTGAAATCCATGGAAACTCTAGAAAGCATCAATATAGACTAAACTATCAAGAAATCTGTTTATTCCTAAGTTGGCTGGGGCAAATAGGATACGTTATTCAAAAAAACAAGTCGAATTGGCAAGTCCTGTGCCCATTGCTTTTCCATCAGTACCCCTAGAAGAAATCGTGCTCCTATTAGATTTCAGCAAGCAAGGCACGCCAAATAATATCCCACTGCAAGTCCTTTGATATGTCTCAGTGTTCAGTAGGAAGTTTACATGAGACAGTTAATTGGAAATTATCTGCAGCTTTTCTGAGGCACTGAAAATGTTGAAAAAAGTCATAGATCTTAATTTTGCTTCTCTTTAGAGTAAGTAGTGGAAAATTGGGCAGTCATGGTAATTACTGTATGTTTGAGGGGTTTTTTCTTTTTACCAGTTGTGCAAATGTGTCAGAAAGAAATCTGCCTTAGTAGTCAACCTTCTTTGCTTTCATAGTCCTCCTAGATCTAGTCAATCAAGGAAAGCCAACTATAGCTGCTAGGCAGCTAATCAAATTGGTTTTTAAAGCAATAGTGAAGTTAAAATAAAAAATAATTCTTTAAATAGTATTTCTCTTTTTCAGTGGACACTATGAAGCAGATGCTAAAAAAAAAGCTGTTCCTAAATTTAGGATCCTACGTTAGGTTGAAAATAGACACTTAAAACTGAGTTTCTTAAATTATATCTATTTACAGTATTTACCTACACTTATAGGTTTACTGAAAGCTGTGGTAGCTGAGTACCACAGGTTACCTCACAGTACTTTTCCCAGCATCACCATGGCCAGGGACTCGGAGCTTCCCCAGCCACAGAAACGCTCAATGGCAGGCAGGGGGCACCAGTCTGAAAATAATGTTGACAGGAACAGAATAACTGTGGATTGCTCCAGCACCCCACTAGATCCCCAGGGATTTTGAAATAGGCATGGGGGTCAGAGTGACTGGGGACACTAATGGTGTGGGACCACTTACAGAATGGGAAGAGGTTGGGGCAGGAAAGCCCTTGCTAGTTGTTCTTTTGTGGGGGAGACAGGGTGGAACTTTGCAAAAAAACACTTCAAAAAAATAATTTCTCACAGAGGGCAGCCACGAGGAGGTGACTTGATTTCACTAGTAGGCCCTCAGGGATTTGGCCATACACACATGGTGGGGGAGGGGTAGGTCCTTTCCATTTTTCAACAGCAAGCCAGCCCCTTTATTTTCACCTTGTGGGCACTGGCTCATGCATTAACAAGCCAATGCATCTGGAGGAAAGTCAATTTGAGCTACATTTCCAAAGGTATATAATTAACTTTCTGTCAATAATGCAGTTTATCAACAGTAGTGTGAGCGGCATTATTGCAGTTCCATATTCATGGACTGCTTTCCTGCATATGCATGCAACACAGCTGATGAATTTTAATGCACGTTGGACCTGATTTTCCAGTGTGCTAAAGCTGCATTATTGTTGCTAAATGCATGTAAGAGCCAAGTAACATGTTAAGAAGCCTTTAATATGCATTATTGAGGTAGCAATGCTTAGTAAATAGACCCTTATGTTAGGAACCTTGTGCTTGCAATCAGCACTGTGCCTAATTTATTTCTCTGGGTCTGACCTGACCCCACCCATCACCTTGTCAAATTTTAGTTTCCTAAATGGAGGTTCCTAATAAAAAGAAATCAGTCTAATTGAGATGTTTAGAGCCCAATTCATGGGGGGGCCATCCGGGCCATCCAGATGTCCCCGATGAAGATGGGGCTGTGAGGACCCAATTCTGGTCTGCGGGAACAAAATGTTCCCGCGGTAGCCAGAGTTGGGACCGAGGACGGCCTGGCGTGCCCCTTCTGTCTGCGGGAATGTCCTCCCTGCAGGCTCGGGTTGCCAATTTTTTGAAAGAGAAAAACCCGCCACCTGTGGCTAGTCATGCTCCACCCATGCCCACCCCAACCTCGCCCCTTCCCGCCTCTGCCCCGCCCCCTGGCCCATCCCCACCCCACCCTTGCTCCACCCCGTCCCCAAAAAAATTGCCAAGAGGGTAATGTGCAAACTGAACGAGCAAGACTTCTACACATTCTTAAACAGAAATTCTATACTGACAGAATACGCAGCATTGGTTGTATACACACACACACACACACAATATAGACAGGTCTTCATCAATAAATGAGCACAAAACAAAAAAGAGAAATATATAGTGTCATGGCGCAAGGCAAATAGTGCCTAGAAAAAAAGAGGAAAATGTCCAGGGCAGTTTTAAAACCGGCAGTGAAAAGCACATGGCTAGGGGTTGCTACGGGCAACCAACCAAAACACGAGCACCGGCTGTAGGAAAATGCCCAGGAGAAGCATTACATCATAGCTCATCAGAGGGGCAGGAACAGCTGCAGGGATTTGAGCTACCAAGGGACTCAAGAAATGACGCACTTAAAATAAGGTCAGTCTTGAGCAAAGCAGATTCAGAGTCAGATTCGGTTTCAAACTCGGTCTCAGACTCAGGCAGAGACACATGCCGAGAAGCAGGCAGAAACACAGACACAGGAGAAAGACACACGGAAAGGACCCGTGGGAAAGGAAAGAACAGAGCTTCTGAGAGCCAGGATACATACCTGAGAGCTTCTTACGTGGATTCCATCTGCACCTCAGAGGAGTTTGTACCGGAGGAATTACCCGAGGTTAGTGCTGGAAAGTCAGGCTGCACTGAACCAGAGTCCAGCTGGGGACCGAGAGGGATTCCATTCAACAAACCATGAGGAGCTGTGAGAGGGAAATCCCACGAGAGCAGGTACCTGGGGAGCAAAAGCTCTTATCCTAAAGATATTTCCCAGCTAAGAGAAAGACGTCCTGTGAGGGGAAGTGAAAGGGAGAAAAGTTTCAACTTCCCCGTTGCAAAGCGTTCAGGCAGAGCTCAGCTTGAAGAAAGGTATATTACCTGTAATAGAGGGGCACTGGATTTTACTTACAATAGTACTGAGGTGTATGGCCCTATAAGGGGAAAATCCACAGTGCACGGTAACCTGCCTTTCTACATTGATAGAGGGGAGAGAAGTCTTGGCCAGAAAGAGGAGAGATTTCTAAACGCTGATACACCCTACAGCCTTACCAAAGATAATAGCCAGGAAGTTCATGAGGACATGGAATGTGACTTCTGTGCAGAGAATTCAGATGATTGCAAGATGGACTGTACATTGGTGTTTTCAGACAATATGACCTCTTTCTGTTAAAGCCTAAGAAAGCCTGCTAAAGAGAAATCTGTGTAGGAGCACAGATTTCACTCAATAGCTTTTTGTGAAAGAAAAAGCCTGTTTTCCCACTTTCTTTAACGCTGACTTTCTTTGTATTTTGTAGTCCCCTATTTGTGTTATGCCAGTATTATGGTTTAATTTCCTTTGTATCCTGTTTGCAAGAATTCTCCCGGGAAGGGAAATAAATACCTCTTTATAAGCCTAGCTGCTCGTTCCACAACTACACTCTTTATTTGAAAAGCTAGTGGGACTTCACCTCCCAGGGGGCACTACGTTGTCCCTGCTACCAAAAGAAGAGGGCCACACCGAAACCCCAGGCGTCCGCCTTCGGGGTAGTAGGTGCGTGACAATAGACAAAAATTAAACTGAAACCCCAAGAAGACAGACTCTGCCTGCAGTGCAGTATCAGATAAATAAGAGATGCAGTTCCCCCATACTGTGTAAAATATAAAGGTAGTACAAAGTCCAATCACTAAATTGAAAATAAAATTCTCCAGGACCAAGCAGGAAGTCAGTCCTCACATATGGGTGACGTCGGCGCCGACGGAGCCCTCGCGGAGCAATTTTCCCCAGCTTTCAAAGAAAGCCTTTGGGAATTGCAGCGCGCATGCGCGGTCCCCTTCCCGCCCAAAGGTGCCATCTTGGCCAGTCTTCTTTTTTCCGCGGAGCCCTACAGACGTTGTCTACTAGTCACCGCTGAAAAGTTGATTTTTTCCTTATTATTTTCAGTATTTCTTCGGTTCGACGCCGGTCCTTTTTCCGTCCGGCCTCGCGACGCCGGTTGCGAGGCCTCCCCTTCTTTTTTCGTTTTTTTCTGTCCTTCGCGACAACTTCGCGCTTTTTTCATTTTTCCCTGGCAGCCCGCTCGTTCGACCTCGCAGGGGCCCTTTTTCCCCCGATGGCCGCCAGTGGTTTTAAAAAGTGTGTTAAGTGTAAGAAACTGATGTCTCTTACCGACACACATGATTGCTGCCTCCGTTGCCTGGGCCCCGATCATGAAGAAATGATCTGTGGGCCCTGTAGCAAGATGTCCGCGAAATCTTTGCGGAGTCGGCAGCATCAGCGGGAGAGAATCTTCTCTGACCCCAGCCGTACCCGGACCTCGTCAGAGGCTTCGGTGTCCAGAGAATCTGGCTCTGAACACCGTCGGAGCTCTTCTGAGAGGGGGTCCCCTACCCGGGAACATCAGCGGAAGAAGAAACCCGCGAGGGCGGCATCGGTGGACGCTCCTGGCTCCTCGAGGGCCAGGTCGCATAGCCCCGATAGCCGCCCCGGGTCTTTGGAGCTGGAGCGGCCATCCAAACAGCCTCGTCTGGAGATGGACTCCTCTGCTCACGTAACTGCTGTTGTCTTCGTGGACTCGCCTCCGAGTGGTCCGACGTCGGGCCCGACGCCGTCTGGGCCCAAGTCGGGGGCTGCTGGGTCTCCTGAGTTCGGACTCAGGTTGACGGCCTTGGAGCGCAGCATGGCTGCCTTCATGGACCAGCAGCGGGCATTGATCGCTGGCCTCGCTGGCGCTTCTGCCCTGACCGCCAGGACGTCAACGTCAAAGTCGACCCCGGAGACCGAGCCGATCCTCGAGTCCATGCGGGCCTGAGTCGATCCTCGGTCGAGGTCGCCTTCGGCCTCCCGTTTGGGGCCGAGGTCGTCGACGCCGACCCCCTCGGCGTCGGGGCGGACGGCGTCTGTGCCCGCCCGGCCGGAGCCGCTCGACTCCTCCTCCGAGGAGTCCGCCTGGGAATCCGAGGTGGATGAGTCGCCTGGTTCTTTTCGGACTCGGTGTGTCCCTTCTGACTCCCCCGAGTCCGAACCTCGGAGACAGTCCCCTCTGGAGGATGCCCGGTTCTCGGACTTCGTCAGGGATATGGCCAAGGCCTTGGCCTTCCCTGCGGATCCCGAGGAGGAGCCTCGAGCCGAGGAGCTCGATGCCCTCCAGTATGACTCTCCTGCGAAGGAGCACTTTACTGTACCGGTTCCTCCGATGCTGGAACGACTTCTCTTCCGCATGTGGGAGAGTCCGGCGTCGTCGCCGGTCTTGAGCAAGCGGGTCGATGCCATATATCGAGTCCGCAAGAGCCCTGGCTTCCAGAAAGCACAGCTGCCGCACCATTCCATGGTGGTGGAATCGGCCATGCATCGGCTCAAGAGCCAGAAGATGCACTCCTCGGTGCCTCCCGGCAGGGAAGCCCGCAGCCTGGATGGCATCGGTAAGAAGTGTTTTCAGGGCTCTATGCTTGCTTGTCGGGTCCAGACTTACCAGCTCTACATGGGCATGTATCTCCGGGACCTGGCTAAAGAACTAGCCGGATTCTCTGCTGGTCTCTCTGAGGAACCTTTGCGGAGGTTCCTGGCCTTGTCCACTGGTATTCGTGAGTGCTCCAAGTTCATTTCTCGAGCAGCCTATGATGGCTTCGAGGCATCGGCTCGAGTAGCCGCAGCTGGCATCGGGGCCCGCCGCCAGGCTTGGCTCCAGTCATCCGACCTCGAGCCCTGGGTGCAGGACAAGTTGGTCGATGTCCCCTGCAGAGGTGAAAACCTCTTTGGTAAGCCTATGGACGAGAAGGCTGCACAGCTCGAGACAGAGACTCTCACCAGGACTCGGCTCTCCAGGAAAACCTCTGCCCCTTCCCAGAAGAAGAAGGGCTCGGGGAAAAAGCCCTTTTACCCGAGGAAGGCGACTGCCTATAAACACTACCCTCATTATCAGGCCTCCGCAGCTCCCCATCAGGGTCAGCAGGCCAAGGGATGGGGTAACGGATCCCGTAGGCAGCAAGCCCCCAAGCCTGCGCCACCGGCCCCTGCTCCGCAGGGTGGGGGTTTTTGACTCTTTCAGCATAGCCTCTCCCCCTCCGCTGGTTTCTCTCAGCACGGGAGGCCGGCTGGTCCACTTTGCCCACAGGTGGTCCAACGTCACGTCAGATGCCTGGGTGCTCCACATAGTCCGAGAGGGCTATTTTCTACACTTCCACCAGGTACCTCCCCCCTACTTTCCAGGGGAGCCTCTGCGACCCCCTCTTCACCGGGACTTACTCCTTCAAGAGTTGGCAAGTCTTATTCGGGAACAGGCAGTGGAACCGGTGCCCCACCACCTGAGGGGTCACGGCTTTTATTCCAGGTACTTCCTAGTACCAAAGCAAACTGGAGGCCTCAGACCCATCCTGGACTTGCGGAACCTCAACAAGTTCCTGGAGAGGGAAAAGTTCAAGATGCTTACCCTTGGAATCCTGCTGCCCTACCTCCGGCAGGGAGATTGGCTATGCTCCTTGGATCTAAAGGATGCCTACACTCACATCCTCATCCACCCCAGCCACCGACAATACCTAAGGTTTGTGGTGGCGGGCAATCACTACCAATACAGAGTACTGCCCTTTGGCCTATCCTCCGCACCACGAGTCTTCACAAAATGTCTCGCAGTGGTAGCGGCCTATCTCCGGCTTCAAGGCCTCTTCGTCTTTCCTTACCTGGACGACTGGCTCATCAGGGCTCCGTCCGCCACGGAGGCCACTCACGCCACGCAATGTACTGTGGCTCTGCTCCAGTACTTGGGCTTTGTCATAAACTTCGAAAAGTCCACTTTGCTCCCCTCTCAGGATCTCGAGTTCATCGGCGCCAGATTGGACACGCTTCAGGCGCAGGCTTTTCTGCCGCTCGACAGGGCTCAACGGCTCATGGCTCTCGCCAGCCGTTTTCGCAGCCATTCCCGGGTCTCGGCCCGGCTCTTCCTGAAACTGCTCGGCCATATGGCGTCCACGGTCCATGTGACCCCCAATGCCCGCCTGAACATGCGGCCAGCTCAGTGGTGCCTTCGCTCTCAATGGCGTCAGGCCTCGGGGAGACTAGCGGACTCGGTACGCATCTCCGGCCCGCTAGTCTCTTCTCTACGATGGTGGCTTCACCTACCCAACCTAGTGCTCGGAATGCTTTTCCAGTCTCCTCCGCCTGTTCAGGTTCTGACGACCGACGCTTCTCTCCTGGGTTGGGGAGCACATTGCCAAGGGTCATGTACTCAGGGTCTCTGGACCCCGTGGGAATCTGCCCAGCAGATCAACTTCCTGGAACTCAGGGCCATTCGCCTGGCTCTGAGAGCCTTCTCCCACCTCACGTCTCACCAGTCTGTGCTGGTCCAGACGGACAATCAAGTTGCAATGTTCTACGTGAACAAGCAGGGGGGCACGGGCTCCTTCCTTCTCTGTCGGGAAGCACAAAAGCTCTGCGCTTGGGCCGTCAGCCGGGGAATCCTCCTCAAAGCTGTCTATCTCCCAGGTCAAGAAAATTACCTGGCAGACAAACTGAGCAGAATCCTCCAACCACACGAGTGGAGATTGGACCCGTTGGTGGTTCAAAAGATCTTCCTCCGGTGGGGCCTCCCCACACTGGATCTCTTTGCCAGTCCTCTGAACAGGCAACTTCCTCGATTTTGCTCTCGAGAACCGCATCCCCTCCGAGTAGCGGCGGATGCTTTTCTGCTCCCATGGTCCACGGGCCTTCTGTATGCCTTTCCTCCCATGCCGCTGGTGTCTCGAACACTTTTCAAGGTTCTCCAGGACAAGGCCTCCGTGATCCTGATCGCTCCCCGGTGGCCCCGGCAACCGTGGTTCCCGCTTCTGATGCAGCTGGCGGTGGATACCCCGTTGCCTCTGGGGTTTCAACCCGATCTCCTGACACAGGATCAGGGGTCTCTCCTACACCCCAACCTCAGATCTCTTCATCTGATGGCCTGGCTGCTGAAAGGGTAGTCCTTGCTCCCCTCCTGTTGCCTCCGGAGGTGGAGGAAGTCGTGCTGGCTTCCAGGCGACCCTCTACCCGGAAATCCTACTCCCTTAAATGGCGTCGCTTTTCCAACTGGTGTACTCAGCAGTCTCAAGATCCCTTCTCCTGCTCGGTGTCGGTGGTCTTGCAGTACTTGCTTTCCCTCTCCAATCTTGGGCTCAAGTCCAACTCGGTCAAGGTTCACCTCAGTGCTATTTCGGCACATCATGTGCCAGTGGATGGCAGGCCTCTTTCCGGCCACCCCCTCGTGGCTCGGTTCTCCCGGGGCCTCCTTCTCCTCAAACCACCATTGCGCCCCCCAGCCCCTGACTGGGACCTGAACGTGGTTTTACAGCGGATCACCTGCCCGCCTTTTGAACCCATGGCTACCTGTCCTCTCCGTTTTCTCTCTTGGAAAACTTTATTCCTGGTAGCCCTCACTTCCGCTAGACGCGTTAGTGAGCTGCAGGCCCTAGTGTCTGATCCCCCCTACACTCGGTTCTACAAGAATAGGGTAGTCCTGCGGACTCACCCTAAGTTTCTTCCAAAAGTGGTCTCCCCTTTTCACATCAATCAGGAGGTGGTGCTTCCGACCTTCTTTCCCAGGCCACACTCCAGCCGAGCTGAAATGGTCCTGCATACCCTGGACTGTAGAAGGGCGCTGAACTTCTACCTTGATCGTACGCGGGAGCACCGTAAGACAGCTCAGCTCTTCCTGTCTTACGACCCTAATAAATTGGGGCTCCCTGTCTCCAAGCATACTCTGTCCATCTGGGTAGCTGACTGTATCGCTTGGACTTATGCGGCGGCAGGCCTCTCGTTGGAGAGTCGAGTCACCGCTCATCGGGTTAGGGCGAAGGCTGCGTCAGTGGCTTACCTCCGCTCTGTTCCATTGGCAGACATCTGCCGGGCCGCTACTTGGTCTTCGAGCCAGACTTTTGCGGCCCATTACTGCCTCGAGAGGGAGTCCCGCAGGGACAGTGCTTTCGGACAGGCTGTCCTCCGTAATCTCTTCGAGGTTTAGGCAACTCCTACCCTCCATCCCGGATGTTGGGCTACCGGTTGGAGATTAATCAGAGAAGATTCCTTCCTTCTGTGCTGCTGAGCTAGAGGGAGCTCATTTTTTGTGCTTGGGGTCTCCGGTAGCCTTAAGCTGGGGAGTCCCATATGTGAGGACTGACTTCCTGCTTGGTCCTGGAGAAAGCGTAGTTACTCACCTGTAACAGGTGTTCTCCAGGAGCAGCAGGAATCAGTCCTCACAACCCTCCCTCCTCCCCTCGGAGTTGCAGTCATATGATTTAGTTTTTGCAGATTTTTTGCTGTCTTTTCGCTATGTCATCCGACTGGCCAAGATGGCACCTTTGGGCAGGAAGGGGACCGCGCATGCGCGCTGCAATTCCCAAAGGCTTTCTTTGAAAGCTGGGGAAAATTGCTCCGCGAGGGCTCCGTCGGCGCCGACGTCACCCATATGTGAGGACTGATTCCTGCTGCTCCTGGAGAACACCTGTTACAGGTGAGTAACTACGCTTTATTTTTTCTACCTTTGTTGTCTGCCTATTTTATTCTCTGATCATGCTGGTTCCATTCTGAGGCTTCCATTTTCCCATGTTCTCTTAGCTCGTTTTCTATGGTCTATAGTCCATCTGCCATTTCTTGTCTCTTCTTTTCTTTTCTTCACTTCCTTCCATCAGCCTATTTCCGATCCCAGTAATCCTCCATCAGCCCCCTTTCCAGTCCTCCCCTCCCATTCCATTCCATTGCCAATCCTCTTGTGTTCCCAGTGGTGTCCATTCCCTTCTAGTCCCCCTCCTTCCTCACTGTCCAGCCCCTTGTAGTCCAAACACCATCCCAGATATCAGCTTACTTCCACTCCCAGTGCCTTTCCCATGTCAGCTCCCTTCAAGTCACCCTACTCTCTGTCCATCCCCCTTCCAGTGCCATCCCCATGTTTCTGCTCTCTTCCAGTCCCAGTGCCCCCTCCCTTCCAGCCTCCTCCCTATTAACCAGTCACTTACCAGTACCATTCCCAGGTATCAGCTCCCTTTGAGCCCCCTCCTTACCCACTCTGTCAGCTCCCTTCCAGCCACCTCCTCCTCACCTTTCAGCTCTCTTCCAGCCCTCACCTTCCACCTGTCAGTCCCTTCTGCCACCTCCTTCCCCTTGCAGCCACTGCTCCTGCTTCTTTATTTCTGCAATAAAGTTAAGTTAAAATTAATTTAAACCAGTGTGAAGCCTTCTGCCCCCCCTAGTGCAGCTTTACCCCCGTGCAGCTTCATCTTCCCTCCCCAGTACAGCTTCACCTTCCCCGCACCCCCCCAGTTCAGCTTCACCTTCCCTCCCCAGTGCAGCTTCACCCCCCCAGTACAGCTTCATCTTCCCCCTTCCCCCCAGTGCAGCTTAATCTCCCCTCTTCAGTGCAGCTTAACCCCCCCTCAGTGCAGCTTAACCTCCCCTCAGTGCAGCTTCAGCCCCTTGCAATCGCTACTCCTGCTTCTTACTGAGCAGAGGCTGCAATAAAGTTAATTTAAAAGGAAAGACAACCTGTGAGTAGCCCTCCGGCCCTAGGAAACTCCTTTTGCAGTGCCCGGGCAGAAAAGGAAGTGATGTCAGAGGGGTGGGTGCTGCAGAAGGAGTTTCATAGGGCCAGAGGGCTCCTCACAGGTTGTCTTTCCTTTAAATTAACTTTATTGCAGCCGCTGCTCTGTAAGAAGCAGGAGCAGCGGCTGCATGGGGAGCGGGACCGCAGATGAAAAGCCGGTTTTCTGCTCTGGCCACTCCCGATCTCGCGGCCAGAGTAAGAACATGGCTTTTCAAGGGCCAGTTTCTCTTCTTTGCCGGCAGCCGGCCTGGCCATGGGAAAACCAGCCAGGCCGGCTGAAAACCGGCCAGTTGGCAACCCTACTGCAGGTGCCCCTGACATCTGTGGCTCTGGACCCCCATTTCCCACTGCCTGACCCACGGCTGGCCTGCCACGGCCTGGATCGAGTGGCGGGAACCCTCCCACACCTGGCCCTGGCTGGGATCCTCAGACCTGAATCGGTACTGTATGTGCTGCCAGGCTGGCCCACCCCCATTCCATCCCATTCCCGCACCCTCCCACCAGCTTTTCCTGTCCTGATACACAGGATGTACAGGTAGAGCCAGAGGGGGAATTTGGCACAGATGGCTTGCAGTGCTGCATGCCCCGTGTTCATGAATGACCTCCTTAGCATGAGTCATTTTCATTTTACAAGATCTAGGCATCTAACTCTATAAGTTAGGCATCTAGATTTTTTGATTATTGGTCTGTATGCTTGGCTGTTCACAAGTTTGCCTCTTTGGTTATGATGAGACAGGAGATTCTCATTTGCTGTTATCACATCTGCTGTGGTATTATGCAATTCATGTAATTGTTCTTGATTGGAGGATTGCGAACGTAACGCCAATTTTTAAAAAGGGTTTCAGGGGTGATCCGGGAAACTCCGACCCCCTGAGCCTCATGTCAGTACCGGGAAAAATGGTAGAAACCATCATAAAGAACAAAATTGCTGAACATGTAGATAGTCATGGCTTAATGGGAGACAGCCAACATGGCTTTAGACAAGGAAGATCTTGTCTTACTAATCTGTTATGTTTTTTTGAAGGTGTGAATAAACAGGTAGACAAAGGTGAGTCCCACCCTATTCCCCTTGTTTCCACCCTTCAGTACCTGGGTATCATCTTGGACTCCTCTCTTTCTTTTCACCAGCACATTTCCTCTGTGGTGCGCACTTCCTTTTTCCACCTTCGCAGAATCAGGTCTATCCGGCCGTTCCTTTCTACCACTGCTATCACTACCCTTGTTCTGTCCCTTGTGATTACTCACTTAGATTATTGTAATTCTGTTTTCGCTGGTCTTCCTCGCTATCAATTATGTTGCCTCCAGTTAGTTCAAAACACCGCCGCCCGCTTAATCACCCACTCCCCTGCTACCGCCCATGTCACTCCCTCTCTCCTTTCCCTTCACTGGCTTCCAATTAAAGTCAGATTTATCTACAAACTCCTTACTATCACCCATAAAGTCTTACACACCTGTATTCCACAGTATCTGGCCGATATCATCCACCTCCAACCAGTCCCTCGTCTCCTCCGTTCTGCACTCGGTAACCGTCTTTTCCTCCCTTCCCCCTCCCAAGCACACCTCGAGCTCACCCGTCACTCTGCCTTCTTCTTCCTCAGTCCTGCTCTATGGAATTCGCTCCCGTACTCCCTTCGCACCGAACTGTCTTTTCCACGTTTCAAGGCACCTCTTAAAATACACCTTTACTGTCAGGCCTATGATCTTCCTGCACTCGCTGATGGCCCTGATCCGCCCCCGCCGAGCCCTCCTACACCAGTAACTCAATAACATCTTCACTTATCCATCTGGTAGTTCCCTTCCCCCTGCCCTCATACCTGTGCCACCCATGCCTAACCCTGCCTCCCTACCTCTTTTTGTTATGCTCGTTTATTCTTCTTTACTTTCTTATTTACTGATGGCGTTCCTTTCCTCCTTCAACTTTCTGTAGCCAATATATTGTTTTATTGTACACTGCCCTGATGCTCCAGCAAGGGCGGTATATGAAACCTCGCAAATAAAGATAAAGATAAAGTTGGTTGATATAGTGTATCTGGACTTTCAGAAAGCCTTTGACAAGGTTCCTCATCAGAGACTTTTGGCAGAACTAGAGTCATGGGATAGGAGGCAGTGTACTACTGTGGATCAGGAACTGGTTAAAAGATAGAAAGCAGAGGGTAGGGCTAAATATCCAATTTTCCCAATGGAGAAAGGTGAATAGTGGTGTACCCCAGGGATCTGTGCTGGGTCCGCTGCTTTTTGACATTCATAAATGACCTGGAAAAGGGAATAATGAGTGAGGTTATCAAATCTGCAGATGACACAAAACTATTTAAAATTGTTAAAATCCATGAGGATTGTGGAAAATTGCAAGAGGATCTTGATAAATTGAAAGATTGGGCATCAAAATGGCAGATGAAATTTAATGTGGACAAGTGCAAAGTTATGCACCTAGGGAAGAACAACCCAAACTATGGTTACACGATGCAAGGTTCCACATTAGGAACCACCACCCAGGAAAAAGATTTACACGTAGGCGTCATTGTGGATAACATGTTAAAACCCTCCGCCCAGTGTGCAGCGGCGGCCAAGAGAGCAAATAGAAAGCTAGGTATCATAAGGAAATGAATGGAAAATAAAACAAAAGATATTATAATGCCTCTGTATCGTTCCATGGTATGACCGCACCTTGAATATTGTGTGTAATTCTGGTCACCGTATCTTAAAAAGGATATAGCGTTATTAGAAAAGGTTCATAGAAGAGCCACCAAAATGGTAAAGGGGATGGAAAGATACCCCTATGAAGAAGGGCTAAAAAGGTTAGGGCTCTTTAACCTGGAAAAGAGACGGCTGAGGGGAGATATGATAGAAGTCTATAAATTAATGAACGGAGTGGAACAGGTAAACGTAGATCGATTGTTTACGTTATTAGAATATAGAAAGACTAGGGGACATGCAATGAAGCAACAGGGTAAACTATTTAAGACTAATAAGAGAAAATATTTTTTCACTCAACGTGTAATCAAACTCCGGAATTTGTTGCCGGAGGATGTAGTAAAGGCTGTTAGTGTAGCTGGGTTTATAAAAGGGTTGGACAAGTTCCTGGAGGAAAGGTCCATAAACCATTATTAAAAAGGGACCCAGGATATCAATGCTTGACCCAATACAAGCATTGTGGAACCTGTGTCTTTTGGGTAAACTGCTAGGTACGTATGACCTAAATTGGCCACTGCTGGAAACAGGATACTGGGCTTGATGGACCTTCGTCTGACCCAGTATGGCATATCGTATGTTCTTCTGAGTGACAGTTCTCATGGTGATGCATGCTCCAAAACAAAATGGCTATTGCTGGGTGACTATACACAATCTATACACTTCTTAATGAAGTATCATCTCCATAGGACTTTTGAATATGGATGCCAAAAAATGCAAGGAGTAGTTGTGTCCAAAAGAGAAGTACATAGGTAATCCCCAGTCAGTCAATTTCCAATCTATTTTGTAACTCTTAGAAATTATACTGTGTTGACTGGACCCTGGTCATCCATGCAAACCATTTATGCAAATAATGTAAAAAGAATATTTCAGAAAAACTAACTTATTTCTTTAGTCTTCCACTCCTGAATTACGTCTTTGGTCTTTGTGGTAAAAAGTATCTAAGTCAATATTCAAAATGACTTCTCCATGTAACTTCCAAAATTATACAAATTGTTTGATTGCAGGTTCATGCCCCTCTGGATGGATACATTTGGCCATAAAAGTTGATATATGGACAAACATTATATGGGTAATTCTAAAAAGGGTGAATGTAAAGTTATGTACACACGTAAGTTCCCATTCTACCTTGGGAGACCCTGCCAGTGGCTAAGCTACCGATAGCCTAGCTCTCAGCATCACTGATGCACACAAGCCCTCGCGGCATGACAAGCTGCAAACCAAGAGACAGGTCTCAGCTGAGGTGCCAGACTAAGACAAACCACCCATCTGGGCAGCAGCTGAATGGGACGTGTTGTAAGCGGAGGATCAAATTTCTGTGACAAATGCAAGAACACTGGAATTAACTGCACAGAAGAAAGGCCTGACAACCACAAAAACCCAATGGACAGTCACAAAACAAATTGCACTATAGTGCTAGTAGATGAGACCCCCAGATTGGAAGGCACTCAAATGACTACTGGGGATGAGCTGAAGACTTCTCAGAGTAAAGCCAACATTTATGATGTGGTTGGATCTGCTGATGTAGCTGCACACGAAATGTGAGTCAGAAGTTGCAATGATGTCTTACATATTGGGACATGGAACATACAAAGCATGAGCCAAGGGAAGTTGGAAGTGGTCAAGAATCAAATGGAATGTATACAACTCGATCTGTTGGGTGTTAGTGAACTGCGGCTGTACGTTAGGAAGAGGGATCAACGTATTATCCACGATGACGCCCAAATCCTTTTCCTGGATGGTGGTTCCTAATGTGGAACCTTGCATCATGTAACTTTAGTTTGGGTTGTTCTTTCCTAGGTGCATAACTTTGCGCTTGTCCACATTAAATGTCATCTTCCTTTGGATGCCCAGTCTCCAAATTTATCAAAGTCCTCTTGCAATATTTTACAAAAGTCTTGTGTTTTAACAACTTTGAATAATTTTGTGTCATCTGCAAATTTGATTACCTCACTTGCTGTTCCCGTTTCCAGGTCATTTATGAATATGTGAAAAAGCAGTGGGCCCAGCACAGATCACTGGGGTACTCCACTATTCACCTTTCTCCATTAAGAAAATTGGCTATTTAGCCCTACTCTCTGTTTTCTAGTACATTGCCTCCTATCCCATGACTTTTTTAATTTCCCCAAGAGTCTCTCATGAGGGACTTTGTCAGAGGCTTTCTGAAAATCCAGATACACTATATTAACCAGCTCACCTTTATCTACCTATTTATTCACACCTTCAAAAATATATGAGATTGGTGAGCCGATATTTTGCTTGGCTAAATCCATGTTTGCTTTCTGACATTAAACCACGACTGTGTACATGTTCAGTAATTTTGTTTTTTTATAATGGTTTCTATCATTTTCTTCAGTAAAAGCTGCGGCAAAAAATTCATACAGTCTCTCCACTATGACCTTGTCCTCTCTCAGTTCACCTTTTACCCCTCTATCATCTAATAGTCCCACTGACTCCCTCACAGGTGTTTTGCTACGAATATACTTGAAAATGTATGACAAGCTTCTTTTTAAATTTTCTCTTTGTCTGCCTTATCAATGCCTTGCACTTAACTTGCGAGTATTAATATTGTTTCCTGTTTTTGTCATTTGGTTCTTTTCTCCATTTTCTGAAAGAGTCTATAGCAGCCTCTCTGACCTCACCTTTAAGCCATGCTGGCTGTCATTCGGCCTTCCTTCCACCTTTTTTTGAGAATGAAATACATCTTCTCTGGGCTTCCAAGACAGTATTTTTAAATAGTGCCCGGGTCTGATGTACACTCTTAACCTTTGTAGTTGTTCCTTTTAGTTTTTTTCTTAACCTTTTTCCTCATTTTATTATAGTTTTCTTTTTGAAAGTTAAATACTAGCTCAGTCAATTTCCTTGCTATCCTCCCTCTATTTATTAAGTCAAATGAGATTATGTTATAATTGCTATTGCCAAGCGGCCCCAAAACAGTTACCTCTTGCACTAGATCCCAGGTCCCTAAATAGCACCCTAAATAAATCCTAATAGCATCCCTAAATGTATGCTCCTAGTCAGAGCTGGCGCTACCATTAGGCGAATTAGATGGTCGCCTGGAGCATCAATGGTACGAGGGTGGCCCATTGCCACAGCTACCTCATCTCTCCAGGACCAGCAATGGTTTTAAAACAGCACCACAGTGCGTACCTAACCCCTTAGTGCTTTGGTGGTGTTCTTGCTTCCTCCGATGCAAGCAGAAGCAGGAACAAAGATTTAGGTAAACGCTACAGTGCTGCTTAAAGACATTGCTGCCACTGCTGGTCCCAGAGAGGGGTGCCAGAGGTGGCAATGAGTGCAGGGGTGGGAACAGAGTGGGGCACCAGGAATGATGTTTGTCTAGGGAGCCTCATATCCTTGCAACGGTGCTGCTTCTAGTTTCATTAGATGGATGGCAGCAGGGCGGATTTAGGGAAGGGGAAAAAGGAGCTTAGCACTGAGTTTCAGCACCAGTCACCTAAACTAAGATTGCAAATCTAGGCAAATGAATGGCAGGCCTAAATTTAGGAGCATATCTGCAGGTTTCGCTGCTAGACACCCTGACGCTAGCCGGCCAACATCAGGGCGTTCCAGAGGCAGAACCCGGAGATAAATGGACGGCGACATTATTCAGCCACTACCCAATTATCCCTAAGCAGTGAAAGATAGGCACAGTAAAGTCTGCCCTAACTTTTGTCACCAGAGCTAACTGCGCAGTGGCTGAATATTAGCTTCTGTGCTATCCGGCTGACCTGGCTATTCAATGCCGGCGACCGGATATGATTCTGGCACTGAATATCTGGGGCTTAGGTTCAGCAGCAGCCACTTTAGGATGACCAGCTGACACTGCTGAATATCGGGCCATAACTTTGAAGATCATGAATTTCTCTGACTTTTCAGCTGAAAACTTAGGATTCCTTAACTTCGCTGAAACTAGGAGACAAATTTCGGAACCTAACTTAGGGTGCTAAAGTTAGGAGCTCAGCTTTTTTGAATATCAAGTCCTATCGGTTCTGTACTGTTATTGTTTTATATTCATTTTAAATGTTACTCCGCTGAGGACCTCCAGCGATTGGTGGAATATAAGTAATTTTTAAACTAAGCTAAATTGCTGGCAGCATTTCTGAGAACCGCAGGGGCCAGTGGCAGAAGTTCATATTACGTGCCCCCAAGCAACGGATTCTGAAAGCTCCCCCAAAGCAGGAAGAATCCATTTCAGAAGAGCCAAGAGAGAGTACAAGTGGGCGCCTGTCCTGCTTGGGCAGAATTTATGCTACTGCCAGGGACCCTCACAGTGTTCAAAATTAGGACGTTCTCCATCATGTGTGATTGAACACAGCTCACATCAAAGGCACTGACACAAGCACCCCAACTGCCACACCAGGCTGTACACCAGGCAGCTTAATGTGGCACCATCATGAACTCGTGCAACCCAGTGTCCCTCTGCAAAGGGACCCCTGCCCCTTGTGGAGCAGGTTATCCCCTCCCCTTCCCATCTGCATATGGTTTTATTCAACATCCTTCTTAGGTGTCCTCTAGGTCTCGATTCAGGTACCTCCGCCTGCTGTGAGAAATAAAAAAATAACAATTGAAAAATTTCGTATTCGAAAATATGACTTTCAACTAAGCACATGAAGTCTTGGATGGGTGGGAGGATGTACTGGTGCTCACACTGAAGAAAGAGCTTGGAGAAAATGCACAAGCTGTCTTTTAAAAGATTTGTACAGCCCAGCCCTCGCTCAACCTACAATTATCCTCAATGAGCTATTTTGGCAGGAACCTTTCTTCTT
Source organism: Ichthyophis bannanicus (assembly GCA_033557465.1). Lineage (NCBI taxonomy): Eukaryota > Metazoa > Chordata > Amphibia > Gymnophiona > Ichthyophiidae > Ichthyophis > Ichthyophis bannanicus. The sequence continues at coordinate 247,239,060 of CM066040.1, read as the reverse complement.
GAAACAGGGCCAAACCAAGGAAAAGTGAGGGAGTGGGGGGGGGGGGGGAGGAGTTTCCAAAACATGAACCCTATATTGTGGGTCAGCTGCATGTGCCGGGAGCCCAGAGTTGCTAGAAAATTATTTACTCCGAGAGATCAGGAATGTCACTGCATCAGTGGGAGCCTGCTTCAGTCTTCTTAGACTTCCTTTCCCTGGCGCTGCTACTACCAGCACCGTCCACCGCGGTTTCTTGTATCAGTCACCAGGGAGCACGCAAGCCAGCTGTATAGAAGCACCAGAGCCCCTGAGATGCTGTACACCACAGCTCTCAGGAAAGACCAGGTACACTGGAGACAAGAGAACGTTGTGTCACAAGGAGGGGAGATTTCAGAGTGATCTAACCAATCACTTTCCTTTAATTAAATACATTGGCTTCCCATTTAAGAATGTATTATGTATAAGGTATTGATGCAGGCTTTTCAAATCTTGCAGAAGGATAAGCCCAGTTACTTAGTAAATCTTCCCTCAAAGAACTTAAGATCTAGTCAGGGAAACCTGCTATTGATTTCTTCCAGTGAGAATATCCGTAGGGTATGTGGAGAGCCAAAGCTTTGTTGGTGGTGGCTCAAGTGTTATGAAAGTCTCCCCTTGGATGTACATTAGGTAGATACCTTGTTGAAGTTCAGGAAATCAGTAAAGTTTTCTGGTTCCGAATGAGTGGAGTGGAGTGAGGGGTGGATTAAGGTCATTTTCTGAGTGGAGGGAATGTAATTTGCTGATGGGTTCATTGACAGGGATTATTGTATATTTAATATTGTAAATTGTCTCAGCCGACTGTGTCTGTGAAGTAATAGAAAAGTTTTCAAAATAAATACTGTGCTTGAAGAACCTTCCATGACTCCTGCAATTCTCCTTCCACAGTCCCAGACTCCAAAGTCCTCCATTGAACAGAGGCTACACAAAGGGAGATCTCACTGGAAAGGGGTCCAGGGCCATAACACCTGCTGTGTATTCAAGCTCATTACCTTGTGGTTTGTTTTTGTTCTAGTTCATAGTGATATCATAGTGATATCATCAGGTCTGGCATAAGAGGTCCCAAAGCTGAAGAAAGCACAGCCGCTGACGGACCTTTGAGTCTCCCATCCAAGTTTCTGCCCTTGGCCCCAGTATGTCTAACAGTGGCCTGGGATATAATGCCTGTTTTCTTCTGTATCAGCGATGTTCAGCAGATCAGCCTTCAAGCATAATCCTAACATAAACTAGATGTTCTTGGGAGCCTCATAACTGTAAGCATATGATCTTTGAAATCTCTTTAAAAATAATGATGTAAGATACCTGTCAGGATTGATCCAGATACTATTACCAGAGCTGATTCATAACTAGTTACAGCTGCTGCTTTAGAGACAAGGGACTCCTAAGCTGACAGGTTATGGGTTTCTGCTGCTTGCCAAATTTATATAAAGTTACTAGAAATTGTTTTAATAAGTAGGTATCTCTTGTAAAACATCTGAGTGAAAAGTATTTTAATTACACAACTGAAGAATAGAAGGCATCAACCCAGTGTTAGAAATCCTTTGAATTACTTGACTTGGTGCGATTGTTGTTGTTTTTTTAATGTTTTGTGGTGATTTGGAGGAAGGTACTCTTCTCCTGGCAAAACTGAAGCCGATTATATTGCTCACCAAAAAACAAATTCCTTTCTCATCTCAAGAAGGCAATGATGGAAATCCTCAGATCATCAGTACCCACTTCCCCTTGACCCAGCAGTTCCCTAGTTTCCGGTCGCTTCTTCCTAGCCGGCTTTTCTTCTCTGCAGGTTTGGCTTCACGGTTCTTCAGTTCTCACCCCATCTCAGCAAGTGAGACTTCCCTTCATTGGCTAGTCCAGCTCCCTCTCATTTTGAATTTCCCCATCCCACATTTCCCTGATCTGCCCTCTCTAAGACGAGGTAGTCCCTGTTTTCTGCTCCTGCCGCTCCTCCCATCCCCACTTCCATCTCCTGAAGTACGTCTCCCAGTACTCACGGATTCCAGGCCAACAGCAGTCCTATGCTTGCAGAGATTCTCCACCACTTGCCTACCCCTAACACCTGACAGCTCAGCAAGGGTCGCAGCTGTATGAACTGCATTTCTGTCTATGTGCAGACTCTTTCTCACTTCCTCCTGCCACTTCCATCCCTTGCCTCACCTCTTCAAACCTCTTTCCCCTGCCATGATTCTTTCTCTTCTCACAACCCTTTTTCTGCTTCTCTCTCCTATCAATTCCCTCTTCTGTATCTCACACAGCATCTCTCCAGCCCACCTCTCTGTGTCCCTCTCTTTCTCTCCTTAAATCCCCTTTGCCCAGCCCCTCATGCTCACTTTCAGATCCACTGCCTCTGTCCAAACTTGTATTCATAAGAACATAAAAAATGCTATACTGGGTCAGACCAAGGTTCATCAAGCCCAGTGTCCTGTTTCCAACAATGGCCAATCCAGGTCACAAGTATCTGGCAGGTTTCCAAAAGGCACATAGAGTCCACAATACTTGTCCCATGGCAAGCAATGGATTTCCTGGGTCCTCTTTAATAATGGTTTATGGACCTTTCCTCCAGGAACTTGGAGTGGAGGAGTGGCCTAGTGGTTGGGGCAAGGTACTTCAGGCCAGAGGGTCAGGGGTTCAAATCCAACTAGAGGACAGCAACCTTGGGCCGGAAGGACTGGGGTTTCTAGTCCCACAGGTGCTCCTTGTGGCCTTGGGCAAGCCACTTAACCCTCCATAGCCCATGTTCCCTGTAAAATAGTTATCTCCAAGTTATAATGCCCTGTTCAATGTAATTTCAGTTTGTTCAATGTAAACCGCCTTGATATCATGAAAGGCGGTATATAAGAAATGTTAAATAAATAAAAACTTGTCCAAACCTTTATTAAGTCCATCTACACTAACAGCTTTTAGTACATCCTCCGGTAACAAATTCCAGAGTTTGATTACGCATAGAGTGAAAAATATTTTTTCTTATTATTCTTAAATGGGTTACATTGTAGCTTCATTGCATGTTCCCCTGGTCTTCCTAGTTTTTGATGGTGTAAACAGTCGATCTACATTTACCTGTTTCACTCCATTCATTAATTTATAGACCTTTATCATATCTCCCCTCAGCCGTCTCTTTCCAAGTTGAAAAGCCCTAACCTTTTAAGCCTTTCCTCATAGGGGTATCCTTCCATTCTCTTTACTATTTTGGTGGCTCTTCTCTGTACCTTTTCTAATAGCGCTAAATCCTTTTTAAGATATGGCAACCAGAATTACACACAATATTGAAGGTGCAGTCGCACCATGGAACGATACACCACTGCTGCCACCATGGGAACAGGAAAAGCGGCGACGGGCAAGGACATGCCGGGCAGGCAGCATAGGAGGATCCAAGGCCGGTGGTCATGAACCCTAAATACATCCCTATTTTCTTGCACCCTGTGCAGGCTGCACCGCTGGCACAGGCCTAGGTACGGCGCTGATGATCACATATGGGAAACACCTTGCATATGACCCTCATTGACCTTTGGTCTGACACTACATAGAAGCTCTTAGGAGTTAAATGTAAACATACTCTGCATTCACAAAAAAAATCCCGACCTCCCTCAGCAATAGGTGAAGGTCAGAACTAGGGCATTTTTCCATGTAAGTCACTATACAAATAATATTCTGATTTTCATGTTATCTGAGTAACAGCAGCATAAATCGCACCATTACCATGCACATTGTTAAGTAATACAAAACCTGAAAAAAATCCCCACATATTGCATATGTAGCACCTCCTTGGGAGTGCTTCTGGGTCCAGGACTGGCCTGGCTGGAATCTTCTTGAGGGCGGGCTCCATTGGTCCTTATCCATTTGGTGCCTGGTGCCTCCACTTGGGGAAGAAAGGTGTTAGCGGGTAGGATTTGCCTCCTTTCACCCCAGGAAACCTCTTAAAAACACCTCTGGTGTGAACAAAGCTGGCTTAAATAGTATTTACAATTTATTTACAAAATATACGTTAAGAATTGTGATAAACTAATGCAGTATGTACAACCCGTATTATGATAAGTGGTTCAAGCGGGTAAGGTGAAATAGCAATACAGGATAAGAGATAAAGCAGTTCGTACAACCACCTATAACCTTATACGTAATGACTTCAGTAAACCTTTAAAAATTATGGATTTAACCTTAATAACCTGTCTCCTAACTCCCCTCCTTTTCCCTTTGCCCACCATCCCCAAGTCTTATCCACTGCTGGAGCTCTGGATCGGTGACTGATAGTGAAAGGAGAGGTCTTGTAGTTCTATCCAGTCACTGAGGATGTAGCCTCCAACCTCTCCTTATATCCAGAGAGGGTTTTGCACGCCTGCCCAATCAGGAACAACTGCTGCAGCTCTCCCTTGAGCTGATCTGCCACTGGATCCCCATGGGTCTTGTGGCTCCTAGTCCAGAATGGACTCTCAGCCACTCAGCTCTCCCCTGGAGCTGATTCTGCTGTCACAGCTCTCTCTGGAGCTGATTCTGCTGCCGCAACTCCCTCTGGAGCTGATTCTGCTGCTGTAGCTCCCTCTAGAGCTGATTCTCCACTACAGCTCCCTCAGGAGCTGATCCATTGCTGTAGCTTCCTCAGGAGCAGATTCTCCACTGTATCTCCCCCTGGAGCTGATCCGCTGCTGCAGCTCCCCAATGAGCTGATCTGGTACTGGGCCCTTCCTGGGCCTTGTGACTCATGGATTCTCTGCCTCTGCAGCTCTCTCTGGAACTGGTTCTGCTGCTGATTATGATCTGCCGCTAGGCCCTTCATGGGCGTTGTGGCTCCTGGATTCTCTGCCTCTGCAGCTCTTTATGGAGCTGATTCTACTGCTGCAGCTCTCCCCATGGAGCTGATTCTGCAGCCGCAACTCCCCCTGGAGCTGATTCTCTGCCACAGCTGCCCCTGGAGCTGATCCACCACAGCTCCCTCAGGAGCTGATCTCCTGCCGGGCTCTCAAGCCTGGATTAGGCTCTTCAGAGTCTCTCTGCTGCCATCTCCACTCTCTGAGTTGGGAGGAGACTGTCTGCCCCCATTTTCACTCCTTCCTCTGACTGGAGTCTGCTGGAGGCTTTCTGCTGGCATCTTCACTCTGAGCCATCTTCAGGAGGAGGCCTGCAGGGCAGGGCAAGGAAGTTCCCTTCTCCCCTCTCAGATGAGGGTTATACTCTTTTAGATAAAGAGGCCTGATGCCTCTAAATCCCAGATAACTCTTCTCCAAGCTCTTTTTTTCACAGGGTGCTGGTGCCAGTGCCAAGTGATACCATTTCTCTTAGGGTGAGCAATTTCCACTGGCCCTCAGTATTTATTTCCCCACCCTCTGTTTAATGTGTGCACTTTATTCCCCTACACTATTCCCTATAGATTTAAAGTTAAATCTTAATAATAGATATAAATGTAAGAAACTTTACCCTTGCTTTTTCAGCACCGGCAGTGATTTGCATACCCCCCCCCCCCCCTCCCCAAATGTTTACTTTCTAGCTCAGCTAGCCCAGTGACTGTTACTGCAGGCTGCTCTTTTAATGTTGTCCCTCATTGACCTCCCCAGCAGCCACCTCTTCAGCAGCATACAGTGACCATTTACCTTTGATTCTACATTATTCAGCACACTCTCAAACGCCCACCTTTTAGGGGGGGTTCACATATAAATAGCAAACCTGCCACACCACAGTAGCACTAATTCCTATGATTCAAAACAGCAAAATCCTGACCCATGAATAGGTAGCACTACAACATTATATTGGGCCCTAGAACACCTACGTCTGGTAAAACAGAACAAGTGGGGCTACTACAGGTTTCTACATAGAAGCCACACATGAAGAATTCTGTGTCTCCATCACAAGCAATACAGACTCTCACCAAATACTGAACAAGGAAGCACAGATTAGAAAGAGATATATGAGTACAGGAACACTGAAGAAATAATACACAAATGCATGTCCTCTTATACTGAATAAAATACAAAAACCCCTGACGATCCAGATTTCCCAAAGCAAACATATCTCAGTTGATAAATTCAAAACAAAATATTGGTTGTCTGGGCATTTGATTTTCACATTCACGTTCATCCCAATCTCTCTCTTCTGCTTTTCTCATCTGATTTCTAATGCTCTTTCCGATGTCTGCTGTCCATTTGTTGTTTCTCTTCTCTCCTCCTATCTTTTCCGATTCCCTCCCTACATCTATGTACCACTGTATATAGCCCACATTGTACATAGCTCAAACCAATCTAGCTCACAACACAACACACACCCAACTAAATTTCCACCCTCACTGCATGTATAACACACTCACACTACCAGATTGTTTGCTGTGATACCACCTTGATTATCATGATAAGGCGGTTTAGAAATACTGTTAAATAAATAAAATAAATAAAAATCTATTGTAACTTTGAAATACAGATCTTCTCATTTTAGCCCTTTCCTCTGTTTCTCTCTTTTCTTCCTCTCTGTCCACTCATACTTCACTCTCAATCTCTTTCTTTTTAATTTTCATCTACCTATCAACTTTCCATCTTCTTTCACCTTCAGCCCATTTCATCTCCCCTAGGTGTATGATTTTCCCTGCCTCACTCCTTCCCCAATCTCTTATCCCCTTCTATCTTCCATATACTCCCCATTACATTTCTATCATCTGTACTCAACTTCCTCCTTGACAATGCCCCCATGGCCTCTTCTACATAGGTCCATCATGCCCAAGCAGCACCCTCCCCTCTCTCTCCCTCACCCCACTCTTGTAGCCCAGCATCCCCCCCTCCCTTTCAGTTCCAACAGTACAGCATTAGGCCTCTCCCCTAACCTGCTATACCAAGAACAGTAACTACACCCTCCCCTCCCCATCACTCGAATAGTGCCATTGCTGCCTTTCCCTTCCACCCCCACCCTCCAGTACAGCATCTGCCCTCTCCCCATCCTTGCCACCCCAGTAGTACAGCATCTGTCTTCTCTCCTAACCTACCACCCTAAGTACAGCAACTGCCCCTGCCTTGCCATCTGAATAGTGTAGCAGCTGCCTTCTCTATGGCTTAGGTTGGACAGATGGTCAGTGAGTCCAGTCTCCTTTCTGAGACGAGAAGGCTCACAGTGGCCTGCCGAGGGGGCAGCTGCTGGTTAAGGATGGTTCAGTTTCTCCCAGCTCCATGGCAGTGGTAATGGCCAGTTGGGAGTGCCGGAAAAACCAAAGAGAGGATCAACCTCTCGCAAGAACTTCAGGGAACACAGAAAGCGAGGGGTAGTGGTGGTTACAAACGCTTTATTAATGAAGAAATGCCCCAATGCGTTTCGGCAACGCCTTCATCAGAGGGCTGAGAACTGCAAACAAACAATAATAAATAACAAAAACATAAATACAATTGCAACATCTCAAATGTAAAAACATTGCAGTTATATAAATAAACTAAAAGATATTAAAAACCATCCAAAATGAATACATTAAATCATAAAAAGAATAAATATATATAAAAGTAGTTAATAAACATATAAAAAATGATAATGGTGAAGGACAAACAATAACTTAATGAAAAAGAACTTATATTCCGAGCATTTATAGCTATTAGAATACTTACATTTATGGAGACCAAATAACACAATGGAATGCAAAGTAGAGTACAATCTCATAGCAATAAGTCGATCCTATAGTTGAATAGGCTAAAAAATATTGTAATGTCACAATTAGCATACAAAAATATTTTTACAAAGATAATACTAAAAATGCAAAATTCTTCATAAATAACGGGAAACCCAGAACAAAACGGAAAAGAACCAGACTAGGATAACATAATAAGGGAACAAATTATATATTTTATTTATTTATACATACATTTATATACCGCATCTTCCAAAGTTCAGTTGCGGTTTACAGTGAACAACAATTAACAAAGCAAGTTTGTTTTACAGGGAACGTCATATTATAACAGAACATATTTACAAGGAACATCATATTATATATAGCATATACAGTCTTAACAATTTGAGATAATATAGAACAGATTAAACTATATACAGTTTTATATATATATATATATATATATACATATATATATATATACATACATACACATATACATATATACATACACACACATACATATACATATATATATATATATATATATATATATATACATACATACATACATACATATACATGGAGGTGAATGGACATAGGCTGTGAGGTCATCGTATGTATGTGTTATCTGTGTATGGTAAGGGCTTTTGCTTAATGTAGACATATTCCTGTTTAACCTTTGTCTAAAGTGGGTGTTGAGTTATCTATGTTATAGTTTTTGGTGAACAGATACGTTTTCAATTTTTTACGGAGTTCTATGATTTCCGTAAGTGTTCGTAGTTCCTCTGGGAGGGAATTCCAGATTATTGGGGCTATGTGGGAGAAGGCTCTGTTATTAGTTGCTTTATGGGCTCTTGTATAATCTTTCGGGATCTTTAGTCTGTTTAATTGACCTTTTCTGTGTGTTGGCTTGGACGGTTCTTTATGTATTAAGTTACAAAGCATTGTTGGGGCCATATCATTTAAGGCCTTGAATATTGTTATTATTGCTTTGTAGATTATTCTGCTTTGAATTGGTAGCCAGTGAAGGGAGGCTAGTACTGGTGATATGTGTTGGAGTGAGTTAATTTTCAATATGATTCTTGCAGCTGCATTTTGCGCTAATTGCAATCGTTTGATGTTTTGTTTTGATATGCCTATTAGAATTAGATTGGCAAAATCAAAATGTGGTGTTATTGTTGCCTGGATTATGTTGATAAAATCTTGTGTAAATACTAGCGGACGAAGTTGTTTGAGTGTTTTGAGTTTGAAATAAATTTTCTTTATAGTATTGCTAATGTGTGTTTCCATCGTAAGGTGTGTATCTAGTATAACGCCTAGATATCTTATTTCATTTTTTATTTTAATTTCTTGGTTTTGAATTCTTATGTGTGTTGGGGGGATGTAGGTTTTGTTCTTGGTCACTATTAGAACTTCGGTTTTAGAGTGGTTTATGTGGAGGTTTTGTGTTTTTAGCCACGTTGTGATTTCATTATAGCAGTCCGATAGGAGTTGTAGCGGTAGGTTGGGTATCGTGAATGGTATATACATCATAATATCGTCTGCGTATAAATGATACTTTACTCCAAAATTTTTGAATATGTTGCAAACTGGTTTTATGTAAATATTGAAAAGTAGGGCTGACAACGCTGAACCTTGTGGTAATCCAATCTCTTGTTTATATGTGGTTGAGTTTTGATTCCCAATTCTTACATTTTGCGTTCTATTGTTTAGGTAGGATGAGAACCAATTATGTACTGTGGAGTTTAAGCCTATTTGCCTCAGGTTATTAAGCATTATTGTGTGGTGTACGCTATCAAACGCAGCTGAGATGTCAATAAAAAGTAGAATGAAGGCCTGTTTATGATCGTCTATCTCTCTTAGGAGCGCATCTATTAAGACTGTGAGGAGTGTCTCAACTCCATGGCGGGGTCGAAAACCATACTGTTGCTCATCGAGGGGGTAAGATGATTCTAGAAAGTCCTGAGTCTGTAATTGGACCACTTTTTCTATTATTTTTGCCAGGAAAGGTATACTTGAAATAGGTCTATATGATGCAGGCAAAATTTTATCAAGTTTGCTATTCTTAAGGATTGGTCGTATTTGTGCGTGTTTGAGTGATGGGGGTAGGTATCCTTGGGTCAGTGAGAGGTTCACTATTGAGAGAATGTAGGGTAATAGAATTGGTAGTGTATTCTTTATCCATGTTACTGGGCATGGATCTAGATATGAGGTTGTGGTGTTGAGATTGGTAATGATATTGATATAATTATATGGATAATTGTGTATAATGTACAGTAAACAACAATAAATAATATACAAATATCACAAATATTAAAAAGGGTGAATAAACGAATATGTGAGGAAGAGCCCCAAGGGAAAGAACATGATAAAATGCATAGCTATTGTAAAAATGTTCTAAAAGCTGGTAATATTAGCCACAAAAAGTGAACAAATAAATGAGTAATAAAAACCGGCACTATTGCACGGTATGAGTGAAACCTAATAAACACCAAAATTGATAAAAAACCATGGCAGACATTATAGCTAAAATAGCAGCAGAGCAATATTGGTACAACTGAAGAAACTTGTCTCACGATAGACATGAAAACAGCATAAGTACCAAAATGTTGAATGACTTAATAAATATCTATAGCTTGAATCTGGCCATAAGATTGTAACAATGTGTACTGAGAAACTGATATATAATTGCACTACTTAAAGGGAACCATATGAGAATACAATCGAACTGAAATTATATTGCATAGATGATGCAATAATAATAAATGGCAAAAAGAAACATGAATCCAATTGTGAGGATTATTTATAATAAATGTTCCTAGCATGTTTATGCAAACCAATAAATGAGAACTGAAAAACTGTAGTACTGTAACAAATAAATGCTGCATGTGATAGAAAAAGAGAGATAAAACCATGAATGAAAACCCACACAGCAAATACCTCATATCTCACATTACAGATGGCGATAAAATATTTAAATAGCGATGTACCTGTGCTGTGAGCTGCCTGTACAACAAGATGTTAAATCCTTGAAAGACACTGCAAAAGCGCGCCTTTGAAAGGCCACGAGACATGTCATGAATATGCATGAGTGACACGTTGCAACTTCACCTCATTCTTTGACTAAATAAATAAATAATACTCATGTATGAGGAAGGGACAAGGTAAAAATACTTGTTATAAAAAAATAGTAAAGGTGACTGCAAAAAAAGTGTTCATATAAATAAATAATTAAAAACCGACACATTGCATCATGTAAATAAACCGCCCAATATGTTAGAATAGTAACAGTAGAACGATTCTCATTTAAAGAAAAACCTGTCGAACAGTAAAAATGTGGGTACCAAAGATAACAAAACATAATGCATCTTTATATCATAAATGACCACCGTGTATGAAAAAGCTAATGAATAGCTGCATAACCAAAAAAAAAGAAAATATGGAATTACAATACAAAAAAGATTGTATTGCATAAATAATGTGGTGTGAACAACAGTCAGAGGGAAACAGAAAATCTAATCTTGGGGATATGTACAAAAGATGATCCCAGCATTTGTTGCAAATGAAAACTAGAAAAACATAACACTGTAACCAATAGATGCTGCGTGTAGAAAGACTGAAGGCCAGCAGAAAAATTATTGTAGCTCGCATTACAGACGTTGGTAACATTTCAAAATATGAAAGAGTGATGTACCTGTGCTGTGAGCAGCCTGTGCACGAAGCATTGAATCCTTGAGAGACGCCACAAAGCGCGCATTTAAAAGGTCAAGGGGCACATTATGAATTATGCATGAGTGACACGTTGTGACATCACACCGCTCAAACCATATAGTAACAGAAAATGGTTAAATATGTAGAAAGCACATCTATGATAAAAACTAAAAACTAAAAACTAATCGCGCATAACACTATGAAAAATAGACGCTGCAGATAATATAAAAAAATATGTTTTTACATTTTAGATGTTGCAATTGCAATTGTATTTATGTTTTTGTTATTTATTATTGTTTGTTTGCAGTTCTCAGCCCCCTGATGAAGGCGTTGCCGAAACGCGTTGGGGCGTTTCTTCATTAATAAAGCATTTGTGACCACCACTACCCCTCGCTTTCTGTGTTCCCTCCCAGTTGGGAGTGCTGATATGCGACCAAGGATGACTCCAGTCTGCGGCAGAGCACTTTCCCTTAAAGGTCACTTTCCCCCTGGGAGAAAAAGCTTGACCATAGCCACATTGGGACGACAAGCTTCGAAGCTTCAGGGGATCTTCTAGGTTCAGCCTAGAGTTGCTCTCTGGTGAAGGGGAGCCTTTAGTGGCCTCCATTGCAGTAGGGGCAATCCTAGAAGAGCTTTTCATAGGCTCTGGTCACCTCCAAGCAACCTCCGTGGCATAAATGTTCAGGGAGAGAGCCTCTTTCAATTGAAAGCAAGTTCTGCTACGAGGGGACATGGGATGAGGGTGAAGGGAGATAGATTCAGGAGTGATATGCGGAAATATTTCTTTACAGAAAGAGTAGTGGATCCGTGGAATAGTCTCCCAGTGGAGGTGGTAGAGATGAGGACAGTAACTGAATTCAAAAAAGCATGGGACCAACACAGAGGATCTCTAAAGGTAGAAAGTGGACTGTTGTAGTTGTTGTTATGGAAGGACAGACTAGATGGGCCTTGTGGTCTTTTTCTGTCATCATGTTTCTATGTTTCTATGGAAGACAGTAATCCCACTCACTGGAGGCCGACAGTCCTTCCTGAGGTTCAGCCAGTTGGGGGCTCAGTCTATTTCTTCCGGGCACACTTAAATCAAGTTAAGCCTGCCATTTTAGAATGGCAGACATACATCAATAGGGCGGTAAAATGAAGTTAAACTGTCCTATACAAACCCTGTTAATGTTTTACTGTTAACGGTTCATGTTAATATCAATATCAATATAATGTAAATTTGTTCTATGTAACCTGTTACCTGTTAAATGCAAAACTGTTAACTGTTATATGCAAACCTGTTTTATGTAAACCAGTTACTGTTCTTGTTATATGTGAACCGCACTGATCTAAAAAGCGCGGTATATAGAAACAAATAAATAAATAAGTAACATGCATGTTCCATTGACTCGAAAATTACTGTGGCTGTGAGATCACATTTCCCACTTCCCCCTGTAAATGTTGCTGCCAGGAAATGAACACTTTTCTGCTACTTATTCGTGGTTGGGAGCAGGTATAGGCATGGATGTATCAGCAGCTAGGGCCAAACGTTTTCAGGCTTTTCTGAAACTGCAGTACACCTCCACTACGCCCCGTGCGACATTGATGTAATCGCGCCAGGGACATGTATGTACCCAGCTTTCTAAAATTCCTCTGGGACAGTCTGCGATCTGCATGTCTGAATGGCTGTTTTCAGACACGCAAGTTGCAAATAGAGCTTCTAAAATTACCCCCATACTGTGAAGAAAAAGTCACACAACACTGCTGGCATACAGTGATCTACAGTGCTGAAATAAGTAGGGATTTTCCCCAGAGGTTTTTACTTGCCTATTTATTTCCTTTGTTTTCACACTGCTTTGAAACCTATTTTGCCTACACAAAGCAGACCTAGCACGAAGAAATAAAAGAAACCTCTCTAAGTACTCTATATAGTACCCCAACCTGACAGCTCCTATGTTTTAGTCGCCTTTCTACTGTGGAACGGTGCTAGAAGGTTATTGAGTCTTCCTGTAGCTAGCGACCTTTGCAGTGGCGTAACCTTTACAGCAAACTGCAGCATAAAGTCACATCACAAAGCCCTGTTGCATTTTGACATCATGGTGATGCAGTAGACTAAGAGCCGTGCCAAGAAACAAAATGATGAATGTTTTTTTTATTCACATGCTATTTGGTTTTCTCAATGTTCTTTTCTATTACCCGGCAAACGTAATGCGTAGACCCATATGAAAATTCTGATGTTTTTCTTTCACATTATTTCACATAACACAATATTGCATTACTTCCATGAAAGAGCATGAACACTTTTTGATCCATAGATCTGTTGTAACTAAACTTAAAATAACCATGGTAGCCTTGGAGGGCAGGATTTACGTTCCAGACATTTACATGCAACATCTCAGCAAAACAGAAATGGTTCTTTAGCAAATGTTGTTTAGTCAAATATTATTTATAGCTGGCAGTTATGACACTTAGTGGAAATTAATGTAGTGCTTCATGATGTTAACATTTGAACAGCACAAGACATTAGGGAATGCCAATGGGAGGTGAAGGCAAGGCAGAAAATAATTGAAGCTGAATACTTAACCTGATAAAAAAGCACAGTGACTAAAATATCTAATGAGAGGGAAAAGCATTTCAGTACTTTCTTTAGACATTGCTACCTCATCTGTGAAATGCTGATCTCGGAGCCCTAGATTTTGGATGTTCAGTGGTGTGAATCAATAAGTACAGTGGAGGGTAATTTTATAAACTCTTACCTAGTTAATGCGCATTTTCATGTACCCCAGTCAAGCCTATTTTAGAAAGAAATGTAGGCACCTGCTTTTCTTTATAGACTACCAGCATAAGTGGTCAAATACGTGCGTGAATCTATGGCACGATCATTTACAGCAGCCTTAGAGCAGGTGTGAATACCTTGCCTTCGGTAGATTGGTAAAGAAACGCATATAGAATTTTATAATTTACTCCCGTGCTTGTGCACTCCACCCATCACCCAAATTCCACCCATTTGCACACGCACATTGAAAATACCCACCATCGGCCCGATGCGTATACTTTCAGAAAAGTGACCGCCTCATTATATGTGTAAATGCACATTTGCATATGTAAATTACTAAAATGTAATGCAAACTCAGCATTCATGAAAAAGGAGCTATGACTTCAACTTGTGTTGACCAATACAAAGATCAGCCTTCCGTGATTAGCATATTTCTCTTGCACAGAAAGGAGATAAATCACAGGAAAAAAAATAAATCAGCAATCACATTGGTAAATGTATTTTATTTTTCCAGCATGCTATCGCCCCTTTTTACATTTGATATGTGCCATCTGTGGGGGTTGACATGGGCCCCCTGCAGGTTTGTAGTCCATCAGTGTTTGATATGATTATTGCGTATTCTGATTGTAGTTAGAACAGTGGCAGTCACATGACCAAGCATTATTGTACATAGAAGGTTCCTGATGGGACCTCATTTTATTATTTTATCTAAACTACATTTTTTTGTTTGGTGCATTCTTCCCTTTGTAACTAATCCAGATAAATTGTGCATCATCTATAGCTGAAATAGACTCCAATGATGGAGAGATTTTTGTGGGGGAGGAGAGGAAACCTTATCACCCAAAAATAACAATCTTTCCATTTTTTAAGCCAAATGCCTTTGGAAAATTTAAGAATGAAGGTTTTGGGCCAAGTCAGTGGTAGTGCAGGGTTCCTAGTTCAGCATCCTGATCAGATCTTCTGCACTGCGGGTACGGTTGCCAACTGGCTCCAGATGCACCCAACAAGCTTGATATGTAGTTTTGATTTCTCTATTGCACTCCATAAGAAAAGGAAGACTGTAAGTCCCTTGCTGTCCATGGAGAACCTCCGTTA
The DNA here is from genome assembly GCA_033557465.1 of Ichthyophis bannanicus. NCBI lineage: Eukaryota > Metazoa > Chordata > Amphibia > Gymnophiona > Ichthyophiidae > Ichthyophis > Ichthyophis bannanicus. The sequence continues at coordinate 247,223,923 of CM066040.1, read as the reverse complement.
TAGGTAAGCAACTATACTTTCTCTAAAGTTTTTCTGTGTTTGCATTGTGCTGCTTTTCCCCCCATTAAGAATATTATTAAATGGGAAAGTGAACTGACTGAAGTATGGGCAAATGATGAGCTGCCAAGCTAGAAGATGCAATTTTTTTTATGAGCTCATGGCAGCAAATACATTTTTTGCTGCCAAATCCTGTATGTCCCAAGCAACGGGTGATGTCTCTGATGTTTTCCAGCAAGTTTGGAAAGCTGTCCATGCATCAGATTAGGCCTGGATTAGGCCTGTAGGGTGCATCTGAAGCTAGTTGGCAACCATAACTGTGGGTCAGCTGGGGATGCTACAAAGACAGTTTCCAGCCCATGATGAGGGCAGTGGGGCAGTCGTAGCCAACAATAAATGTGACACCTAGTGACTGGATTTAGGGCCCACAATGCAGGGTTCTAGCAGGAGTCATTGACGGATAGCTCCAAGCCTGACGGCAGTTGCTGTGATGACCATACTAGGAACAATGGCAGAAAGGCGATCTCTTAAGGGAAATGCAGAAAGCACTGGGCCAAAAAACAAGGAGCGGGGTAGCTAGCAGCTGCCACTGAACTTTAAACTCAGATATTCAACGCCGGGGCCATATCCGGTCACTGGCATTCACTCTCTGGATAGCACCACAATAGCCGGGCATTGGCGATATTCAATCACTGCCCAGTTGGCTATGACGGCAAGAGTTAGTCAAGCCTTTCAGATGCCTAACTTTCACTGCTAGCTGATTATTCACGGGTGCCCCCCCCCCCCATTCTGTCCCAGTATGCCCTGATGCCACCTAGCTAGCCTCGGGGCATTTTAGTGGGGGCACCCACAGATATTCAGCGTCACTAACCGCTAAAAACTCTGCTCACCACAATTAACATGCTAAGCAAGTCTGCTAACCACATTAATCATTTTGAAAATCCCCCCAAAACCGTTTTGACCAATAATGTCATTTGTGAATTTACTTAACAGAGCTAATTGCCTCCAAGATGTTGGAAACTTGGATGAAGTCGGAGGTTTGAAGTGTTATTCAGGCTACTGGAGAATACTATATGTATTCATCACTTCACTGTATCATAACCAAAATGAATTTTAAAAAAATTCTGGCTCCCTCTAGTGTCTCTGTCATAGTGAGTTCTATAGCAATATGTTTTAACTTCTTTCTGTATGTATATGACTCATTTTCAGAGATGAATATGAAGAAGATGGATTTTGTCAGCCGTACCGAGGGATTGCTTGTGCACGATTTATCTTGAATCGCACCATTTTTATGGAGTCTTTACATATGCAGGGTGAAATAGAAAATCAAATTACAGGTAAGGAGATGATAAAATGTATATTTTTTACCATCTTGTAGAGTTTCTTTTAACTTGTGATTAGATTTTTTGTTCAATTGGTACCTTTGTTATTCTTCATGTGAAATTATTCTCCTCAGTCAGAATCTCATAGAAGTTCGAGCTGCCATTACAGACACTCCATTAACACCGTATTTTGTATCCACAGACCAGCCTGTAGGGGCTTCTTCACTCAAACATGTACGGGCATTTTATTCATTGCTCACAACACAAAAAATTATGTAGATATATATGTCTTCTGCCAAAAGCAGGATGATATCTGAATGGTCTCTTGCCAGAGGCATGCAGCTATCGTTCTAGCCTATAGAAGCAGTCATGTCATGAGCAAACTGGCAAAGGTAAGTAAATGCTGAGAGGAAAATGTGACTAAAGGGGTCATATTAGAAGCATTTGGCCTAGTGGTTAGGACTTGATACTTCAGGCCAAAGGGCCAGGGTTCAATTCCCACCTGGGGACAGCAATCTCAGGCCAGAGGAACTGAGGTTTCTAGCCCTATGGGCAGGCTACTTCACTCTATATTGCCTCAGGTACACATAGATTGTGAACCCTTTGAGGTCAATGGAATATATCCAGTACCTGTTCGTAGTGATTACATAATGTAAACTGCTTTGATTGAAGGATAAGGTGGCATAGAAAACTGGATAAATACATTTTAGAAGTCCTATTCATGATTTCCACATCTGAAAAACAACCAGACCTAGAAATCACATTGACGTCATCAAAGCCATTTTAGAAAGCCACAAATCTGCATGTGTCAGTGAAGTATGTCCAAGTCACTCAGGGGTATGCTAAAGGCATGCCCAGGATGGACCGAGAAAGATACACGTATGTGCCCGATATAGACCCATGCCACACTTCTCAATTCACTATTGGAGCTGCCCATGGCCATACGAGTTCCAGAGCAGCAGTAAGACTCTGAAAAGTGCTCGTTCTGGCACACTAGCAACCGTAAAGTGAAAAGAGAAATGGTTTCTCACTTCCTCAATATTTTTCGCTCCTTCCAAAAAATGTGACAGAATGTAAAAAGGCATTTCTCTTGGCTCATGAGCCACTGCATGTCACCATTTACAAGATGACAGGTTGGGACATGTACGGGCTGAGAGATAAACCAGTGCATTTTGAAATAGGGCCATGGGCACATCTATGTTCCCAGAATGGCAGATATCCATACCCAATACCCAAAAGCATGCATTACATCATACTCGTTACATAACTTCTTGGAAATCCTTGTTGTTTGAGGGCATTGAAGGAATTCCAAAGTCCTAGAGCCATTGGAAGCACTTCTCATTCACTGGTTTATTAATATTAATAAATCAGTGAACGAGAAATGCTTCTAGTGATGTAATAAATATTGTATATACGGGAGGAAAAGACCCCAGTACCTCTGGAACCCTGTGTCTCAGGCTCTGTATTCTTATGCCAATGGATTTGGTTCTTCAGTACTACTACAGCATAAGTCTGAAAAAAACTCCCATTTTTTTATTTTGTTCACACGAATATGTGGTTACCACTGATCACAGCTCTTTACTTCTCTACTACATGCCTTTTGTTAATATTCACATTATTTGTCTTTCCACTTTCTGTAACATTCAAACTGCTAACAACAGCGAACGGCACATCTAATCTTATGTTTCAGCTGACTTTACTCACGTTATCTGGTACTGCTACTCCACTCACTGCCACTCCAATGCTGACAGTGTTTTGCTGAAAGCTGCTTCAAAGAGTGATTTTCACTGAATATCTATAACAAAATCCAAAATATGAAGCAGGTCTTGGTTGTCAACATAGCAGCAGTATCTTACAATATCACCCTTCTGTATCAACCCCACTCAGTATTAATATTCTCCAAACTGTCTTTTATAAGCCTATTCCCAACTCCTAAGTGTAAACAGACAACTTGTGGCTATTGAAAATATGGTATAAACCGTTGATGCCATCCCCTGGACACTGACCCCCCCCCCCCCAACAGAAACAAAAGACCCAGTAGCCCAGTGGCCTCGATTCCGCATCCAGTCAACCAAACAAAACTCTGGAGCAGCCCCTATCCCTCCCACCCAACCAAACAAAAACCTGGTGGCCCTGTGGCCTGATTTCCACTCCTACCTACCCAACTGAAACAAAACCCTGGTGGCCCAGCAACCTCGATCCTAACCCCACCCAATCAAAACAAAACCCTGTTGGCTCATTGGCCCAAAACCCCTCCACCCCTCCAGTACCATAAATGTTAGGGTGGGAGTGTTACTGGCACGCCCCTGCCCCCGCACGCCATCTTGTAAACTGGCAGCACCTAGCCCCACATGGTGCATCCTGGGATGCACTGGATGGGGTCAGACTGCCATATAAGGCAAAAAATGACTTAAATTTCAGAGTGCTGTGTTGCATTCTGGGACAGCTCATGCATCACCTATCAAGTGTGGCTGCATACCCTTGCTGTCCATGGAGAACCTCCGTTATAGGTAAGCAACTATCCTTTCTCTAAAGTTTTTCTGTGTTTGCATTGTGCTGCTTTTCCCCCCATTAAGAATATTATTAAATGGGAAAGTGAACTGACTGAAGTATGGGCAAATGATGAGCTGCCAAGCTAGAAGATGCAATTTTTTTTATGAGCTCATGGCAGCAAATACATTTTTTGCTGTCAAATCCTTTATGTCCCAAGAACGGGTGATGTCTCTGATGTTTTCCAGCAAGTTTGGAAAGCTGTCCATGCATCAGATTTTTATTTTTTTTAAATAGGCATTAAGGAGAAGTGCAAGGCGCTGCTTTGGGCTACCGGCTCAGTCTCCGTTGGGCTTCCCTGATGCCCCAAGAATCCTTACAGCATCCTACAATCATGACTCCTGCTATAAGCTCTATCGCTGCGTCTGGGGCTGTGAATGCTGCCCGCTCAGCATCCCCAGGCCAGGCCAAGCCAAGCTGAGGATCAAGTTAGTGACCCTCTGTAAGGCCAGACACAGTCCTGTCACTGACCAGCCAGGCTGGCCCCTCACATTTTCTTATTGTACTTGGCCACTGGGTTTTTACAGTTCCAAAGAAAGCATATCAGCGAGAATAAAAAAAAAAAAGCACAACATGGTTATGTCAAAATCACTGAGGCAGAATCCAGCATCTGCAAGCAAAATGACTACAGACAACATCCTCAGGAAACAGAACTAGAAAATCACTTTCGTTGTTATCATTATAAGCGCTCTTGCATTAGTTCTTTTTACAAGACTAAATACAGGGGTGGAATAGAATAAGTTGGAATCACTGATCGTTAATGAGAGTTTAATATCATCTCCTTTTATTTCTGTTAATTAGCATATTAAAAGCAAAAGCAAATGGCTAGCCTTGTGGCTCAGATTATAGCACCCTGGGGCTAATGCAGCAAAGTGTGTTGCCGTTAGCGCAGGCAATGGTGCATTGTTTTTGCAGAATGCAGCGAGGGATCTAGCGTGAGTGTAATCAGTGCTCTCGCACCTGTGCTAATGGCACAGCTCATTCAAATCTATTCAAATGGATTCTAGCAAAGCAATTAGCTAGGTGGCGCAGACCCAAAGAAGTGCGCAGAAGATTGAGCTCAGTGCCAGGATTTTAACATCGGGTCTGAGGAGACGTTAAGGGTTAGTTCACAGGTCTGTGGCAGTCGCTGGTGAGGAATTTATGCCAGATTCTTGAGCACACAGCCCCCGCAACTTTTTTCTGGCTTTGTTGAAGAGTATTCTAAAAATAAAACAAAACCCAGCAGAGGCTATATACTGGAATAATGTAAGCACATGGGCTGGCATGCTATGCCGCGCGTACTAGTATTGTGCACAGAATTCCTACTCAAAATAGTATTGTTGTCTGTGAACACATGGGCATAGCAGTCCAGCATATGTGCACAAGTGCCTTTTGTGCACACTATACAGGAGCTTGTGCATGCGCATTGTGAAGATACTTGGGGCCAGGGAAGGAGGGAAGATGACTGTTGCTAATGTTATGGTTGCTGTTGACAGACGAGCACTAGTGAGAGTGCGCCTCTGAGAAGACGGTCTTCTAACCAGTGAGGGTCCCTTTACCTGCCTGGGCATGCCCTCTGGGGAAAGAGGAACAAGCAGGGAGCTAGAGAAAGACAAAAGTAATCTTTTGGCTTTTCCTAACAGATTCTTGGCTTTTTCTGTCCAATTGTCAGTTTGACAGCAGGAGACTTTGCCCCAGACATCGAAAGGACTTTGTACTAAAAGAGCAATTCCTGCTATCACCGTGGGTGACATGATTTTGTTTCTTTTGCAGCTGCCTTCACCATGATTGGCACCTCCAATCATTTGTCGGATAAATGCTCCCAGTTCGCCATACCTTCGCTGTGTCACTATGCCTTCCCATACTGCGATGAAACCTCTCCGGCTCCCAAGCCTCGGGACCTGTGCCGTGATGAGTGCGAAATCCTAGAAAATGTCCTTTGTCAGGCCGAGTACATTTTTGCGAGATCCAATCCCATGATTCTAATGAGATTAAAGCTGCCAAACTGTGAAGATTTGCCCCAGCCAGACAGCCCCGAGGCTGGTAATTGTATACGGATTGGAATCCCCATGGCGGAGCCCATCAATAAAAGTAAGTGAGAGTTACTGATTTCATGTCAGGTGTGATTATTAACTATAACACTCTACAGGAAGGTTTGCCAAAAATAATTAGTAATGGAATTAAGTTTAACAAGTCATAAACATTCCCCCTGACGATGTGCCAGCCACATGCAGAATAAAGCCACCTATTCTAAACACAACGATGTCAATTTCCTCATATTTTCCTATGTTAAAGCAGCTTCTCATACTTGGCCAACCCATGTAGTATATAGATTTTTCCTGCCTCCTTTCCATGCTCGGTGACATGCACCACCAACAGAGCTGAAGAAAACAAGACAGGTGAAAACAGAAAGCTTTCCTTTAATTTAGGGGGGGGGGGTCAGGGCTTTGCAGTGCTTTATTGTATTTTTGCATTGGGCTAAATCATATAGCGCTAGGCAGAGATATACATTATAAGGGAATTGTCTTTAAAATAGCCGCGTACTTTGCACCAATGCAAACAAGTCTGGAAATTGCCCCCTTAACTTTTGCCATTCGATTGCTTCTATTGATGCTTAATTTTGGGGGCTTTTTGGATGGTTTTTCCAATGCTAATATGATATGTTGATGGTATTCACTGTTGGCCCTCGAGGGTACAAACAGGTCAGGTTTGCAGGATACCCCTAATGAACATGGAAGAGACAGATCTGCATGGGGACTACCTCCATTGTACATGCATATTCATTAGGGAAGGCCCGAAAACACATTCGGCTTTTGGCTGTCGCTGTTAATAGTACTGATCGCTGTCATTATTTGTGCGAGTTATGATATGAATTTATTTATTTATTTGCTGGTTGCTCACTTTGTGCGTCAAACGTGGGAAGATGTGAGCCAAATTAAAAAGTAAAGACAATTCCCTTATAATGTATATCTCTGCCTAGTGCGATATTTTCCCTTTGAGATGAAGTATCCACATAGATTGCATTTGTTTCTTCTGTAGCTACATTTTTCAAAGACAATAATTGTGCCGTTTTCAAAGGGCCCATTTCCACGGATAAAATGCTGTTCATCCCACGGAAATGTTTTTGAAAATTGCTCTCCCAATTCCTTTAGCACGTAATAACTAAATAAGCTATGCATAATGTTATAACATTAGCAAACATCCGCCCCAGCCAACTACTACTACTACTACTGAGCATTTGTATAGTGCTACAAGTCGTACGCAGCGCTGCACAGACATGTGAGAGACAGTCCCTGCTCATCAGAGCTTACTGTCTAGTCAAGACAGCACAGTAGGTGTAGACAGGGATGCATCCAGGGGGAACGGTAAGGAAACACAAGGAGATGCATATGAGATCATGAAGGAACAAATATTTACATTTCTAAAGTAACTTAATAACGCCGGGACAGAAGATTTACATTATGCTCATTTGCTGTAAATATTTCAGAACATCATGCTTCATTTTCCTGCCCACAACTATTCTGGTTTCCTTTTATATATCCTAAAACAAAATGCTTGAGGGTGTCTACCTTGCTGATCCACAAGCTTTAAACTGTCCCAAGAACGTAACTGCAAAATAGGGGCGGTGGAACAGCCTCAAGAAACTGGCAGATTGTACTTTTGCTCAAGCCACAGAACAGGTACCCTTCAGGGGCAAGTTTATAAGGAGTCGTAGAAAGATGCACGCCATTAATGCACGTAAATCCTGTATTTCAGTGGTTGATTTGCATGAGTACTTTAGATGATCACTGTTCCGTAAGTACGTGCATCATTCTAAAGCCCATTTTCTGCTCCTCGGACCAGGCAGGGCTGACAGTGCTGTGGAGGCTGCATTTATAGCCACTGCGGGGGAAAGGAGACTCGGGCTATTTCATAACAGCAACACCCAGTAGGTTGCACATGTGCTAGGTTCAAGAACGAACTATGGCTTAGCTGCAGATTCTCACTGCAATAACTAGGCCAGACAGGTGGGGGAAGAGGATTAAAAATGCAGGGAACATAAGAACATAAGATATGCCATACTGGGTCACACCAAGGTCCATCAAGCCCAGTATCCTGTTTCCAACAGTGGCCAATCTAGGTCAAACGTACCTACTGTAGCAGTTTCCCCAAAAGAGACAGGTTCCGCAATGCTTCTACTGGGTCAAACATTGATATCCTGGGTCCCTTTTTAATAATGGTTTATGGAACTTTCCTCCAGGAACTTGTCCAAACCTTTTTTAAACCCAGCTACACTAACAGCCTTTACTACATCCTCCGGTAACAAATTCCAGAGTTTGATTACACGTTGAGTGAAAAAATATTTTCTTTTATTAGTCTTAAATAGTTTACCCTGTAGCTTCATTGCATGTCCCCTAGTCTTTCTATATTCTGATAACGTAAACAATCGATCTACGTTTACCCGTTCCACTCCGTTCATTAATTTATAAACTTCTATCATATCTCTCCTCAGCCGTCTCTTTTCCAGGTTAAAGAGCCCTAACCTTTTTAGCCTTTCTTCATAGAAGTATCCTTCCATCCCCTTTACCATTTTGGTGGCTCTTCTCTGAACCTTTTCTAATAACTTTATATCCTTTTTTAGATAATTGCACCAGAATTGCACATAATATTCAAGGTGCGGTCTCACCATGGAACGATATAAAGGTATTATAATATCTTTTGTTTTATTTTCCATTCCTTTCCTTATGATACCTAGCATTCTATTTGCTCTCTTGGCCGCCGCTGCACACTGGGCCGAGGGTTTTAACATGTTTCCACAATGACGCCTAAATCTTTTTCCTGGGTGGTGGTTCCTAATGTGGAACCTTGCATTGTGTAACCATAGTTTGGGTTGTTCTTCCCTAGGTGCATAACTTTGCACTTGTCCACATTAAATTTCATCTGCCATTTTGATGCCCAGTCTTACAATTTATCAAGATCCTCTTGCAATTTTCCACAATCCTCTTGGGTTTTAACAACTTTAAATAGTTTTGTGTCATCTGCAAATTTGATAACCTCACGCGTTCTTCCCTTTTCCAGGTCATTTATGAATATGTCAAAAAGCAGCGGACCCAGCACAGATCCCTGGGGTACACCATTATTCACCTTTCTCCATTGGGAAAATTGGCCATTTAGCCCTACCCTCTGCTTTCTGTCTTTTAACCAGTTCCTGATCCACAATAGTACACTGCCTCCTACCCCATGACTCTTTAATTTTGCCAAAAGTCTCTGATGAAGGACCTTGTCAAAGGCTTTCTGAAAGTCCAGATACAATATATCAACCGACTCACCTTTCTCCACCTATTTATTCACACCTTCAAAAAAACATAACAGATGAGTAAGACAAGATCTTCCTTGTCTAAAGCCAAGTTGACTGTCTCCCATTAGGCCATGACTATCTACATACTGAGTAATTTTGTTCTTTATGATGGTTTCTACCATTTTCCCCGGTACTGATGTCAGGCTCACTGGTCTGTAGTTTCCCGGATCACCCCTGGAACCCTTTTTAAAAATTGGCGTTACATTGGCAATCCTCCAATCTTCAGGTATTACAGATGATTTTAATGAAAATTCACAGATTACTAATAGCAGGTCTGCAATCTCATATTTCAGTTCTTTCAACTCCCTTGGATGTATACCATCCGGCCCAGTTGATTTGCTACTCTTCAGTTTATCTAATAGTTGTAATACATCTTCCCGATGTATCGATATTTCCTTCAATTCTTCCACACCTTTAAATACCATTTCAGTCATGGGTAACATCCCTACATCTTCCTCAGTAAAGACTGAAGCAAAGAATTCATTCAGTCTCTCTGCTATCGCCTTGTCGCCTCTTAGTGCCCCTTTAACCCCTCTATCATCTAATGGACCAACTGACTCTCTCACAGGTTTTTTGCTATGAATGTACTTGAAAAAGTCTTTATTTCGCGTTTTTGCTTCCGCAGCAAGCTTCTTCTCAAATTCTCCCTTTACCTGCCTTATCAATGCCTTGCATTTGACTTGCCAGTGCTTGTGCTGTTTCCAGGTTTCGTTGTTTGGCTCTTTTTTCCATTTCCTGAAAGATGCTTTTTTGGCAACAACAGCCTTTCTGACCTCACCTTTAAACCATACTGGCAGTTTTTTGGACTTCCTTCCACTTTTCTTAAAGCGTGTAATACAGCTGGTCTGGGCTTCCAAGATAGTAGTTTTCAACAACACCCAAGCTTGATGTAAGTCTTTAACCTTTGCAACTGCTCCTTTTAGTTTTTTCTTAACTATTTTCCTCATTCTATCATAGTCTCCCTTTCAAAGGTTAATAGGTAGTACTGTGGATTTCCTTACTATCCCTCCTCCACTAATTAAATTGAAGGCGATCATGCTATGATCACTATTGCCAAGTGGCCCGAACACCCTTATCTCTTGCACTAGATCTGGTGTTCCACTAAGGACTAGGTCTAATATGGCTTTCCCTCTGGTCGGTTCATGAACAAGCTGTTCCAAGAAGCAGTCATTTATTTCATCTAGGAACTTTATCTCCCTAGCATGTCCTGCCGTGACAGTGACCCAGTCGATACCGGGGTAATTGAAATCACCCATTATTATTACTGCGCTGTAACCTTTGTAAGCTTCCTTGATTTCTTTGAGCATTTCATCATCCATTTGTTCATTCTGGCCAGGTGGTCGATAGTACACCCTCACTGCCATCGTCTTCCCCTTTTTACATGGAATTTCAATCCATAGAGATTCTACAGCAAATTTTGTTTCCTGAAAAACTTTAATCCTTTCTGACTCAATGCCCTCTCTAACATAGAGCACAACCCCTCCACCAATGTGATAAGCTCTATCATTACAATATAGTTTGTATCCAGGTATCACAGTGTCCCACTGGTTGTCCTCCTTCCAAGTCCCCAAGTAGCTGCAAGTGAAAGCTCATAGTACTATAATATCTAATTTCAACTGTGTTCGAAACTCAATGGATCAGGGGCACACTGTTGAATCAGTAAAAAAGAGGAAGTTTGATGTGGATAGGCAAGCCTACCATCTGATTTGCCATGTTCTGTTTTGTTGTGTTCTCATTGTTCAGATCACAAATGCTACAACAGCTCTGGAATGGATTACCGTGGAACCGTCAGTGTGACCAAGTCTGGGCGCCAATGTCAGCCTTGGAATTCTCAGTACCCCCACACTCATTCTTTCACTGCCGTCAGGTATCCAGAGCTGAATGGGGGCCATTCCTACTGCAGAAACCCAGGAAATCAGAAGGAAGCCCCATGGTGCTTTACCCTTGATGAAAATGTGAAGTCGGACCTCTGTGACATTCCAGCATGCGGTAAATTTTGAAAACTTGCCTTTAAACCTAAGTTCAATGAAATATCAGCAGTTACTGAAGGGAGTATATTCGGTAGACACACAATGCTGCTGAGTTCTTGTTTTCACTGATGTTTTTCAAAGAGCTCCTGCTATGCAATGTTGTAGTATATCAAATAAAATATAACCATAGCCATAACCATAATCCTAACCATGTTTGAAAAGGAAGTTCTACGATAGCTACAGTGTCAGTAACAGCACACTATCCAGGAAACGTCTCCAGCAAGGCGAATATTTTACCAGCTGTGCAAGTGGTATCATAGAAGTACCTTCAGCAATATCATCTTATAATGAAAACTTGCAAAAAATTATTTCACAAAAATGCCCGGCACTGCAGGTGTTTTAGGCCTTAAAATGTGTTGAATGTTGCAGTAAAAAGGTTTTGATGTGAAGTTGCAGAGAGGAGTTGACAATATTGTGAGCACTTGGTCTTTCCTACCGAGTAACAATGTGGGATCGCACAGGATCTTGATTTGTCGAGAAGCAGGAGAACATAGAGGAAGTGAACATAGGGGAAGTGAACATAGAGGAAGTGAACATAGGGGAAGTGAACATAGAGGAAGTGAACATAGAGGAAGTGAACATAGAGGAAGTGAACATAGGGGAAGTGTCTTTCATGCGCTGCCTTGTAAAAGTCTTCATACATAGTCTGCTGCCTAAAAATACAATTTGAGATGCACTAAAGAAGGAGTTTGTTTCACTGATCTATATAACATATTCTACACTTTCAACATGAAAGAACAGTTGTAGAAATATTCAAGTGGTGAATAAAAATAAGCATGAAGGGACATATTCAGCGGTGGCGGCCAGTTCAATTAAAGTAGCTGACTGATGCCGCTTTAATTTATGCCTGGATATTAAGTGCCAGGACATATCCAGCCAACAGCACTGAATATCTGGTTAGCTGGTTAGTCATTTAACTGTCCAGTCAGAGGTGATCTCAACAGCTAAAGTTAGGCCAGTTTTTTAAATTCCTAACCTTAGCCGGTTAGCAGCTCAATATTGCCAATGACCAGCTAACCTATATCGCCGCCCCTGGAACGCCCCCCCCCCCCCCCCATTGCTAAGTGGTTAGCTTCAGACTGTTTAAACCAGGTAGGAAAGGTTCAAAGAAGAGCAACAAAAATGGTAAAGGGGATGAAAGGATACCCCTATGAGGAGAGGCTTAAAAGGTTAGGGCTCTCCAACTTGGAAAAGAGAGGGCCGAGGGGGGATATGATAGAGGTCTATAAAATAATGAATGGAGTGGAACGGGTAAACTTAGATCGGTTTACCCGTTCAAAAAGTAGAAAGACTAGGGGACATGCAATAGATCGGTTTACCCATCAAAAAGTAGAAAGACTAGGGGACATGCAGTGAAGCTACAGTGTAACCCATTTAATACTTATAAGAGAAAATATTTTCTTTTACTCAACATGTAATCAAATTCTGGAATTCGTCACTGGAGGATGTAGTAAAAGCTGTTAGTGTAGCTGGGCTTAAAAAAGGTTTAGACAAGTTCCTGGAGGAAAGATCCATAAACCATAATTAAAGAGGACCCAGGATATCCACTGTTTGCCCCAGAACAAGCATTGTGGAACCTGTGTTCCTCTTTAGGAACCTGCCAGATTCTTGTGGCCTGGATTGGCCACTGTTGAATACTGAATACTGAGCTTCATGGATCTTGTTCTGACCCCGAAAGGCATTTCTTATGTTCTTAGGAGGGGATGTTTAGTGGCACGAATTGCTTTAGTGCTACTGAATATCCCGCTGACCGTGGTTTAGCAATTTAGCAAGACTGCTAACCAGCTAAACCGTTTTGAATATGCCCCCCAAGAAACCAAAAAATCTTGATTGAACAAGTCTTCTCACCCCTTGTCTTAATACTTGATGGAAATCCCTTTTTCAGAAATAACAGCCATGAATCATTTAAGATAAGTGTTTATCAATTTTGTGAGGAAGGATGGTGCTGTTTTTGCCCATTGTTTTTGGCAAAATAGTTCAAGCTCTTTCAGGTTGGCTGGGGATTGTGTGAACATCAGTCTTCAAGTCTTGCTACAGGTTTTTCTATTGTAGTCAGGTCCGGGCTTTGACTGGGCCACTCCAGGACATTCACTTTCTTTCTTGCTAAGCCACTCCATTGTTCCTTTGATTTGAGGTTACGATCATTATCCTTCTGAAAAGTGAATCTTCTCCCAAGTCCCAGATCTTTGGCATCTGCCCTTTACTCCATTCCGTGCTCACTTCCTGTGCTCCATCACCCCCATCCCATGGCTAGCATCTGCCTCTGCTTTTGTGCCCCCTTCCCAAAGTCTACTAGGACTTTTTTTCCCTTCCCACCACCTCTCCTTGGTCTACCACTGCCTCTCTCAAAGTCTGGCAGTAGCAGCAATTTAAAAAAAAAAGCACAATGTCTTTTGTGAATCCTGCTTGCCTGGAAGGCCTTGAGAGTCCCGCCCCTTCTTACATATAAAGCATGCACCAGAAAGGGGAGTAATGGACAGGGCTTCCAAGTGTGCAGGGTTCACAAAAACCCTGCGCTTCCAATACGGGCAGCTCACCATCGCCGCTGCCACAGATGCAGAATCACCGAGAAGCAGTGGGGGCAGCGTACCTAGCATGGCACCTTTTTTCGCCACTACTGGAATCGGGGACAGGAGGCTGCCAAAGGGGTAGGAGTCGGGGACAGATCCATGAAATCGGGAACATCTGGTAATCCTAGAGTTAGGAGGAAAAAAGGGGCGGGGCATAAGGGAAGGGGTAGGATTTGGAGGAAAGAAAGGGCTGGGGCGTAAGATATGGGAAGGAACTGGGTTAAGAGGACAGAACGGGGCAGAGCTAGAGGAGGAAGTGAGAAGAGATGGTGAGTGCAAGAAGGGAGGAGTAGAGTGAACGGCCAGTGGCAGGGAAAGACAGAGTGCAAGTGGGAGGACAAGAAGTAAGTGCAAGGGGAAAATGCAAGAGAGAGAAGCCTATGTGTGATAGCTATAGACACGCACATCCACCCCCAGCATGCACAGCTCCTCAACACACAGATGTACAGCCCCTGACACATGCTTATACGTATACACACAGCCCCCCAACATTCACAAGCACAAACTCATACATGTATGCAGATCCACACAGCCCTTGATTGACACACACATGCGCACACATGCACAGACATAGAGCCCTGATAAACACACATATGTTTATGACATAGAGCCCCCAACACTTGCATACATACACACACATATACAGTTACATGCACACACAGAACACCCGACACGCATACATACGCATGGAGTTCTGCACACACAGTCAACAACCACGCCCCTCAGCACATGCACACATACACACAGAGTCCTCAACACACCTAGCCAACACAAACACATCCGGCTCACAGCATATCTTGTTTGCATCCGCCCGAACACACAGTGCAATATATACTCACATACACCCCATGACACCTCACAGCTAAACTCTTACCATGGAAACAGCTAAACGAACCCTGTAGAAACAGATACACACCTCATACCACTGATTAAAGGCATTAGTTAATATGCACCGAGACCCTTCTACAAACCTCATGCTGCCCTGCTGAGACACCCTTTATCATGACTGTTTCAGCCAAGTCCCCCACAGAGACATTGCTGAGTCTGCAAATAGAAGAGTAAAACACACCATTATGTCTAAGTGTGCAATTTTCAACTTGTTCATTTTTTTTTCCAAACAAATGCACATCCCTAATGAATTGTGCAGTCACTCGGTGATGAATTTCAGACCAGCATCATGATCTATCTTCTGCTGGGGGTGTTTTCTTCTGGATGAAAATGCATTTTGAAGAATATACCTAAAATGCCATACAAAGGAAATTGTACTCTGTGTCCGTGGTAAAGTGTTCTAATGGTCATTGCTAGATAAAGTATAATTACTGAACATAAAAAGCTTTACAGCATGTTCAAATATCTAATTTGTTGAGTGGAGTTTCAATGCCTGAATTTAGAATGGATACGGGTCAATTTTCAAAGGGCTTATGTCCCTAACCTTCAGAGTTTGACAACTACTTTGGTACCTTAGAAAATTGAGTAGACCTGCATTTCACATACCTAAAAAGTAGGCAGGCCTAGGGCGGGGGCAGGTCATGGAAGTAAGTTAGGAGTCTAAATAGAGGTGATTAACTAGGCATTTAAATTTTGTTGAAATTTCCCCTAACATCAGGCACCTAAAACTGAAATGCTCAAGTCTGTGCTCAGCTTGGTGTTCCAACATGCATAACCCATGCAGTTATTAGGGGGCACTTTGATTTTTGTATGGATCACACCAGGAGGACTAGATGTTCCATTTGCCAAGTTATCCTTCTGTATCAAGTAACCCATCAAGCGTTACTTTTGGAACAACCCTATTTAGAGTGACTCTGTAGGTTGTTTTTTGGGGGCCTTTTACTAAAGCCCACTAAGTTTTTGCACTTAACATGCAAGGCTTCCATGTTAGCTGTTGGGGGTGTGACTAGCATGTTCCTGGCAGTTAACACACGACTTGACTACTGCAATGTGTGGTGCAATTAACACAGATGTATCTAATGACACCCATAAAGCAGGGCCATCCCAACTATTAGGCAAACTAGATGGTTGCCGGGAATGACAAAGAGCAGTGTATTCAAAGCTAAACAATAAATTCTGGCAGTAGGAAGGGGGGGGGGTCATAAGGTTTAAGGTTTGCCTAGGGCACCAAAACCTTGAACCAACTCTGGGACCAACCCTGCCATAGAGATGTCGTTAGGTGCACCCACGTTAATTGCCATCTTAATTACATTCACATGCTAATGTGCTCTCCACGCCCATACTCCATCTCTAATCTGCCCATTCTCCACATTAACATCTAAATGCTAGCTAACGTGCATTTTGGCGGTCAGTAACTGGAATGTCTGTGCATTGGCATTCACTACAGCACGTTATCGCATGCCACAATATATTTACTGGTTAACGGCATTTAGTAAAAGGACCCCTAAGGGCCTTCAAAGATTCTTGACCAGTGTCAGGAAAGGGCCATGGAGCTTGGGTTGTTTAATGGCCTCGCTCTAACCAGAAAGTTGGACTGGTCTACAGAAACATATGGCCTCATGGAGGAGACTTTGCACTCGCTGTTCTTGTGAATCACAGGAAATCCAAATAGAATTTGTTATTCTCCGTGTGGCTTTAACTCTTGTGGCACTTGACTTAGTCATCCTAAATATAAAACATTTTGTTATTTTTCTGTCTGAATCAGATGCCAAGGATTCAAAGGAGAAGAACAAAATGGAAATCTTGTATATCCTGGTACCGAGTGTTGCAATTCCCCTGGCCATAGCACTGCTTTTCTGTTTCATCTGCATTTGCCGCAACAATCAGAAGGCCTCATCACCTCCAGTTCAGAGGCAGCCAAAGCACGTGAGAGGGCAAAACGTGGAAATGTCGATGCTAAATGCATATAAACCTAAGGTAAAGTGTACATCTCTGGTGCAAAAAAGATGTTTCAGAGACAATTTAAAAAACTAAAATGTTTATATTTTAGGACAGAAATACTGAAGTGTTTTCCAATGAAGTAAATAGTGGCCAAGGCCAGAGATTTTAATGGTATGTCCATTGTCTTTCATGTAGAGCATTGATCTTTACTGCTGTATACCTCATTGAGCATTCAGGGCCAAAACTTCTCTTTTCTTTGACTTTTACTGGTGATGTTACTTCTATATTTAGGTGTTGATAGAGGAGGATCACATTTATGTGACAACAATAACAACACTAGAATTACCTGCGTGGAAGAAAGGCCTGGCAATCTACTTCTGTATCTTGCCATGAAAACCCAATGGATAGTCGCAACAAAACAAATTATTCTATAGTGCTGAAAGATGAGACCCACCCCAGGTCGGAAAGCACTCAACTGGCTACTGGGGATGAGCTGAAGACTTTTCAGAGTAAAGCCGGCATTTATGATGTGGTTGGATCAAAGTCCTAGGGACCTCTGACTCTGATGTAGCTGTGCATGAAATGAGAGTCAGAAGCTGCAAAGATGTCTTACATATTGGGACATGGAACATGTAAAGCATGAACCAAGGGAAGATGGAGATGGTCAAGAATGAAATAGAACATGCACAACTCATTCTGTTGTGTGTCAGCGAAATGAAATGGATTGGCATTGGGCACTTTGCATCTGATGATCATATGGTCTACTATGCTGGAAATGAAAGACAAAGAAGAAATGGTGTTGCATTTATAATCAAGAAGAAACTTGCAAGAACTGTAATGAAATACAATATAATCAGTGAATGCTTAATTTCTATTTATCTACGAGAAATGCCCATCAACTATAATTCAGATATATGCCCTAACAACAGCTGCAGAAGAAGATGAAGCTCATGAGTTCTATATACAAGTACAAGCTGAAATTGACAGGACATGCAAACAGGATATCCTGATAGTCATGGGTGACTGGAATGTAAATGTTGGCAACAAAGAAGAAGACAAAGTGGATGGAAAATATGGACTTGGCAACAAAAATGGAGCTGGAGAAAGACTGATAGAATTCTGTAAAACCAATGATATATTCATCTCAAAGACTTTCTTCCGTCTTTCAGCAACATAAGTAGTGACTGTACAATGTATTGTACAAAAGTCAAATTAACTACATCCGTGGAAGTTAACAATGGAAAAGCTCTATAACATCAACAAAGACAAAAGCTGGACCTGACTAGATAACCAACTACTATTATGCAAACTCAAGCTAAAGTTGGAAAAGAGCAAACCACTCATGAATGTAGCAAAGTATGACCTTGAGAATATACCACTGGAATTTAAAGGCTGCCTGCAAAATTGATTTCCTGCTTTAGATACAAATGACAGAGCTCCAGAAGAGTTATGGCATGACATCAAGAAGGTTTTGTTGGAAGAAAGTGAGAAGTCTCTACAAAAGGTGAAAAAGCAAAAACGGCCAAAATGGATTACCAAAGAAACTCTGAAAATTGCTCAGAAATGCAGAGAAGCTAAAGCCAGAGGAGAAAGAGAGGCAATCACAGAGCTCAACAGAGATTTCCAACGTGCACCAAGACAAGACAAGGAGAAGTACTACAATTATGCATGCAAGGAAATAGAATCAGAAACAATTAGAGGAAGAACATGATCAACTTTCCTAAAGCTTTGAGAATTAAAGAGAAATTCCAGCTTTGAATTGGAATGCTACAAGATGGTCAAGGATCCATGTTGAATGTTGCTGAGAAGATAAAGAAAAGGAGGAAAGAATATACAGAGTCATTATACCATAAAGATCAAGTGGACCATCAGCAGTTTCAACCTGTACCTTATGTTCAGGAACCATTGGTGATGAAAGAAGAAGTCAAAGCAGCATTGAAAGCCTTATCAAAGAATAAAGCACCAGGCATTAATGGCATTCCCATTGAAGTATTACAGCAATCGGATGCAGCTTTTACCATACTTACAAGGCTCTGCCAGGAAATTTGGAAGACAACATCATGGCCAACTACTAGAAAAGATCTGTGTTTATACCAATACTAAAGAAAGGTGATCCAACTGACTCTGGAAATTATCACACAATTGCTCTGATCCCACATGCCAGCAAGATTCTACCTAAGATTATTCAGTAGAGACTACAACCATACCTGGAACGAAAACTGTGTGAAGTGCCAGCAGAGTTCAGAAAGGGCAAGGAATGAGAGACATCATTGCGGATGTGAGATGGATCCTTGAAAAGACTAAAGAATACCAAAAGGATATCTGTATGTGTTTTATTGACTACAGCAAAGCTTTTGACTGTGAAAACCATGAGAAACTCTGGGCCACATTAAGAAGCATGGCTATACCATAACACCTGATAGCTCTCTTGCACAACCTTTACATTGATCAAGAAGCAACAGGTCGAGAGGAACAAGGAGAAACAGATTGGTTTAAAATCAGCCAAGGTGTACTACAAGACTGCATACTTTCCCCTATCTTTTTAATTTATATGCAGAACAAATCATCAGAGAAGCAGGCCTGCATGAAGACAACCAAGGTTTGAAGATTGGTGGAAGACTCATCTACAACCTTCGCTATGCTGATGATACCAAATTACTGGCTGAAAGTGAAGACAATCTGAAATATTTGCTTCTCAGAATCAAGGAACATAGTCCTGTAATGGGCCTGCACCTTAATGTAAAGAAGACAAATATCCTGACAACAGGAAAAATCAATAAGTTCATCATTGATGGAGAAAAAATTGAAATAGTTGACAACTTTAACCTACTTGGATAAACTATCAATAAAGAAACAACAAGCAGTCAAGAAATCTGATGACGCTTTGATCTTGGCAGAATGGCTATAGGACCTAGACAAGATTCCCAAGAGCAGAAATGTCTCTCTCCATACAAAGATTTGACTTGTTCAAGCCAAGGTATTTTCAATAATGTCATATGGATGTGAAAGTTGGACAGTGAAAAATATAGGAGGAAAATCGTTGCCTTTGAATTATGGTGCTGGCGACGAATAATGAAACCTAAGCTTTCTTTAGCAGCTCAGATGACAAGACTTTGACTTTCATATTTTTGACACATCATGTGAAGAGAGAAATCGTGCTTGGCAAGGTAGAAGGTCAATGCAAAAGAGGAAGGCCAGCAATGAGATGTATCGATACAATAACAGCACATATGGGTGCTACTCTTATCAGTAATGAGCCACCTGACTGAAGACTGAGCACAGTTTATGACTACTATCCAGAGGGTTGTCATGAGTTGACACTGACTTGACAGCACTTAACAACAACAACATATTTAGGTCAATTGATGAACATTTTGGAAGCCTGGATTGTTTGCTTTGATGGCAATTTGTAAAGCCATTTTCACATGTAAAACTGCATTGTAGTAAAAGTTGTTTGTATAGCTGGGTTTAAAAAAGGTTTGGACAAGTTTCTGGAGGAAAGGTCCATAAACAATTATTAAAGAGGACCCAGGTAATCCACTGCTTGTCCCAGTATGAACATTATGGAACCTGTGTGTCTTTTTGGGAAATTGCTAGGTACTCGTGACCTGGATTGGCTACTGTTGGAAACGGGATACTGGGCTTAATGGTCCTTGGTCTGACCCAGCAGGCCCATACCTAGCCTCTTTTGCATTGGCCTTCTACCTTGCCACAAAATCGTGGCACATTAGGTGCAAAACCACTACATTAATTGTCAGGGTCATAGACAGCATATTCCTGGCAGTTAACAAGCTGAACCGGCCCCTTAATGTGGGGCAGTATTTGTGCAGGTGTACTCATCTCCATCTATTGAAGTGAAGGTAATTGTACCCATGCTATCCCAATGGCTGGAAACAAACTACCTTCCATAAACCTCAAGAAAACAGAATTTCTGTTTGTCACCAGGGACAACACATTCACCTCCCTCACTTACTATGACCATAAATAACACCGTAATACAAGTTCAGTCAGAAGTAAAGTACCTGGGAGTCAACCTAAATCAAAACCACAGATAAAATACTCAATAAGAGCAACCTACTACAAGACTCGAACACTACAATGGCTCTGTCTACTGTTAGATCCTTTCAGCTTCCGCTCATCAACTTCTGCAACTCAATCTACCATGGCCTACCCCACACAACTCTATTACCCCTGCAAACAGCTCTCCACACAACAGCCTGAATTATCCAAGGAGAATCAAGAAACTGTTTCTCTTTGATACCTGACTAAAGGTACAAAAACAAAGTACCTGCATCTTAGTGAAATTTGTCCCCTATAAAGTCCAGTTTGAAATAGCGTTTTGAGGTCAGAAATGGACATTTAAGTCTGTGCTTGCAAAACCTCGCTGAACACATACAGTATATCAAAAACCATGAAAAACACACATGAATTTGGCAACAGCCACAACTGAGGAAGCCACTTCAGACAAAACACACACAAAAAGAGCAGCGTCACACCAGGGCTTTGCACGTGTAAATGGCGACGCTCACACATACAGGCCACAATTTTTCCACCTACAAATGTAAACACACATTTTATAAAACTACACAGAAAATGGGAGCAAGCTAAGGAGCTGAGCCCCAAAACACAAATGTTTGCAATCTTGAAGTAGTTTCTAAGTCTAGGAAAGTAAGCTTTAATTCCCCTTCAGGCTCTCTTCCCATGCCCAGTCTCAAATGAGAAGTTAGCCCACAGTTGCACATGACTTGAATCAGGTGTAAATGCAGAGCAAACATTTTCCAAAATATAAGTGTATCATCTTTCTGAAACAGGGAATCCACATATATTTTGAAGGACTGCCTAAACCACATCCCAGCACACCTGCTCCAAAACTGTGCATTCTGTGGTTATACAGGTATAAGTGGCTACGTTCCAATATTGCCATTAAATTGAGCTATATGTTTTCTGAGAAGCTACTTTTATACACATGTACATTCAAGCAATTCATACACACCTACTGTTCAACACATTCAAGTCACTTATAAAATTACTCCCTTTAAGGCACATTTTACAATGAGACACTCATGTGCAATCTGCGATGTCAAAGACAGAATGTCTGGAAAAAAAAGCAGGCACATGCAAGTTCAGGCATGATTTCAGAAAGGTAGATGTACCCAATGGACATCTATGGAGACATCTACGTAGACATCCCCAGAATAGCATTTCACAACAGGGATGTCTAATAGCCTATTGGTTGAAGTAGTGAGTTAGGAGCAGCATGAACCTGGTTCAAATCTCAGTGTGGGCCTTTGTGATCTTAGGCTAGTCACATAATTCTCCATCTTCTCTACACCCTTTGGATGTTTTAAGGCCACAGCAAGCATTTTCCTGATACCTGTTCTTGCCTAGAGCAGGTATAAACATGGACATGCCTGCAGATATCTCCAGCATTTCTGAAATTGAATGGGGACATCTAAGTTTGATTACCCCAGACATGCCTCCATCATGCCCCCTGCTTACTTTGTTGTCCCCACACCAGATATGTCTCTGAACATCATTTGAAATGGCTCCAGAGGCGTCTCTGTGATTTTGATGTCTTTGGATGTCCAAATCACAGTAAGAATTTAAAATGACTCCCACAGCTTATAAAACTGAATATCTGTGATTGGTAGTGTGGCATGCGGTGGGAAGGGGTTTTCTTTAAAACATAGGCCAAACAGCAGTTCAAGGAAAACAAAAGCAATTTTTTATTCTCTTCCAGCTTGATAAACCTCCACAAAGCAAAACCCAGAACAGACAGCAGTTCAGGGAAAACAAAATCAGCTTCACTTTTGTTCTAGCTTGTTAAACCTTGACAAGCTAGTTCTCCCAGCCCTTCTTCCAACCTCAGTTAAAGTTCCTACCTCAGAACTTGTTTGCATGGACTTCTGACTCCTCGGAAGGACTTCTGGCTCCACAAGCCTCTCACCATCCTGCATCCTGCTGGGTTCGTAACCTTTCCCTGTGAGCCACACCCTCCCAGCCCTGAACTCCGGACTGCAGACTCTCTTAAAGGGGACTGTTGATAATCCCTTTGGAGAGGGACGAGTAACATTCTGTAGACCCCATCACACTGTGATCTCACTCTGCGTGGTACATCAATAGGATGGAATGCTAAAAACAGAATTTGAGGATGTTCTTCAAAATTCAAGACTTGGTATGTGCAACACAATATTGCCTCTTTGATTGGTCATGGTATCCTGATAGACCAAGGAGCTATAGAGCAGCCTGGTGTTTGGCACATGGAGGATACACTCTCCATCCATTTCCTCCCCCAAAAAGTATTAGGGGCCCTTTTACTAAAGTGTGCTAGGGGTTAACAGCACTTTCATGCACAATAAGTGGTTAGCTTGGGGTCACGATAACTGTTACCACACTGGCATGACAATTACCTCTCACTAATTCCCACATAAACTGCTATCGGCTGGGGAATAGGCAGGTCATGAACACAGATTCTTTTTATTTTATTTATTTATAAAGCTTTTCTATACCACCCCTTCCCAAGATCAAGGGTGGTTTATAATGAACAAACAAGTTACATAGAACATAAGTCCAAGATGTGAACATTAAACATAATAACATCAAATATAATAACTATTTACATGTGAAACAATTAATAGGTTTTTACATAATATATATTACAGTTCTAAGAGTTCAAGAGTTGTTAGGTGATTCCCTGATATATGTGCTTGTGGTGGGCATCTAAGTGTGTGGCTTTAGGTCGGGTATATGTTAGGTTTGCTACCATAGTGTTCGATAAATAGAAATATTTTAATTTCCTTTCAGAATGATTGGAGATTAGGGATGGACCATACATTGCAGATGATGCGCGGTACTTACGGCATGCTAACTGTTAGTGTTGCAAATAGAGCAGGTTCACTTAACATTTTGCACCTGCAGTAATTGCAAATGGCCTTAACACAGAGTAAAAGAAAATTCAGTGTAGTAGCTACCTGGAACATGCTGGGCATGCCTTTGACAGTGTGAGGTGCATGACTTACAACGCGTTCGTTTTTGCTCCTAATATATGATAAGTGCAAAACCTTACGGCACTTGGGTAAAAGGGCTCCTAATTTATTCCATGGTATGCATCTGAAGGAAACCTTGAGCTGAGTCAGCACTTTAAATTGCCCAGTTTAATGGGCTCCATTACATAGACTACTATTTTTTATTAAATTCATGGATTTCAACATAAGCTTTAGGCTTCCCTATATTCTGAGAAATGTTGAAATATAACTGGGGCAAAATTCTTTTTCTATAAATGGCCTGTTAAAAAGTCAGTAGGATTGAAATGCTCCCTTAATTACGGTTGGCGCATAATTGTACTTTGTAGACTTTCCAGAGGAAGAAATGTGTTAATTTAAAAGTTCTTTTCTCCGTGGTTTCCAGGCCTGCTGCCAGGTGTCTCCTAACCTACACGGCCTTCTGCAGTGTCAGGGAGCCCAGTTCTGATGTCCTGGCAGGGAGAGAGCAAATTCTGTCACCACACACTAAGACCACATGCTAAGCGTTAGTAAACATGGCCCTAAATCTTGGCTCATGTGAAAGGTGTTTTAGCATTCTGAATGCTATCTTTTAGAAGGAGCTTTTACATCATCAAAGTACTGACTCTGTAACGTTGGGGTGCGATGCCTTTTTAAAACTACAGTTTAATAAGGCACAAACAAGCATTCTGCAGAAGTGACACGTGCTATGCATTCACGTGCCGTGAATCTCGCTTCAGTTCTCCAGCCAAGGTTCTACATGTCACGATAGCCAGCGCTGAAAACTCTGCCATGCCGACGCTCATAGTTCTTGGAGGGCAAAGGTGGGGGAATTTCAACTGTTGCTCAAAGGCAACACCTAAAAGCCAGAGCCGGTGATGATCTGTCAATGCAATGAGCTCATTTGGGAGGGGATATAAAAGGGTAAGGCAAAAGCCCTGGCTGGCTGTGAATGAAGACTCTTGGCACCATAGCGCAATTGAACCAGAAGCTCAGAGGAGCACAAGGAAACTGTTGGACCTTAAACTAAAGTTAGTAAGGCCCTCCCAGCTCGGTCGTGCACTCTAGGGTCCAATAGGAACCTAGCAACTGCTCTGACACTGGATCCTGCAATAAGTCTGATGGCAGCAGTAACCAGAGAAGAAATAAATATGTGATTGCACTCCTTTTAAGTAGATGCAAGATCAAAGGGTTTTGCAAAGCTGAGCTTTTTCTTTGGCCAAACTAAATTGTTTCTTTAAAAACAAAAAGACAATACTTAAACTTTCAAAGCCGTCTTCTTCATGGGTGGCCATGATGGTAAGCACCAATCTCTTACAGTTTAGATTGAAATTATGCAGTGTGGCAACAGCCTCACTACGGCTCTGAGCATCATAATTCCATGTTAGGAAAAACGTTCACAGAACAGTCACACTGCATTTTGCTGATAAAGCATTCACCATCAAAACGTATGCAGTATTCAAAAGAAGGTTCAGAAAGTGAAAGGGCCAGCTGCCCTTGGCTTTTTTTCAGTATTGGTATGGTTACAATCATTAGGATCAGATCCACCGCTGAACGCCTGGCTTTACAGAGGAGAATTTCCATATAAGATCTCAAACCAGTTTATTTCTAGACACACCAGAACCAAAGTCCAGGTTCAGGTCCTTTGATAAAATCTCATTACTGTACTCTACGGTTTCTTTTTCTTTTTTGGGGGGGGTTTGGTGGTTCTCCAAAAACATCAAGGAAGAGACATCAACCTGTCACGTGATAGGTAGCCCCTTCTGCTCTGCAATTTCCTGAGTATTTTACCTTGGGCTTGCTGAACGTGAAACCTTTCTTACAATACATATGGGAAAAACGCGTGAAGCAGGAACAGCCATTTTACAAAGGAATGTGGGAAAAAAAAGAGTGGCATGACTTAGGGCTTTGAACAGGTGCGGATTCTTACACACGTAAGAGTCAATTTTACAATCTACGCATGCAAATGCTGGCACCAGGCTGAATTTTACAAAACTCAATTTCCAGGATCCTTTTTAGTGAATTTTTGAGGGGGTTTTAAACATCACATAGATAAGCCCAATTGCACTCTCGATTAATCCTGCAAACCTCATCTCCAAACAAGCAGTTTACTGACACGCCTGGAGCGGGCGTCGATGCCGATGTTTCTTTTTTTGCATTCTGCCTGTACTGCTGTTCCAGCACACACAGGGACCCTTTTACTAAATCCTGGTAAGACCCGTGCGTTTGTAACATAGGTCAAGTGCAAAGCCTCCATGGTAACTATTGAAGACCCGATCAGCATGTTCCCGGAAGTTAACACGTGACCGTGGATACTAACATCTAGCGCAAGTAACATGGGTGCACCTAACGATACCCACGAAGGGATCATTAATTGGCACATTAATGGGGATCACTAATTGCCACACTAAAGGTCATTGCACGCTAAAGTTCTCTCGATGCCCACACTCCACCTCTAACCCGCCCACGAGTGCCATTTAGCATGCATTTTGGTGATCAGTATCTGTCATGCATTAGCATTCACCGTGACCAGTTACCGCACACTATAATGCACGTTAACTGGTGAACGGCACTTAGTAAAAGAGCCCCATAGTTTTAGTCCCACTCAAAACTCACTCACAGCATATCCCCCTTCTAAACTCTAAGTGCTGTGGATCTCCATGTGTAAATAGCATATTTTCTAAAATCTCGTAGGGCATTTAAATATGTAAATTCTGCTATTTACACAAGCAAATGATGTGTAAGCATTCTAAAATGACCTCTATGACTTATAGCTTGTTTTAAAATCCACCCTAAAACACAGAAGAGAAAAATATAAAAGGTTTGGAGGGGAAATTTTAGAGGAATCGTCCGTGCAATCTGGAACGTTTAAGCCAAGACGTCTGAAAGAAATGCGGGTACGTCCAGGTACAAACGTGATTTCACAAATCTGAATGTGCATCTACTTAGACATCCCCAGAACTATATTTCAGAACCCAGGATAGCATGATGATTAGAGTAGTGGGTTTAGGAACAGGGCAGTCAGGGTTCAAATCCCACTGCTGTTATAGTTGAAATTGCGCTGAATACAGGGTATGAGAGAGTGCTTTCTTCTCTACACCCTCTGAGTGTTTTTCAGATGCCCGTTCATCACTACGTATGTGTGCCTTGGAGCAGGTCTAAAGGTAGATGTGATGCTGGATGTTCATGACATTTCTGTGTTCAGGTGGGGATGTCCTGGTCCCTGAGAATGCTCTAACTATGCCTCCAGGTCCTGGGAACGCCCTGGCCATATCTTCTCCATGCCCCTGCTCAGATTCAGTCTGTGCTGTGGATGTCTCTATGCCCATTTTTGGACATCCAAAGCACAAATAGGGCTTCTAAAATAACTCCCTTGGTGTTTTTCAGAATAATTTCTCAGTGTCACATATCTCCTCCTCATGACGTCACAGAGGCCAATCGGCTGAGGTTGTAGGCAAACGCCAAGGCTTAGGAGCAACAAAGAATGGAGGAGTAGCTTAATGGTTAGAGCAATAAGCCAGGCACCAGAAAAGCCACAGTTCAAATCTTACTGCTGCTCCTTATCTTGTACAAGTTACTCAACCCTCCATTATTTCAGGTACTAACTTAGATTGTAAGCTCTTTGGGAGACACAAAAACACTGTACCAGAATGTAACTCACCTTGAACTTCTGAGAAAAACATGAGCTAAATCCAGTTCCCTTTCAGTTGGCCTCCCCATAGAAAATCTTAGACTGAGCATTAGTGCATATCATAGATTGCTTCTAGCCACAATGTTATTATCCTTTTACTAGGATCTTATGACTACTAAAGTTCATGAATTACAGCTTTTGCTGTCCCCCACGTCCGTACTAAAAAAATAAGAGGAAAACAATTTTTGATTACAATTTAATGTTTAAATATTTTATATTACAATGGTTGCATACAGCATCAAAATATTTTCAGGATAATATTTAATAGCGGCAGTGATGGAATTTTTTTTAACACAGGCTGTGACATTTAAAAAACAATGGGGGTATTTAGACTTTTAAACCTCCTAAATGGCACAGAGCAGGATATTCTGTGGTACTAATGTGGTTAGTGCCACTGAATATCCATGATTTTGGCCCCAAAGCCCCCCCAGTGCTAACTGGCTAGCATCCTAAAGTTAGGCACTTGAAAGGCTCACCTAACTTTAGCTGCATTAGCTAGACCTCCAGTGGCTGAATATCACTGCCAACAGTATGTTCACTGTTTATTGTAAACCGCGCTGATGCTGAATAGCGCGGTATAAAAGAGACTTTAAATAAATAAATAAATAAATAAATAACCAGTTAGCTAACACCTTTATCCAGCCAACCCGGAGTGGAGGAGTGGCCTAGTGGTTGGGGCAAGGTACTTCAGGCCGGAAGGTCGGGGGTTCAAATCCCACTAGAGGACAGCAACCTTGGGCCGGAAGGACTGGGGTTTCTAGTCCCACAGGTGCTCCTTGTGGTCTTGGGCAAGCCACTTAACCCTCCATAGCCCATGTTCCCTGTAAAATAGTTATCTCCAAGTTATAATGCCCTGTTCAATGTAATTTCAGTTTGTTAAATGTAAACCGCACTGATGCAGAATAGCACGGTATATAAGAGAATATAAATAAATAAATAATAAATAACCTGAATATTCAATGCTGGTAGCCGGATGTGGCCCCATCATTGAATATTCAGGTTCAAGGTTCAGCAGTGACAGCTAAACCATCTTGTCAGTACTAGCCGCCGCCGCTGAATATCCCCCCAGTATGTAT
The DNA here is from genome assembly GCA_033557465.1 of Ichthyophis bannanicus. Lineage (NCBI taxonomy): Eukaryota > Metazoa > Chordata > Amphibia > Gymnophiona > Ichthyophiidae > Ichthyophis > Ichthyophis bannanicus. The sequence goes on along the minus strand of CM066040.1, from coordinate 247,195,537 downwards.
ATTAGTGTCACTATATGAATAGCTGGTTGAGGTAGTATCAACTCATGGCAACCCGCTGGATAGTTGTCCTAAATTGTGTTCAGTCTTCAGTCAGGTGGCTCATTGTTAGTAGTGTGGCATCTATAGCTGCTGTTATTGTATCGATCCATCTCATTGCTGGCCTTCCTCTTTTGCGCTGACCTTCAACCTTGCCAAGTATAATGTCTTTCTCTAATGATCTCTCTCTTCACATGATATGTCCAAAGTATGAAAGTCTAAGTCTTATAATCGGAGCTTCTAAAGAAAGCTTAGGTTTTATTTGCTCTAGTACTGACTGGCTTGTTCTTTGGGCAATCCATGGCATACACAGTATTTTTCCATAATTCAAAGGCCTTGACTTTTTTTCTATCTTTTTCACTATCCAACTTTCACATCCATATGACATTATTGAAAATACCATGGCTTGGACAAGTCCAATCTTTGTATGGAGAGAGACATCTCTGCTCTTGAGAATCTTGTCTAGGTCCTTCATAGCCATTCTGCCAAGAGCAATGCATTGTCAGATTTTTTGGCTGCTTGTCATTTCTTTATTGATTGTTGATCCAAGTAGATTAAAGTTGTTTGCTATTTCTATTTTTCTCTATCAACAATGAACATATTGATTATATCAGTTGTCAGGATCCTTGTCTTCTTCACGTTAAAGTGTAGACCCATTGTAAGACTATGTTCCTTGATCTTAAGAAGCAAATGTTTCAGATTGTCTTCATTTTCAGCCAGTAATGTGGTATCATCAGCATAGCGAGGGTTGTTCCATATATCTATGCAGTTTTAGCACAGCTTTTGTTCTGCTCTAAATGAAACGGCATAGGTGTACAGATAGCTGCTGAATTTTGCTGTTATTTATATATTTATATTTATGGATTGCTTTCCTTAGCAGTTTATGTAACGCAACTATCTCCCAACCTCCAGCCCTATTGTAGAACATTCATGAATAAACAAAAATTAATTCCTAGTCTCTTACTAACAAATTCACATTGGGACCCATAGTATAACACTGAACAATATTACATCCCCCCTGTGACTCGCCAATTAGCTGCACGTCCCATACTGCAATTGCTTACTTAATTAACCAAGCTCTCTGTTTAGTTGGGTGTTCTCCCTTCACTCTGCTCTAACTTCACCTCAGAACTATCTGGATAGTGTCAGGGCAGTTTGATGGATTTTCAGCAGCATAATCTGAAAATCTACAGATAAAGGACTCCTATATTTAAAGGCATATTTTAGAAAGGCCATTTAGGTGAAATCGGAAACGTCCCATGTCAAAATGTTTGAAATTCTGTGGAAGGGGCAGCAGCGAAGGTGGGAGCGTGTAAGTGCTTTGTAAAATAGGCATGTCTCTGCCCCAAAAAGATACACATGTCCATCACAATATAAAGAGAACGGGGACATTCATAAAACCAGTCCGTTTTAGAAACGCGGGCATGCAAGATCTGCACGCGCATGGTACCAGCCACATAGATGTGCCAGCACCAGTATTTCAGAATATGCACATGTCTATATCATCAGATAGACGTCCCTGCCTGCCATTTTGGAAATGGAAACATGCAGCGGTGCCAACGTAGGCAGTAAAGCCTCAATATTTTCCTACTAGGTATTGGCGAAAAATATTGAGGGAATGAGAGAGTATTCTCCCTGTCTCTGTACTGTTGTTAGCTGACCAAAACAAGTACTTTCAAATATCTACTCATGCCCAGGAGCAGATGTAGACATAGACGTATCCACAGGCAGATTTAAACGTATGGCAGTAATCTAAAATCGACTGCACACGTGCCTCTTTTTTGGAATCTCCCGGACACAACTCTGGCACTCCCCATGCAACATAGATATGATCGCTCTGGACACGTATAAACTTGGACATTCTAAAATCGTTTATCGTTTATCAGCAATTTTGATATACTGCCCTTTGTGGGACATACAGAGCAGTTTACATATAGGGTGAAAATAAGAAAGGAACTCCATTGTGGGATAGGAAAGGAGAACACACATAGCAAGCATACAGAAGTAGAACAAACATCCTAGAGCAGTAGCATATGAATATTCATCAAACAATTGCACTGCGCCAAAGGCTCTTGGGCTCTTGAGACATCTGGATGGCCATTTTCAGATATCCAAATTCTGAATAGGGCTTCTAAAATGATCCCCTTAGTTTGAAAATTGGCCCATATATTTAAATGTAGCTCACAGCAAGTTACGTAAAAGTAGAGCAACTATTTCCCTGTCTGCAGAGCTCTCAACAATGTCGGCTACTCCTCCAGTCAGGAATGTATTTTAATAGATACGGGCTATAATGATATCCTGCTTATACCTACCTGATGCAAGTCGAGAGTCCTCTTTTAGAACATTTACAATAATAATGTTACTGAACTTCTAAGAACTTGCTTTGAACTTCTGAGAACGGCGAGAGCTAAATCCAAATCCAATTATACCTAATTCTCAGTCTGACAAAACAGATGTAGAAGGATACAGGCCACTATTGAGCCACTGCAGTCGGCATCTTTCTAAGCACTGGCTGAAGTAGTTGCATAAAATCTGAATAGCCAACGCTGGTCTCCAGATAGTAGCTGGCACTGAATATCCAGATAATGGAGTGACCGGCAGCATTATCCAGAGAGTGACCATATTCTATCCACTAGCCACTAGAACAGCCATTTTGCTTTCCTGACTTTATATTGCTGGTTAGTACAGTCAGCTGCCCTTAGCGCTTCTGAAAATTGGCCCCTTTGTTTGAACTAACCCATCAAATCCATCACTCAACTTTAAAATCATACCGACAGATGTGTCAGTTTTAAGGTACTTCGTTTCTTCTCAAGAATATAATAAACGATCCTAAAGGAAGCAGCTGGTTAGGAGACAGACAGAGGTGGCTCCATTCTTTCTATTTTCTATTCACATTACTTTGGCTTGTTGCCACTTATGTGTTTTACGCGTCCTTACTTTTTGTACACTACAGTACGACACACACTTGTCAAACAAAAACCCGTCAGATTTATAACTCCTCAGCTTGATATGAGCCCTTCACGCCAAAACTTTATGGCTTCATTTTCTTTAATAGGGTTCCCCTACATTAGTTCAGATAGACTAACCTCACTTGGGGTTAGACAGAGGTCATTTCACTTTCATTACTGAAATATAATTTACAATATTCCAGACCTAAACAAGTTTAGCCCTAAGGATTTCTGTAATATAAACCATCTGTTCTTCAACAATACAGCTAATTTCCTGCCATCACCATATATTTTACTGACTTTTCTTCAAAAGCCTTTTCAACTCCTTTCACTGTATCATCAGTATTTATCTAAAATGTGAAAATGGACAGTACAGTCGGAGTTAATTTGTACTGACTGTGTAATTTCAAGATAGCAAGATACATTTCCAGTGATGGTCCTTTGAAGATGAAGACTGTTATTTCAAGAAGGTAAAAAGAATGCAATTTCCTGTTGGTTTGATGACTTTGTAGGGCAATGCAACATCCAGACAAGGAAAAAAATTAGGATTAACTTCCAAGGAAAGCGGGGGGGGGGGGGGGGGGGGGGGGGGGAAATAAAGGGTTAAAGGACTGAGGACTTGCCAAGATTAGAAATCCCACCAGGGTGAAATTCAGCATCCCAAAGGCAAGGATGCATTATCTGTCGCATCACTTTTCAGGAGCCTTTACCAGCCAAGGGTCATTTGATTTCCAAGCGGCAGCACAACCCTCATTTCAGTTTCTTTCAAATAGGCTTAAAACGGTTTCGTCGGTGTTCCAGAAGCATTTACATAAATACGTTAGCAACCCAAATGGAACATTTCAAGCTCATTTCAGAGAAAGTTAAATAAGGAACATATTGCAAAGGTTCATTATCCCAATTGCCAGTAGATGAGCTGCAGGTTAGTCAGCAGGAATTCCGAAGCAGGAATAAAAGTCATGCTTGGATGAAAGGGGAGATGAGAATTAAGCATCCTCCTATCGAGAATTCATGTCTTTTATTTGTTCCTATACTGGGTTTCTTATCTTTTGGGGCAATTTTCAAAATAATCTTTCCCAGGTGCAAAATCTGCTGTTAATTACACCTGTGGACTTCATTCAAATTGTTCAAGGGAAAGTCTGTACATACTTTCCCTTTCAAAATTGCCCATGAGTACAACTGACCTACAGACTTTGCACCTTCTTTTTGTGCCAGCTAAATTTGGCTGGGAAATTGCATAAGTCTCCCTGAGAAATGGAATGTGCGCGTATTATTTCCTGATCTCACACAAACCACATCCCCAGGAATGCCTCCCCTTAACCCAGCTAAAAGTACACACTTGTCTGTATATGTATATTTATTTGGATTTACTTCACCCCTTTCCAGTAGTAAATCAAGGTGAGTTACATTCAGGAAGAGTAGGTATTTTCTCGTCTCTGGAGGGCTCACAATCTAAGTTTGTACCTGAGGAAATAGAGGTTCAGTGACATGGCCAAGGAGCATAAGGAACATCAATGGGATGTCTTGGTCTTAAGCTCACTGCTCTAAGCTACTCCTCCATTCCTTGCACACAGCAAAAAGAACTAGAAATACAGGAAAAGAATTTGAATGGTCATAAAAGAGTTCAAGGTAAGTATCTTCAAAATGTACTATCACAGTACTCTGTCGTTCACATTCACTTGTGAAGATTTATGTTAGAGGAGATAGTCCACTTCATTTACAGCTGGGAAGGCCATCAACTGATTCTTCTGGCCAACTTCAGTAGAGACTAGGTCACTCCCTTCACTCTGTAAGTCTTCTTGATTCTTTCTTTGGGACCGAGGATCAGACTCTCCTGGAAAATACTCAAAAATATATATTCCACAATATTTATCAGTTGCATTGCCATACTTGGGATAAGTACCTTAGTGAGTTTATGCACTGGACCTCAGTTCAGAAAATTCCAAAAATCATACTCTCTGACACTACTGTACACTGGTACAAGGTAGAGGGAAAACACAAAATTACCAAAAATGGTTTCCCCATTGTCTGCTCAGGATTCACCAGGGTTCAGACCCTCACAGATAAGTGTGGACGTCTAAGGTTGTTAGATAGGATGCACTCTTGAACCACTCAGTCCTCCTCAGGTTTACCTCTCTGAACAACTTTCAGTCCTCAGACAAATCCCAGACTGGGTTCCACCAGACTATGTGCTGTTTAAAAAATGGTGAAGTGGCTTGATGGCCATAAAATCTCCCCAAATGCTTCAAAGACCAGTTCTCCTCTCAACTCATTTATAGGTTAGATCAAGCAGGCCTGGGAAAGTCCTCTTCCTGTTTAAGGCCTAGCAAGCCATAAAGCCCCTATGGGCACTACAGTATTCTCAGCCAAGCATGGACTACTCTCCTCTAAGTCTTATCAGGCAATGCTTTTTACAGTTCCTGCCAAAAACATATACAGGGAAAACCCACTCTCTTTGATTGACACCTAGGTTCATCATCCATTGCATCACTTTATTACTCAACACAGATTAGGAGCAAAGACTCCAGAAATTTCCTTTCTTAAATTAGAGAGGGATATTTTGGGTACCTGATACATATTTTTTCCTTAGCGTATCATCTCCAATGCACTCCTTCCCCCAATACTATATCTGATCCACACAACTTTCTTTTCTCAGTAAACTCCTCATTCCGGTCAGTCTAAACCTCAAACTGCATTTCTCACAAGTCAATCTCCACTTCCCCTAATTTAACAGCTCCCCACCTTCTCTGAAGGCTTGATGCTGGTTCTACGTCCAGAACAGTTCTTCTGTTTTCTTTTGGCACAATGTGGTTCTTGGTGAGTTTAAACCATGCATTCCCTGAGCTCCTAGGTTCGTCTCAAAGTTTCCCAAGAATAGTGCAGGAGTTTGGGCACCTTGCAGCACAAATTCACTGAGAGCCATTCAGTGCCAAAAGAAAACTTCTAGAAAAGGTGGAGTAAAAGTATGTATTAAGGGACGACAGGCAGCCATACTTAAGATTGATGAGAGATACCAGTGGCTCCCGGGCCTTACAGTGCAAAAAAACAAATATGGTTATGTGAGCTTTCAAGACCTCACAGGCCTCTTCTTGAGATCTGCTTACTACCACGTCCATTGTATTGTAGAGTTTAAACAGACATATCTAATCTGAAGAAAAGCTTGAAGATTGTGATAATTTTTAAAAGAACTGATTAGTTTGTGAGCTTTTAACACTAAATAGCCTCTTCTTGAAAAGACCCTGATCTTCATTGCATTATACTAACATTTTGCTTTCTTGTCTTTGACAGAGCAAAGCAAAGGAACTGCCTCTTTCTGCTGTACGTTTCATGGAAGAATTAGGTGAATGTGCTTTTGGAAAGATTTACAAGGGCCATCTCTATCTTCCAGGTATGGATCATGCTCAGCTTGTTGCTATAAAGACCCTAAAAGACTGTAATAATCCTCAGCAATGGGCAGAGTTTCAACAAGAAGCTTCTCTTCTGGCAGAATTGCATCATCCTAACATTGTTTGCCTTCTTGGCATAGTAACTCAAGAGCAGCCGTTATGTATGCTTTTTGAGTACATGAACCAGGGAGACCTCCATGAATTTCTTATTATGAGATCTCCCCATTCTGATGTTGGCTGTAGCAGTGATGAAGATGGCACTGTCAAATCTAGTTTAGATCATGGAGATTTCCTACATATTTCAACTCAGGTTGCGGCAGGAATGGAGTATTTATCTAGTCATTTTTTTGTCCATAAAGATCTTGCTGCTCGCAATATCCTAGTTGGAGAGCAACTTCATGTGAAAATTTCTGATCTTGGCTTTTCTAAAGAAATTTATTCATCAGACTATTACAGAATTCAAAATAAGTCCCTCTTACCAATTCGTTGGATGCCACCAGAGGCAATCTTGTATGGCAAATTTTCTTCTGATTCAGATATTTGGTCATTTGGAGTTGTGTTATGGGAGATTTTCAGCTTTGGACTTCAGCCATATTATGGATTCAGCAATCAAGAAGTCATAGAAATGATAAGAAAGCAACAACTCTTGCCTTGCTCTGAAGATTGCCCTCCCAGGATGTATACTTTAATGATGGAGTGCTGGCAAGAGATTCCATCTAGGAGACCAAGATTTAAAGACATTCATGCCAAACTTCGGGCTTGGGAAGGACATTCAAGTCACACTAGTTCTACTATTCCCTCAGGTGGAAATGCCACTACTCAAACGACTTCACTCAGTGCAAGCCCAGTTAGCAATCTAAGTAATCCCAGATATCCTAATTACATGTTTACAGCGCAAGGTTTGCCGCAAGGCCAAATTGCTGGTTTCATTGGCCCACCAATACCTCAGAATCAAAGATTTATTCCAATCAATGGTTATCCAATACCACCAGGATACGCTGCTTTTCCAGCTGCCCACTACCAACCTCCAGGGCCACCAAGAGTGATTCAGCACTGCCCACCACCAAAGAGTCGTTCACCAAGCAGCGCAAGTGGATCGACTAGCACTGGTCATGTGACCAGTTTGCCATCATCAGGATCAAACCAGGATGCAAATATTCCTTTATTATCCCACATGTCAATTCAGAATCATCCAAGTGGAATAGGTGTAACAGTTTTTGGAAACAGAAATCAAAAAACATATAAAATGGATTCAAAACAGTCATCTTTTTTAGGGGACCATAATAGTCAGGGACTTAATGAATCTGTTATTTCAGCAGAGTTGTAAAAATGCACTCCTCTGGTAAATGCTATATACAATAAAAAGTAGAACGACGCAGGAAAGATTTATATTCAAATATTTTATTAAAATAATATTCTTCTGGCTAGATGTTTCCAACAAGTATCTTCTGTGAAGTTTAACTGTGTACATAACAGGATAGATACCACAATTAGATGAGACATTGGAAATGGACAAACTATTGAAAGAGAATGCAAAAAAAGAAGAAAGCACATGTGGAGGGAAAAAAGAAACCTGTGTGATAATTATTCAACCTTGAAAAAAAAGACACTGATTAAGTGTTACACTGCACTTGATTTCAACTGGTGTTATAAAATGTCTGCTAAGGGTACTCCCTTCAGCTTTACTATTCATAAAAAAATACTGTATTATTTGTATTTAACTTTATGGAAGTTCAACTATGCAAAGGTTAGATAGTATGCAATGTCAGGCAACACTGACATTTTACTTACCCAACCTGTTTTCTTCATATCTGATTCAACACGGCCATGCTGTTCAGATACTAGTTAATTCAGGAGTAGGGGAGAGAGAGAATGTGTTTGGGAAGTCAGGACATTCCTGCAAATGTGTACATAGGAGTAGCTACTTTTGTATTCAAAGCAGTGCTGCATCGTGTCTTTATATGGTCTTGATGATCTTTTCAAATCACATGTCACAAAGGACTTAAGTGAAGTGGGCTTAAGCATGAGGCAACTAGTCAGTCACCAAGGGTGACACCTTCTGAGAGGCAGCGAAGAGCAGCTGATGTCAAAGCAGAATAGATTCCTACAGCCACACAACTCAGAGAACCATCAGTCCGTACTTTTAAATCTTTAAAATTTAAGAGCCCAATATTCAAAGGATTTATATTCCTAACTTTGAGAGTTATGCTCCTAAATTGGCTTCTTTGAAAATCTACTAGGGATGAGTGCCGAAATATTTTCTTAAAATTTCTCTAAACTCCTAAATTTAGAAGCATAAAAAGGAGGTGGCAATGGGGACAGATTTGGGGCAGCGAAAAAAGTTAAGAGCGCAGCACTGATTTTCAGCACTATGTACCTAATTTTGGCTCATAAATCTAGGCAAATGGATGGCAGATCTAAATTTAGGAACATATTCAAAGGCGTTTAGGTGCTTAGTAGATCTGAAAACCATGAAAATGCTGCTCAGTGGGATATTCAGTTGAACTAATTCATTTAGTGCCACGGAATATACGTGGGTGCAGCCACTAAGCACCCTGCTGCTACCCGGCTAGCATCGGGTATTCCACTGACAGAGCAGAGGCAGTACTAAGCCAGTTTTCCTACTGCAGCTAAAGTTGGAACGGCTAAAATACGGTAGCTGTCCTAACGTCAGTCACTTTTGAAATCTGGCCGGCAGCTGAATATCGCCACTGACCAGATTGCAAAAGAGCAATTCGACTAACCCAGATACTCAAAGCCAGTAGTCGGAAATGAGCCCGGCAATAAATATCTGGGTTCAAGTTTCAGTGGGGACAGCTAGCCTCTGTAACCACATTTGGCTTGCCTAGTTTTAGCCATGGATGCTAACCGGGTAGTGGTCCAATATCACCACTACCCAGTTAGGCTCTGCGGCGGTTTTTGCTGGGCACCAAAACTGGATATTCAATGCTGTTGCCTCGGCATTGAATATCCAGGGTAAGGGGTGAGCAGGCAGGGCTATGCGCTGTAGCGGCGCATAGCCTGCCTACTTAAATATCGGGCCTATAATGTCCAGTTATGTGTTTTTACAGGTTCCTTCTCTGCAGACAAGCAGGGGAATGCAGGCACATTCTACAGATGTTGTTATCGATGGCACCTTCAATGCGGGCTCTCCCCTAGCTCAGAGAAATCCCTTTGGACGTCTCTGAGCATGTGTGTACCTTCCCATACAGCCATCCCACTCCTTTAGTTTCTTCTTGACCACCGTTCACACACCCTCCATCAGTTTTCCAACATTTTCAGAATCTTTCTCTCATTCCCTCATTCCTCTCCTTCCCTGCATGAAAAAGAAAAAAAAAATCCAGCCGAACGGCACAGACAATCAGTGTCAGAGAACTGATGCCTCAGTGGGGCTGCTGCAGCAGAGAATCGGTGCCTCAGTGGGGCTGCTGCAGCAGAGAATCGGTGCCTCAGTGGGGCTGCTGCAGCAGAGAATCGGTGCCTCAGTGGGGCCGCTACAGCAGAGAATCGGTGCCTCAGTGGGGCCGCTGCAGCAGAGAATCGGTGCCTCAGTGGGGCCGCTGCAGCAGAGAATCGGTGCCTCAGTGGGGCCGCTGCAGCAGAGAATCGGTGCCTCAGTGGGGCCGCTGCAGCAGAGAATCGGTGCCTCAGTGGGGCCGCTGCAGCAGAGAATTGGTGCCTCAGTGGGGCCGCTGCAGCAGAGAATCGGTGCCTCAGTGGGGCTGCTGCAACAGAGAATCGGTGCCTCAGTGGGGCCGCTACAGCAGAGAATCGGTGCCTCAGTGGGGCTGCTGCAGCAGATAATCGGTGCCTCAGTGGGGCTGCTGCAGCAGAGAATCGGTGCCTCAGTGGGGCCGCTGCAGCAGAGAATCGGTGCCTCAATGGGGCCGCTGCAGCAGAGAATCGGTGCCTCAGTGGGGCCGCTACAGCAGAGAATCAGTGCCTCAGTGGGGCTGCTGCAGCAATCGGGAGATCTGGTGCCTCAACCCTGATCCCAGATTGCTACAAAACAAAAGCAAAACTTAAAAAACAAAACCACCGCTGACGTGGAACACTTCCCGACCACATGACTGATCACGCGCAGCATTCAGCCTCTTCACCCGCCCTTCTCCCATCGGGCCCAGACAAGGCATGATCAAGATTGAGCAAGACAGCCCAAAGCCTTCTCTCTCAGGTTGGAGGCTGTGCACACTCTTTCCACAGTGCTGCAGCAGTGGGACAGACACCATTTTGCCCCTGCTGAGCTGCAATGATTGGCTGGCCTCCCTATATCTGAAAAATGCCTATAGCCACATACCTATCCATTCTGAGCACTACAGATACCTTTGTTTCCAGTTCAACCTTGTCCATTACTAATACCAGGTACTCTCCTTTGACCTCTCGGCTGCTCTGAGAATCTTCATGAAATGCCTAGCGGTCATCGCTGCACACCTGCATTGGCAAAGTCACTGCATGTTCCCTTACCTCCACAACTGGCTCATTTCTGCTTTATCCAAGGAGGCAGCACTAGCGTCAGTGCAAGCCACCAGGGACCTACTTCAGGCTACAGGCTTTGTGCTCAATCTACAAAAGCCCGAAATGAAACCCCAGCAAACCATTTCCTTCAGTGGAGCATGCATAGATACCGTCGCAGGCAAGGCTTACTTACCCACGGACTGAGCTCACACCCTCCATGACCTCAGAACCAACCTCTCTTAGCGACGGACAGCCTCAGCCCGAGTCATTCTTCAGCTAATAGGCCACCTGATGGCTGTGGTCCATGTTGTTTCCCTGGCAAAACTGCACACGTGGCTGTTGCAATGGCATCTCAGATTGAATTGGAATCAGTATACTCAGTCCTTATGCCTATGCGCCACTGCTCGGAGCTCCAAGGAAATCTAGAGTGGTGGAACTCAGCAGCCAACCTCACCATGGAATGCCCATTTTAACTCACTACCAATGCTTCCATGTATGGGTGGGGGGCACACCTCCTTACTCTGTTGACACAGGGCATCTTGACAGCTCACAAACAGAAGTTGCACATCAGTGTATTAGAACTATGAGCCATGTTTTATGCCCTTAAGGCATTCAGAAACTGGGCTTCCAACAAGGTTCTGTTAGTACAAACTGACAACCAAGTCTCCATGTTTTACATCAATAAGCAAAGTAGAGCAAGGTCTCTCTGCCTATGCTGCGAGGCCACATACCTCTGGAACTTTGCCCAATCAATAATAACCATTTTATGAGTGGCCTACCTGCCAGGAGAACAAACTTGATTGCAGAAACTCTCAGCCGCACTTGGAGCCTCACAAATGGTCCCTGAACTGGGCCATTCTCTGACACATCTTTCAGCAGTGGGGCACTCCAGAGATAGATTTCTTCACAACCACTGACAATGCCAAAAGCCCAAAATTTTGTTCTTTTTGGCTCGGCCTCCAACGCTGGGCAGAAGATGCGTTCAGAATCTCATAGAGCGACCATCTACTCTATGCATTCCCTCCTTTTCCATTCATCAGTTGGATCTGCTCAACATATGGCAGAAGAGAGCTACTATCATATTGATTGCACCACAGTGGCCTCTTCAAACCTGGTACCCACACCTCCTGGCCTTGGAGATAGAACCATCACAGCCATTGGGCACACACCCATTCTTGCTCACACAGAACCGTGGTTCTCTGTTACATCCCAATCTCCGCAATCTCTCTCTAGCAGCCTGGAAGCTACACAAGGAGTAACAGCCGACTATTTCCTACCACACGCCATCCACACAGTCATCTCAGTCTCATGGAAACCAGCAATGCAACTCTCCTACAAATGATCCCACTTTTCAAATTGGGCTAGAGAGCACCAGCAAGATCCGGTGACCTGCTCCCTTGGCCAAGTCTTGACCTATTTTCTAGTACTGTCAAAGTCCGGCCTACAAACCACTTCCATCTGATATCATCTCTTGGCCATTGCGGCTTCACATACCTACATAGAAGGCAAACCCATCTCGGTTCACCCTGTAGTGACTTAGGTTCATGAAAGGACTTCTGAACATGTATCCTCCAGTTAAACTGCCTGTATCGGCTTGGGACCTAAATGGCGTTCTTTCAGGGCTCATGAAATTGCCTTTTGAGCCTCTCAGCTCAGCTTCCTTAAAACATCTCACATGGAAGACCATTTTCCTCATTGCCAGCACCTCTGCGAGGAGGATCAGTGAACTTCAGTGAACTACCCTCCCTATATGCAGTTCCTCCACAACAAGGTGGTGTTCCGTACTCATCCAAAGTTCTTACCCAAAGTGGTCTCTGATTTTCACCTCAACCAATCCATTGATCCATCGTTCTTCCAACTTTCTTCCCTAATCCCCTGAAAGATTCTCTGGAACAGACTCCACTTTCCATGGATTGCAGAAGAGCACTGCTCTACTAGCTCAATACTACCCAAAGTTTGCAATCTTCCTCTCTGCTGTTCGTCACTTACAATCCAAAAAATACTGGTAGTCTGGCCTCAAAGCAGACCATTTCCTCCTGGATAGCGAACTGCATTTCCTTCTGTTATGGCCCAGCGCAGATGCCACCACCAGGCCACATAGGACCTCACCATCTCCGCTGTTCAGCAACAATTATAACCCACTTGGCCTTAGTGCCTGCACAAAGAAATCTGCAGGACAGCCACATAGTCCTCAATACATCCCTTTGCCAAACACTACAGCTTGCTTGCTTTATTTATTTATTTAACAGGGGTTTTTTTTATACCACTTTATCATTTCATTCAAAGCAGTTTACATTGTAACTTAAACTTGGTAATGATCATTAAACAGGAACATTGATAACTTGGATTATTCTGAAGCAATGGAGGGTTAATTGACTTGCCCAAGGCCACAAGAAGTGCTAGTGGGAATCGAATCCTGGTCGCTTGAATACTCCTCTCAGAGAAACCTGGCCTTTAGCCAGGCAGTCCTCTGCAACCTCTTTGCCTCCTGAATCCGGTTTTTCACCACCGTTTTTCACAACCTCACATCATGTTACTAGACCCAGACTGCTACCTACTAAGAAACTTTGGGCGGCCCTCAACTCTGGACTCACCTGTAGAGTGTGCCTGCATCCCCCTACTTGTCTGCGGAGAAAGCATAGTTGCTTACCTATAATGGGGGTTCTCCATAGACAGCAGAGGTATGCAGCCACACTCACCCACCCACCTGCCCCTCAAAAAAAAAAAAGACAAAGTTCAACACATTAAAGCAAATGTAGAAGGAAAACGAAAGAATATTCAAGATGCGCACAGTAGCTACCCCCTTTCTACTGGTTTCTCATCATCTCACAAGCACCCTTGCATCTGGGACAGTTATATTATGTACTGAAGGAGTGGGACGGCTGTGCAGAAAGGTACACACATGCTCAGAGAAGTCCAAAAGGATTTCTCTGAGCTAGAGGAGAGCCCGGCATGAAAGCACTGTCGAGAACGTAACCTGTAGAGTGTGACTGCATACCCCTGCTGTCTACAGACAACTCCTGTTACAGGTAAGCAACTATGCTTTCTGGGAGGGATGATATTGGGGTAATTATGATTGCTGAGTTTAATTATTAAAATCTTGTGTTGGGGAGAACCAAGAAACCTGAAATGTAGTTGACAGAGGGAGGGGGCACAAGCTGAAAGTTTTCCTAATGCCTTGGCACTGTCCCTGAACTTAAGTAGTACAAGAGCTTATAGCAAGGGCAGAGGTGCCTTAGTTTCACAAGGAGCTCACTGAGATTAAGTAAATGGGCCCTTCAGGAAATTAAATTATGAATTCTAAACCAGGAACCAGCTCGTTATAATTTTTTATGTGAGTAGTTGAAACAGAATGTATGTATCGTTTTGTTGCTATGCAACTGTTTTAGTGTTTAATGATAAAGCTCCACTTTGTATATGACAATCAATTTTTTCCCAAGCATATTTATACTTTTTTTATAGATAATGCAGAACTTGAATGAATTTCAATAATTCCAGCAACCCCAAAACAGGAAATCAACATTCTATCCACATTTGAAACATTCTGCCAAATGGTTATAGTGACTTTGTATATCAAAATCAAATACTATGAATTAGATTAAGTTTTTGCTAAAATATGCAAAATATTATTGTAAGCATTTGTATAAATAAGTACTTAACTTCAGATGTAATCAGTTAAGATGATTTGTTTTAAAAGCCACCTAAATAACTTATAGAAAAGCCTTACATACATTACAACTTCACAGTGTCAATTTTTTGGTTTAACATTTTTATGTTGAGAACATGACCACCTCTTTTCCATACAAAATGGCCTTATTTTCAAATCTCTTGCACAAAAGTGTGTTAATGTTTTTTTTAATAGCAGAAAGAAAATACATCTCTGCATTACATAACTTTGATTGTTTCTTTCTTTGAGTTGTGTAAATGTTTTTAAAGTATATTAAGACATGATTGGTTTCTTGAATTTCCATGTTTTCCTAGCCTTTGATGTATGCATTTGATCAGGGCACATATGAAGAAGTGATCCATCTGGTCTTAAGGGGTCTTGTACTATAAAACAGTCTACTTACTCTGATGCTGGTCCAGTGAAAGATATACTGGCCGATTCAGATTCCAATTTTAACCAGCACCGAGATGGTACCTAGAACTCTGAGCATGCATGCATTTAATCAGTCGCATGTGGTGTCTGAGCTGTTAAATATTGCAAGCATGAGCAGGTCATAATAAGGGCTATTTAAATGCATTTTGATTTTCACACTTCCCAGATGCTCGTAAACTTTCCATTATTTATGTAGTTACTGAAAGCCTACACTCATTTCAAGCAGCAGTAATTTCCTGAATTTAGATATGTTATCTGATATAGCTAATGCCATATGTGATGACATTATAAATTTATAAAGTCAAAGCCATAAACAAGTGCATATTTGTTAGAAAGGAAATTAAAACTCCAATGACAGATGGTAATAAACTGATCATAATGACAGATATTTTGTAACCACCCTTTTTTGCGGACATGAGGAGACCTGGATTTACCAATAGGCCATGTAGACCCACACCTAACAAACACTGCAGTGAAAGGCTTGCTCCTTCCTTCATGGAGAGCTCACGCTCTGAACTGCCACTCAACCTTGCCAGCAGAACCCTGTTGACCCGCCACCTTAAAGGAACAGACACTAGCTGTCAGCACTGGGGTACTATAGAATTGCCACTAATGATCTGATATGTAGAGTCCTTCAAAAACATAAATAACATGTGGCCATATACTTCATTACTGATGGTGTTTCACAAGACATACGAGGTGTGACAAAAAAGAAACGAGACTGTCCCATAAATGTTTTATTACAAAATCTACAGAGAAATTACACATTGTCCCCTTCAAAGTAATTACCCCCAAAGTTAATTCACTTCTGCATTCGCTTCTGCCACATACAGAAGCACTCCGTAAAGTCCTCCTCTTTGAGGTCCCTCAGCTCCCTTGTCACAGTGGCCTTGATCTCTTCTACAGAGGCCAAATGAGTTCTTTTGAGCACAGTCTTCAGCCTGGGGAAGAAACAGAAGTCACACGGTGCAAGATCTAGGGAATAAGGAGGGTGGTCAAGAGCTGTGATCTGTTTGTTGCCCAAGAACTGCCTCACACTGAGCACGGTGTGTGTGGGCGCATTGTCGTGGTGGAGCAGCCACGATTTGTCTCTCCACAGAGCCTGCCTGCTGCACCAAACCCGGTCATAGAGGTGATTGAGGACCTGCTGGTTGAAGTGCTGGTTGACTGTCTGACCCTCAGGCACAAACTCTGGTCGAAGAATGCGATCAGCATGACCTTGATCCTTGATTTGGACAAGCACGCCTTCTTGGGTCTGGGTGACAGTCAAGTCTTCCACTACAGGCTCTGTCTCTTGCTTTCAAGGTCATACTGGAAGACCCAAGTCACGTCTCCTATAATGACTCAGTCTATGAACTCTGGATCTTCTCCGATCTTCTCTAGCAAGTCTCGACAAACATTGACCCGGTGCTCCTTCTGGTCATCCGATAAAAGCTTGGGCACCATCTTGGCGCACACCTTCCACATCCCTAGCTCCTGCACCAAGATGGTCTGCACTGACTCCCTGTTCAGGCTGAGCTCCTCAGCTATCATTCGCACCGTCACTGCAATGACTCCGCGCCAGCTGGTTCACTCTGTCAATGTTCTCAGCCGTCTTTGTCATGGAAGGCTGTGCTGACCTGGGGTCATCCTCCACCTCCTCGCAGCCAGTCTTGAAGCATTTGTGCCACTCGAAGACTCGCGGCCTTGACATTGCATATTCTCCATAAGCCTTTTGGAGAAGTTGGAGACACTCAGTTGGGCCCTTCTCCAACTTAACCAGAAATTTCAAGTTGATTCTTTGCTCCATATTTCTGCCACTTCCAGTTGCGTGACAAAGCGATGGAGCAGTGTGCTACAAAAAAACCTGAAAAAGAAAAACAGAGTGAGAGAGATGAAAAATATTATAGCAGAATAGTGGCGAGATGTTGTGCAACACAGTGACATAAACGGTTAGCCAATTGGCATTGAGTCATGGGCGTGGCTGCCACAGTCTCGTTTCTTTTTTGTCACACCTCGTATATTTGGCATGGGGGTCATTCTATAACAAGTTGCCTAGTTGATCAATCTAGGTATTTTAGTCATATATGTGGATATAGTGCAACTCAAATGCGTAAGTGATGTGGTCACGATAGGTATGTGCACACATCTGATAGTGCATACTTACTATGGGTGTGCACCCATACATACTATGGGTGTGCACAGAGACGGAGTTTGGGCAGAAAATGGGCGGAGCGTGTGTACATTATAAATGTGTACATTATAAACAACTATAATTTAAACACATTCGTTACAAATCTAGGTGTGGGCAGTTACAGCAGCTCTAGGGCTCGTATAAGTCTCATGTCTTAAATTCATGTGCATTTTCGACCACCTATGCCTGTATTTTATAAAGTCCTTTATGCATTTACTTGACGTTATAACATAGGCATGAAATACATACAGAAAAACATGGGTAAAGTACACGCAACTTTATATATGCAAATCAATAAATACGGATATTCAGTCACTAGTGGTAGAAGAGCTGCAAAGTAGCACAAAGATGTACTATAAAAGAGTTCTCAAGGTCCTGGCATTTGAGCATAACCAGCCTCTATTTCTTTCAGCTGCAGAGCGCAATAGGCAGCACCACATGTTAGCTAAGCACACTTGCCTTCTGTAGCTCGCGTCACTTGCCTCTTTCATCAACAAAATTGTTTCCTCACCTTGCGCCTGCAGTTTAGCTATACTGTGCAACCTATGAGGGAAAGGAATGGTGTTGAGGCTTTGGGGGGGTTAATAGCAGCAATGAAAATGCATCTCTCTTCTGTAATTTTTCCAAAAAGCTTTTATGAAAATTAAAATGACATGGGATAGCCATGAGTGTTAATCACAACGTTAAATTGGAGATTTTGAATCCTGGTGCCTCAGAATAAATGACCATTTCATACAGCATGGATAACTTTATTTTCCGTCTGATGTTCAAATTGAGGAGTTGCCATCATGAAATGATCTCCATTAAATCTTATTTTTTTTATTATTTCTCAGAAGCTAAGCAGTGTCAGATCTGGATAATACTTGGATGAGAGACCCATTTGGAATACCAGGTGCTGTAGGCTTACTGCATGAAGAAAGGGCTGACAGTCTTTCAGTCGCACCTTGCCAAAAACACTCAGGGGCTGTGTGGCCAAGAGTTGGCATCAACTCGATTGCACACAACAACTATGGCATTTACTTTCTAAAATATTTAAAACTCAAAAGCCTAATTGTTGCCATGATACTGCTTCCCAATTCTAGAAACACATTCCCATCAGCTTCCATGATCCTTTAGGTCACTTAAGAATCTGGAAATTGATTGAGCAATTTGAACACTACCCACATGTATGTCCTATTTCAAAGGGAAACTTCCCATAGTTTTTCACTTAGAAAATTTGGATCTGTGGGGGAAGGTGAGTATTTGTACTCATGTATGAATGTAAAAGTATATAGGTGAGATTTCAGAATGAAATACCACACATACTATTCCTCCCCAGCCTAATCCTGTTCCTTTTTTATCCAAACTAAGGTGTGCTCAATTGCTGGAAAAGCTTTGTACGTGAGTAAACACCCATTTATCCAAATAAAAAGTCTAGAAGTTAACCTCCTCAGAAGAACTGAATTTTACTAGCAAATAAAAACGAATCAAACAACATTCTTGCTTCAGGCTTGTATTTAAGCACAGGCAACTTATTCAATTGTCTAGGAAACCAAACTTTGAAGATGCTAAACACCCAGGCCAAAGAGGAATCTGTTCCTGCGAACTTTAGAGCCATGTGCTTGTGCTACTCCAAAACGGGTGCAACTGTGGTCCTATGGTCTTTCTCTGCTCCTCATTCTCTAACCAGTGCACTAGCCTCTTAGTAACTCTTACACCCTCTTGTCCAACACAACCATGCTGTTCAGATGTTGGTTTCTCACCGTCATAATAGAACAAGTTAGCTTGAACCCAATTACAAAGTAATACATTAAAAAAAACACTCCCCAAAAATCCCAACACATTCCAAAATCTATAAACGTTTCACCGACCAATGGGTTCATGCTATACTGATTGCATAATTTTTCTAGATTACTGGTCTCCAAACCTGCCTGGAAGACCCCCCCCCCCCCAGCCAATCAGTTTCAGAATATCCATAATGAATATGCATGAGCAGGGGCAGCTCAAAGCAATCTGCTGCCTGAGGCAAAGGATGAGATGGCACCTCCCCTCCGAGCCGGGGGGTGGGGAGGCTTTCTCAGAACTGCAGTCAGGGACTGAAACAAATCAAAAAGTTAATTGGATAATGTGAAGGAAATAAAAAGATATTGGCACACCATGGAACTAAAAGAGAGAGCGAGAACCACTGCATAGTTTATTACACCAAATTAAATAACTCATTTTTATGTTGTTATTAATAACTGTGCTATGGTTGTTGCTTTTTCTTTTTGAACATATATTTTGCATTCACAGACACCCCCCCCCCCCCCGCCCTCAACAATAGGTGCAGAGCAGAACTAGGACATCCACCCACAAAATTCAATATCTAATTAAAGAAAAAAAATCTGATTCTGCTCATCTCACTAACAAACATTCTCCAGTAACAGGCATATTGTGAACTAATACAAAACCCTACAAAAGTCACAGATGATCTACAAGGCCAAATCAATCATATCATACCAGCATAAACTTCCACAACTCATACAAGGGGCCTACCCAGATAAAAGCAGCACTATATATACTGTAGCGGTCCCTAGAAAATCCATACACTGATTGAAAAGCTAAACAAGTCAAATTACTACAGTACAGGTCCCTTCGTACAAACTCCATGTTAACAGAACTCCTGGCCTCAGTCACACACTCAGAACACAGACCCTCGCCAAATACAGAATAAATGAGGATAACCTAAAGTGAAAATAAAAATATGTAGACAAAAATTAAACTGAAAGCCCAAGAAGACAGACGATGCATGCATTGCAATACTAGAGAAATAAAAGAGACTATTTCCCTGTACTGTGTAAAATATAAAAATAGTGCAAAGTCCAATCACTCATTTAAAAATATTATCACTT
This sequence comes from Ichthyophis bannanicus, assembly GCA_033557465.1. NCBI lineage: Eukaryota > Metazoa > Chordata > Amphibia > Gymnophiona > Ichthyophiidae > Ichthyophis > Ichthyophis bannanicus. The sequence continues at coordinate 247,175,570 of CM066040.1, read as the reverse complement.
GGCTGGGAAGTTCGTCGGAGGTACTTGGGGCCAATCCATCGGCCCTTGGGTCTGCTGCCACTGAGCAGCGCTGCTGCAGAACGTCCTCGTCTTCCCTGGAACACTGGACAGGCATCGGGGAGCTAGCCCGCATGCTGCGAGGACCCCTGATCGGGATTTAAAAGTTGCCAGCTCTCCTGTTACCTGGACTTAGCTGGGAAGTTCGTCGGAGGTACTTGGGGCCAATCCATCAGCCCTTAGGTCTGCTGTCGCTCATCAGCACTGCTGCAGGACACCCTTGTCTTCCCCGGAGCACTGGACAGGCATCGGGGAGCTAGCCCGCATGCTGCGAGGACCCCTTTGATCCTTGTCTGTATTGTTTTTCTATAAAGCTTTTTTCTTGTTTAACCTCGGAGCGTGTTCGTGGAGCGTGTTTCGAAGGGGCATGTTCAAAGGGGTGAGCCACGCCCCTTTGGCGCCCCTTCGGCGTCACAGCGGTGTTACCGTGGCGCTAACACGTTTCTGCTACCCGCGGTTTTTGTTTTTTTGTTTATTTTTTTAATGTAGTTCTGCTATTATGGGGAAACAAAAGGCAAAAGTTGGGAGTGGTGCCGGGGTTGGTTCAACCGGTACTGTGAAACCGGCTGGCCCCCTCGATAAGCACTTTGCTCCTCTTCCGATTGCGCAGTCATCTCCAGAGGAAGTCTCCCTAAGTTCAGGAGGGAGGTCTCCCCCACCCTGTCCTCTTCCTTCATTGCTCTCTGCTTCCACCGGGGAGTCCTCTGATAAGGTAAGGGATTCTAATTTTCCTGTGAGTTTTCCTAATCCAGTCTCTATGGCTAGGCCCGGTAGTGCTGTTGAACTCCCGACTATATCACCTGACACGGAGATTACTTTAAAGGATGTTTGGGGGGCTTTGAAATCTATTGATGATAAGATGTCTACTACTCTTAATGCTTTATGTACTTTCTCTCAAGAAGCTGTAGTTTCCCTACTGCAGCTTGAAGGGAAAGTTTCATCAGTTGACATGGCACTTTCAGAATTGGAGGCTCAGGTCTTGCCTTTACACGCAGATAAGACTGCCAGTATCAAGGATTCATTGGTATTGCATAATAAGCTTGAAGCCTTGGAGAATTCTGTGCGGTCTTGTAACCTTCGTTTTTTGAATTTTCCTCACTCTACTCTTCTTGCTCCCAAGATCTTGTTAGATAAGTATTTGAAGGAAGTGTTAATGATTTCTGATTCAGTTGAAGTTTCTCAGCTTTATTATATCCCCTCCAGCTCTAAGAAAGTTAATCCCGTTGAGGGCAAACTTGATGTGATAGAACCCACTATTTCTAACCTAACTGCCCTTTTAGAGGACTCCCTGGATTTAATCAATTCATGTTCCACTCTATTGGTGGCTTTTATATCTAGAGATGTTAAGCAACGTATTCTTCGTGCTTTTTTCAAATATAAGTCTGCCAAGTTTTGTCGATATTCTGTGAACGTTTTCCCTGACGTCTCACTTAGCACCCAGCTCAAGTGGAGGCTTTTCTTAGCTTTAAAGCCTCAGGTTTTGTCGTTGGGAGCTACTTCTTTTTTTTTTTTGCGTTTTCCTTGTAAATGCATCATTAATTATGAAGGTGCATCTTATGTTTTCGTAGATGTCACTCATTTGGAAAACTTTATTTCAGAGAAGCAGAGGTCATTAGAGGTGATAAAGGGTGATTAACTGTAACTGACCTCCTATTGTGGGCTTTTCGCCTTATTTGCTGATTTGTTTTTTCATATTTCTTTGATTATTAATTTTATTCCCAGTCAGGTCTCTTAATGTGAACTTTATCTACTTTGTTATAATTTGTGTATATGCATATTGGTTTCTTGCAATTTTTGATTGGCCTTGTTCCTTTTGGTTATTGTAATTTTGATCAAAATCTATAAATAAAAAATAATAATAAAAAATAAATTATTTTTTCTACCTTTGTTGTCTGACCATTTTATACTCTGATCATGTTGTCCCGATCTGAAGCTTCTGCTTTCTTCTGTCTTCTCTTGGCTCTCTTTCTATGGTCTCGACTCCATCTGCCATTTCTTGTCTCTCCTTTTGTTTTCTTCACTTCCTTCCATCTTGGATATTGATTTTTTTCTTTCCACCTTTCTTCCTTTTTTTCTCTCTCTCTCTGGCCACCCAGATTTCACTACTTCTTAATATCCAGTTCTCAATCTCCCTCTTTTTTTACACCATCTACCTACCGCTTTTCAACCTTCAATCCCAGTCCTTCCATTCCCCAGCTCTTCTTCCCCTCTGTGTTGTCCAGCATTTGTCTCCCTACTTCCCCCCATCCAACATTTGTCTCCCTGCTTCCCCCCTTCAGCATGTTTTCCTGGCCCCCTCCCCTGTTGTCCAGCATTTGTCCCCCTGCCCCCCCCATTGCCCAGCTTTTGTCATCCTGCCTTGCTTCCCTGTTGTCTAGCACTTGTCCCCCTGTCTCCCCCTTTGTCCAGCATTAATCCCCTGTCTCTCCCCTTTGTCTAGCACTTGCGCCCCTCTCTCCCCTTTGTCCTGTATGTCCCCCTGTCTCCCCCTTTGTTCATCATTTGCCCCAGTCTCTCCTCTTTGTCTAGCACTTGCCCCGTCTCTCCCCTTTGTCCAGTATATCCCCTTTTCTCCCCCTTTGTCCAGCATTTGCCTCCCTGTCTCCCCCCTTTGTCCAGCACTTGCCCCCCTGTCTCTCCCCTTTGTCTAGCATTTGTCCCCCGTCTCACCCTTTGTCCAGCATTTTTCCCCGTCTCCCCCTTTGTCCAGCATTTTTCCCCGTCTCCCCCTTTGTCTAGCATATTTTCCCCTGTCTCTCCCCTTTGTCTAGCATTTGTCCCCGTCTCCCCCTTTATCCAATATGTTCCCCTGTCTCCTCCTTTGTCCAGCATTTTTCCCCGTCTCACCCTTTGTCCAGCATTTTTCCCCGTCTCCCCCTTTGTCTAGCATTTTTTCCCCTGTCTCTCCCCTTTGTCTAGCACTTTCCCCCTGTCATAAGAACATAAGAACATAAGATATGCCATACTGGGTCAGACCAAGGTCCATCAAGCCCAGTATTCTGTTTCCAACAGTGGCCAATCTAGGTCATACGTACCTAGCAGTTTCCCCAAGGGACACAGGTTCCACAATGCTTGTATTGGTTCAAGCATTGATATCCTGGGTCCCTTCTTAATAATGGTTTATGGACCTTTCCTCCAGGAACTTGTCCAAACCTTTTTTAAACCCAGCTACACTAACAGCCTTTACTACATCCTCCGGTAACAAATTCCAGAGTTTGATTACACGTTGAGTGAAAAAATATTTTCTTTTATTAGTCTTAAATAGTTTACCCTGTAGCTTCATAGCATGTCCCCTAGTCTTTCTATATTCTGATAAGGTAAACAATCGATCTACGTTTACCCGTTCCACTCCGTTCATTAATTTATAGACTTCTATCATATCTCCCCTCAGCCGTCTCTTTTCCAGGTTAAAGAGCCCCAACCTTTTTAGCCTTTCTTCATAGAGTAGCCTTCCATCCCCTTTACCATTTTGGTGGCTCTTCTCTGAACCTTTTCTAAAATTGCTATATCCTTTTTAAGATATGGCGACCAGAATTGCACACAATATTCAAGGTGCGGTCTCACCATGGAACGATATAGAGGCATTATAATATCTTTTGTTTTATTTTCCATTCCTTTCCTTATCATACCTAGCATTCTATTTGCTCTCTTGGCCGCCGCTGCACACTGGGCTGAGGGTTTTAACATGGTATCCACAAGGACGCCTAAATCTTTTTCTTGGGTGGTGGTTCCTAATGTGGAACCTTGCATCGTGTAACCATAGTTTGGGTTGTTCTTCCCTAGGTGCATAACCTTGCACTTCTCCACATTAAATTTCATCTGCCATTTTGATGCCCAGTCTTCCAATTTATCAAGATCCTCTTGCAATTTTCCACAATCCTCCTGGGTTTTAACAACTTTAAATAGTTTTGTGTCATCAGCAAATTTGATAACCTCACTCGTTATTCCACTTTCCAGGTCATTTATGAATATGTCAAAAAGCAGCGGACCCAGCACAGATCCCTGGGGTACACCACTATTCACCTTTCTCCATTGGGAAAATTGGCCATTTAGCCCTACCCTCTGCTTTCTATCTTTTAACCAGTTCCTGATCCACAGTAGTACACTGCCTCCTATCCCATGACTCTTTAGTTTTGCCAAAAGTCTCTCATGAGGGACCTTGTCAAAGGCTTTCTGAAAGTCCAGATACACAATATCAACCGACTCACCTTTGTCCACCTGTTTATTCACTCCTTCAAAAAAACATAACAGATTAGTAAGACAAGATCTTCCTTGTCTAAAGCCATGTTGGCTGTCTCCCATTAGGTCATGACTATCTATATGCTGAGTAATTTTATTCTTTATGATGGTTTCTACCATTTTTCCCGGTACTGATGTCAGGCTCACCGGTCTGTAGTTTCCCGGATCACCCCTCGAACCCTTTTTAAAAATTGGTGTTACATTGGCGATCCTCCAATCCTCAGGTATTAGAGATGATTTTAATGATAGTTCACAGATTACTGATAGCAGGTCTGCAATCTCAAATTTCAGTTCTTTCAACACCCTTGGATGTATACCATCCAGCCCAGGTGATTTGCTACTCTTCAGTTTATCTAATAGTTGTAGGACATCTTCCCGATGTATCGATATTTCCTTCAATTCTTCCACACCTTTAAATACCACTTCAGTCGTGGGTAACATCCCTACATCTTCCTCAGTAAAGACCGAAGCAAAGAATTCATTCAGTCTCTCCGCTATCGCCTTGTCGCCTCTTAGTGCTCCTTTAACCCCTTTATCATCTAATGGACCAACTGACTCTCTCATGGGTTTTTTGCTACGAATGTACTTGAAAAGGTCTTTATTTCGCGTTTTTGCTTCCGCAGCAAGCTTCTTCTCAAATTCTCTCTTTGCCTGCCTTATCAATGCCTTGCATTTGACTTCAATGCCTTGCCTGTCTCTCCCCTTTGTCTCTCCTTGTCCTCCTCCTGTGCCCACTCTCTCCACCTGCACCTCTCATCCGGTGGTGGTGGCAGCAGCACTCCGGTTGTTTTTATTTTAGATTTTGCCGCCTCTGCCTTCCCACCACTTTTTTTTCCTCAAGAATGCTTGCAGAGAGAAAAAAAACAGGGGGAAGGTAGAGGCAGCAAAATCTAAAATAAAAACAGCTAGAGTGCCACCGCCACCGTACGAATTAGCCTGATCACTTGCAGGGTTCCTTGCAAGTGATCAGGCTGATTTGTCCGGCGACGGCACTCCAGCTCTATTTAAATTTTAGATTTTTCAGCCTCTGGCCTGCCTCTGCCTTCCCATGTGGGAAATCAGAGGCTGCAAAATCTAAAATTAAAACAGAGCCGGAGTGCCGCCATCATCAGAGTGCCGCCTGAGGCCATCGCCTCAGGTGGCCTAATAGAAGAACTGCCCCTGTGCATGAGATAAATTTGCATGCAATAGAGACAGTGCATGCCAATCTACCATATGCATATCGATTGTGAATATCATGAAAACAGAATAGTTGGGAGCCTCCAAGGACAGATTTGGGAAACGCTGTTCTAGATCAATTATTCCCAACCCAGTACTCGGGTACCGCCAGGCCAGTCAGGTTTCACAATGAATATGCATGAGATAGATCTGCGTACAATGGAAGCAGTGCATGCAGATCTATCTCATGCATATTCATTGAGGATATCCTGAACACCTGACTGGCCTCTGGGTACCCTAGGACTGGGTTGGGATCCACTGTTCTAGATGGATGGACAGCACTGCTTCCACAGCATTTCCTCCTGGGACCAGGAACTTTGACTCCAGCACTTTCATCACCACACAGGCTTGTCCATCGTCAAACTTGGACAAGCATTCTGATGACTAGAAGGAATGAGTGAGATTCCACAAGCACACACAGGAGAGGAAGCAACAGAATCTGCAAAACGAGAAAAAACTCTTCAAAGAATTAAATCATCTAACAAGAAAAAACAAGTGGCAAATGCACAAATACAGTGGGAAATACAAAGTGTTTATCCAAGAACGCTTTGTCAATCAAGAACAGACACATGAATGGTTAAGGAGAGGTGAACTGAAACCAAAGGATAAAATTGATAGATGCAGCTCAGGATAGGGAATTATGGGCAAGAAGGTTCAATGAGCATTGAAAAAACTAGCAACGCAGACATGTCGATTCTGTAAGAAGAACCTGGAAACAGTGACTCACTTCATATCTGGCTGTGAAATTCTGATGATGGAAAATTTCTATACGGAAAGGCACAACAAAGTAGCACAACTCCTACATTGGAAACTCTTTAAACACTACAACATCACTGTGCGGGAAAAGTACTGGGATCATGACCATTAGAGAATAAAGATGTTATGATCATCTAGGACAGGCACGTCCAACAGGTAGATCGCGATCTACCTGTAGATTGCGGAGTGGTCAGAGGTAGATCGCCAGCCCCACTTAGCTCCATCTCTCCAGCAGCTCACCCCATCGCTAAGAGTGAGCTCATGCCGGCAGGTTGTCTGCCGAGGGCCTGCTGCCGCTGCTGATCCTTTGCCTGTCTTTTTTCCCTGCCTGCAGGAATCTTGCCTGCAGGTGTATTGGGGACGCTTGTTGTTTTCATGCCAATAGTTTGTGGGTACCCCAGGGGGCCGCCGCCCGTCCCCTGTGACAAGACGCCACAGGCCTGGCGTCATACCTGGTCTCCTGCCTCTCAGAATCACCCATTCCTGCCCCCGCCCCAACACCCCTTAGAAGTGTGTTATATACCGGGCGATATCCATTCACCTAGGCTTTACCTGAATACATTTACCGTATTAGTTGTGTCATGTGCTGGTCATTGGTCACTTTACAGTTCACTTTCATTAAACGTTTTCGGGCAGACACAACAAAGTGTCAAGAATTTGTTGATTTTGGCGGGCTTTTCCAATTTTGTTCTAACTTGCTTATGGCTTGCCTTCAAATTGGTTCAAACCACTGTGACTTTTGCTTGCCTCTGCAATTTTATTTTGCCTAGACTTTGCATTGATTCTACACTGCAATTTTATTTCGCCTTGCCTTTGCGTTGATTCTACACTATGTGCAGAATTTATTAAATCGCGTGTGGTGGTATTTGAACTTGTTTGGTGGCATTTGATTTTATCTGGTTTGCTGGACAGGTGTTTGAGTTTTTTTGATGATTGTTTGGTGGTATTTGATTATTGGTGCCAGTATGATGGATTCTTATTTTTACTTTTAGAATTGCATGCGTGGTTTTGGCATCTCCAGTCCTTGTATTGCACATCATCCAGAGGACTTCAGTTCCTGTTGATCTTTAATACTTTGGGACAGTGACAGTTTTGGACCAGATTCAGCCAGTGTTTATACTAACTTAGCAGATTTGGCCTTCTTACGTCCAGCCACCCCAGTATAACAAAGATGAGTGTTCCAAAGAAGAGCAAAACCTTCCACTTTCATAATGAATGAGAAATGGACTACTTCTTTATCATGGTGAAAGACAAGTGTTGTTGTCTAATTTGTAACGCCACAGTATCCTTGCCCAAAAAGGGTAATCTGGAACATCATTATAAGGCTCTGCATAGCAATAAGTTTGATGCTGATTTTCCACCCAAAAGTGAAATTCGTAAACTGAAGCTCAAAGAACTTAAACAGAAATTCGCTACTCAGCAACAGTTGATGGCGAAGCCAAGGTCACATTCGGTCAATGCAACCGTAGCATCCTTCAAGGTCAGCAACCTGATCGCAAAGAAATGCAAACCTTTCACTGAAGGGGAATTTGTAAAAGATTGTTTTCTTGAAGCAGCTGACAATCTTTTTGAAGGATTTAAAAATAAGATAGAGATCATAGCTGCTATTCAAGATGTACAATTGTCAAGAAACACCGTCGTATGGCGAATAGAAAAGATATATGGAGACACAACTGAACAATTGTTGGAGGATGTTTCAAATTGTGTTGCTTTCTCACTCCAACTGGATGAATCTACAGACATAAGAGACATAGCCCAGTTACTAGTCTTTATCCGGATGGTTTTTGAAGACTTCAGTGTTAAAGAACTACTTGGAATGATTTCTTTAAAAGGGAGAACTACCGGTCAGGAAATATTCAGTTCTTTCCATTCTTTTGTGACAAAGTGTAATCTTCCATTGCATAGACTTGTTTCCATCACTACTGATGGAGCAAGAGCAATGACAGGTGAGGTTAACGGTTTCATAGCCCTCTGTAGACAGCATGACGACTTCCCAGATTTCCTTTCTTACCACTGCATCATTCACCAGCAAGTTTTGGCAAGCAAGAGACTCAATACAAAGACTGTCATGGACATCACTTTCAAAATTGTAAATTCAGTTCGTGGAAGATCACCTCAAAGACGGCTTTTCAATCTTACTCTTGATGAAGGGGCAGCGGAAATCATTTTGCATACAGATGTAAGGTGGCTAAGTAGGCACAAATTTCTGCAAAGATTTTGTGATTTGCTGAATGAAATAAGAAGTTTTTTGAAGAAGAGGGGAGATGACCAAGCAGAGTTGGAAGATGAGGAGTGGTTATGTGATCTGGTATTTCTTGCTGACTTTACAGATATGAACCTTGAACTACAAGGTAAAAACGAATGCATTGGCGAGATCATGAGTACAGTTTCATCCTACAAGAGTAAATTTGAGCTAATGATGACTGACTTTGCAAACAACACTTTTGATCATTTTCCTAATACGCAGGACCATCTGGGACAATGTCCACATTTTGTTTTTCAGAACGAGAAGTATGTGACAGAAATCTGTTCTGTTATCTAGGAATTCGAAAATAGATTCTGTGACTTCCAAAAAATTGGAACAGTTGTGGAATACTTGTCATACCCATTCAAAGTAGATGTGGATATTAAAGAAACTGCAGCTGCTATCAGTAAAAATTACTCATAGAACAAGCCATCTCTTGAAAATGAAATATTAACCCTTAAAAATGACATTTTTATCAAGACCCGTGCTGAGCAAGAATCATTTTGGAAGCTAATGCCTAGAGACAAATTTCCCAGCTTGAGAAGATGCAGTGAAGCTGTACACTCCTGTTTCGGTTCAACTTATTTGTGTGAATCTGCGTTTTCCCATCAGAAAATGACAAAGAGTACACAATGTTCCAACATGACAGATGAACATCTCCAGGATTCCCTGAGACTGGCCCTCACGCAATATTCACCCAACTTCAAAAAGCTGGTCGATGAAATGCAGGCTCAGACGTCTCACTAATGAGCAAGAGCAAAATATTAAAGATTGTGCAAGATCAGCCTGGATCAATACTCAACCTAAATTTAACACAAATTACTCAATAAAAGTTAAAGAAAGTTATTAAGACAGTTAAAGAAAGTTATTACTCAATAAAACTTTGAGAAAAAATGTACTTTTCATTTCTCCTCACCGTTCTTACTGGATCTTCGTCTCTGTTTTGTTTTTGCTTAATTTGCTTAACAGCTGATCACATCCAAGTAAATGACAGAAGATTCATTAAAAATGGGGGGGAGGGATCCTCCAACTTTATTGGGTTAAAATTTAATTTGAAACTAATTTGAAACTTAATTTTCATGATGGTAGATCACCGGCACTTTTGGCCGGAAAAAGTAGATCACGACCTGTTCGAAGTTGGACATGCCTGATCTAGGACATTCCCATTCCGATGGACAAGAAACTGGATATGAGGAAACCTGACATAGTGGTAAAGGAGAAAAACACCAGAACAGCATTGTAGAGGTGTTGGGTCAGTGATTATTCTGTGAATCGTGTGGAGAGGCAGAAGATCCTGACATACCAAGAAATGTAGTCAGAGACCAAGAAAATGTGGCAGAAAAATACAGAAACATTTCCCATCATATTGGGAGCCACAGGCTTGATAAAGAAGAATTTCCAAGCACATCTTGACAAACTTCCCATACATGTTATATCTTACAAACTCCAGAAGGAAGCTCTCTTTGGCATGATGCAAGTAATACACCGAGTATTAGCAGTAAATTTGAGAGACTGAGATCATACTCGACATACCCTAGTTTAGAAGTGAAGTCCATGACTGTCATAGTATGCGCAAAACTAACCAATTTGGAGAAACTGCCTTTTAAAGATCTTGAGAAACTACACATGTGAACAAGGAAATGCCTCCATGCCCATGAGGTAATTTATAAGAAACAGTGTATACCAAGACTGTACATCTCTAAACCCGAAGGAGGACCAGGCCTCGTAAAAATCAATTATATTTACAGAGCTATTATTATAGCCCTTCAGACTTATTTAACAGCATCATCAGATCCAAATACGCAAAAAGTGATGAAATATGAAAATAAACATCCAGAATCTGTCTCCATCATTAAACTTGGACAAGCACTCCAAAGAGTAGAAGGGACGGATAAGAATCCACCGACACAGACATACAGAAGGAAGCAACAGAATTTGTGAAAAAAGAGAAAAAAAACTCTTCAAAGAAACAGATTAACAGACAAGGAAAAATAATTGGCAAAAACAGTGAGAAATAAAAAGGGGTATGTTTACTAAACCCTGGTAATGTTACCCACATTAGGTTCCCCTGTAATGGTTCAGATGCCCATATAAAGGAATGGGCGGTGCATCGTTACTACAAGCCGTGTCAGGTAACGCACGTTACAAGGCGCCTTAGGCTAACACACACCTTAGGCTAACGCGCCTTATAATAAGGCGCCTTGTAAGGTGCCTTGTACGGCACCTTGTAAGACGCCTTGTTCGGCGCCTTGTATGGCACCTTGTAAGGTGCCTTGTAATGTGCCTTATAAGGTGCCTTATAGAGCTCCATAGGCTAGGCGCCGTATTAGGTACCCCTGGACAAGGCACCTTAGAAGGCACCCTGGGTTATGGAACCATAACCCAGGGTGCCCCAACAATGTTACGTTGCCCTAAGGGCTGCAAGGTGCTTCAGGTTGACATGCATGACCTGTTAGGCATAGAAACAGATGTAACCCTAACACTGGATAGAGCACCAAGGAAAGGCAATGAACAGGTGATCGAAGGAGCGAGAGCTGGGAGCTGCTGGACCTGCCATATCTGCGGGCATCCCATGTGGCTGCCAATACAGGTGACAAACATGGTGGGGGCAACTGTACCATAGCACAGGGTGTTGGCAATGTAGAGTATTGGAAAGACAGTGGGTGGCAGATGATGGGAATACGTGTTTCCCAGTGGAGGCGGAGGTGGCAGGATAGTTACAATGATGGGTGGACAGAGGAGTGGTGGTGCCATGCAGATCAGGCACAGGCGAGGCAAGCACGAAGAGGTGCAATGCAGGAAAGGGTACCAGCGCAGGACATGGGGTAGCAGCCTGCACAGGAAGACAGGACTCTACACAGCTGACAGACGCAGATAGATGGACTGAAGGATTGTTGGCAACTGTGGGGAGGGTCTGCAAAGATATGACTGTTACAGGCATGCAAAATATCTGAGTTGGTCAGGCATGAAAGGAGGGAACAATGAGGAATCGAACCCATGACCACTGCCTAGATCGTCATTGTACTAACCAGCAGGCTATGTCTCTATGGCTTGTTGCACAGCAATGGCTGGGTACAGAAGGACTGCAGGTCACTGCACAAACCTTCTTCTCTGTGTGCCAGGATAGGGTAACCCCACCAGCACCCATGATGCAATGCACATGTAGAACAGCGGTCTACAGCTGGTCACCAAATGGGGTCTGCACCTCTCCGGTACCACAGCTTGGTAAGACAGTGGGACAGTGCGTGATACTGGCACAGAGTAGCTACAGACCTTGCCATTGTGCAGATTCTGTGTTCACCCTGAGGGTTAGGATGGGTGCCCAGCACTAGGTCCGCAGTACATGTGGTGGTAGAGATAGGTCCTTCTGCACATCCCCATCACTACCAGTATGTGACAGGTGTTCCTAACAGTGCAATCAAAAGTACCTCTGTGCCCATCTGGGACCAGACACCACTCAGATAAGTGTGTACCCAGTGTTAAGGTCTGGCTGCCATGGCCACCTGTTAGCAGGGCAGAGGGGTGTCTAGACTTGCATGAGGTGCATGTAGCACTGCCTCTACAGGTCAAAGTGTTATACATTATATACCCCAAAGGGCCCACAATCACCCATTTTGTAGGTGAGGGAGTGGAGGGACAGGTGCCTGAGCCCTGCAGAATGGCTGTAGGACCAGCAAGCCCCATCCTGATGGCTAAAGACAGTCCTCCAAGGCTGGTGCGCAAGACGCATACCTGTGACTGGGGCAGTGGCAGACCAGTAGTAATGTGGGGGTAGGCCTAAGAAACCTCAACTGCCCCACACCACGGTCTGCCATTCACCAGCAGACAACACAGACAGACTGCACCTGCAGCAGCCTACAAAGTGTTCCAACCATGCACAGACTAACTGCAGACAGTCCACTAGCCAGTCCATAGTGCATACTCACAGAGGAAGCATGTGCACCCAGAGGTAGAATGTACAGCACAGACACCAAGCAGCTATCTCAGTGATTGAGCCCCAGAACCAGGAACACACAGGTATCACTGGAGATAGATAGTAGAGAGCACTATGTGGGAACATAGACATGCCATGGTCACTGCTCGGTCAGAGTGAGAGCGACCTCACAGCATGACATGCTGTGGCCCCCCTGTCCATGCAGGTGGTGTTTGGGCACTACAGTGTCCCAACCATTGCCCTACTTCCTGTGTAGATGCATCCTGGGCAATCCGCCCTGTCTGGGCCATACCCACAATACCTTGCTCCTCATTATGCACATTTGCAGGCTAACGCTGGTAACAGTTGGACATTGTGGGTCCAGAGCGGAGTAGGCAGCCACAAAACAATGGATAGACATACACACACACACACACACTCCTACTGCAGCATTGTACAATGATAGGGGTGGTTGGCAACCCTGCCCTCCGCACTGGTCCTGATCACAGTACGGACATTGCTAAACTGTGCAGGAGGTAGTAGTAGTGCTCTTGTGGTACCTGCAGCTCCGTGCTGGGGCCAACAGCCTGACTCTCCATGAAGCTTTGGATAGTGGAGCCTCTGTGAGTGGGTATTTGTACCCCTGTTGGCCGCTGCTGTGGGGATTGCACGGTTTGATGTTGTATCTGCATAGTAGGATAAAATATTGGGATGTGCTCTGCAGGATCCACAGCTGGGACTTGAACCTGTGACCCGCTACTCTGGGGCATACTGGCTGTGTATACTGCACCACACTGTTGCCACAGAGGCACAGCAGTCCCTGGGGCTACCTATACTTTTCCTCTACCAGACCTTTTCTGTTGCACTGCAGACCACGTACTGGTACAGTGCATGGCCTAGGTCCACTGCAGGCAGGTGCCACTGCCCCCTCCAGGACAAACACACCCCCCTGCCATGCTGACATGACCAAATGCTGTCGGTGCTGGTAGTGCACCATCCCAGGCCATCCACTGTGCAGGTAGGCGGGTGCCTAGGGTGCGGGGTCTGGGGTTGGGAGGTATACATGGACATCCACACATCCCCCTCATCACTGCCTACCATTGTTATGTCCCTTCCACATGGGGGAGAAATGGCTGGGGGGATGTCAGGTTGGTGCTGTAGCACATATTGGCTAGGGTGGACCAGGTAGATGTAGGTAGATTGTGTTATGTCAGCAGACTGTGGACAGGCTAGGGCATGCAACTCAGGTACTGTGTACCCAGTTTGGACTACTGGGTGTATATATGTTTCAGACAGTGTGTGGTCACACGCTGCAATGCCTTACTGGGGGCTGCAGTATAGGGTGTTCATTTAGCTGAGTTTACGAGCTGTTTGGGACACATCCTGGGGATGGTCTGTGGACCCTTGTTAGAGTGGTCCCCAGATGTGCACTGATTGCCCTATTACAGGCATAGTGGTACCTGTGTGACCTCTGGGGTACTCGCTGGGTTATGTCCCCTGGATGTGACACTGTGGACCACCGACTGCTGGGCATGGTTGGCCTTGGTCAGCTGCTGTCTTGCTGACTTCCGGTGTCTATGTTCCTATGTGCCACCTAGGCGACAGTATAGTCTGCCCTGTGCCCCAGCTGCCCCCTCTGCATGTCCTGCCTGCAGCCTCCTATGCCCCATTTGCACCTTCGCCATAGTGGCCTTTCATACTTGGGCACTATGCTGTTGCTGCAAATGGAGCACTACTATCACCTTTCTTGGGCTCCCTGCCTATGTTGTACATTGCTGATGCTGAAATAGTTTCACCCTCCTGCATATGTGATCTAACGACAGGTTTTCAGTCCCGGTAATATTCAGCCCTTCACTTCCCCGTGTTAGTGTAGCAGGAGTCTCTCCCCGCCCACTCTCTGCCCATTGACCACTTCTCTCCACCCTCTCTCCACCCTCTGCGGGACTTACCGCGGCTGGTGACGTTAACGCGCGTTAAGGTAACGTTAACGTGCGTTAACGTTACCTAACATGCATTAACATAGCTGCTGCTTCATTACCGCAGTTTAGTAAACATACCCCAAATTGTTACTCCAGAAGCCATTTGTCGATCAAGACCAGACACATGAATGGGTAAGAAAAGGTAAAGATGAAAGACGGATTGCAGTCCAGGATAGTGGATTACAGATGTGTTTGTTAGTCCAACGCCAAATCCAACACCATATCAATACCGAAGCCCCACTGGATCCGTCCCAACATGGTTTCAGGGAAGCACATGGCGTTGAAACCCTCCTCACCACCCTATTTAATAACTTAATCTCTGGAATTGATAACATTCGCCAAGGATTTGCCCTCATCTTTATGGATATTGCAGCGGCCTTTGACTCAGTGAGCCATGAGATACTCATAGCACGCCTCGCAGAAAAAGGGATACAAGGCACTGCACTAAACTGGTGTAAATCCTACTTATCCAACAGATGGCAACACGTGAAGACTGGCACCATGACCTCACAACCATTTCTACAAAAACAAGGTGTACCGCAGGGATCCTCATTATCAGCACTGATGTTTAATATTTATATGCAGCCCATCTGTGCCTTGATCAGATCTTTCAATGTCGAATGCCTTGCGTACGCAGACGATATCCTCCTATACATACCATTTACGATTGAACAGCCAGATTTCTCCCCATTAATAAGATGTTTTTACGCAGTCTCAACGTGGCTCCTTACGCAAATTCTCCGGATCAACCACAACAAAACAGACATCCTTTTCATCACAAAGATCCAGCTTTTTACCCCGCCAGCCTCACTGAAAGTCAACAATGCAGAACTGAAAACCAAATCTACAATCCGTTATCTTGGTATTACCCTGGATCAATGTCTGGACATGAAAACACACATAAGTAACACTGTGAAAACGATATACCATAAAATATGGACATTACACCACTTACAACCACTACTTGACCTCAGCGACTTTCGAACAATCTACCAAGCCCTAGTAATCCCACACTTTGATTATGCCAACGCAATTCTACATAGACTCATGCAGGCAACACTAAGCCCGCTCCAGCTTGTGATGAACACAGCCACAAGAGTTCTAACAGGGGTATCAAGGATGGAGCGCATCACTCCAGTTCTGAAAAACCTTCACTGGCTACCTATACAGGCTAGACTTCATTACAAGATCTTAGTCCTGACCTTCAAAGCCTTAAACAACCAGCCCCCCACATCTAGCAGCCAGATGATCCACACCGTACCTCCTAATAGAACCAGAAGGTCCACAATGACTAACACATTGGTAGTCCCAAAAGCAATGACAAAATGCACAAAGACAACTACCAACAGGGCTTTCATGATCTACACACCCAGAGCCTGGAATACCCTCCCCACAGACATGCGAAACATCACTAACCTGATCCAATTCAGGAAAGCGCTGAAGCATCATTTGTTCACAAGATACTACCCCGAAACCAGCTCTAGAAATCAAGCAACGAGCACTCCGACCAGTCACCTACAGCACCCTAATAAATATACCCAACAAGAAAAAGGATAGCTAGCCCAATTTCCCCAGCCCAAATAAACCAGAACCGGAAAACATATACATCAATGTAAATAGTTTGTAGATAGTTACCCCCAGTTATATCCAGGTTTATTGCCCCTGTTCAATGTAAATGCAATGTGGTTTCTCCGCATGTATAATGTTATTGTTGAATGTACACTGCGCTGATGTGAATAGCGCAGTATAGAAGAAAAGTTAAATTAAATAAATAAATAAAATAAATAACAGTGAGCATAGAGAAACCTGATAAAACAGGCATATGTAGATTCTGTAAGAAAGACATGGAAACAGTTATCATATCATAGCTGGTTGCAAGGTTCTGCTGGCAGAACACTTCTATACAGAAAGACACACAAAGTGGCATGCTTCATCCACTGGAAGCTTTGCAAACACTATAACATCACTGTACCAAAAAAGCTTTGGGATCATGACCCCAAGGGAATTACAGAGAATGTTGGGACATTCCCATTCCGAATGATAAGAAGCTGGATATGAAGAAACCTGGCAGTGGTAAAGGAGAAAAACAACAGAATGGCACTGATAATAGAGGTGTCGGTTCCAAGCAATTTTTCTATGAATCGTGTGGAAGGCGATCTTGAAATACCGAGCAATACAGGCAGAGACCAAAAAAATGTGGCAGAAGATATGAGTATTGGGAGCCACAGGCCTGATTAAGAGGAATTTCTAATCACACCTTGGCAAGTTACCTATGCATGTTACATCTTATGAACTCCAGAAGGAAGCTGTCTTTGGCACGATGCAAGTATTATGACAAATGTTAGCAATAAATTTGAGAGACTGAGATTATACTCCACATACCCTGGTTTAGGAGTGAGGTTCATGACTGTCATGGTATGCGCAGAAAATACCCATTTGGAGAAACTGCCCTCTGGAGTGCCCTTTTTCATCACAAATGAAATCATTGGCACCTATAAAATCATGGATAGACATGTTCAAGCCTTGGTATTCTTGGCAAGGGTTAGCTCATCATCACACATTTTCAGGACCGATGCAAGGATTCAAGGCGCCCTAGGCGAAACCCCCCCCCCCCCCCGCCAATGCAGACTTCCAGTTTATGCAAAACATAAGTCTGCATCAGAAGAGAGCAGAATGGCAGATAGAAGGCGGCAGGAATGGCAACACATATCTGGAGAGTTTAGGTAAGTTCTGTGTCGCAATTTCCAAGCCATTGCCACTGCTGCAGACCCCAGAGAGGAGCAGCAGTTGTGGCAATTGGTGCCCCTGGAGTGCCGGTGCTCTAGGTGACTGCCTATCTCTTCCTGTCCCAGCATTGATGCCTCAAAACTTTCTTCACCATCCAGCATTGGAAGTGTTGAGCAAACAGTGGCCCAGTGGCCTTGCCAACACTTCCATCCTTTATGAAGTGATTGAAAATGAATATGTAGTTCTAAACTGAAGTGTAATTGCTAAAAAAACAAAATGCAATTTTTAGTCTATGATCTCAACAATAGGGACTGAACCGTGGGAGCTGCGACTCCCACAAGCTAAATTGCTACCAGTTGGGAATTGTGCGAGCATTACAGGGCTTTACAGCAATTGATTGCAAGTCTTTGAGCTAGACGATGCACCTGATTAATTTAGGCTCAATGGTGCATGCAAGTTTAATTAACAGGAATCCACTACTTCTACATTCTGGTAATCCTTAAGTATTAACAGGGCATCCAGTGGAGTGTACATAGTGCAGCACGTCAATAAGCATTCCCAGGCCCAAAGCAAGGAAAAAAAGCCACTTTCGGTTCTAGACTAAATTTGAATTTGTTTTTATTTGACCATATTTTCTTCTGGTTCTTTAAGAGGAGATAGATGGCTACTTCGTAATCATCACTGTGAAGTTGAGGGTTTTGCGGTGTGGACCACTGGTCAATGAGCAGTATGTCAGAACAAGAGAGAATGCAACGGTGGCTGATTCAAACCCCTGAAGATTTGAAAACCTGCACATGGTACAGCACTGTGTTTATCTACTAGTCCTGTAGAAATGAAATAAGCAGCAGTATGTCTTTCATTCTCTGCAAATTGATCCACTATTGACCTTGTGACATCAAAGATCAGCGCTTTTAATTTATGTGAATACATGTATAGTAGAAAGACATCTTGTATATCCTTTCTACTTTATATATAGAGAGGATGGAAGCCACTTTGCCCCCTTGGGTATGGCTTTGGAGACTTTTTTTTCCTTTCAAGTCCAAGTTCATATTATTAGATACAACACTAGCTGTTTGAAATAGGAACTACACATTGGATGGACATAAAATGCAAAGAACAGAGAGTTAGTTTGGAGAGAGGACATGCTTAACGATAAGGATAATTGCTTTTTAAAGAAACTTCACACAGCCTGAACTACATATTTGAAATCCAATTAACACCCTAGAGAGCATTTGACTTTTGATTCTTATTTCTTTTTCTATCCTACCTGGTCACAGCAAAGCATTTGGAAATCTGTAGTGCATACATTTGAAAAACTTGTGTCAGAAATACTGAAAATTCCTATTAAAAACAGAACTTGGGAACCAAGAGACTAGGGTTCAATTCCCACTAGTGCTTCTTGTGGCCTTGGGCAAGTCACTTAACAGTCCATTGCGTCAGAAAAAGCCAAGTTATCAATGTTCCTGTTTAATGTACATTACCAAGTTTAAGTTACAATGTAAACCGCTTTGACTGAAATGATAAAGCGGTATAAAAAGCCTGTTAAATAAAAAATAACATATCTTGCGTATAGGAATACATTTATGGTTTTGCATTTAGTATATACACAGCATCTTCAGCTCAATTGATTCATACCTGGAATTAGAAAAAAAATTATGGCCAACAGTTGTTTACTCAGATAAGCAAATAGAACTAATAATATTCCATGTTTATGGCCCATCACAAATTAATGGCATCAGCTTGCTTGTCGCATTGTGCCACCCTGCCTGATGGGGACCAAGCAGACCTTCACATTACCGATCTTTGCTATGCTGCTGCATCGATCCACCTCAGTCCATCCTCTTCTTCTTCGGAAGGCCATCGCATCAGCAACCTGACTTACACTGCCGTCTGCGTCTGCCACATTACCTCCACCTCCTCTGCTGCTATGTTTATCATTGCCACTCACTGTTTGAATGCCCTTGCATATCAGATACCTTGACTGCAGACAAACCAGACTGGGGCAACACTACTGGCTTTTATATATATGGTATGATTTATTTAATCAGACGTTTTGGCTGCCTATCCAGAAGGGCTCAAAATATCAGCAAAATTGTGCAGAACAACTAAGTAATATAACAAAAATTAAAAAATAAAATAAAAATGCACTTCAGAGATCCTCTGTAACCCAAAGAACCTAATATTTATTTAACATTTCTCATATACTGCCTTTCATGATATCAAGGTGGTTTATATTGAACAAACTAAAGTGACATTGAACAGGGCATTATAACTTAGAGATAACTATTTTATGGGTAACATGGGCAATGGAGGGTTAAGTGGCTTGCCCAAGACCACAAGGAGCACTTGTGGGACTAGAAGCCCCACTCCTTCTGGCCCAAGATTGCTGTCCTCTAGTGGGATTTGAACCCCTGAACGTCTGGCCAGAGGTAACTTGCCCCAACCACTAGGTCACTCTGCCCTCCTTATAATCCCTCTTTATGTGCCTTAAAATCTACTTCTGCTTGGAATATAGTAATATATTAACAGCTATATTGCAATATGCCAAGCTGCTATCATGACATCATCAACATCTAGAACAGGGTGGAAAAAATGGAATGAGCATGCTTTTGCCATGCTGTCAGCTGAAACTAAGGGCAAGAACTAAAAAAACCCCACTGCTAACATCAGTCAACACCCTGCCTTATTTAAGTATGGGTCATAAATGGAGCCAGTCTGCTGGCCCACTAGCAGTAGAGCTGGCCCATCCACTAGTCATCCACCTAGTGTGCGCAGCACAGCAGCTTTGTGCCGCCACTTTGGTGCCCGTGGCAGGCCATGTGCTTTGGCACACATGGCCTGCCACTTCTGACCCCCCTCCAACACAGCTTCCTGTCAGAGGGAGGTCAGAAGCGGCAGGCCATGTGTATCGAAGCACATGGCCTGCTGTGGGCATACAAGCAGTGACACAAGGCAGCCATGTTTAATCTGCAACTGCCGCCGTTGGCCCCCCAGAAGTTGAAATCAGCAGAAGCAGCAGCATGGGGCGGCAGCACAATGGGTGACTTGATAAGGCAGAGCAGCAGCACGTCTGGGGCTCCTGCCTGGGGTGGCAGAAACACTTGGGCAGCCCTGGTAGTATGTGTGTGTGTGTGTGTATACTACTGATCATTTGTATAGTGCTACAAGGCATATATATAAAACATGTCTGCAATGTGAGAAATACAAGTTTAATTTGGCATCCAACTCCTCTTCTTCAGGTTGACCATGACTATGGATACTGTAAAGGTCCTATTCATAGCACTGGAAGGAGTAAATAACATGATGGGGGATCTAGCTAAGCTTGAAGAATAGTCAGAATTTCCAGCTGAGATTTAATGCTAAAAAATGCAAGGTCATGCCTTTGGGCTGCAAAAATCCAAGGAAACTGTACAGTGTAGGGGGTGAAGTGCTTCTGTCCACAAAAGAAGAGCTCACGGATCTGTCTGGCTGACATGATGGCTATTAGGAATAGAGTCGTCCAGGAGGCGTACTTCGGTTCTGCTGACTGTAGGGGTTCAAAGGGCAACGACATCAGCTGGTTAAGGATCACGTTGAGGTCCCAGATTGGGAGGCAAGGTTTAGCCAGGCCTTTCATGAAATGGGTGACTAGTGGCTGTGTTGCGATGGAGCTGTTGCTGGTGCGGTCGTGGAAAGCACAATCGCAGAGAGGTGTAACTGGATGGACTGTGTCTTTAGGCCCCAGGGCCGGCCCGTCCATTGAGCGAGAATGTTTTTTGTACAGGGCCCCGCGTTTCAGGGGGCCCCGCGCAAAGAACATTCTGCCTGGGTAAATTTAAATTTTTAAAAAAAAACTTTCTGCTGCCACTGCCGCCATGGCAGCGGCAGGATCAAGTGTCCCACGGGGCCCTCCCTTTCCGGCAGAGCCCTCCTTGCCCAGCAGAGCCCTCCCTCCCTGCATCAGCTCCCTTTCGCGCTGGCTTTCAGAGCCACGAAGGGAGAGTTTCCCTTTCGCGGCTCTATTAAGCCTGCCGAGGCCCGGGGCTGATGGGAAACAGGAAATGCCTGTTTCCCATCAGCCCCAGTGGGCTTAACAGAGCCGTGAGGGAGAAATGCTTCCTTCGCGGCTCTGAAAGCCAGCACGAGAGGAAGCCGATGCAGGGAGGGAGGGCTCTGCCGGGCAGGGAGGGAGGACTCTGCAGGGCAAGGAGGGGCCCGTGGGACACTTGATCCTGCTGCTGCCACGGCGGCAGCAGTGGCAGCAGCAACAGCAGCTGCTTTTTTTTTAAATTTTGCTGATGGGGGGAGGGGGGGTTAGGACTGGCTATGGGCTGATGGGGGGTTAGGACTAGTAATGGGTTATGGGGGAGGCTAAAACTGAAAATGGAGTGATGGAGGGGTTAGGACTGGTAATGGGCTATGGGGGGGGGTAGGACTGGTAATGAGCTATGGGGAGGCTAAGACTGAAAATGGGGTGATGGGGGGTTAGGACTGGAAGTGGGCAGATGGGGGGTTAGGATTGGTAATCGGCTATGGTGGGGCTAGGACTGGAAATGGGCTGATGTGGTGTTAGGACTGGTAATGGGCTATGGGGTGCTAAGACTGAAAATGGGGTGATGGGGGGTTAGGACTGGAAGTGGGCTGATGGGGGGCTTAGGACTGGTAATGGGTTGGGTGGGTTGCTAGGACTGGAAATGGGCTGAGTTGAAGGGGAGGCTTGAACTGCAAATAGCTGATGGGGATGGGGCTTGGAATGGAACTGGGCTGTGTGGAGGGGAGCTAGGATTTGACATGGGCTGATGGTGGGGCTAGGACTGGAAATGGACTGATGTGGGGGATAGAAAAGAGCGGATGCTGGGTGGGGCTGGAACTAGAAGGGAGCTGATGTTGGGGAAGGATTAGAATGGGATGGGGCTGGGAGAGTGAAATGGAGAGGGGAAAAATATTTTGTGTGGGAGGGAAGAAAAATCTACAATTGGCCGGTTATTGGGAGAGTAAGTGGGGGTTGAGGATGGAGGGGTAAAATTTGAGTGGATGAAATAGGAATGAGGAAAGTGCAAAAGGAGAAAGATTAGTATGTTAAAGCAGATGTAGAGAGAGAATAGAAAACAACTTGAAGAGAGAAGAAAGGACAAATGGACAGCAGACGATGGAGAGTTAGCAGAAGACACGAAGAAACCAGAAGAAAGTGGCTGGAGCAATTGCAACTGAAAAAAAAATGCACAAAAGGTAGAAAGATATCTCTTTATTTTGAATTTATTAACTGGAATGTCAGCTCTGGGAAATGTGCATCATTAATGTCTGCGCTTTGTTTAGTACAAGAGGAAATTAATTTATAGTTTTATTTCTACAGTGTTGTTGTACATTCCAAGTTTGGCTTTTGGGGTTCCCAGTTTAATTATTGTCTTCCTGTTTCTAAATTGTGATTCCTTGTTTGGTGATGGTCTGTGTTCTGCATATGTAACTGAGCTGAGGTATTCTGTTTATGTAATTCCTATTTGACAGTGTCACTTGTTCTCTTTCCCCAGTAGGTCATGTATTGTTATTCTCTGAAATATATTGGTTTAATATTTGCAGTGTTGCCTTTTGATAGGTAGGGTATGGTGCTTTGTGAGTCCTGGTTGTGCTGTTAGGATACGGCGGGTTTGCTATGGGTTATAAATGGGCAGTGTTTGTAGTAGTTCCTAATGTGCCTGGTGGTTGGCACTGGATTATAGTAATGTAGAAATCTTTTATTCTTTCTTTATCCATATACTCATTAAGAGGCATGTTTACTAAAAGTTAGTGTATGGTATCATTATCCAAATATTTATGCAAATGAGGCCCCTTATGCAAATGAGGCCCCACACCTAGTCTCCGCACATGGCCCCGCACCCCCCTTGGGCCGCCCCTGTTAGGCCCTGGTGGAAAAGTGAAGTGAGATATTGAAGGGCGTGTGACACTGGGCAGGAAAAGGATCTGCCATCCTGAGTGATGAGGTCCTGCACCATGGAGAAATGCACCGGGGCTTCCAGCAGCAGGCGGGGGAGATATGGGAACTGTGCCTGGTGTAGCTAGTGGGTGCAATGAGGATCGCTTGGGCTCTATCTGAGATGATCCACTGTATGGTCATCAAGATGATGGGAGGGGTGAGAAGGCATACACTAGTGTCCACACATCGAAGGCATCCGTGGTGATGCTGTGGGAGGAGGGGCATTTCAAACAGAAGAAGATGCACTTCGTGCTCTTCTCAGAGGCAAACAGGTCGATTTGGTTGATTTGGTCGATTTGCTGATGGGGGAGGGGGGTTAGGACTGGCTGTGGGCTGATTGGGGGGGTTAGGACTGGTAATGGGCTATGGGGGGGTAGGACTGGTAATGGGCTATGGAGGAGGCTAAGACTGAAAATGGGGTGATGGGGGGGTTAGGACTGGAAGTGGGCAGATGGGGGGTTAGGATTGGTAATGGGCAGAGGCAAACAGGTCGATTTGGTCGATTTGCTGATGGGGGGAGGGGGGTTAGGACTGGTTATGGGCTGATGGGGGGGTTAGGACTAGTAATGGGTTATGGGGGAGGCTAAGACTGAAAATGGGGTGATGGGGGGTTAGGACTGGAAGAGGGAAGATGCTACCCGAGGGTTGAGAGTCCAATCTTGTGGGTTCAGCTGGCAGCTGAGCTTGTCCGCCAATTTGTTCAGTGTCCCTGGGAGGTAGGAGGCCTGTAGGAGACAGCGCTTGTTTAGGGTGAAGGCCCAGATCTTGAGGGCCTCCCTGAAGAGACTGCGGGAGCCTGTTCCCCCTTGCTTGTTGACATAAAACATGGTCACCTGGTTGTCTATTTGGAGCAGGACTGTCTTGCCAGTAATGAGAGCCTCGACAAACTACTAAGTTGGTCACTTCTCAGAGCGATTAACCTGTTGAATATATGTGTTTATGAGCTCTAACACTCAACTAGGAGATTGCAACGTTTATAATATTTTAATTGTCTAAACTGGTGTTGATTGACAATCAGAATTGAAACATTAAGAATGGCATAAGCAACAAGGTCTCAGACTTATATGGGGCTATGATTCAGATTTTAACGTGTCTGATCTTTATGCACTCAATGACCCTCTAACGTTGCTTAATGTCTCTTCACTTCTCAAATGTCATGAACAATCAGAATCAATTATGTGCTTAGAATAAAAAATAGTGCTTAACTTCAATATAATATCCCCAACGCCATACTTCAGCGCCGTTGCGTTTCACTGTCGTAAAGTTTCCTCAGGGGGTTCTTTTATAAGCACTTCATGACTCGCGTTGTTGATTCTGGATTTTAAACACTGCTAGCAAAATAAATAAAAGCTTATTTATTAATCACAATCTCGTTCTAAATTTGTGTCTTATATCTTAAATTACTAAACATTGTCATATTTCTTGTACCTTTATGATGTATATTGTTAATTCTTAAATCTGATCATTCTCAAGAGCCGGTCGGTTTGCCAGACCAACGCCGCACTTGCGGGTTAGCTGTTATACATGCTTTTTATATGTTGTTAATCATTTCATTCTGTATCACTGACTGTATCGTTTCATTCTGATATCGTTGACTGTATCATTTATCTTATCCTCATGGAGACCAGATGCTCACAGCCAAGCTAGACAGCGGGCCGAGATAGTGGTTCCCGCAGTTTGGGCAGTCACCTCAAAGCCTTCGAAGGCCACCCGTACTTGGTGTTTTGTACACTCCTTAAGATCCGTGAGGGATGCGGTAGTGGCCATCTGTGCCTCTGGACTGAGTGTCAAGATAGTGGTCTTAAGGCCCATGAGAGCATCTTAGTAGAGAACGTGTTGGAATTCGTGAGCTGACACCCTTGCAGACAGCATGGTCCCTTGAAAGACCCTTTTTCCTATGTTGTCGAGGAGCTTGTTGACCCACCCTGGCGGTTGTTGGCATGGATGCGGACAGACTTTGTACACTTAAGGACCGATTCCACAATTATAGAATGGTGTGGGAGTTGCGATTTATCGAATCCAGGGGCAGCCTGCACTGGATACTTTGCATTGAGTTTCCTGGAGGTGACGGGTCTGGAGGCGGGATTCTACCACAGTTTAAGCAAGTTCTCACGCAGCAGTGGGTATACTGGCAGTAGCATCACTGTTCTAGGGCCTCTAGGAACTTGAGGGCCCCCTGGGTCTCTGGCCACTGATTTATGTTGTCGCCAGGTGCAATGGCAAGAGCAGCCATGACTTTTTGCAGAAACCTAGGGTTGATCAAGTCTTCTGGTGTGGCAGGCGTAGGATTAGTCACAGGCATAAATATACCCGCCCCTGTTGTGGAGAGGGCATCCCCAGAGGTTTGGGACCCTTGGGCAGTCGCCTTCTCATCCCTGTTTGCCATCTCCTTCTGACCTTGGGATTGCATGAGCGAGGGATCTGGTAAGGAGTCTCCTGCCGGGGGCAGTAGCTCTTACGAGTGGGCTGGGACATGGCTGGCTGCGTGGTCCAGGCTATTGCCAGAGGGTCCAGGTGGGAATGCCTGTGTTGTGCCAGTGGAGGCCTGCCCCAGTGAGGTAGAAGTGGTGACAGGCTGAGCAGATGGTGAAAACCACTGCTGGAGAAGCCAGGAGAGCAGCTGGAAAAGTTCTGCAGGCCTTTCTATGCCTACCTGTGGGCTGTGGCTGAGTGGTCTCCTGACAGTAGTCAATTGTCCCTTTGCCATAGCAGGATAGGTCCCGGGCTGGCTGAAGAAACTGCTGGTGGACCCAGGGAAGGAGGGGGGGGCTGCAGGTATATCTGTCTCTCTTCCTGCGGTCAGGGGGGCTGTCATTGCTGCTGCAGCTGCTGCTCCAACGATGGTGTCTGCTACAATCCCCCCGATGCCTGCAATGTGAGCTCCAGTGCTGGCACCACTTAGGGGAGTTTCTCTGATGCTGGGTGCGCTGATTGGGACTGCTCTGATGTCAGCCACGTTGATCGGGGCTTCTCCGATACCTGATCCACTGATCGGGACTGCAAGAGGTGTGCCGGCTCTAATAATACTCTTGGCGCCATCCAATTGGCACTGGAGGTGTGATGTCACATTGATGCTGTCCAATAGGTGTAGGGAAAGGTGGCTTGAGTTCTGTTGTCCAATCGGTGCTGAGGGGGGGGAGGGCGGAGACTGGTACAGAAAAGATGGTGGCAGAGGAAGCATGGCCGGTGAGAAGAACAAGGCCGGGTTCCCGAGGGTCAAAGAGCTCCAGGTCAGCACAGGAGGCCAGAAAGGCAGCTGGGCTAGCAGTGGGCACTTCAGCGAGAGACAGGCAGAGCGGAGAAACATGGCCGAGGATGGAGGCCTGAGCAGTCACATCCCGGGTTGCCATGTGGTCCACAGATGCTGCAGGGGTTGCTTCCATGGGGTTCACAGATTTTCCCAGAGGAGAGGAGGCCTGGGTGAGGAAGTCCTGGAGCGTGTGGCCACGTGACTTCCTTGCTCTGGGAGACATGCGGGTGCACTGTGTGCAGTCCTTGACCTGGTGATCCTTCCCCAGGCAGCGCAGGCAGCAGTCGTGGGCATCAGAAATGCTCATTTTGCGAGGGCATTTGGGGCATTTCTTAAACCCCGGCTTCGGCATGATGCAGGTATGGAATTTAAAGTCTCTTCTTGTTACCAAAAATTCTGTGCCTATCTTGGTGAATCATAGGGAGAGTGGAGAGATCCGTCTTGTAGGCAAGGTGGAAGAATTGAAACTGGTTGGCTAGGGGCAGGCCAGGGGATAGGGTCAGTTGGCTCATGCTCAGAAGGGCAAAGCCCTTATGAGCTATGAAGAGTACTTCCGTGTCGGCGCCATTGGATGACATCACCAATGTGGCTGACTCATCCTGCTTGTCCTAGGAAAAACTAAAGGTTTTAATGTGTGCTAACCTTTATTAAACATGCTCCAAAGTGTCCCGCCAGGCGGGTTGTGTGAGGAGGAAGAAGGAAGGAAGAGTGTCCAGGGAACCTATTGCCTGGACTGCTAAGTCCTGAAGGTATTTAAGTAAATCTTTGTAGTGATACTGTCACCTGGGGGCCAACCCAGCGCCTAGGACATGGAGGATTGGTCTGCCTGGGGATTCTAATTCAGGGAGTATGGCATGGCATTTACTCCTGCAATGCCTTATGGGAATAGTAGTCCTTTTTACCCTCTGAGAAAAGAAGAAATTGTAGTCGAGTGGTTTCAGGCAAATGACAAGGATTTATTTCCCTTTCCAAGAAGATTAAGTGCATGTGGAAAACTTAGGACAGTTGCCATATAATTGGCCTGAGGAATACATTCAGGAACTAAGGTAATCAGCCTCTTTAGCTTCAGGCTTTAAAACGTGCAGTGCTCAGTACAAACAAAAGCAAACAGCTTCTTATAACAAAAGAAAATGTTCCCTTTTCTTCTGCTGCTTTCCCAGCCTTCTTAATATATTGTTCAGCAGAGAGATTCAATATGGTCAGCAAGAGACAAAGTGCAATCCATCTGATTATCTGCTACGTCATTGATATCAGAGTCTATCTGCATCTCTTCTAAGTCAGCGTCAGCTGGGTGTATCTGCAAGCTGCTATACTGCGTTTTAAAACAAACTTCTTCTCTGCCTTCACATGGCTTCCCTTTGTAGCACTCTAACGAGCAGGGCTGTAAAGTACCATATATACTGGAGTTGCTGATTGGGGAGCCTAATACTTAGCATACTTCCTGGCAACTACAAAGAAATATTTTAAAACTAGGTTCAAATCTGGACAAGTTGTGAAGCCTACCTTTTAGCTTTACAGAGGAATGAATTCTCTGTTCTGCTGGGTCAGAAAGGGTTCCAAACACCGGTTGTGTTTTCTTGCCTTTTAGCTTATCAGCTTCTGCCTCAGACATATAAATATTCTCATGCCAGTATGTCTCTCTCCCTGGAGCCTCTGAGTTTTCCCAAGCCAGCCTCTCAGGAGGTTTCTCCTTCCTCCTGCCTTTACTGGACGGCACCGGCCCTGTGTTGCTCACACCTGGCTTTTGGGCTTTGGCTTTCTGGGTCCTTACTCCTCCTTGACTCCTTTTGGTCAGCGTGCTC
Organism: Ichthyophis bannanicus; assembly: GCA_033557465.1. NCBI lineage: Eukaryota > Metazoa > Chordata > Amphibia > Gymnophiona > Ichthyophiidae > Ichthyophis > Ichthyophis bannanicus. The sequence continues at coordinate 247,147,434 of CM066040.1, read as the reverse complement.
CCTTGCTTGATCCCCTGCCAGATCCCTTGCCTTTGTCTTAGCTCTTGTCCTGGCGTCTCTCCCTCAGAGCTTCCCTGGAACTCCTGCTCCTTCTCTTCCTCGTTCCTCCTCATCCCCCTGGTCAAATCTAATGACCACTTTTTATAATCCTGCTTCTCAGGGCTTAGCTCTGCCCCTCCCCCAACCAGGTGATTCTCATTAACTCCTGAGCTTGGGGATACGTTACAGCATGGGCGTGTCTGTTCAGCTCATGACTCTTTTTGTTTACCTTTTCCTTGAAAACATTGAGCCATGTGCTCTGACTGCCTGTCAGTTTCTGAAATGAAATCCTCTTCTCTCCCTATCTCCATAGGCTCAGAAGGGTCTTCTACATGACAATACGCATTTTAATTTGCATTTTACATGCATAAAGAATGCAACTAAATTGATTTTACATATATAAAACCTATAAATTAATGCACACAAATTTGATTTCTGTGAGCAAAAAGGCACTTTAATCAAATTTTATAGGCATTAATTTCTGAAATGAACTGTAAAAAGTGTTTTAAAATTGCCAAAAGATCCCTAAAAGGATCTGAAAATGAACCAAAACTGGGCATACTCCTATTAGCCCGAAAGAAGGAGACAAGGCATTATTCAAGTTTCCTAGGGGCTAAAATGAAGGAAAACACTCTGCGAGAACAGAGGGAGGCACAAGGGTTTGAGAACATCTCATTCAGCTGAGGCTTGATCTGCAAAGTGACTGGAGAACTTCTTTGTATATGTACCTGCCCTAAAAATTAGAGTACGGGAATTTACCTGGTAGCTCCTATGCGATCTTCAACTTGTACAGTATCATTGCTGTTTGATGGATTTGAATTGAAATCTGTAGTCTTGACAATCTGCAAAACATGAAGCGCATTTGTTTTGGTTTAGAACACGACTTGGAGTGAAGATTCATTTCTGAGTGTTCCCCTCAGGCCCCCAGCTCTTCATGGAAGACTTGTGATCCTAGGTTGCACCCAGTGTTTGACAGGGCCCCTTATCCAAGTAGGAAATGCCCTGGGAAAGGGTTCTTATATACATAGGTTTAGCTGAGAGATACCATCTTAGGATCATGTTAGTGGCATTACTGATCATGATGGCATAAATTCGATTTTGCCTTTTTGATTTAATTACTTTTCAGAATATGATGAGATTATTTTCTTCAGTCTTTTCTGAATAACCATGCGTTGAGCCTTTTGACAGGTCTATTGATTAGATTTATTACATTTTTGTACAGATGATTGCTATTTGCACTAGTGTGTAGTTTCTTAATATATGTCAGATATATAAGCTTGGTGATAGGTACCCTTGATTTGTTATCTTAAATGGCCCAGCTACTGTGACTTGGATCATTTAAAAATTAAAATCCTAAGGATATTGGAAGTACAATGGGCAGAGAGAACACCTGGCTCCCGGTCAGAAGACTGGCACTGGCTAACCAAGTCCTGCGTTGCCTGGTCCTGTTCCATGTTTCTTAACATGAATAACGTGCAAAGAGGAATTGCAACATTGCAACTGACTTTTTCACTTCCCCTCTCCTAAAGCCTCAGTCATTCAGTGTTGCCAGCCATCAGTAAATTTATGACTAGTCAATTAGAAAAACAAGCAAAAATTGTCATATCCATAAAAATAATTTCATGTCCATAAAAATGTTGGCCCGATGTTCCTTTAGTCCTGTACTTTTCCGGTTTGTGCACTTAAGCAAGAAAGTTTCCCACGATATTTTAAAGGTTAGTTTGCAAAGTGTGCCAGATATTGAGTTGGAACTTCTACACTGTGCAGATAAAGGGTCTACAGTGAGAACATGGGATGGAAGAGAGATCAGCTTTAGATCAGAGCTCTCGACTTGGGATATTTTGATATTCTGTGTGCTTTTGCATTATGTGAAACATTATCCATAAAATAAAGTTATGCTTTCAGTAAAAATCTAGCAGGCAGTAAATAATTTTTCATCAGCTGGCTACCCTGTCATCATACTATCCGTGGGAGTATTTTTTAATTATTTCAGAGCAGCATTTCCTAATAGGTATGCAGCAGTATGCTTGGAAATGATTCTACGAGCTAGAGACACCAGTGGTGAAAGCAGCTGGGATAGGCCAAAGCCACCTACTCGCTTCTCCCCATACATGCCCTGTCCTGCAGAATGGCCTCCGGCTATCACAGGAGGTCGGTGACCGTCACTTACCTTCCGCTGCTTCTTCTTCCTCTGCCAGCTATTCGCTGTAGTCAGAGCCACGTGGACCCTACTGGCCCCACTTGATTCAGACCACCGAGAAAGCATTTAGTTCCCAAATTAGTGATAGTCGTGCTCCATTGGTAGTAACAGCATGGGGCCCTATTATCTTTATCTTTATCTTTATTTATTTATCTTTATCTTTATTTTTATATTTGATAGACCGCTTATTAATAAAGGGCACTATGTTGTTGGTGCTAAATTAGCAAAGTAGGTGTCACATGAGCGATTCAGTGGGGATGATTGGTCAACTAGGCTGACAAGGTGGCTGCCTAGGGTGTACATCTGCAATGTCTGGTATGACTTTGCCATGACAGTGGCAGCATATATACATGCTGCTGCAGTCAAAAAGGAGTTGGGCCACCGTCACTGCCACCATGTTGCCATGTCAGCAGATGTGAGGGTGGGGTGGCAGTCACAGCGGCTGCAGCCTGGTGCAGAAGAAATCTCTGTCCCGGCCCTGCATGTCAGGTGCAACACTACAGTTGCCACTGTTAGTAGCATGCCAAGAATGTCACAGCAGGTACAGCAGAGCACATGGTGATCCCTCTCTTCCGAGGTCTAAGGCAGTAGCACACATGCCCACATCCCCCGTTGGAGGGGGGCAGGAGTGGCATGGTGTGACCAGCTGCATTTGTGCAACTTCAATAAGGCCGCCTGCAGCACTGAAGCGGTGGATGTGCCACGTTTGCAGGGTGGGAGGGATTGCCTGACATGCTGTCTACCATGATCCGTGGACTCTAGCACCCGGCTAGTTGCCTAGTGGGTGAGCCAGCCCTGGGATGAGGATGCCCCCCACTTGAAAATATTGAGTGGATATGTGCATGTGGGGCAAAAAATTTGCCACTTAGGCAGGAATACTATGCAATATTATTACAGCCCATGCCAGAGGAAAAATGACCACCCTGCTCTTTCATCTGTCAAATGATGACCATAATCTGTTTGTGAACCGGTAACCCCTCCATAAGTAAGCACTCAGTCAGTTACAACCATCTAAGGCACATGTGAATCTAAAGTAGTTATTGTGGCTTGCAAAATATGAGAATATTCCATGACTGGCACACAAGCACACACCAGGAAATGGATATGTTGGTCATTCTGCTAGGTCACCCATGGTCTGGAATGTGTGTGTTCATGTATCATGGCCTGCCCAGATACCCAGGCTGGACAGATCCCATATTTAAGACACAAATGTCAGTTGAACCAACAGCATATCACTGCAGTGCAACATACAGACTTAACAAGATGTTCCTCTCCCACACCTGCCTAACATACCTTGACAGACAGGTATGGCAGAGAGCTTGCAGAGATCTAAGCAGACATTGGCATACCCCAACTCATGCCCTCATGTCTCCTGACCATGACTTCATATATACCCATAGATTGATGGGCACACATGGCTGCTGTGTGGCTCCAAACACATGGCAGTGTTTTATGAGAGAAGGATCATGGGTTCAAGACCAGTCTGTGGATCAGGAATGGTATGTCCAGGTATGTTAACTTTATCCTACATTTCCAGAACTGTATCATCATGTGTAGCCTTCAACATTACATCCAGCATGAGTCCTCACACTTAGCTGTCACACTGAGAAGCTGCACCACCAATGGCTGGATGGCAGAGCATGCCAATAGCACTGGCACACTGAGCGAGTATTGACAGCATCTGAGCATTACAGAGTGTGCTAATAGTGCCTGCACACTGAGCAGGCATTGACAATGGTGGAGCATTAAAGGAGGCCTAAGCAGCAGGTAGAAATGCCAACTTGCACCACTTTTGGACAGTGAGGTCGTGTGTGTGTGTGTCTCCAGAGGATTGTGAGCTGCAGCAATACACTGTGCATGCATGTGTTGCCCAGGCTTTATGGCTGTGCATACATCATGCTGCAGGTCAGCTATTCAGCAACTCCATATATCTTGTAAGACACCATTTACAAGCAGAAGGTTAGTTTTCAGTAAGTAGTTGCATCCTGTGGCTGTGATGCTGTAATGCATTCCCAGTTACACCATCATCAAGGCCCATCCCCACATCATCCCCCTACACTTACCTCCCAACATGATACTGCTGTGCAGCTCCCATATTGCCTGCTGGTTTGACTGGAGTGAGCAGGGGGGATACGTGTGTGTGTTGCAACCCTCACCTCTGACTGAGCCTTCAGGCCTCAGAACCCACCAATTTGCACAGGTGAGAGGTCTGATTAATGCCAACTGCAACAGCTGAATCTGTGGCAACACTGTCAGTCCACTTGGTTCCCATAGGGAACTAGGCTCAAGTGAAGGACTGGCCTCTGTGAATGTCCAATTCAGTCACCTAGTTGGTGACACTGGAAAGATACTGTGATTTACTGCATGCATGTTGCTCTTGTCCTATGCTGCAGTCGCAGAGTACAATCGGGGGGACTCTTTGCTCCATGCACAGTATGTACATACAGGCAAATTTGCAGACAATATACGCCATCTCATCACTGTCTACTGATCATTGACCAAAGCATTCAGCAGTAAATTACCTATTACTCCAAAAGAGAGTCAAAATGTACTTCTTTGCCTGACAGTGACTGTGGGACACTGACCTCTGAATGGTACATGCACAATTCCAGCTGCTGAAATGTGCCACAGGATGTCATGTTGGTCTGCATCACCTACCACCATATGGGAAGGCAGTGCCTGGAGGTGAATGTTGGGATGTGGGTAGAGGTAGGGGGAACAGTACCATACATGTTGAGAATGTGCCTCTCATAGTTGGCATTGCTGGCCAAAGCAATGCTCAGAAGCTATGAAGGGCCTGCTCATTGTTTGCATGTGTTACATCAGAGGGCCTACATGACAGCCTCAATCCGCTCCAAATGGGCACTGAGTTTGAGAGTCACACGGATGCTGTTAGAGTACAAAGAGGCAGGAAATGGTGGCATATGTGTAGTCAGCAATTGTACCAACATCTAACCCCATGTCCAACCTGCCATGCTTTTATGCACTCTTTGGGGGGGGGGGGGGCAGTGCGTCTGCAGTGTGTGAGAGTACATGTGCTGCACTGGCCAGTTTTGCAGTGTCCATGACTAAAGAGATGACATTATATGGGCATACAAGCATGGTACAATGTTCAATGCTCACTGCCAAAACTGTGTAGGGGGACACCGTATTTGGGTATGTGACAGATATAGGCCACTATGGGCCAGCATGCACTCGCAGCCTGTCTCTGGCCCACTTTCCATTGTGCTTTGCATTGCATAGACTGTCCCCAAGTTCAAAATAAAAGGGTACAAAATGAGAAGCAGAGGATTCTGGGGATTGCCTAAAACAGAGTGGTTTGCATAGAATGTATATGATTCGGAGGTTAAGTAAATGGCTGAGTCATCTTAATGTGGGTCTGCAATGGGCATGGCCTTGGTGCACACATCTGTTCATGATGAGGGGCCACTCTCACTCTGACTGAGCTGTGACCATGTCATGGCTATGTATCCACATGGTGCTATATAGAGTCAAGCTACAGTGATATGGATGCTGGGTTTTTTTTGCCAGTCTAGTCACTATACAGGCTGCTGGATGTCCATGCTGTTTGTACAAAGCCAATGTTTTCATGGTGGCTATGTTTACATGCAGAGGGTGGTGACTAGCAGACTGGGCATAGATGGTATGTTAGTGGCTGACACAGCCCAGTGTTGCCCAATATATGCAAGCTGTCTATGATTGATCTAGCTGACTGGAATTCCCAGAAAGAAAGGCTAGTAGGTGTTCTTGGGCTGTTGGTAACCTGCTGATAACTATGGTCTTGGCAGACCCTTCTGTGTGGTGTCAGCACCCCCACCCCTTCCTTCCTGCCTCAACAACATTCACTGCAATCGAGTTCCTTGGAAACAGCTGCTGCAACCTTAGGGGATGACAGGGGATGTTATAGGAGAGTTCCGGGCCAGCAGGTGCAGGACACAAAGGCAAGGCAAGACATACCACTCCTATATGCTCCAATTGTACATACCAAATGATGACATCACACACTGCAGACAATACCTATAGCACACTAGCAGTAATATATATCTGCTCCAGAACACGGAGAGTCCATCTTTTGCAGTGCTTGCTCTGGGAACCAGGTGATGTATCCTCTTCCTCTCATTCAGGGTAGATGGTGGAAAAGATCATTTGCACATATGGTAGCTGTTATGTCCACGAAGCACCCAACATTACTGCACATTCCATGGCTGATGTGATGGAGCGCTGCATTTTACCATTGGGTAAAAGATACATATAGGTGCTCAGATGGTGAGGTGCATCCTGGGAAATAAAGGGGCCAACCAATACCGGCACACACAACCCACTGCAGTCATATTGGCGACTGCGATCACTGGAGCATTGCCCAGTACCTGCATGTCTTCTATGATGTTGGAAGAAGTGTGCATGGCCCCTTGAAGAGGGCAGGATGGTCTGAAATGGATCTCATGGGTCATGAATGTGGTTTGTGTTAGGTGTATGTGCAAATGTACATATCTTGCAGTGTACATCAGGTCACAAGGGACTGAATGCCCTGTACATGGGCTGCCTCAGGAGTTAGTGCCACACTGCCGCCCAGTGGACCTCTGTGTGTGACTGTTGTTTGGCATTCGAGATACAGTGGAGGGACGGACATCTTGCCCTCACTTGTGGCTTGGCCTTTGGACAAGAGATGTATTCTGCAGCTGTGTGTTTGTTATGCAGCTACAGTACTGACTGTCCAGTGCAGTATGTACTGCATGTGTGCCACTGTGGGCAGGCCCTAGTTGTGGTTTACCACTATCTCAGAATGTACCAGCCATGTTGTTTCATGTCCTGGGTTTTGGGCATTGCAGGCAGGGATCTGCAGTTTCTTTGATTCTAGATATTGTTGTGGAGAATGGTGTGGAGATGTAGCCTAATCATTAAAGCACTGGCTCAATAAGCAATAGACCAGGGTTTGAATCCCACTTGTTCTCTTTGTGGCTGTGGGAAACTCACTTCACTATACTGCCAGAAACAGTCCGGGGTCTGCATTGACTGGAGGACACACATTAATATTGTTTTTTATGTGTTGCGATAGCATGTTGGGTCTGCAAACATGCCCTTTGCAATCATGCCCATCTGACAGCATTGACTCTGCTGTAGCCCATTACAAAGCGTCGGACATGTTCAGCCTGCAGATGTATGACACATGAGTTGTACATTATGGGGGTCATTCCGATCCTCGTTTAGCAGTCTGGACATCCGATCCGGACGTCCAGACCCGCTAAACGCCTGGATCGTGCTTCCAGGGACAGAGCTCCCCGCACATATAGTTGAGTTATGCGGGGAACTCTGTTCATGGGCAGGAGGGGTGGGCCGTGAGAGGAGCGAGGGTGGGCAGTGGCTGGCTACTGACCCCAAATGTACATGGCCGATTCAGAAGTCGGCCATCTATGTCCGGAGTCTGCAATGTAGATGGGAGCACTTATTCCACCTTGAAGGTAGAATAAGTCCCCCTGGATGGCAGGGATTGTGGTGCAGGACCCGGGGGACAGGTTGAGGGATGCAGGAGGTTCCCCACAGCCCAGCCCTGGCCTTGGAAGGCCGATCGGGGGTCGGACTGTGGGGAAGCACATGTTTTTCCATCGGCCGGTGATCGCGGCTTCTGAATGGAACCACGGTGGCATGGCAACAGGACATCATGCCACCACCGCTCCATTCAGGAAACTGGCGGGGCTAGCCGGGGATCCATTGGGCATCCAGCCTGACAGAATCGAGTCCTGGCCTGCAAATTCAGGCCAGTAGACCCAATTCTGATCCCCTGGGCACGTCTAGCCAGGGCCGTACCGAGCGTGAATGGCACCCTGTGTGACTTGCACATCCGATGCGCCCCCCCCCATCCAGTCACTTTCTGGATGGTGGTGGGAGAGAAGAGGCACGCCCAATGTGCAAGTCGCTGGCGCGCTAAGCAGATCTGTCCCTCCCTGCTCTGACGCCGCGTCAGAGCAGGGAGGGACAGATCTGCTTAGCGTGCCGTGAGATGGCTTAGTGGGCGCATTTCAGCTGTCTGCCATTGCCTGCCGCCGCTGAGAGAAGAAAAAGTGGTGGTGGCAGGCAACAGCAGACAGCTGAAATGCACCCCTTAAGCCTTTGCACCCTGTGCGGCCGCACTGCTCGCACAGGGCTAGGTACGGTCCTGTGTCTAGCCCCTGCGGGATCAGAATCAGGTGCTACTGTTTCACGCCCAAATTGTGTTAGGCCATACAGGGGCAGGGCGTGCAGAATAGAATTGGCCTTGATTGGAATATTTCATCATAACTGTGACTGAACATCTTTGGCTCCATCTCATATATGCAGTATACATGTAGGAACATCCCACTCCTGGGATGGCCACCTGCAGAGATCATCACATGTCCTTACTTGCTCAATATGGCCAATATGAGAGACACTTGTCCAGTTGTTATATGTACATGTGTCAGGAAGATTGTATGGTGGTTTGAAAAGCTGAGGCAGCTCTCACACCTAAATAGCTGGTAGTGGAACTTCCCTGTGGCACAGCTACTATTTTTGCACACACATGACAACTGCATTTGGTCAGTCACATCAGATACATCAGGGCAGCAAGGCCATACCGCATTCTCATCTATCACCATCCATCCCTTAGCCCATCCATCAGAATATGCCCATCATATACAGTCATGTATTCTCCTGCCATCTGCCACATCATGGCCTACACAGGAACATTTTGATCATTAGGACGTATCATTCACACCTCTCCTGTGAATGATCTGTGTCACCACTTATGCTCAGTCATCCTTTTGATGCCCATATTGTGGCCATGCTGGCTCTGCCAAGGCACACTTCTTCCCAATCCTATGCCACAGATTGACATTACAGCAGATTACATGAGCACCCCTCACTGATACAATACAACTGCCTCCTACATTATCATTCCACTAACTGACTAACAGGTAGGATATATATATATTTATTTATTTAACTGGTTTTGGTATACTGTTTTTCTACCAGTCAAAACGGTTTACATTGAACAGTGTACAAACAAGATAAACAGGGGTGCATGCAGGTTACATCAAAACTCTTTTTTAAATATCAAACAGTGTACAAGTGAGAGAAACGGGGCTGCATGCGGGTTACATCAAAACTTTTTTAAATGATGAACAAAATGATGATAGGAATAACACCTATTGGTTAACATTAAAGATTGGGATATCATTGCTGGAAGTGGTGTTAGATATGAATTGGAGTGTTGTCACTTGGATATCTGATTAAGGAGGAGGAAAAAGGGGGATGTTCTGTGAGGAGGTGGGTGTTCCTGTAGAGGGTCAGTCAGAGGAGTTGTGCCATAGTGTTCTTCAAAGAGGTATGTCTTGAGGTGTCTTTTGAAGGCTTAGTATGACTGGATGCTCCGTGGTGTGGGAGGTAGAGCGTTCTAGAGGGTGGGAGCATAGAATACAAAGGCTGAGCCCATTGTGTACACTTACGTATTTGAGGTATCAGGTGAAGTAGGTTGATTGTTCTTTGTCTGCATGGTCTACCGGTGTTGGGGCATCTGATCAGAGTCTGGAGGTGCTTGGAGGTAGTGTTATTTTGGGCCTTATAGATGATGGTAAGAAATTTGTGTTTAATTCTTGATGCAATAAGAAGCCAATGAAGGGATTTCAATATGGAAGTGATGTGGGTGTGTCTGGAGGCTCTGGCAATGGTGCGGGCTGTGGTTTTCTGGGCTAACTGCAGTGGCGTGATGGAGGTTTTGGGGAGTCCTTGATAGATGGAATTGCAGTAATTGAGGATGGGGGTGATGGAAGCCTGACATACTGCGCAGAAATTCTCTTGGGAGAGGAAGGGGTGTAGGTTATGAAGGGTTCTGAGTTTGAAGTAGATATTCTTGGTGGTAGTCTTCATGTGTGCCTGAAAGTTCAGTCGCTAATCCAGAACGACACTAAGTAATTTGACTTGTGACTTGACCTGTAGTTTGGTGTGTTCAATCTTGATGGTAGAGGGGGGCGTGAAATTGGGGTCCTTGGTAATATGAAGGATCTCAGTCTTGCTGAAGTTGACTGCAAGGTTGTGATGTTGAAGCCAACAGACTATATCTTTGAAGCAGGCACTTAGGTTAGAGTAGTCCGAAGCAGTGGTGTGGAATGGAGTAAATATCATTACGTCATCCACGTATAATTGATACCCAACATTGAACTTCTGGATAGTTGTGCAGAGAGGCCTGATGTAGATGTTAAAAAATAGGTAGGAGAGTGCAGATCTTTGGGGAACTCCTTGAGGTAGTGTGTAGGGTGCTGAAGTGCGGGTTCCGATTCTTATCTGCTGGGTACGCAGGGAGAGGTAGGAGTATATCCATTTGAGTGGCTTGCCTTGAACCCCAATGCTACTGAGCTGGTTGAGTAGCGTCTGGTGGGAAACTGTATCAAACATTGCAGAGATATCTTGGAAGAGCAGCATGAATCTGCCGGTGGCCTTTTCAGTTCCAGTAATGAGCATTGATATGAGCGGGTTCAGCAATGTTTCAGCACTGTGGAAGGGGTGAAACCCATGCTGATATCTGTCCAGAGGTGCATACCTGTCAATGTGCTCCTGGAGTTGAATTTGAACTGCCTTCTCAGTGATTTTGGCGAGGAAGGGAACACTGGCTATGGGTCTGTAAGAGGCGGGTGAGCATGAGTCTAGGTTGGGTTTCTTCAGGAGGGGTCTAACAGAGGCTTATTTCATGGAGGGTGGGATACAGGCCTAAGAACATAAGAACATAAGATATGCCATACTGGGTCAGACCAAGGTCCATCAAGCCCAGTATCCTGTTTCCAACAGTGGCCAATCTAGGTCATACATACCTAGCAGTTTCCCCAAAAGACACAGGTTCCGCAATGCTTGTACTGGGTCAAGCATTGATATCCTGGGTCCCTTCTTAATAATGGTTTATGGACCTTTCCTCCAGGAACTTGTCCAAACCTTTTTAAACCCAGCTACACTAACAGCCTTTACTACATCCTCCGGTAACAAATTCCAGAGTTTGATTACACGTTGAGTGAAAAAATATTTTCTTTTATTAGTCTTAAATAGTTTACCCTGTAGCTTCATTGCATGTCCCCTAGTCTTTCTATATTCTGATAACGTAAACAATCGATCTACATTTACCCGTTCCACTCCATTCATTAATTTATAGACTTCTATCATATCTCCCCTCAGCCATCTCTTTTCCAGGTTAAAGAGCCCTAACCTTTTTAGCCTTTCTTCATAGGAGTATCCTTCCATCCCCTTTACCATTTTGGTGGCTCTTCTCTGAACCTTTTCTAATAATGCTATATCCTTTTTAAGATACGGCGACCAGAATTGCACACAATATTCAAGGTGCGGTCTCACCATGGAACGATATAGAGGCATTATAATATCTTTTGTTTTATTTTCCATTCCTTTCCTTATGATACCTAGCATTCTATTTGCTCTCTTGGCTGCCGCTTCACACTGGGCCGAGGGTTTTAACATGTTATCCACAATGACGCCTAAATCTTTTTCCTGGGTGGTGGTTCCTAATGTGGAACCTTGCATCGTGTAACCATAGTTTGGATTGTTCTTCCCTAGGTGCATAACTTTGCACTTGTCCACCTTAAATTTCATCTGCCATTTGGATGCCCAGTCTTCCAATTTATCAAGATCCTCTTGCAATTTTCCACAATCCTCTTGGGTTTTAACAACTTTAAATAGTTTTGTGTCATCTGCAAATTTGATAACCTCACTCGTTATTCCACTTTCCAGGTCATTTATGAATATGTCAAAAAGCAGCGGCCCCAGCACACATCCCTGGGGTACACCACTACTCACCTTTCTCCACTGGGAAAATTGGCCATGTAACCCAACCCTCTGTTTTCTATCTTTTAACCAGTTCTTGATCCACAGTAGTACACTGCCTCCTATCCCATTACTCTTTAGTTTTGCCAAAATTTTCTGATGAGGGACCTTGTCAAAGGCTTTCTGAAAGTCCAGATACACTATATCAACCGACTCACCTTTGTCCACCTGATTATTCACACTTTCAAAAAAACATAACAGATTAGTAAGACAAGATCTTCCTTGTCTAAAGCCATGTTGGCTGTCTCCCATTAGGCCATGACTATCTACATGCTGAGTAATTTTATTCTTTATGATGGTTTCTACCATTTTTCCCGGTACTCACTTGAGGCTCACCGGTCTGTAGTTTCCCGGATCACCCCTGGAACCCTTTTTAAAAATTGGTGTTACATTGGCGATCCTCCAATCTTCAGGTATTAGAGATGATTTTAATGCTAGTTCACAGATTACTAATAGCAGGTCTGCAATCTCATATTTCAGGTCTTTCAACACCCTTGGATGTATACCATCTGGCCCAGGTGATTGGCTACTCTTTAGTTTATCTAATAGTTGTAGTACATCTTCCCGATGTATCAATATTTCCTTCAATTCTTCCGCACCTTTAAATACCACTTCAGTCATGGGAAACATCCCTACATCTTCCTCAGTAAAGACCGAAGCAAAGAATTCATTCAGTCTCTCCGCTATTGCCTTGTCACCTCTTAGTGCCCCTTTATCATCTAATGGGCCAACTGACTCTCTCACAGGTTTTTTGCTACGAATGTACTTGAAAAAATCTTTATTTCGCGTTTTTGCTTCCGCAGCAAGCTTCTTCTCAAATTCTCCCTTTGCCTGCCTTATTAATGCCTTGCATTTGACTTGCCAGTGCTTGTGCTGTTTCCAGGTTTCGTCGTTTGGCTCTTTTTTCCATTTCCTGAAAGATGCTTTTTTGGCAACAACAGCCTCTCTGACCTCACCTTTAAACCATGCTGGCAGTTTTTTGGACTTCCTTCCACTTTTCTTAAAGCGTGGAATACAGCTGGTCTGGGCTTCCAAGATAGTATTTTTCAACTACACCCAAGCTTGATGTAAGTCTTTAACCTTTGCAACTGCTCCTTTTAGTTTTACTTAACTGTTTTCCTCATTTTATCATAGCCTCCCTTTCGAAAGTTAAAAGGCAGTACTGTGGATTTTCCTTACTATCCCTGCAACAGGGAGGTTTGCAAGATGGATGAGATGAACGGAAGGAGCTGCAGCTTTGTTGCTTTTACCCAGGAGACTGGACAGGGGTCCAGTGGAGAGGTGAGAGTGTTGATGTGTGAGATGATGTCAAGGAGTTCACCGGAGAGACCTCTCTGAATGTGGTCCAGGATTGCCTGGTTGTGGTTGTGTTGCATGGCACAGGCATAAGGAGTGCAGCAGGGTTGGTGAGGTTGTGCTTGGCTTTGAGGAAGTCAGCCATCTCCTGGGAGTCGAGGATGCAATTTTGTAGTCGCTGGGTGGGATCTCTTGTGAGGGTCTTGACAAGATCAAAGAGCTCCCTTGGTTTGTTGAGGGTACAGAGGAGGGTATTGTTATAGTATTTGCATTTGGTGTTGAGGGTACTGGTACAGTATGCTCTAAGCATGTCCATGTAACTGGTCCATAGTTGAGGGTCGCTGGATTTCCTCCATTTGTGCTCGATTCTCCAAAGTGTATGCTTCTGTTCGCTGAGATGCATGGAGTACCAGGGCACACTGCATCACCGTGCTTTGTGAGGGGCTCATAGGGTAGTTGTAGAGACAGCGGAGATTATGGAGTTCCACTTGGCGACCACTGAGTCAAAGTCTGTGTCATGAGAGGTGTCTTCTAAAGCTGGGAGGGTCCTTTGGATGAAGGAAGATTCATCAAAATCGAGGAATCTCCTTGTTGTGGGGGCTTTGGCACCTGGAGGATAGATGAGGTGGTGGTGAGGTAATGTGAAGGTTATTACATAGTGATCTGACCAAGGGACAGGGGTGGATGTGGGAGCGATGTGGTTAGGTTTGGTGAGTAGGTGGTTGGGGAGGAAGAGCAGATCAAGGATTCCACCTTTGAGTGCGTTGAGGTGGTGATGAGTTGAGTGTACTGTCATTGCTTGGAGGAATGCATTGCATTGGCTGGTGTTAGCTGACAGGAGGTTGAGGTTACCAAGGAGAATGAGGTGTCTTTGGTGTGAGGAGAGGGAGCAGTCTGTCTCAAGCAAGATGTCCAGTTCCTCAGCATTGTGGAGCGCTGCTCTGTATACGAGGCAGATGGTGAATTGCTTGTTTGCTATGATGAGGAGTGTCCAAGAATTGTGAGGAGGCTGTGCTTACAGTGGTGCAGTTCAAGCATTTGTTTGAGAGGATGCAGATACCCTCCCTTCTGCTGCTGCGTGGGTAGTTGTGGATGGTATGGGTGTTAGGGTTGAGTTGATTGACATGTCTATCAGCTCTTACGCTTCCATCCATCATCTAAAATGTGACTTTCACAAGGGCTCCCTTATCCTGCGTTAAGGTGACTGCCATTTTCGGGCATTAAGGTGGATGCTTGCCCCCTTATCGCCCAGTGACCTGTTAGCGCCCATTAAGTGGAGCCAAGTTCCCTTACCGCCAGAACGTCTACTCCCCACCCCGGGCTTTATCACACAAAAACAACTTTAATGCACTTGATATCTGGGGCGCCCTTACCGCTCTTTAGTAAACATACCCCTTGGAGTTTAGATATTTCCTCTTCAGTTCAATTTGAGAAGATACTTTCCTTTAAAATCTTTCTCTGAACTCTAAAGAGCTTCAAATTAATTTTAGCTTTACAGTTCAAGCTTTCCTTGAACACAAATCAGGTTTATCCTGCTTTTAATCAGGAATCCTTTAAGAATTTAATTCCTTTTAAGAAATATTTTCTCAGTAAATCATTTCTCAACCTATCAGCAGATTCTTTCAGTGTCACTCACACCAAAACTGACACTAAATTCAGTTTTTACCAAACAAAATCACACTTTCTTATACACCAATCACCAATTAAACCTTTCTCTTGGCTCAGCTTCTTTTTATAATCTTTTCTTTAGCACTCTGTGACACAGCACTCTTACACAGATCCCTCTCTCTTCACAAGTTTGTCCCAACTGTCAGGTGTTCTGCCTAATAACCAAAGTTCTATGAACAGCAGCAGAAGTGCTCCTACACTGCTGAACTACAAATAGTTCCCCTTCACCAGCCACAAAGGACATAAAAATCCAAAAATTCCTTCTTGCAAATATTTTTCCCCATCAGACTAGACCATTACTAATTTTTCCATGTGCTTACTTTAGACTTTCAAGTCAGCTAATGGTTTTGGTATCTTACTGTATCACAATGCTTACTTTCCCCCTTGGAACAGACTGTTAGAGCTCTTCAGGGAGATCCTTGCACTGCCTCATCTCTTTCCAATGCATTTCTATGCAGCTGGGACTTATTTTACTTTTATAACTATATTTTTCACATTAAAATAGGCTTATTCATTTTAAATTAAACCAGAGGCTCTGCTACTGTTTTTAAATCCCAGAGGCTCATTCCTCTCTCCTCGGGGAAAACGGAGCATTTTCTGACCACAATAAACATCGTTAATTTGAATAAAATATATTTTTGGAGAGGGCAAATCTCCTGCACCTGAATTCTACCATCAAAACTTTTCAATTTTAACTTTAAAACTCACTGAAAATCGGCACTTTTACAAAGAGGCTATTGTCTCTTTAAGGCATCACAGCCGTAGCCACACCCGATTGCAGCAGGCGCACCTCCCTGACAGTCAGGGCCAGCCGCAAACATTGCGGTTGCAGCCAACTGCCAGAAACCTGCTCCTCCTGCCTCCTAAATGTCCGGGGATGGGCCAGAAAGCTGCCGCCTTCCTCCCACTGCTACTGCAGCCTAAAAAAAATGGCTGCAGACAGTAGCAACCCCGGGATGCCCACAGACAGCCCCAGCCAGTTAAGGGAGAGAAAAAGAACATTTTATCCAACTGGCTACATTAACATATTCATAAATTACCTGGAAATGGGAACAATGAGTGGGGTGATCAAATTTGCAGATGACACCAAAGCTGTTAAGTCACAAGAGGAATGTGAAAAAGAGGACCTTGAGAAACTGGGAGACTGGGCATCCAAATGGCAGATGAAATTTAAGGTATACAAGTGCAAAGTTATGCACATAGGGAAGAACAACCCAAACCATGGTTATGCGATACAAGGTCACATATTAGGAATCACCACCAGGAAAATGATCTGGGCATCATTGTGAATAATACGTTGAAACCCTCTGCCCTGTGTGTAGCCGCAGCCGTGGTCATGAAAGCAAATAGAATGCTAGGAATCATAAGGAAAGGAATAGAGAATAAAACCAAGGATATTATAATCAGGGGCAGCCCTAGGGTGATGTGAGTGTCATTTGCATAAATATTTGCATACCATTGGGCCTCATTTGCATAAATGTAATTCATTTTATTTATTTTAAAATGTATATGCTACCCATCTAAAATCCTAGGCAGCTGGCAAATGAGCTCTTCATACGCCTCTTTTTGTTGTGTCCCAGCAATGACTTAAGTGCAATTTTACTAAACATTAATGTGTGTTAAGTGCCACTGCTCCTATAGAAATAAATGGATACTGATGCACTTGGCATGCATTAACGTTTAGGACTGCACATTAACCTTTAGTAAACATGCCTCTTAATGAGTGTCTTAATACCATTTGCATGTACAGTGAGGACAAAGAAAGGCTACCATATTTCTACATTGCTATCCTCCAGTGCCAACTGCCAGGTGCCTTAAGACGTATCTCAAATCCTGCTCATTTAGAACCCATATGAGCAAACCTGCCATATCATAACAGCAATATCAGGACTCACACAGCACCAAACAATACCTATCAAAAGGCATCACTGCAAATATTAAACTAATACTGTACATCTCATAGAAAACCAATACATCTCTTACTGAGAAAAGAGAACAAGTGGGCCTGCTACACAGAAACTACATGAGCAGAATACTACAGCTCGGTCACACACATAAAACTCAGACAAATAAAGAACAAGGGATCACAATTTAGAAATATGAAGACAATAATTGAATTGGGAACCCCAAAAGCCAAATTTGGAATGTACCACAACGTTGGAGAAATAGAACTATAAATTAATTTCCTCTTGTACTAAACAAAACACAAAGATGTTAAAGATGCAAATTTCCCAGAGTTGACATATTCCAGTTAATAAATTTAAAATAAAATACTTGTTTTCTACTTTTTATTATTTGAGAATTTTATTTTTTAGTCGCATTTGCCCCACTCTCTCTTCTGCTTTCTTCGTCTGTTCTGCTAACTTTCCATTCTCTACTCTCCATTTGTCCTTCTCTTTTCTATTTTTCCATTCTCTCTATATCTGCCTCTGACATATTGATCTTTCCTTTTTTGCTCCTTCCTCCATTTCTTTCTTTATTCCCTCTTTATCCACTACAGATTCACCCTCCCGCCCCATTCCCTTTTAACTTTTAACCTATCAACTTTCCATCTCCTCTTTTTACCTCCAGCCCATCTCCCCAGCTCTCTCATTCCCCGTCTCACTCCATTAGCCTCTTATTCCCTTCTGATTTTTATCCATTCCCCATTTCCACATTTTGACTTTCTGTGATCACCATCCTCCTCTGCTTCATCTCTTTGTCGACTTCTGATGGCTTCTCCCACATACTGTAGTTCCATTATCCCTTCCCCCTTCTCCCCTTCTCTCTCTCTCTTTTTCTCTCATTGCCCCAACTCAGCATCTCCCATTCCCCTCTCCCTTCCCTTTTACCCCCAAGATCCAGCATATCCCTCTTCTCTTCTACCTCCCCAGTCCTTTTTTTCCCTCCCCTCCCCATAGACCAGAAGCTTTCTATCCCCTTCCCCCTCCATTGGTCTGGCATCCCTCATCTCTCTCCTTTCAGCCCAGCAACTTCTCTCTCTCTCTTTCCCATGTTTCCCCCACCCATCCCCAATTCCAATCCTAGCCTCCCCCCCATTCAGCCCATTTCCAATTATAGCCCCTCCAGCCCAATGCCAATGCTAGCCTCCCCCCCATTCAGCCCATTTCCAGTTATAGCCCCCCCAGCCCAATTCGAATTTTAGACCCCTCCACAGCCCATTTCAAGCCCAAGCCCTCTTCCCTGAAGAGCCCCGTGGCAGACTTCAGCGGCTCCAGGCAGGCTCAGCACAGCTCGTTACAGCTGCCGAAGTGAAGAGCGTTGTTCCCTTCACTTCGGCAGCTGTATTGTAATGAAGATCACAGGCGCACTGAGAGCTGTGACACAGGAAGTGACCTTTGACCTCCGGCGCGCCTGCGATCTTCATTACAATTCAGCTGCCAAAGTGAAGGGAACAACGCTCTTCACTTCGGCGGCTGTAACGAGCTGTGCTGAGCCTACCAGGTGCGGTTAAAGAAGGTGAGCAGTGTGCAGAATGTTCTTGGTGCGGGGCCCCCTGAAGTGCGGGGCCCTGTGCCAACAATATTCTTGTTCAATGGACGGGCTGGCCCTGATCACTATAATACTTGAGTGGGAATGTCATCAATGCCCAGTGTTTTGTTCTTAATGTTTTCAATGCTGCTTCTATTTTTTCTTTCATCTTTGATTGTAAAGTGCAGGTTGAAATGGCTATTGGTCCACTTGATCTTTGTGGTATAATGACTCTGTATATTCTTTACACCTTTTCTTGATCTCAGCATCATTCAACATGGATCCTTGAGCATCTTGTAGCATTCCAATTTGAGGCTGGAATTTTCTCTTTAACTCTCGTAGCTTAAGAAAAGCTGATCTTGTTCTTCCTCTAATAGTTTCTGTTTCTATTTCCTTGCATGTGTCATTTTAGTATTTCTCCTTGTCTTGTCTTGCTGCACGTTGAAAATCTCTGTTGAGTTCTGTGATTGCTTCTCTTTCTCCTTTGGCTTTAGCTTCTCTGCATTTCTGGGCAATTTTTAGAGTTTGTTCAGTAATCCATTTTTGCCGTTTTTGATTTATCACTTTTTGTAGAGACTTCTCACTTTCTTCCAACACAACCTTCTTGATGTCATCCCATATCTCTTCTGGAGCTCTGTCATTTGTATCTAAAGCAGCAAATTGATTTTGCAGGCAGTCTTTAAATTCCGGTGGTAAAGGTCATATTTTGCTACATTCAAGAGTGACTTGCTCTTTTTCAACTTTAGCTTGAGTTTGCATACTAGTAGTTGGTGATCCGTACTACAGTCAGCTCCAGGTTTTGTCTTTGTTGGTTATAGAGCTTTTCCATGATTGACTACTACAGATGTAGTCAATTTGATTTTTGTACAATTCATTGGGTGAAGTCCATGTGTACATTCGCTGCTTGTGTCGCTGGAAGGAAGGTGATTGAGATGAGATTGTTGGTCTTGCAGAGTTCTATCAGTTTTTCGCCAGCTCCATTTCTGATACCAAGTGCATATTTTCCAACCACTTTGCCTTCTTTGTTGCCACTTTTGCATTCCAGTCACCCATGACTATCAGGATATCCTGTTTGCATGTTCTGTCAGTTTCAGCTTGTACTTGTTCATAGAACTCATCAACGTCTTGCTCTTCTGCAGCTGTAGCTGGGGTATATACCTGAATTATAGTTGTGTTGAAGGGTATTCCTCATAGACAAATAGAAATTAATCATTCACTGATTGCATTGTATTTCATTACAGTTCTTGCAAGTTTCTTCTTAATTATAAATGCAACACCATTTATTCTTTGTCTTTCATTTCCAGCGTAGTAGACCATGTGCTCATCAGATGCAAAGTGCCTGATTCCAGTCCATTTCAGTTCGCTGACACCCAACAGATCAAGTTGTACACATTCCATTTCATTCTTGATCACCTCCAATGTCCCTTGGTTCATGCTTTGTACATTCCATGTCCCAATATGTAAGATATCTTTGCAGCTTCTGACTCTCATGTCATGTGCAGCTACTTTAGCAGTCAGATGTCCCGAGAGCTTTGATCCAACCACATCATAAATGCTGGCTTTATTCTGAAAAGTCTTCAGCTCATCCCTAGTAGCCAGTTGAGTGCCTTCCAACCTGGGGGTCTCATCTTCCAGCACTATTGTACAATTTGTTTTGTTGTGCCTATACATTGGGTTCTTGTGGCAAGATATGGAAGAAGATTGTCAGGCCTGTCTTCCACGTGGGTAATTCTAGTGTTGTTTAAAACTGGAACTGGCAAAAAAATCTCACTCCTGGAATGGGTAACTTGGCAATTCTGGAGATAAGATAGAGGTCTATAAAT
Organism: Ichthyophis bannanicus; assembly: GCA_033557465.1. Lineage (NCBI taxonomy): Eukaryota > Metazoa > Chordata > Amphibia > Gymnophiona > Ichthyophiidae > Ichthyophis > Ichthyophis bannanicus. Next base: position 247,127,103 of record CM066040.1, on the reverse strand, counting down.
TAATGAGTGGAGTGGAACAGGTAAACATAGATCAGTTGTTTACTCTTTCTAAAATTAGAAAGACTAGGGGACATGCAATGAAGCTACAATGTAGCACATCTAAGACTAATTAGAGAGAATATTTTTTCACTCAATGCATAATCAAACTCTGGAATTTGTTACCAGAGGATGCAGTAAAAGCTGTTAGTGTATCTGGGTTTAAAAGAGGTTTGGACAAGTTCCTGGAAGAAAAGTCCATAAACCGTTTTTAAGGTGGACTGGGGAAATCCACTGCTTACCCTTGCAACAAGCAGCCTGGAATCTGAGTATCTTTTGGGAACCTGACAGATACTTGTAATCTGGATTTGCCACTGTTGGAAACAGGATACTGGGCTTGATGGACCTTTGGTTTGACCCAGTATGGTATCTCTTATCTTCTTCTTATGCCAGAGGATGGAGAGAGGGAAAATAAGAGAAGGCAACTACACCATAGGTATATGGGAATCAAGAAAGGTGATAATGCAAGGGAGGTGGAGGAAGGCAATTATGCCTAGGGAGAGAGAAAGGAAATAAAGGAGGCACTGTTCCCTCTAAGCTGTGCTTAAGGAGAGTATGCCGGGGGAGGTGATTATACTAGAGCCAGTGCATGAGATAGTTTTGCATATAATGGAGGTAATGCATGCCTTCCTCATCCGGCTCGAGCACGACCACTCTACCTTTGAGAACAGCCTCAAAACCCACTTCTTTGCCCTTGCCTTCGACCTCCCAGATCCCTCTGTATGACCTTACCCTCCCCCTCCCTTCCTCTCTCACTCTTCCTTATTGTCTTGTTGTATGATTCCATCTGATGTGCTTTCCTATTTTTTATTATTGTAATTTCCTTTCTCCTCCATACCTTTATGGGTTTTTTTTCTTTAATTTGAGCTTTGTAAACCGCTTTGATGTTCTTCCTTTAGCGGTATATCAAGATAATAAACATAAACATAAGTATTCATTATAGATGTCCCGAAATGCCCAACTGACTGAGGGTGTCCCCAGGACTGGATAGAAAACCCCTATACTAGAAGGATGGCTGGAAATAAGGTTCATGAGTGAGTGTACCAGGACCTGAAAAAGGTTCAGAACAACTATTGTAGAACAACACCCATCTTGATTTAAAGCTAATTCAGATACATCATATAGAGACATTGTGGAAAGAAATACCTTTATATTTTTTTTTTCTGGTTTCTTTTCTTCCAATTGATCTCTGACCCCCATTGAACTCTGTCAGAGAACAGCTACTTAGTTTGACACCAGGGATGACATGAAAGCTCCTGCAGATAAAAATACCGCATGCTACAAAAGCTAGGAGAGGAAGGAATTGCAGAGCAACTGGCGGGGGTGTAATTCTAGCCGTCAGCCAGGGTACAGCTTTTCAAATGACATCAACAGTGTTTCTCTAACTCTGGCTGGCAAGACACTTTATCTCCCTGGGCCTCAGTGTACACAACTGTAATTGGATAATAATGATAATATTGTTCCTTTTTCCTTCCCCCTCTTTGGAGACCTGTCATATGGGTCATGTATCAAAAAGGATAGCCAGGCTTCCCCCTCCTTATCCCCTCTGAGGCGGCTATACTTATATACCCAGTAGCTCTCAGGGACCCCAGAGAGGCTCAAGGGGTTTTTTTTATTTCTCCTTGGTGGAAACACGTTTCAAAACCCTTAAGGCAGGGCCATCTCAATTCCACTCTCTGCTTTTTCAACAAACAACAAGCCTCCTAGGTTCGAGCTTCTCAAAGACATTTGTTTACCTCCAGATCAACCCACAGAACTGACAAACTCTCAAAACATAACTACAGAACATTCCAGCCAAATCCTCAGTGCAGGTCATTCTCACAGTTGTTCCGTCAGCCAAAAACAGGACATAGCTCTGGAGGAAAATTCTGATTCTAGGAGGATGTGTAAAATCCTTGTTCTGAAACTAGGTTATTTTCTACTGTTTCCAAAAATAAGCTGTTAATCCAAATACCTGGGTTGTATGACACATAAATTATTTGAAGTTTTGGCTTCAGGTGGGAAATAAAGACACAGATCCCAGATGGTGGTGATCTTCCACAGGCAGCTTGGGCTTTCCCTGCTAATTTACAAGTACGACACCAAGGGGCCTGTGCACCAATGCTTAACATACACCTGGAAGAGCACTCTATGAAGTAAGGCCTTAGCATGCATGCTAAAATAGATGCTGAAGACAATAGCATGTGCATGCTAAAATTAGCATATAAATGCATGTAAATAAGGGGACATCAAAGGCAAATTAAGCTGCAGCAAGAACATATGAACTAACATTATAAATGTTCCTCCACATGCTAGCAAAGGCCAATAATATAACATTTCCCTGAAATCAGATGTTACCTTTTCAACGTATCTACTGGTTCAACGACTCAGCTACCAGATGCATTGTGGGATACAGATGAATATGTACAAGAGATGGCATTGGTAATGGTTTCATCAACCACCAAAAAAGAGCTAATCACAGTGATGGCGTTAATCCAGCATCTAATATCAATCACTGCAAAAAAAGATTCATTTTTTGTATATCATATACTTTTAAAGTTGCATATTACCACCAAAGCAAACTTCTTTCCAACAATATTTTAAAAAAAAATTAACAAAAGGGGAAAAGACCTCAGAGATGTCCCTTAAAAGTCTGGTAGCCAAGCAATTCAAACAATAAGAGTTTCACAAAGGCTTACGGACTCATCATCATTGGTCAGAAAAACTCCATATCGAAAACGTTTTATTCATTTCAATGGTACTTACTTTTCATATAATGAACTGTAAATGCAAATTTAACTTTAAATAATATCCAGCCAATGTTGTTACACTCGACGTGGCCACGTTTCACTGGCAAGCTGCATCAGAAGTATATGAGCATGAACTCAATTGGCTGCAAAAGGTGCTTTATGCAGTTGTTATTATCTTATCTTTAACCCCATTATCCCTGTTTCACTCCCTGTTATCTGTAAACTTGACATATGTTGTATGCTTAAGTACAAGGTTGTTAAAATGTAAACCGCGCTGATGATGAATAGTGCGGTATATAAAAACTGTTAAATAAATAAATAAATAAATAAATCAAAAAGCACCTCAAGTCAGACATGAAGACCCAGCATGTCAATCACTGTCCCGCTCTCATCCAGTTAACAATGAAAGGGACATCTCTGAGGTCTTTTCCCCTTTTATTAATTATTTTTTTAAAAAACATATCTTATTAGAAAGAAGCTTTCTTTGGTGGTAATATACAACTTTTAAAGTATATGATATACAAAAAATTTAAAAAGAAATTTCAGAGATTAATACTAGATGATGGTAACAGTTTACTCATAATCCCTTGAGTTATAACGCATCTTCCTAAAATTTTCTTTGGGGGGAAAAAGACACCAACATATACTTTAGATTTTCCTACACAAATTTACATTGGATACCATTAAAATCCCTTTTCAAATAAAAGAGTAACATATGACCAGAAGCTTTCATACATTGCTGTACCCTCCACAGTTACGGAGACAAGGATTTTATGAGTACTAGCTCTAAAAAAAAATCCATCTCACAAGTTCCTATAGAATGACAAGCTTATGAGGCTGTTGCTGCCCTTCCTATGTTAGTTTATCTAAAGACTTGGGCAACCATGTCTTCTTTGAGGTCAACAATTCTTTTTGGTTGACTGCTGAGCTTTTTCTTGACAGCTTTGAAGTCTTCTAGATTGTATGAATCCCTTATTAACCTAAGGGACCCCCAGTTATCCCCAGCACACTTCCTAGCACCCTCACCTCAGCGCCAAGCCAGTCTCCACTAGCCCTTTTATCTCCCTTCTCCTTCCTGTCTGCACAAGTCTCTCTCTCTCTCTCCGCCCCCCCCCCAACCAGTCCCCATCAGTGTCAGTTTCTTTCATACTCCCTCCCTCCTACCAGTACCCTCCAGTCTCTCTTTTTCCTCTTTTCTGTGTCCTAAGAATCCCCTGTAATGGTCTCACAGACTCCCAGGGATCCATGGACCACAGGTTGGAAACCACTATTCTAGATTGTCCTTGTAGATTTAGAATTTCATCAGGCGCTGTTAGTGCCACTATCTTCCCCCTCCCCCCCTCTAACCACAACACATACATTCAGTTTGCCCACACAATGCTTCAAGTTTGGGTCTCAATATTCCAGGGTGCTCTCAGATAGTGGATGGTTGGGTGCTGTGTCCTCCAAAGTCAGGGATGGCAGATTTAATTCCCTGGCATCAATTGAATGGATGTGGTAGAGCTAGATGAGATGCCTTCTATACTTGTCCTTTTCATGCTTGCTGACTTTCCTGACCAGATGTAATGTGAGCCAGAGCAGGGCAGACTTAACCATCAGCAGGTTAGGAAGTTGCCTTATTGCAGTAGCTTCTGAGGAGTAACAGAGAGCAGCTATAGTCGAAGCAGAAAAACAGATCCTGATAGTCCTATAATCTCAAACACCCATCAGTACCTACTTTTACCAGCAGAGAGGATGGACAATTTCCAGATAACCCATCTATCTAAGAATGCAGCCATTTACTTGGGTAAATGGCTTTTTTGAAATTAATTTTATTTATTTATATGGGATTTTAACACTGATAAATATTTGTTCACCCATGTAAAAAGCTTTGAAAATTACCCTCTTGTTAGTAGATTACCTAGAATTTGTTTTTTTTACTTGTGAACTTTTTATTTGCTGGTATCTGACCAGCAAATGTGCTTTGGAATCATTTCCTGCTCTCAATGTGAAGCACCGTTTCAGTATCGTTGTGTTTCCTATTGCAAGGATTCTTAGATAACAGTGAGATCAGAGTGCATTTACACAATACACTCTGTTTCGACACCATTGGGGAAACTTCCTTCAGGAAATGGGACTAGCATTGTCATGATGTTGGCTGAAGCTGATGCTCAGGGACTGGAAGAGAAGAGGGGCAGGAAATAAGATTCTATTTCCACTGCCTCACACTACCTGCCATGTGGCCGTCTTGTATCTGACTGACCATTGTCTTTATGGGAACTTGCCAGGGCACACCACTTTGCCACCTGCAAGAATGCCCAGCAGCCAATTGCCATTGCAGTGTGTCTCTTTCTTGGCTCAGGTAACCACTGACAGCTGCGAAGAGCATCACTTGCTGCCCTGTATCCTGTTGGGGTGATCCCATGGGTGATGACTGAAGAGTCTCAAGTGCTATTGTGGGTGGTAGCGATTGCAAATCGGGAAGAAAGAGACCCATCTTCTCCTACCTGTGCATTGAATGCACATAGCCCTCACTCCCCCTGCTGTCCAGGCAATGGCCCAGATCCTGCTTAAGCTCACAGTGGCAGCTGCAGCAGGAAATCCTGCTTCACCTTTGTTCAAACAGGCAATGAGGGAAGGGTACAGCTGTGCAAGAGTATTGCCGCCGGAGCTTGCTGTCATGTTAAGTGCAATTGCATCACACAACTCAAGTTTTGTTTATAACATGGGCAGGTGGTACATTCCACTGGCCTCCCCTCCATGTTTTCCCAAGACAAGAAATAACTCAATAACTTGCACAGTAATAAACAATAATAAAACAGTGGGGTTGCGGCATCTTGTCACCCAAGCTGATATCATAAACAAACACATGCCAGTCACAGTGGAACCCACCATGCCATGCCTACTAGGCCCACCAGTGCACCTGCTGTCTCATTCTCTGTGTCTTAAGGCTGCTTTGTTTCTGGTTCACCACAGAAGCTCACCAAGCATCCCACCTTACCACCAGTTAAGGTACCTAGTACCTGACTGACATTGCAACTTGTCCCCTAATTTGGCCTGCAGATATAGAGAAGTTTTATGCTTACTCCAAGTCCTCCAGATGTGGATCCCTGCCCCCACCGGTGCATTTATCATCATTCTGCAATTAGTCCAATGCTGATTTGAAGTATTGTCTCCAAAGTTTCAAGGATATCATTGAGGAAAAAGTCTTTAGGCCTATGTCAGAGAGGTGTATCACATTGCTTCTGAAGTTCCTGGAATAGGGAGCTGATCCAGTTATGATATATCTGATAGCCTCCTCCATTAAGTATCCCTTGGATGACCTGCCTGTTGACTTTTTTGGAACCCTGTTCCATAGCTTTGTACCTGCCTATTTGATCAGGGAATCATGTCTGACCAGATGATTAGAATGTGGGGCAGCTGGTTGGCGATTTCAAAGAAGTCATCACAGATTGCATTGATGAGCTGCTTCCATGATAGGTTGCCTAAGTCTTGCCTCCTAAGAGAATGAGAATTACACCAGGTTGGGCATATATGTTGGACTGGTTTTCCAATAAGGGGCAAAGCTGATTTCATCTCATGTCTGATCTTCTGAGCCATACCAGCAATACCCTACGATTGTTCAGTCCTAGGTGTGGCCCCAGTGGCCTTGTGTTCATCCTCCTGAAACTTATGTGTGATGAAGACCCCTTGTATTAAAAAAACGAGAGAAAAACTGAAATAAAACACCTAAAAAAGTTAAACCTTAGTGGTTTGTCGGCTTAACATCCTCTAATACAAAGTGTGATGCAACCTTGTTATTAACATACTTAAACAAATCTAGGCAGAGGCAACAATGTTAATAATTTTATCAGACGAGGTTACTGACCTTAGAGTATGCATGTAAAAAATCTAAGTATCTTGGTGATAATATCTAAAGTAGAAGACCTTTCGGTGAAACGGAACCCTTTATACAGACGCTCTAAAGCGCACCAAAAGTGAAAATATGTATTCCAAAACCAAAAGCACTTAAGCTAAAAAAACTAAATTTAGATTTTGGAATCTTAAAGTACTACATTGGATTGATTTTTTCCGGTTCTTTGTTTTAATAGATATCATTTAATTTCCATAGCATATCTTCACAGAATAATGTTTTACAGTATGACTAGTAGTTCTACATTCTATAGGTTTAGTCGTGTTTTTATGTTTCATCCAACATCCATGATTTGCTTTAGTTTTTTACGTCTTATTTTATTACTGTTTTTTAATTTGTTTTTTTAATTTGTTCTTAAGACAAAGTCTGTATTCCTGTTCAAGAATACATATGTACAGTTACACAATAAGCCCGCTTTCTTATGAGATTGGCATTTTAAGTTACCCTTATTTATATGTTTGCCACAATTCTGTTCCCGGTTTAAAAAGGCTTCTATATTCTTATAGCCATTACTATTACAAGCTATATCACTTCACTAGACTGCTCTAGCTAGGTTCTTGCCCTGCACTGAGTCTGTGCGGGTTTTAGCTCCACCCACAAGATCAGCCTTCATTTTCACTTTTGGCGCGCTTTAGAGCGTCTATATAAAGGGTTCCGTTTCACCGAAAGGTCTTCTACTTTAGATATTATCACCAAGATATTTAGATTTTTTACATGCATACTCTAAGGTCAGTAAACTCGTCTGATAAAATTATTAACATTGTTGCCTCTGCCTAGATTTGTTTAAGTATGTTAATAACAAGGTTGCATCACACTTTGTATTAGAGGATTTTAAGCCGACAAACCACGAAGGTTTAACTTTTAGGTGTTTTATTTCAGTTTTTCTCTCATTTTTTTAATACAAGGGGTCTTCATCACACATAAGTTTTGGGTTTCATACAGACTATTGCGAGCTGTGCTTAGCCTTAAGAATTAGTTACGTTCGGTTCCCGCACATGGATAATGTTATGATGTTGCATAGCATCCTGCAGTATATTTAGTTTTCTTAAATTGGTTTTAAATTCATTCCCTATTGCCATTACCGTAAACTCCAACAAATTGCTTGAATAATACATTTTTAACACTGTGTTTAATCGAAACGGCATTAGTACTCTTCCCACTGAGTTAGATTTTATGGTTTCTTTGGCGCGTACCATAGCGCCTATATAAATGATTCAGCTACCTGAAGGGTTTCGTCTTTTACTATAATTTCTAGACACAGTCCTTAAGGTCAGCGAGCTTCTTCAGATATAGCCTTCATTTTTTTCTGTTTTTTGTATAGTTGTTTGCATTGCTACTTTGGACATCAGCGGTCTCCGAGACGACAAAACATTAGACATAACCCCACTTCTTTTTGACAGTGCATCCTACTACAGTGTTCTTTTGTTCTTTTTTTCTTATACAATGGTTTCCCACACACTCATCAAAACTAGTTGTTTTAATGGACAAGTCTCTTATATACCTTTAATCAATGCGGTTAAGGTTGACGGTAACATTATCCCTCACAACAATGTCCATCCTGGGTTTATAATAGGAAGATCAGGTTCATATCTAACTCTTTTCAAATTGATTATAACATCAAATGACTCGTTCATTCGACTTATTTTTATTTTTCATTTCTGACACATAAACAGCAGGTCTATGCGACGCCTTTACAAACAACTGAGGTACTTTTACTAGTAGTTTAGTATTTCAAATTCAATAGATACATTATATGAATAGTTCTAAAATTATTTACTTTTGGTGTCAACATATACAATTTCCAGTTTTGGTGGAATTCATGTTGTTTAAGTGTAGCATATCACATAAAAGAATTAGTAGTAGCACAGTGCACAGTGTATCTTTTCCACTCAAAATTTTGTTTCATTTTCTCTTTTTTCTTGTTAGTTTACAGTCAATATTCAGACATTATTTTCTGAAAAGGCACATATATATTTTCTGCAATGGCATGTATAAACATTGTTTTGTTATCCATTTACAGCTAGAGTATAACGTTAAAGATCTCCTTCCATGTGAGATTCATCATAGGGTGCTCCAGTGAGTACTGTCTTGTTGTTCACTTTCGGTTTAGAGGATTTTTATGTTTTTATGACTTCTTATTGTCCTCCTCATAGCCTTGTCAATGTTTCTTCTATATTTTTAACATGTAGTATTTATATGTTTTTTTCGCTGCCCTGCGTTTTGCTTTTTAAATCATAGTTTTAATTTATGTATTTTTATTTATAATTTGAAATTGAAGTATTTTTCTTTGTGATGTATCCATGTATTATTTTTAATGTTTTTACTATTTATGATATTTATTTATATATTGTTTTAATTGTTGGATTTTATCTCATTTCATTTTATTTTATTTAATAAGCTGCATACCCCCTGAGGAAGGCGTTGCTGAAACGTGTTGGGGTTCATCTAATAAAGGCTCCTGTGACCTTCACACATCTCTTGCTCCTTGTGCTTTCTGGTTTCTACTGCAAGAGCGGTTTGCTCTTCTTTGTGTTGACTGGAAGGAGGATGGACAGAGGGTAGGGTGACAGGAAGGAAGCTGACATGGGTGGCACTGGGAGTGGAAGTGAGCTGATTCCTGCGATGGTATTTGGACTAGAAGGGGCTGGACAGTGGGGAAGAAGGGGGGCTGGAAGGGAATGGACACCAGTGGCAGGCCTGGGAATGCAAGGGGGTTGACATTGGAAAGTACTGGGAGGGGAGGACTGGAAAGGGGGCTGATAGTAGGATGGTTACTGGGACTGGAAATAGGCTGATGAAAGGAAGTAAAGAAATCAAAAGAAGAGACAAGAAATGGCAGATGGACTATAGACCATAGAAAGAGAGCTAAGAGAAGACATGGAAGCAGAAGCTTCAGATCAGGACCAGCATGATCAGAGAATAAAATGGTCAGACAACAAAGGTAAAAAAATATTTTTTTTTTCAATTTAGTGATTGGACTTTGTGCTATCTTTATATTTTATACTGTATGGAGAACTGCATCTGTTATTTTTCTGATGTTGCACTGCATGCAAAGTCTGGCTTCTTGGGGTTTCAGTTTAATTTTTGTCTACATTAATTATAATTGTATTAACTATAATTAACTATAATTGTAATTAAGCAAGGAACTGATACCCATAGCATTGTAAATAGCGCATGCTGTAAATAGCACCACAAGAATCAACGTCCAGACACTCTCACACGCATACACTACTCACTGCATGTGCACACTATACACTGTATCTTATTGATTGTTTGCTGTTCAGACTGCCTTGCTTGCAGGATAAAGCGGTATAGAAATATGTTTAAATAAATAAATACATATTTTCATTTTTACTTTAGGTTGTAGTCACTTATTCTGTACTTGGTGAGGGTCTGTGTTCTGAGTGTGTGACTCAGGCCAGGAGTTCTGTTAACATGCAGTTTATACATAGGGATCTATACCGTACTGTAGCGTACTGTAGTAATTTGACTTGGTCAGCTTTTCAGATAGGTATATGGATGTTCTAGGGCCCGTTGCAGTATTTATAGTGCTGTGTTTTTCTGGGTAGGCCCCTTGTGTGAGTTTTGGAAGTTTATGCTGGTATGGTATGGTAGATTTGGCCTTGTAGATCTTAGGTGACTTTTGTAGGATTTTATATTAGTTCCCAATAAGCCTGGTACTGGAGAATGTTTGTTAGTGAGATGACCAGAATCACATTTGTTTTTAAATATATTGAGATCTTTGGGTGAATGTCCTACTTCTGTTCTGCACCCATTGTTGAGGGTTTCTGTGGATGCAGAATATACAAAAAGAAAAGTGAGAACCATAACGCAGTTTATAACAAAATAAAATGAATTATAATTTGGTCTTATAAACTGTGCTGTGGTTCTCACTTTTTCTTTTAGTTCCTTGATATGCGAGCACCTTGCATTTCCTTTGTTTTTACGGAATATACAGTATATTTACATTAAAAGTATGCTGGTCCGGTGTGCAGTATTGGAAGTTATTTTGGGGTTGGCAAGCTCTTCTTGGTTTTTATGTTGGAGTGGGAGGTGTTGTGTTAGGGTCACAAAGTCCCTCTTGTTTTTCAGAGGGTGGGAAGTGCTATATAGGGGCCACTGAGCCTCTCTTTGTTTTTAAGAGAGTTGAAAGTGCTGTATTGGGGTGCCAAGTCGCTCTTGTTTTTGTGGAAGTGGGAGATGCTGCATTGATGCTGTTGAGTCCCTCTTGTTTGGCATATTTAGCAGCCTGTTTCCTAGGCTCTGCACTGATAAAATATGAGCATAAGAAATGCCATACTGGGTTAGACTAAGGTCCATCAAGCCCAGTATTCTGTTTCCAACAGTGGCCAATCCAGGTTACAAGTACCTGGCGGGTTCTCAAAGAGGCACACAGGTCCCACAATGCTTGTCCCAGGGCAAGCAGTGGATTTCCCAGGTCCTCTTTAATAATAGTTTATGGACCTTTCCTCCTGGAACTTGTCCAAACTTTTTTAAACCCAGCTAAACTAACAGTTTTTACTGTATCCTCTGGTAACTCATTACAAAGTTTTGCTACATTTCACTGTAGCAAAACAGCTGCTGGTGCAACTAAGGTGGTCACCCACTGAGGTGGCATTAGTTGCACTCATGCTACTTGCACTGAGCCATTATGTTAGTTTCTGCCAACAATGCAGATGCCTGTTTGTGACAGTTCTTTCTCTTGCCTCACTCTGCAGTAAAGTATAATTTTGGGAAAGAAATCCGGTAAACCTAACAGTAATGGGTAAGAGCATTTTTTTTACTACATATGTCTGTTTTTAGTTTCTACTGAAATATTCCCTACTTGGTGAAGATCTCTCTGTTCTGCATAAGGGTGACTGAGGCTACATTTTCTTAGTATGGAGTTTCCATATAGACAGCAGTAGTAATCTGGCTTGTTCAATTTTCTGAATAGGAATATGGATGTTCTAAGGCCCACTACAATATTTATGGTGCTGCCCTTTTCTGCGTATGCTCCATGTTGCGTGAGTTTTAGAAGTTAGTGCTGTTATGGAATAGTAGATTTGCTCTATGGGTCCTGTACTCTGGGTTCTTGGTGAAGTCAACTGTAGGGTGTTGGAATTGGGGGGGGGGGGGGGGTACTAGAATATGTATTGTTTTTGAGATTTGCAGTTTTGCATTCTTTATGCTACCAGACTGAAATGTAAAATATTTTGTCAATTCAGATTCACGGAAATTTCAAATTTTAAGGGAACATCTCAGTTTAATTTTGTTTAGTAGCCTGATAGCTTCACCGCTGCTGAGTTCCGGACTTTTCCAGCTGTAGCACAATCCAATCCAGTGTTTGAATTCATGTTTACCAGGATTTGTTTTGCCTTTTATATATTCCATCTTCATCAATAATATGGTCACAGCAAAATAAATCTGATGGGCAGATACTTATAATGGTTTGATTTGGTAAGTGGCTTTTTATTAATCAAATTTAATGTTTTATTATTATGTTTGTTTTACTTTAACATCTGTTTTACTAAATTGCATGTGTATGTTTAGAAGCCACATAGGATTTTAGATGGGTCGCATATACATTTTTAAATAAAGTATACTAAATTTATGCAAATGATGCCACAGTGAGTCTCCGCACATGGCCCTGCATCACCCTTGTGCCGTCTCTGGGGGAAAGTAGACAGGAGAGTGCAGTGGGAGATAGAGGAAAGCAGAAACCTCAAATTGGGACCTACATGATCAGAGAATAAAATGGTCAGACAACAAAGAAGAGAATTTTATTTTCAATTTATTGATCGTACTTGGTGCTGTCTTTATATTTTATACAGTACATGGAAATGCATCTCTTTCTATCTGCTATTGCACTGTTTGCAGAATCTGTCTTCTTGCTGTTGCAGTTTAATTTTTATCTACATATGTTTATTTTTAGGTTATGGTCACTTATTCTGTACTTGGCGAGGGTCTGTGTTCTGAGTGTGTGACCAAGACTAGGTGTTCTGTCAACATGGAGTTTGTATGTAGGGATCTGTACTGTAGTAATCTGAATTGTTCAGCTTTTCAAATAGATGTTCGGATGTTCCAGGGCCTACTGTAGTATTTACAGTGATGCTTTTTTTGAGTAGGCTCCTTATGTGAGTTTTGGAAGTTGGTGCTGGTATAGTATGGTAGATTTGCTCTATAGATACTCAGTGACTTTGTTGTAGGGTTTTGTATTAGTTCACAATATGCCTGGTACTGGAGAATGTTTGCTGTTAGTGAGATGATCAGAATCAGATTTTTTTTTTTAAGATATTGAGTTCTTTGGGTGAATGTCCTGGTTCTGCTCTGCACTCACTGTTGAGGAAGGGGGTTCTGTGGATGCAAAATATATGTTCAAAAAGAAAAAGCAAGAACCATAACACAGTTTATAACAACAAAATAAAAATGAGTTATTAGTTTTATAAACTGTGTTGTGGTTCTCACACTTTCTTTAGGTTCCTTGGTGTTCAAATATCTTGCATTTCCTCCATATAATCTAATCAGCTTTTTGGTTTGGTTCAGTCCCTGATTGGAGTTTTGAGAAAGCCCCGCCCCCACTATGGGGTGGGAGGGATGCCATCTCTTCCCTCGCCTCAGGAGGCACATTGCCTTGAGCCGCCCCTGACACCAGCCCCCACTGCTGGAGTTTCGGATCAGTGACTGCTTGGGAAGAGAGAGGTTTTGTAATTCTCTCCAATGGCTGAGGCTGTAGCATTGACTCCTAATCCTCCAAGTTCTCCTCCAATCTGGAAGGGTTTTGCATTCCTGTCCAATCAGGGAAAACAGTTGCAGCTCTCCCTTGGAATGATCTGCCGCTGGACTCCCTTGGGTCCTGTGGCTCCTAGTCTGGAATGGACTCTGCCACTGCAGCTGTCCTTTGAGCTGATCTGCTGCAGGACATCCCTGGGTCCTCTGGCTCCTAGTCCGAAATGGCTCCTAGTCCAGAATGGACTTTCTGCTACTGCAGCTCTCTGTTGAGCTGATATGCTGCTGCAGCAGCTTCCAATGAACTGAACTACTGCTGGGCCCTTCCTGGGTATTTTGGCTCCTAGACTCTCTGCTACACTAGCTCTCTCTTGAGTTGATCCACAACTGGACTTCCAAGCCTGGATTAGGCTCTCCAGATTCTCTCTGCTGCCATCTCCACTCCCTGGTTTGCGAGGAAATCATCCATCTTCACTCCTACCCCTGACTGGGTTTGTAGGAGACTCTTTCCTGACATCTTCATTCCGAGCCTGTCTAGGCTCCCAGGAGTCTTTCAACCCCATTTTCAGGAGGAGGGCCTGCAGAGCAGGGGGTGTTCCCTCTTCCCCTCTCAGATGAGGGTTTAAACTCTTTATAGATAAAGAGAACTGACACCTCTAAATCCCAGGCAACTCTTCTCCAAGCTCTTTTCTGCACAGGGCTGCTGGTGCCATTGCCAACTGATATCATTTCTCATAGGGTGAGCAATTTCCACTGGCCCCAGTATTTACTTCACCGTCTGTCTAGTGTGTGCACTTTATTCCCCTACACTATTCCCTATAGATTTAAAGTTAAATCTTAATAATAGATATAAATGTGAGCAAATATTACCCTTGCTCCTTTAGCACAGGCAGTGATTTGCATATCCCTCCAATGTTTACTTTCCAGCTCTGCTAATACAGATTCTCCGGAGGGAGCCGCTGCTGCCGCCGAAGATAGCAACACCCCCCCACGGTGCTCCTGCCCAATCGGGGCAGTGGGAGAGCAGGAGAAAGCGGCCCACCTCCATAAAAGCGGCGTCCCTCGCCTCCGGAGGGAGCCACTGCTGCCGCCGAAGATAGCAACACCCCCCCACGGTGCTCCTGCCCAATCGGGGCAGTGGGAGAGCAGGAGAAAGCGGCCCGCCTCCATAAAAGCGGCGTCCCTCGCCTCCGGAGGGAGCCGCTGCTGCCGCCGAAGATAGCAACACCCCCCCACGGTGCTCCTGCCCAATCGGGGCAGTGGGAGAGCAGGAGAAAGCGGCCCGCCTCCATAAAAGTGGCGTCCCTCGCCTCCGGAGGGAGCCGCTGCTGCCGCCAAAGATAGCAACACCCCCCCACGGTGCTCCTGCCCAATCGGGGCAGTGGGAGAGCAGGAGAAAGCGGCCCGCCTCCATAAAAGCGGCGTCCCTCGCGGGCGCGCCCGCGCCTGGCGGGCCCGCACCTGAGGGCCTCGCCAGAGGGCCCTTTGGCGTGGCCCCTAGGCACGGCACAGAGGCGCGGCACAGAGCGGAACCCAACAAGGAGCAGACGGAGACGAAGGACATCAGAACCGCAAGTAGAACTCTCACAGTACATCACACATTCCCCACCACCACACTCTCACTTCCACTACACGGGACAGGCTCCCTCCACGGGACAGGCTCCCGCACCAAGACGCCCTACACAGATCCGGCTCGCCCTCCACGGGACAGGCTCCCTCCACGGAACAGGCTCCCGCACCAAGACGCCCTACACAGATCCGGCTCGCCCTCCATGGGACAGGCTCCCTCCACGGGACAGGCTCCCGCACCAAGACGCCCTACACAGATCCGGCTCGCCCTCCACGGGACAGGCTCCCTCCACGGAACAGGCTCCCGCACCAAGACGCCCTACACAGATCCGGCTCGCCCTCCACAGGACAGGCTCCCCCCACGGGACAGGCTCCCGCACCAAGACGCCCTACACAGATCCAGCTCGCCCTCCACGGGACAGGCTCCCTCCACGGAACAGGCTCCCACACCAAGACGCCCTACACAGATCCGGCTCGCCCTCCACGGGACAGGCTCCCTCCACGGAACAGGCTCCCGCACCAAGACGCCCTACACAGATCCGGCTCGCCCTCCACGGGACAGGCTCCCCCCACGGGACAGGCTCCCACACCAAGACGCCCTACACAGATCCGGCTCGCCCTCCACAGGACAGGCTCCCTCCACGAGACAGGCTATCGCACCAAATACAGATCTCACCAAACAGACTACAGAAGAAGACTTAAGAATACAGGCATCACCATAACAGAACATCACAAAACCAACATGCACGCCACATACTTCCTCCCACTCTACCTGCTCGTCACACAACTCCTCCCACCAACCACACACCTCCACTACCCACAAGCAAACACAACATGGCACCCACCAACTGTATGGCCATACTTAGAATCTCAGCGAACATACAAAGAGACACTCCGAACCTCCCAAGCAAAGTGACCAAACACACAAATCAAACTCCCACGCCTGCACAAATGAAGCACATGTAACAGCAACCTCCTCAACAAAGACAACAACGATTGAGCTCATAAATGCCAGATCAGTCTGCAACAAGATTCACACTCTTGTAGACCACATTGAAGAGCGACAGCCCGACATAATATGCATCACAGAGACATGGCTCAACCCGACTGACAATGTACTACTCAACCAACTAGTACCAGACAACTACTCAGCATACAACTGCCCACGCACACACAAGCGTGGAGGAGGAGTTTTGATAATAGCAAAAACGAATCTAAAGTTCAAGACACAGAGCCTCACCGATACACAGCATTGTAACACAATTAGCATCAAGAACAAGAGCATTGCAATCTGCCTAACCTACAGAGCACCCAGAGCTCCACTCGATGAACTAGCCTTCACACTCGAAGAAGCCTGCGCCATAACAACAAACAACAAACCAGCGCTGCTGATCGGAGACTTCAACCTGAAGTCCACCAATATAAAAGACGCAGAGGCCTTCCTTCAAGCAATGTCCTCACTGCAATTCACACAGATAATCAATGCACCAACACACAGACATGGATCATCCCCAGACCTCATATTCGCATCCAATTACCTAACATCAAGAGACCTGATATCTCCACCCACCATTACCCCAGTGCCATGGTCTGACCACTACCTAATCGAGACAAGGCTGCAGTCCCAAGAGGACCAGACAAACGAAGGAGCTAACATCTCTCACACACAAAGACGATTCAAGTGTTTCGACAAGGACGAATTCATACAGGACACAATACAACACCTGAACCTTACCACAGACGACCTGGAGGAACAAGTTTCCAGCTGGAACAGCATTTTAGCCAACGCCGCCAAACCATCTGATGGCGGGACCAAGAAACGACTCCACACCAAGAGACAAAACAAACCATGGTACTCAGCAAAAATACGACAGGAAAAGAGGGAACTCAGGAAGATTGAACGGAGATGGAGAAAAAACAAAGCAACTGCCGACCAGCATCTTTATCTAACAAAGCAAAAGCAATACAATGAACACATCAACCAATCAAAGAAGGAATTCCACACAAACATGATAAACACTTCCATCAACAAACCCAGAGAGCTTTTCGAAATAGTAAAAATCCTCACAAAAGAGCAAACAACAGAAGGGGAAGTACAAGTTGATCCACAGGAATTCGCAGACCACATCAAAAACAAATTCCACTCCACAGAACGAACAACGCCTAGTAGGACCACCAGGACGGACGTACACACCAAAACCTGGGGCACATTCTCCTCACCCTCAACAGATCAGATATCCCACATCATCTTTACAATCAACACAAGCACTGCTCCTACAGACCCATGCCCAGTGTCATGGGTCAAAGCCACCAAATCCAGCCTCATCCCCACCATACATAAAATAGTACACAACTCACTCACTCAAGGACTCATGCCAAAGCAACTAAAACTTGCCTCAGTAAGACCCATCACAAAGAAAACAACTCTCGACAAAAAAGATCCAGCAGCATACCTACCAATCTCCAGCATACCCTTCCTCGCAAAAATCATCGAAAAAACAGTTCAACTACAACTTCAGGATCACATCGACAAACACGAAACACTCGACGACAACCAACACGGATTTCGTCCCAACCATGGAGTCGAAACGCTTCTGATCTATCTCTTCGACAGCATCCTAAGAATAATTGACAACACCAGGAATGGAATCATAATGATCTTCATCGACATCTCCTCAGCCTTCGACACAGTGGACCACAACACGCTCCTGGAAAGACTAAAGAACATTGGTATACACGGTATCACATTGAAATGGTTCCACTCGTACCTAACCGAAAGACAGCTACAGGTCAAGGTGGGACACAGCACCTCCCGACCCATAAGAGTCCGACAGGGAGTACCTCAAGGATCTGCACTCTCAGCATTCCTATTTAACATCTACATCCAACCAATATGCAACATCATGAAAGAGAACAACATTCAATACACAATCTATGCGGATGACATCATGATATACACCCCGATATCAATCGACAACCCAGATTTCTCTAAGATAACAGACTGCCTCACCCAAATGACCAGTTGGTGTCAAAACAACAACCTCGCAATAAACTACAACAAGACTGAAGCTTTAATCATCACTTGGAACCAAGGCTTCATACACCCACCAAATATAAAGATACAAAGCACTACTATACCAATAAGGTCAGAAGTGAGATACCTCGGGGTTACTCTGGACAATAAACTCAATCTCAAGCCACACATAGACAAGACCATCCAAAAGGCCTACTACAAGATGCGAATCATCAGGAGACTGAAACCACTCCTCGCCCCAGAACACTTCCGCACTGTCTGTCAAGCACTGATAACCCCACTACTGGACTTCTGCAATCCGATATACCTTGGACTACCGAAACAAGCCATCAAACCACTCCAACTGGCACAAAACACAGCAGCACGAATCATATCCGGAACTGCAAGACAGGAGCACATCACACCCACCTTAAAGGACTTACACTGGCTTCCAATCGGTGCACGCATCAGATACAAAACTATCATAAACCTATTCAAGATAAAACAGCACACATCAGCCAACAGCCTGCACACCCTCATACAACCAGACACCAGCATACGTCCTAGAAGAAAACAAACACACAACCGAGTCAGCACCCCAAGTGACTACAAACACACACGCAAGGACACAACAGACAGAGCACTATCCATGGCTGCGCCAACAATATGGAACAAACTACCGGACGACTTGAGGGCAACCACCGACCTCAAAGACTTTAGAAAACAGCTGAAAACCGTGCTGTTCATAGAACACTATGGACACATCACATAAACTAACTGACTGTATAACAGCACATGTTACCGGCCTAACACTGAATGTATATAAATGTCTTTAGCACCACTGTATATAGCACACATTGTACATAGCTCAAACCAATCTAGCACACAATACAACACACACTCAACAAAATCTTCACCCTCACTGCATGTACAACACACTCACACTACCAGATTGTTTGCTGTGATACCACCTTGATTATTATGATAAGGCGGTTTAGAAATACTGTTAAATAAATAAAATAAATAAAATACAGTGACTTTTACTGCAGGCTGCTCTTTTAATGTTGTCCCTCATCTGACCTCCCTAACAGCCACCTTTTCAGCAGCATACAGTGACCATTTACCTTTGGTTAGGTTCACAAGCATAGCACCTAACTGTGAGCATATGACAGGGTCCAGTTCAAGATGTTGCACTCAACCAGATGATAAACTGAGTAGAAGGATGCCTATCTTTACCTACTACCTATCTATTTAATGTAGTGAGGGTGGTGGCAAGATGTGAGGGAAAGGATTTGATAAGGTGCATTAAATGCATGAGGTAGGGGGCTGGAGCACTGGCAACAACTGTGGAAGGGCCATCCAGAATGGCAATAGTGACATCATGAAGTGTGAGAGACAACTGTGGAGGAGTGACATTTGGAGATATGGAGGGAGTGCTGGAGGAACAGTGGCTGGAGGCAATTGCTAGTGGCAGTAGTGCTTGCTGATAAACAGTGAAGCTCTCAGACTACAGAAGAAACGGCACTCTGAAATCAGAGAGGTGCATCTTGGGATACATCCTGGCTCTAGCAGAGAGAAGATTTATTTATTTATTTTTATTTATTTAACAGTATTTCTAAACCGCCTTATCATAATAATCAAGGTGGTATCACAGCAAACAATCTGGTAGTGTGAGGGAAAGATAGTGTAAGATGGCTGTGAATTTGTTGATCCTGAGGCTTAGCAACAGAGATACTTGGGACATGTTTACTAAAGTGTGGTAACAGCACGCTGTTAGCAAATGCCCATGATAACTGTTATAATGCTGACATGACAGCACACATTGAATCCCACACTAACTGCATGCTTTGTGTTTGGGCAGGATTGGGGCAGAAAGTGGGTGTGGTGCTCTGGTGAGATCTAGCATGTGAGGCCGCACCATGCGCTAACTGCTGTCACTCTCGGTAGCACAGCAGCTGCCAAATGTTTTTTAAAAAATGGCGCCCATGATTAATCCTAGACCCTCCCAATTGCATGCCCCCCCAAAATCCCAAAATAACCTCCCAATCCAATCCAGCATCCATAGGATTATAAAACATAACATACATAACCCTCCTGCCCTCATCCCCTACCACCAGGGGATTCCCTAGTGTATAGTGGGGCTAGGCAAGGAACAGTCCCCTTCCGCTCTTGCCCCAGCTGCCATTGCCATCAAAATGATGTCTTTCATCTCCTACTACTGCTTCTGGCTTCTAATATATAGTCTACCAGCAATATGTTCTCCATCAACTCTTGCTGCCATACTTAGGTCTCCAGGAAGGCCGCTATATTTGTGAATCCTAACGGTATAATGTCCAGATATGTGGCGCTAAGGACAGCTCAAGGAGACAGAAACTACAAATAGTTTTGCCTTCACTGTGGTAAGTCGCCACTAATACCCAACCAAACAGGTTCCATTCATACTATCTGTGTGACCAGAAATCAACTCTACAGAAAAAGGGAAATGAAAAAGCTGTGATTTTACTTAATTTTATTCGTTTAGATGTAACAGATTTTCCCATTTTATTACAATACAGTGCCGTATTAGTACTGTGGTAGTATGGCAGCCACCAAGCAGTTCTCGTTTCCCCACCTCCTCTTTGAGGGCCACAGACCTCCACACTTTGCAGTGTTCTGATATGGCTGAGTAGATATTTACTGAAAGCCGAGGCAGCATATTGAAGCTACACACCAAAACGCCGTATATCCATTGTCCTAAGAGGGAAAATCTGACTTCAATCCAGAATTATTACTAGCATCTGTCCTGCTCTTTATTATCAACCTACAAACATTATACACAGACCTGTCTTTCAAAGTTTATTCAGTCTGGCAATTAGCTCAGTGGCCTCTCTGCCGACTGCAAGGATAGAGGGCCCTAATCTGATGTCACTTGACACTTTGCGTTTGTGGGCTTGAGAGTGATAGAAAATGCTCATTGTTTTACTCTAAACCTTACCCCTTCTCCCCCCCCCCCCCACCCCCCCGAACATCTGCTGAAGACAGCGAATGAGGTGTGGCAGATGAGTTTAGCAAAAGACAGAAAGGGGTTTATGAGAAAACAAAAATCTGGCTACTCTGTCAAATAGGCAATGTTCTTAATCTGTTTCTTAGTAATAAAACATTTAAACGTTGAGATGCTTTCTTTTGGTTGAGAAGGAAATTCATTTAAAGCAGCATCTTCTGTCTACTGAAAACTGAAGGACTTGAGAACGCAATGCGAAAAAAGAAAAAAGCAAGATTGATTGAAGGTCTCCTTTGTTATTGGTAACTCTATCTCCTGTGTTCTTTGGAGCAGCAGCACCTGGTGAGTTTACACCTGACTAATCAAAGAAGAGAAATTTGCATTACATTATATATCAGAGGTTCCCACTCCTTGTGCTAGGGCTGCAAAAGTTTGACTACGTAGACAAGGAAGTCCGTGGCAGGGTATAGCCACCACTCTCATTGCCTGTGCTGTGCTATAGCCTCCCACTGGCAGGGGGAGCTGGTGAGCAGCAAGCCTTGTCTTACCTGCAGCTCCCTCATTTGTTGACATCCTTCTGACATCAGAACTGTGTTGGGATGAGGGGGTGTTGCATGACTACGGGGCCCCATGCAGTTCTGTTCTCAGAAGAAAATCAGCAAATGAGGCAACTGCAACAGCAACAGGAACGAAGCACAGCTTGCCTGATTCCTCTTTCAGGCAGGAGGCCATTCAGGGTGTTAGCCAAGAGAAGATACTGCTGATAGCAGGTGCTAATGTCAAGGGGGGAGTGGAAGAGGAGGAAAGAGAAAGTGGTAATGCCAGGAAGGGAAGTAATGCCAGGACATATGGTGGGAGAGGGAAGTGATGTTGATGAAACTGGGCGTGGAGAAGTAAGGTGAAGATGTGCCATGACTATGTGAATACAGCACTTGGGGACATGTTTGCTAAAATGTTAACGCATGATTGTGCTGCGGATCTAGCATGGAGGCCTGTGCTAGCCTCAGGGGACACATCCGTCTGTTCCCCTGCCTTTAGCATGTTGCAACCATGCGGCAGCATACTAACCTGCAGGCGGATGCACTTAATGCCGCTCATTGAAGGAACATTAAGTGCACCCGCGTTAACGGCAGCAGCTGTGGTTAGCATGTACCCAAGATGCCTGTGCAAACCTCTATGCCCCATCAACACCCAGGTTCCACCCCAACCCACCCGATCCCCACATTATTGCATACTAACCAGTCAGAGCGGGACTTATAATGCAGGGCGCCGCGGTGTCAGCACAGTGTCCTTACTGTGCAGTAAACCCCGTGCTAAAGGTTAGCGTACTTTAGTAAACATGACTCTTGGTGTGCTGCAACATAATGAAGATTGGAACCATAGCAATGGACAGTCCCCATTATTTACATCCCCCCTCCCCCTCTCCAAAGGTGGCGCAGATACCTAGTGCAACAGTCATGCAGACTCTTGGGCAGTTTCCTCCACAAATTACTATCAGTGCTATTCCTTTGTTCAGCAGGATAGTTGCCACAGGGGCAAGAGCAGAATGCATCTTCCTTTCCTCCTGGGTATTGAGCAGGTCACCTCTATGGCACATCTGACTCCTGTTGGTCAGGAGATTTCACACTGGTTCTAATTCACCACAGCTTTCAAGCCCACAGGACCAGGCCAGAAAATTACCTAAAAACATAGGGCCCAATATTCAAAGGCATTTACAAGGTTTGCAGACCTGCAAACTGTTAGCGGGATATTCAGCGGCACTAACACATATCCGCAGGTGCCACTGCTTCAGCGTCACGCAGCTACGTGGCTAGCATCAGGGCGGGATGCGGACGTTCCAGGGCGGAGTGAAGGCGGCACTCGTAGCTAACCGGGCAGCGGCAAGATCGAGCCACTGCGCAGTTAGTGAGCTGTGGGAAAATCAGGCATGGCAAATGCTGGTCAAACTGCCCACAGAAGCTAATCGGGCAGTGGCTCAATATCACCACTATCTGGTTAGCTCCGGGGTCTGCGGCTAATCTGGATATTCAATACCGGCACTGAATATCCAGGTTAAAACTTCAGCGGTGATGGCTATGTGCTTTAGAAATGTTCGCCACAGCTGCTGAATATCCTCCCCAAGTCCCCTTAAGTTTTATGTTGCTTTGATCCCTAAATTCCTCGTACTCACTTCAAATTCACTTTTGCATCAAGGAGAGACTGCTGCTTTAAAAATCTTACAAAAGATGTCCGATGCTGTTGTTATTGAGGGAGACATGTACTTCAGCGGGCAGCTTGTTAAACCATCATAAGAATTCTTTGCATGGTCGGAGGATTTCCACTGATAGCTTTATAGCTGCGATATAAGTGGAGCATCTAGTTAAATTGCTCAGCGCTCTCACTGGAGCCAAGACATGTGGCAACCATGTGCCACCACTTCACATCTAAAATTTCTATTTGTTTTTCTTTTACTCCATTACGGGACTATTTTTATTACTGAATGAACAGACACTGCTTCTTCTGTGTGGGTTTGCTTTGCTCCGTGTTTGATGACGGCACTATAAAAGCGTCGCTTCCTACTACTACTACTGATCCTGATTCCTCTTTCGTTTATATAGTGCTACAAGGCTTACGCAGTGCTGTATAAATACATATAAAAGACAGCCCCTGCCCATCAGAGCTTACAATCTAATCAAGACAGACAATACAATGGATACGAATAAGGGTTTAATAGGGAAGGGTAAGGAGACACAAGGACAACAAGGGACAAGGAGGAGTGGCCTAGTGGTTAGGACAAGGCACCTCAGGCCAGAGGGCCGGGGGTTCAATTCCCACCTGGGGACAGCAATCTCAGGCCAGAGGGCCGGGGGTTCAATTCCCACCTGGGGACAGCAATCTCAGGCCAGAGGGCCGGGGGTTCAAGTCCCACCTGGGGACAGCAATCTCAGGCCAGAGGGCCGGGGGTTCAAGTCCCACCTGGGGACAGCAATCTCAGGCCAGAGGGCCGGGGGTTCAAGTCCCACCTGGGGACAGCAATCTCAGGCCAGAGGGACTGGGGTTTCTAGTCCTATAGGCACTCCTTGTGGCCTTGGCCAAGCCACTTAACCCTCTGTTGCCTCAGGTACACATAAATTGTGATCCCCTTTGGAGACAAGGGACTGTATCCAGTACCTGCTTATAGTGATTGTAAAGTGCTCTGAAGCCCTTCAGCCTGGGCATCATATCAAGAAATTGCATAAACATGAACCAGGATCAAAAAGCAGCCTCAAAGAGCCTTTAGCATGGATTTGAAAAGGGGGGGGGGAGATAAAGCCAGACATGGGTAGTTTGTTCCAGGCATAAGGAGCAGCAAGGTGAAAGGATCAAAGACAGGAGTTGGCAGTGGAAGAAAAGGGCACAGAGAGGAGCAGGCCAGTGGAGGGGCAGACAGCAGTGAAGATGGGAAAGGCTGCAGGGCTTCCCCACTGCAACATGAAGGATACAGAAGGATTGTGTTTTCCTGCCCATTGCTTTCTACTAAGTGGATCCAGTCAATCCTCCACTGCAATGGGCCCCTCTTGTAGACAAGGGGATTTATATTTAACAGCTTCCCTTCATTAATGGTTCTGCTATGCACTGGCATTTATTTTATTTATTTATTTACTCTCATATTTCCCAGAGGCTCAAGATGGGATTCAATAATAAAGTATTAAATAACATATGTAACCCTCCCCCCTGGGTCTGTCACCCTTCTCTGTGCAGCCCACTCCAGAGGAAAACTAGAGGGATATGTATACTTCAGGGGCTACAGCTTATTTATCTCTCAAGCACACGGTCACTGGTAAAAGGGTCCAGGAAAGAGCTCAGCAAGTACTGGGAGACCTTTGGCCAAAGAATCACTCGTTTTCCTCCCTCTCCACTCCTAATGGGTCCAAAGCTATAGTCTGGTATGGCTGTTTGTTCTGAACCATAAAAACAAATTATTGAATCTTTTAAATTTTGGAACAGATTAAAAATTAACGAAGATATACACAGTATAACACATTAGAAGTTACAATGTTCTTCTGTGCTGAGGGAGATTGTTGTAAACTCTCAAGTTTCAACCCCACCCTAACACAAAAGACACTGACTATGGAGACTTTTGGATTCTTAACATCTGCCTCCTTTCTTCCAAAGACAGAAACAGCCATTTTAGAAGCCGGGTCTGTGGACGTCCCCAACGTGAGGATGTCCAAGTCTGAACAGGGGCATGGTGAAGGTTTGGCCGGGGCATTTCCAGGAACTTGGATGTCCCTGCCTACTATCAGAAGCATCCTGGACATCCAGAATCATGTCTAAGTTTATTCCTGCTCCAGACACAAACAAGCATCTGAAAAGTAATCATTGTGTCAGGAAAATGTCTGGAGGGTGTGGAGAAGGGGCTACACTGTTGTTGTTGTTAAGTGCCGTAGAGTCAGTAGCCCTTTATTTTACAATTCGACAACAAATACTGACAGGGAATGGGACTCATGTGTTCATTTTGTTATGCCGCTGGAATTCCCCTTATCCTAGCTTGAATGAGATGAATGTCTTCACCCCATGCTCTCCTAAAGGGGACTTCTATGTGTCCACCAGCATGGATAACAACTTTGGGGATGTCCATGTTACTAAAATAAGCTGGAGAAATAGACATCCCTTGCATTTTTCCTCACGTTCCACCCTGGACATCCCAGATTCGACTTTGACGTCCTTTTTAAAATGCCACTTAAAAAGTTTCAATTTGACTTCCGGTGACGTCACGGAGCGAATGGCTGTGTGCTAGCTGAGCTCTTGTGGAGTCCTGTAATATTAGGGGGAAAAGTGCGGACCCCGGCGCCCAAGTGAGTGGAGAACGGGTCAGGGCGATGGCGCAAGCAGCGAAAAAGAAGCTGGCGGGCTTCCGATCGTCCTACGTGACGCGGAAGGAGGATGCGGAGCGGACGGCTGCCGAAGCGGCGAGGCCTGGCAGCAAGGCGAGTTCGTCGGAGGATGAGGAGAGTGAGGAGATCCAGGAGATGGAGTTGCCTCTCCGGGAGTGGCTGCGGGCTTTCCGGAAGAGCATGCGGGCCGATCTGGCGGAGATGCGCAAGGACATTAAAGACTCGCTAACGAGTTTGCATCAGGACCTGAGCGGCCTGGGAGACCGCGTGGTGGTTCTTGAAGAGCACGCGGAGGCCTGCAGTGGTGAACTGCAGGGGCTGACTGAAGCGCAGTGCAAACTGGAGAAGCAGCAGGAGGCGATTGTGGAGAAGTTTGGAGGAGATCGAAGATCGGGCCCGCCGGAACAACCTGCGGGTGAAAGGTATTGCAGAGTCGGAGGGGCAACAGAACTGTGAACAGGTGGTCCGGCGTCTATGTGCGCATATTTTGGCGCTGGAAGGCGGTTCGACGCCAGTGGAGCGGGAGATTGGGGTAGAGCGGGCACATCGCAGTCTAGGCCCGCGGCGTGATAAACAACCCCGAGATATCATCGCCTGTATGAGCAGCTTCCCACTCAAAGAAAAGATCTTGCAGATAGCCCGGAAGTATGGGCGGATTGCGTGGGAAGGCGCGGAGGTGGACATTTTTAATGACTTGTCCAAAGGGACTCTGGACCGGAGGAGAGGCCTGCGGGAAGTCACTGCCTACTTGAGAGGGAAAAGCCTGAGATACAGGTGGCTGTTCCCCTTCGGGCTTCTAGTTACCGTGAATGGCGTGACGAGAAAGGTGAAGGAGGCTGAGGAAGCCTGGACTGTGTTGGGTGAGTTGGGTTGTGAACAACTCCCGAAGAGGATAAGCGGAGCGGGTGAGAAAATGTTGGGTGGCGCAGCAAATCCCAGGTGGCAGCGAGTGGCCGAGAAAGGACGGCGGCTGCAGCGGAAAGGGGCAGATCGAGAGGAGGGGCAGCAAGCGCCACCGGCGGAGTGAGCGTGTGGCCCTTTGCCTCTGGGACTGGTCTTGGCCCTGTTTAATGGATCAGACCTCTGGACATTGGGGTGATGAGGGTGGGTGATTGGAGGGTGGCAGGAGGGATGTGACTGAGGGTCGAAGGTGTGGGAGGAGGGCGGGGGGGATTGGGGTGAGATGCAGGATTGTCACTATCGGAAGTAAGGTAAAATGGAGGGGTGGTGGGAGGGGGGGATGGGAAGGGGACGGGAGGGGGAGGGGGAGGGGAGGGGGGGGAGGGGGAGGGGGAGGGGAGGGGGGGAGGGGGGTGGGGGGGGAGGGGGTGGAGGGTGGGAGGGGGAGGGGTCAGGACATATGTTAAAGGGAGGGGGGGTATGTCGGGGTACGGTACAGGATGCTGCGGGTGGGCACACTTAATGTAAGGGGTTTGAACACGCCTACCAAGCGGCGCTTATTGTTCCGGGAGGCGGAGAAAAATGAATGGGATGTGATCCTAGTACAGGAGACGCATTTGCGTCGGCGGGATGTGGGTCTGATGCGGCACCCCCGGTATGGAGAACAATACTTTTCTTGTAGTCGGGAGGGGGGTAAGAAAGGGGGGGTAGTGGTGCTTATACGGGGGGGGAGTGGGATTCGAGTGACACGGAGCTTTGAGGATGGGGAGGGGCGGGTGGTGGGCGTGGTGGGCAGCTGGGGGGGAGAGGAAATTATGATTGTGTCGGTGTATGGGCCGAATGGCGTGCAAGTGGGGTTCTGGCAGAGGGTGTGTAAGTTATTGGGGCAACAGGGGGGGGGGGGAAAAGGGTGGTGGGGGGGATATGAATGTGGTATTGGAGCGCTTGATGGACAGGGAGTCGGGGAGGGGGGAGGGGGAGGGTCGGGGGCGGAATAGGAAGGCCTTGCATCGGATGATGACACGGTTGAATCTGGTTGATGCCTGGCGGGTTTTGCACCCTAGGAAGCGGGAGTTTACACACTACTCCATCCCCCATAATAGTTGGAGTCGGATAGATATGATGCTGGTGGATCAGGACTGGATGTTGGGGGTAGGAGGGGGGGGGTTGGTTCCCATTGCTTGGTCTGATCACAAAGCGGTTGAAGTGGAGTTTAAGGGGCGGGATAGGGATGGTTTACGGTTTTGGCGCCTGAATGAAGGGTTGTTGAAGTGTCCGGCGGTGGTGAGAGATATTAGGGAAGAGATCAAGGGGTACTTGGCGAGGAATGATATGGGGGAGGTCCGGGTGGCGATGGTGTGGGAGGGGCTCAAGGCGGTTATTAGAGGGAAGTTTATTCAATGGGGGGCGCGTAAGAAAAGGGAGAGATATGAAAAGGAACGGGAGTTAGGGAGAAGGTTGCAGGAGGCTGAGGAGGTTTTTCGGAGAACTGGAAAGGAAGGGCCTCGGGGGGTGATGGAAGCAATTCGGGGGGAGTTGCAGGGGTTGCAGGTGGAGCGGGTAGCGTTGGAGCTGGCCTGGGTGCAACAACGGTTTTATGAGTTTGGGAATAAAGCTGGGCGGATGTTGGCCCAGCGGCTGCGGAGTCGTAGGGTGGCCTCCCGGATTTATCAGATCAAGGGGAAAGGGGGAGAGGTGCTGTTTCGGGAACGGGACATTCAGGAACGCTTCAGGCAGTTTTACCAGGAACTCTATTCGGAGGATGCGGGGGTGGCGGGGGCGGGTATAGAGCGGTATTTGGCGGAGGTCAGGCTTCCAAGTTTGTCGGGGGAAGCACGGGAAGCTATGGAGGCCCGGATTGGAGTGGCCGAGGTGGAGCGGGCTATTCAGGGGATGCCAGGGGGGAAGGCACCGGGGCTAGACGGGCTCCCGAGTTCGTTTTATAGGTTATTCCAGGCGGAGATCGGAGAGGTTATGTGTAGGGTATTTAATGGGATGTTGGAGGAGGGGGGGGATCTGCCGGTGGGTATGTTAACAGCTGGGATTACAGTGTTGCCGAAAGGGGGGCGGGACCCGTTGGAGTGTGGGTCTTTTAGACCTATCTCACTTCTAAATGTGGATGTTAAGGTGCTAGCCAAAATTCTGGTGGGCCGTCTGGGGCCCTGGCTGTCTACAGTGATCAAGAATGACCAGACGGGGTTTATCCCGGGGCGCCAGGCTGCTGATAACATTAAAAGGGCGGTGGGGGTGTTATGGGAAGCGCGACGTGGGACGGAGGAGTTTTTGTTTTGGTATGTGGATGCCGAGAAGGCTTTTGTTTGGGTGCATTGGGGTTTTTTGATGGCGGTGTTGGCGCGCCTGGGGGTGGGGGAAAATATGGTGGGTTGGATACGCGGGCTTTATAAGGGACCGAGGGCGAGGGTGAAGGTCAATGGTTGTTACTCACGGGATTTTAGTCTGGGACGGGGGACGAGGCAGGGGTGTCCTCTCTCACCGCTGCTTTTCGCAATGAGTGTGGAGCCCTTGGCGGAAGCTATTCGATCCAACGAGCGGATTAGGGGTTTGGTAAGGGGGGGGGGGTGGCTCATAAAATATCTCTTTATGCGGATGATATCCTGCTGTATTTGGAGCGGCCGGAGGAGTCTCTCCCGGAGGCCATGGTGGCGATGCAGGTGTTTGGGGCCGTCTCCGGATTCAAAATGAATGTGGATAAGACGGAGGTATTGAGGGTTCGGGTTTCACCGAGGGTGGAGGAGCGGTTGCGGGGTATGTATCCCCTGAGATGGGTTAACCAGGCTCTGAAATACCTTGGGGTGCAATTGGGAGCTAAATATGGGGATTTATACCGACTTAACTACCCGGGGGTAGTGCGGGCATTGGAGAGGGATTTGGAGGGCTGGATGAGACAAGACGTCTCGTGGTTAGGACGGATGGCTGGGGTTAAGATGAATGTGTTTGCCGCGGGTTGTTGTACCTATTCCAGGCCTTGCCAGTACGGGTGCCCGATGCCGAGTTACGGCGCGTGCAACGGAAAGTGTTTCAGTATATTTGGAACAGGCGACCGCCGCGGTTGGCCCGGGAGGTACTTTACGCCCCGCAGGTGGCGGGGGGGCTTGGGGTGCCCAATATCCTTGATTATTACCGAGCGGCGCAATTAAGGCATGTTATGGACTGGCGGAAGCGGACGGATATGCAGCCTTGGGTACATTTGGAGCGTACAGTGGTGAAGGGTGGCCACCTGGAGGCTTGGTTGTGGGCGGGGAGGAAGCACCGCAAGGAATTAGGGTGCGGGATCGCCGGCTATGCAGCAGGTAGCCAGGGTGTGGGACGGGGTGCGGCGTGGGGGACGGGGCGAAGGGAACGGGAAACCGGGTTTTCGGTTATGATGCCGTGGCGTGGATGGAAGCCTTTTACACCGGGCTGGGAAGGGGGTAGGTTTGATAGTTGGACGGAGAAAGGGCTGGTGTGTTTTTACCAACTCTTGGAGGAGGGGGTGGTGCGGCCCTTTGAGGCAGTTCGGGTAGAATATGGCTTGGAGGAGCGGGACCGCTATCCATATGTCCAGGTGCGCTCTTTACTTTGCAGGGGTAAGGGGTTGGGTGGGATGGGGGAGGAGGTGTCGGCCATGGAGGCGCTTTGGTATGGGAAGTTTGGGTCCAGAGGGATGGTTTCTGCGTTATATCAGGCTGTTCGGGAAAGGGGGGCGGGCAGGTTCCCTTATATGCTAGAGTGGGAGCGGGATCTGGGGAGGCCCTTGTCAGCGGCCGATTGGAAGCAGATCTGGGATAGGGTTAGGGGGTTGCCTTGGGCCAGTAGTATTAGAGAGAACTGGTATAAGATATTATTCAGGTGGTATTACACTCCAGAGCGTCTTCATAGGATCTATCCGGGGGGGTGGCGGAGGGCTGCTGGAGGGAGGTGCGGGGGGATAGGCACTTTTTGGCATATATGGTGGGGGTGCCCTAAGGTACAAAGTTTTTGGGGGCAGGTGCTTCAGTGGATCCATCAACATCTCGGCGAGGAAGTCCGGTCAGACCCTGGGGTATGCTTGTTGTCCTGGGGGGGAGGGGGGCAAGGGGATGGGGGACCCATGATTCGAGCGTGCTTGAGTGCGGCACGGTGTGCGTTGGCGGCAGCGTGGAAAAGAGTGGGGGTACCTACAGTGGGGGAGTGGGAATGTAGGCTGCGGCAGGTGATTCTTATGGAACAATTGACAGCGGTTCGGAGGGAAGGAACGGGCGGCGAAATTTAGGGCTCAGTGGGGAGATTTATGGAATGTCCTGGGGGGGGAGGACAGGGAGGGGCGGGAGGAGGGAGTGTTTAGTGGGGGGGGACGGGCGGGGGGGAGGAGTAGCGGGGGCGGGGGGTAGTGGGGTTTGGTCTGGGGGGGGCGGGGGGCTGGGGGGTTGGAGGGTACTCCTGGGTGCTGGTTGTTGCTGTGTTGTGTTGTGTTGCAGCTGATAATAACCACAAATTATGTTGTCTAATTTGGAAGGGAGGGGGGGAGGGGGAGGGGAGGGTGGGATAAAGCAGAAAAGAAGGCATGCATTGACAGTGGGGTGTGTTGTTCTCTTGTGTACTGTGTGTTGTTTCTGATTTGGTGATGTACCGTTGTGTTTATTCCTTCATTAAAAACTTTAAACTATAAAAAAAAAAAAGTTTCAATTTATCTTAAGGTGAAGCCAGTCTAAAGGCCAGGCTGAAATGCTGTAGATTCTTGGATTATTGCCTCCTGGACTCAGCTCCTGGAAGTTGCTTCTGATTCCTCACATTCACGTTGCTGGATCAGCAGAGCACTTCCTTTCTCCTTTTCTTGATAGGGCCTCATATAACTCCAGAGTCTTTACTGCAAAAGACTGGTGCTGCATTGTCTTCGTCAACCAAAGACAAAAAGGGACATGTTTACTAAATGTTAAAGCGTGTTAGCTGTCCCTGTGTCCATAAAAAGAAAACAACTGTGGGCACTTAGTGCATATGAGCTTCATAAATATGCATTAAAAGCTTTGGAAAACATGCCCGAAAGTCTCTGGGGTGTAGCGGTTTAGCTAGCCAAAGACAAGAACTGCCCTTAGGCTGCCATATTTATAGGTTCATAATTGCCTCCCTTTTTCATAGCTGCCAAGCTGTTCAGTTCCAGAAGGGAGATTCTAGTCTAGTCCTGGATTTCTGACAGCTCTGTCCTGTTGCATTATGGGACCCAAAGCATTAATTTCAATGAGAAGAATCACATACTACAAATGCCACCATAAACTGGAGATGTAAATTCAAATCCAGGACTGGTTATATGTCTTCCTCCTGAAACATGGTAACTTAGCAGCTTTTCTTTTTATCAGGGGCTCCTCCTACTCATTCCTTTCTAGGACTAACCTTTCCTAGCTTGGAAAGTTCTTAAGGTCGGACAGTGTCAACTCATTTCCCTGCTAGAGCCCATAGAGATCTCTTTATATATAAGAACATAAGATATGCTGTACTGGGTCAGACTAAGGTCCATCAAGCCCAGTATCCTGTTTCCAACAGTGGTCAATCTAGGTCATAAGTACCTAGCAGTTTCCCCAAAGGACACAGGTTCAACAATGCTTGTATTGGGTCAAGCAGTGATATCACCTGGCTCCCTTTTAATAATGGTTTATGGACCTTTCCTCCAGGAACTTATCCAAACCTTTTTTAAACCCACCTACACTAGCCGCTTTTACTACATCCTCCAGTATCAAATTCCAGAGTTTGATTACACGTTGAGTGAAAAAATATTTTCTCTTATTAGTCTTAGTTTACCCTGTTGCTTCATTGCATGTCCCTAGTCTTTCTATATTCTGATGATGTAAACAATCGATCTACGTTTACCCATTCCACTCCATTCATTAATTTATAGACTTCTATCATATCTCCCCTCAGCCGTCTCTTTTCCAGGTTGAAGAGCCCTAACCTTTTTAGCCTCTCTTCATAGGGTTATCCTTCCATCCCCTTTACCATTTTGGTGGCTCTTCTCTGTACTTTTCTAATAACGCTATATCCTTTTTAAGATACAGCGACCAAAATTGCACACAATATTTAAGGTGCAGTCACACCATGGAAAGATATAGAGGCATTATAATTTCCTTTGTTTTATTTTCCATTTCTTTCCTTATGATACCTAGCATTCTATTTGCTCTCTTGGCCGCCGCTGCACACTGGGCGGAGGGTTATCTACGATGACACCTAAATCTTTTTCCTGGGTGGTGGTTCCTAATGTGAAACCTTGCATCGTGTAACTTTGTACTTGTCCACATTAAATTTCATCTGCATTTGGATGCCCAGTTTTCCAATTTATCAAGATCCTCTTGCAATTTTCCACAATCCTCATGGGTTTTAACAACTTTGAATAGTTTCGTGTCATCTGCAAATTTGATAACCTCACTTGTTGTTCCACTTTCCAGGTCATTTATGAATATGTCAAAAAAACCGCGGACCCAGCACAGATCCCTGGGGTACACCACTATTCACCTTTCTCCCTTGGGAAAATTGGCCATTTAGCCCTGCCCTCTGCTTTCTATCTTTTAACCAGTTCTTGATCCACAGCAGTACACTGCCTCCTATCCCATGACTTTTTAGTTTTGCCAAAAGTCTCTGTTGAGGGACTTTGTCAAAGGCTTTCTGAAAGTCCAGATACACTATATCAACTGACTCACCTTTGTCCACCTGTTTATTCACACCTTCAAAAAAACATAGCATAAATATGGAATAAGGTAATGAACAAAATAAACAACAAATACTACGATGAAACACCAGATTAATAAATCACAGCCTTGATTATACAAAATTAAACTAAAACCTTAAGACAACAATCTTACATTACAATCACTAAAACATTTGTTGTGTTCTCCTTCATGAGGATATCATATGACAAGTATTCATCCTTTTACAGCTTTGAGGTTGATACTATAGTCCAATTCTATAGTGCAATATCATTTATTGGAAACGTCCTCATAGCTCATGTGTTCTTGTTTTTCGTTATATATCTTATTTTCAGGGGTTGCACCAGAGGGATTTTCAAGAGAATGGTCCCCAGTGGCAAGGGGCCCCTGTCCTCCCCCTAAAAAAATCTTGTAGATGAAAAACAATGATACATGCAGCCTGATAAGAGGGAAGGGGAGTCAAGAGGTGCATGACCCTGGGGTCTGTGGGTTTCTGAGAGGTTTTACAGCTTCTGAGCATCCCTCCCCTTCTGGCAGGAAGTATCAGATGGGGTGAGAAGCAGCTGCACCACACCATTTCGGGTTTTGAAACCTAGGCCTGATGGGTGACTGGCAGTAAGAATGCACAACTGCACAGGTTTTCTGTCTATTTGATTTTTTGTCATTTCCCACTGTGGGTCGCCAGGAGTCAGTATTGACTTGAAGGCACACATTGCATTTTGCCCACTGTATATTTAAATTTGACTAGGGATCACGCTGCTATTCATTTTTGACTTCTAAAGACTCTTTCAGACAACCTTGTGGATTTTTTTTCTGTTTGACTCCCTTTTTATCCTGCATATAATTGCCCCAAAGGAAATTTGACTCTTTCATGACCCCAGTAACAGTTGGTTTCTAGGAAAGGAAGCAGTGAGCACTAAATACCGCAGGGGTTTTCTTGATATCAAACATATTCATTACAGAGGGAGGAGTGGCTCAGTGGTTGGTGCAGGTTACCTCAGGCCAGAAGGCCAGGGGTTCAATTCCCACATGGGGACAAGCAACTTCAGGCCAGAAGGACTGGGGTCTCCAGTCCCATGTAGGGTTGCCAACTTTTTCACCGAGAAAAACCCGACACCTGTGGCTCGCCATGCTCCACCCATTCTCCGCCCCTAGTCCCACCCCTGCCCCGCCCCAGCCCCACCCACAAAAATTACCGAGGATACGTGTAGGCTAACTTCCTTGGTCAGATAATAATTAAACTGGGAACCCCAAAATCCAAACATGAAATGTACAACACTGGAGAAATAAAACTATAAAGTAATTTCCTCTTGCACTAAACAAAAACGCAAAGATGTTAGCAATACACACTTCCCAGACCAGACATATTCCAGTTAATAAATTCAAAATAAAAAGTATTTTTCTACCTTCTGTTTGGGCGTTTTATTTTTCAGTTGCAATTGCTCCAGTCACTTTCTTCTGGTTTCTTCGTGTCTTCTGCTAGCTATCCATTTGTCCTTTCTTCTCTTTCAGATGTTTTCCATTCTCTCTCTATTTCTGCTTTAACATACTGATTGTTTCCCTTTTGCTCTTTCCCCCAATTCTTTCCTTATTCCTTTATCATCCGTTTAAATTTCACCCTTCCATTCTCAAGCCCCTCTTACTCTCCCAATACCGGCCCATCATAGACTTTTCTTCCACACAAAATATTTTTTCCCCTCTCCATTCTCATTCCCCATCCATTCTAGTCCTCCCCCCAAATCAATTCCCTTATAGTTCTAGACCCACCCAGCATCCACTCCCTTCTAGTCCCATTCTCCCATGCCCCACATCAGCCCATTTCCAGTCCTATTCCAGCTCTTCATCAGCCCATTTCCAGTGCTAGCCCTCACATCACAGGCCATTTCCAGTCCTAGTTCCCCCCCCCCAATCACAGCCCATTTCCAGTCCAAGTCCCCCATCACAGCCTATTTCCAGTCCTAGGCCCCCCCACCATCACATCCCATTTGCAGTCCGAGTCCCCCCGCACCATCACAGCCCATTTGCAGTCCGAGTCCCCCCGCACCATCACAGCCCATTTGGAGTCCGATCCCCCCTAATCACCGGCTTTTTCCCTTCCCAGATCCCCCTTCCTCCACCATAGCCCATTTCCAGTCCAAGTTCCCCCCCCCCCCCCATAGCCCTTTTCCAATCCAGGTCCCCTCCACCCCCATCACAACCCATTTCCAGTCCATGTCCCCCCCCCCATAACCCTTTTACAGTCCAGGTCCCCCCCCCCATCACAGCCTATTTCCAGTCCAGGTTTCCCCCCCCCCATAGCCCTTTTCTGGTCCAGGTCCCCTCCACCCCCATCACAACCCATTTCCAGTCCATGTCCCCCCCCCCATAACCCTTTTACAGTCCAGGTCCCCCCCCATCACAGCCTTTTTCTAGTCCAAGTCCCCCCCCCTTAGCCCTTTTCCTGTCCAAGTCCCCCCCTTAGCCCTTTTCCAGTCCAAGTTCCCCCCCCCCCTTAGCCCTTTTCCAGTCCAAGTCCCCCTTTAGCCCTTTTCCAGTCCACGTCCCCCCCCTTAGCCCTTTTCCCGTCCAGGTCCCCCCCATCACAGCCCATGCAGACCTTGCCCCCCCCCCCCCCGACCAGCATCGCGGCTGTCTGAGGCTTCAGAGGGAGCCGGGGAAGCCCGCACGAGGCCCCGGCTCCTTTTGAACAGCCAGCAGCGTGAAGAGCCTTTTCCTTCACGCTGGCGTCTGTTCCTGTGAAGCCGCGAATGCTGGGAAAGGTTAAAGGGCAACCTTTAACCTTTCCCAGCATTCACGGCTTCACAGGAACAGCCGCCAGCGTGAAGGTAAAGGCTCTTCACGCTGGTGGCTGTTCAGAGGGAGCCGGGGCCTCGCGCGGGCTTCCCCGGCTCCCTCTGAAGCGGAGAAAAGCCGGTTTTTTTGCTCAGGCCGCTCCCGATCTTGCAGCCAGAGCAAAAAAACGGCTTTTAAAGGGCCGGTTTTGCATCTGCGCCGGCAGCCGGCCTGGCCGTGGAAAAACCGGCCAGGCCGGCTGAAAACCGGCCAGTTGGCAACCCTAGTCCCATGGCCACTCCTTGTGGCCTTGGGCAAGCCACTTAACCCTCCATTGCCTCAGGTATACCTAGATTGTGAGCCCTTCAGGGACAAGGGAATAAAAGTACCTGTTAGTATACATGTAAACTGCACTGATTCTAAATAGCACAGTATAAAAAAACAAATAAATATTCTGCTGATCATTCAGTCTACTTTATGCTTATCAAATTGTTCTAACAATCTTCTGTAAACTATCAG
The DNA here is from genome assembly GCA_033557465.1 of Ichthyophis bannanicus. NCBI lineage: Eukaryota > Metazoa > Chordata > Amphibia > Gymnophiona > Ichthyophiidae > Ichthyophis > Ichthyophis bannanicus. The sequence goes on along the minus strand of CM066040.1, from coordinate 247,090,458 downwards.
AAATTTTAGTAATCCCAAACAAGCTCTCTTCCCTGTTCTGGGATCTTATTCCCATCCTACACAGATTACTCCTGATGAGAACCTCTCTTCCCCACCCAAGTTTGCTGTCAGCCTGGCACATTGAGCTAACGCGGGATCCTTTGCACTTCAGAATGGGGGAACCTTCCATAGTATCTAAAGAACATCCCGAGATTGTTTAGAATCACTTTTTCTCTTGCAGAAGCTCCATATACTCATCTTATCTCCTTGGTTTTCTCTATTGCTCTCAACATGTCTCTTTGTCTCCTTTCTCCTCAACCTGGAAAGGCTAATTATACAGTCCAGAGGCACAAGTCACCTCTTGCCTTCAGTTTTAAGCCACAATAGTTTCTTCCCTAGTGTTTGTTTCTTACAGATACACCAATTTCTTTTACTCTTATTTCTATCCTTGTCTTTGCCCTTTGGATTATTTCTACTCTTTAATCTGTTCAGTCTCTGAATTCTTGAAGAATCGCCATCTGCTCAAACCATAATCATGCAGTTTACAGAAAGCAATGCCCACATAACTGCAATCATACTAAAAATGTTTAACATTTTTCAAATCATTTTGGTAACACTATGTTCTGAGGTTACATAAACAGTTTTTCGTTTTGGTGGGTCCAGAAGGTGCAGGGGAGGTGGGACACTTTAGCTCCAAAGTCCTAACACAACTAACAACTCTGCATCCAAATTTCTCAGGCACTCCGCTTCTCAGTGTGGGAGTAATTAGGAAATATAAGTCCAGAACAAACTCTAGAATGTAACTGAACAAACTGAGCTGACACAGTCAATGAAGAGTACATTTCCTTAGGGAAAACTCCAACAGCACTTACATCTCCTTCAGGGCTGACTCGACCATTAGGCAAAACTAGGCAGCTGCCGTGTGTAGCGACGTCTGAGGGGTAGCAAAGATCAGCAGCCGTCAAAGTAAAACAGTAAATCGTGACAGTTGCACAAACTCAAAAAGCCATCAGCACATTCTTTTGCCTGCAGGAAGGTTGGATGTACACATACATACAGATCAGTTCAATACTTAAAAGTATGTTGTCCAATTATCCATTTTTACAGGATTGTTGTGGGAGGGATGGTGTGGGGATGATCATGGTTGTTGAGTTTAATCAAAATCATGGAGGGAATAAAGCTGTCAATACCCTTGCGCCAGCCCTGAATTCCTTAAATGAGGTTTAAGTATACAATTTCCTCTTACATTCTCCTACTGGATTCTCCACTCGCATCCTCTTTTATTTGCCACTTTCTCTCCTCTTTGAAACTTTTTATTCATTTTAAGGGAACTCCTCTTTTCTCTATCCAAAGCGGTGCCAACTCAATGCGTCCTCTACTTTCCAGCTTGTAAATGTGATCACCCAATCTTATCAGTGAGGTAATTTTGGGAAGAGACTTCATCTTGGAGGGAAAACTGAATTATGTAAATTCTGAGCCTGTCTTTGGCTTGAAAAGACACTGCACCAGAGTCTTTGTCTGGCTAAGCCATGGTACCACAATGTCTACCTGTCTTTGGCCGGCAGAACCATCATACCAGTATATGTGTGGTGATATGGGTTGCTTAGGCCTCTGCAGTCTCTAGTGTCATCGCAAAGGTTGGCTGACTAAATCAATATCAAAGTACCGCTTAGGTGAACTAAAGAGTCAGGGCCAAGAGGAGGCCTCTGAAAGAGAAGAATAAATGGTTTTCACTTATCTGAAAATGAAGGAGAAGATCCAGAGGAGAACCCCAGGAGCAGAGACAAAGAGTGCCAGGGTTTTATAGTAAGGAAACGCCTATTGCCACATCTGATTCAATTCATCTGAAACTGCAAGACATCTACCAGGCACTGGATCCAGGAGGGCCCAGGTTCAAGTGAAGGAGCACCTGCAGTCTGTGCCTGTGACCAGCCCCAAGGAGGAAGAGGCAAAGGGAGAGACGTAGAGAATCCCATAGAAGAAGGAAAGAGTTGTTGTCTACCAGGGTAGAGGAAGAGAGCAAATCTAAACTGTACTTTATTTCATATTCTGTATGTTTGTTTCCCATTGACTTTAGCAACTTGAAGACTTCCAGTAAACTTTATTGCTTCAGAACAAACCCTGGAATGACTGTGAGTTTTTGGAAGTGGAAGTAAGCATCAGAGAGAGTGATCCCAGGAGCCATTGGCCTCCCAGTTCTAGCTGGTCTTGTCCCAGAACCCTGAATACCACAGGCTGTAGACCTACGTGGAAAGTGCTACCTCCCATGAAGGAGGTATTCCAGGTCTTCCCGCAGAGTACTTCATAGCTGGTGAGGGACCATGGTGTCCACATATACATATACTTCTTAAACTGAGTTCCAGTGTTCTTATTGTATAATAGAAGAAACTTTTCATACTACCCAGTTCTCTTTAAACACCCCTCAATCATTCCTTCTAGTCCTCTGTGGGACTATCCTATTTATTGCACACTTCATGCCATGCCGTTCTTCACTTTCCCAACAAGATTATAGTATAAAGCAGGGGTGCACAAGATCAATCCTCAAGAGCCGCGAACAGGCCAGGTTTTTGGGATAGTCCTAATGAATATGCATGAGTAAATTTGCATATCTCCATTGTATGCAAACCTATCTCATGCATATTCATTAGGGGTGTCCAAAAACTTGGCCTGTTTGCCGGTCTCAGGGACTGAACTTATGTACTGCTTTTATAAATGAAAAAATGCTAATAAAGTTACACTAGGGCAAACCTAGTGCTTCAGTAGTAATGATATACACAGGTCCAGCAGTTGGGAGAGCAGCAACTGCGGCAGTTGCCCAGGATCCACATTACACTAAGAGCCTCATGACCCAATGAACTGTTGACGCTTGCTCACATCTGAAAAAAACATAGTCCAAAGAACATCTTCACATAGCAGTAGCCATAGCTTTAAGACAGATTAGTGCATAGCTCACAGGCTTCTTCTCCTCTACATTGGAGGAGTTGCCTCATGGTTAGAGCAGCAAGCTAAGAACCAGGGAAGCCAGATTCTTGTGATCTTGGACAAGTCACTTAACCCTCTATTACCTCAAGTACAAAGTCAGATTGTAAGACCTCTGAGGTCAGGCCAAATACCTGCTACACCTCAATGCAATTTGCATTGAACTTCTGATCAAGGAGTGGGCTAAAATCCAATCCCCTTCCCTTACCAAGAAAGTCCATTTAAGGGACGGGAGCAACAGCAGAACCAGTGAGCATGTGCTGGCACACAAGCCTTATGCCAATTTTATTTTTCATTGCTGTTACTGTGACCTGAAAAGATCACAGACGCAGCTGAATGAGATCAGAAGGAAGACTCTGAAAAGGGTCATTAAGTTGGTGAGGGTAGGGGAGAGAAAACTCAGGAAGGAGCCAGGGAAAGCGAGTACAAAGAAGAATGTCCAGGAAGTGAGGTTTAACGGCTGGAGACTGGGGACAGAGGAGATCCAGCCAGAAAACACGGAAGGTGAAAGAAACTCTAAAGCCATGGCTGAGGTTCAAGGCTGGAAATGGGTGGGAATACAAGAGAAAAGACCTTGGAAGGAAAAGGATATTAAGAGCTGGAGATCATGAGAATGTAGAAGGAAGAAGATTTTGCAAAGGAATTGTGGGGGAAGATGTGCAAGAGCTAAGATTTTGGCATCATGTGGGTACAGGGGGGGAGATCAGGGAAGACGTCAAGGGGGAGGGAAGAGGAGGGAGATGATCCAGTGTGAAAGAAGGAGAGGACCTGGTAAAGTGGAGACTCAAGGCATTTTGTGTGTCTGAGAAGAGGAGACTCATGGACTAGAGATGGAGAGTAGTTGGGGTAGAAGGAAGAGTAACCAGGAAGATGCCATATAGGAGGGATCAAAAGAAGGAGGGAGAAAATCTAGAATAGAGGTAGCGATGGAATAGAATTTATTTATTTTATTTATTATTTTATTAACAATTCTTATATACCGCACTATTAGACATCAGCGCGGTTTACATTAAACAGAAAACATCCAACAGTTTACATCTGTCTGGTCATTACATTTAACAGGAGGTATAACTTGGCGAAATAGGGGAAACTAAATACAATGGTGGTTTATCTATTAGGGGATATCATGGTTAACTATATACAAAGTGTTACCAACAGTGTATGGAACTGTTTGTTATCTACAGAGTAAAGTTGGCCTGTTGCGAGGGTCTATCCTTTTGGCCACTCCTGCTATTCACCTGATGGTTGTGATCGGAGCTGTCAGTGAGATATTTGAGGAAGAGGAAATGTTTTAGCTCCTTTCTGAACTGACTCAAATTGGTCATTGCTCTGATTTGTGCTGGTAAGGTGTTCCATAGGTTTGGGGCGCAGAGTCGGAAGGCTCTGTTAGATGTTGATCTGTTGCATCTTGTGGTTTCTATTGGGATGACCAGCGTGTTCAATTCTGCTGTTCTTCGCGGCCTGTTTGGTGCAAGTGGTTGTATGAGGTTGGAGAGGGAGGAAGAGGTGAGTCCCATAGCCGCTTTGAACGTTAGCAGCAAAGTCTTGAAACTAATCCTTGCTTGGATGGGGAGCCAGTGTAGCTGTTTTAGAAGGGGTGTCATGTGGTCTCTCCTGGATGCCCCAAGGAGTACTCTCGCTGCACTGTTCATGGCCAGCTGCAGGGGGTTCAGGGTGGACTGGGGGAGTCCTTGTAGTATGGAATTTGAGAAGTCGAAGTGGGGAAGTATAAGAGCTTGATAAATGGTCCGGAAATCTTCCGGTTCAAGTAGTGTGCGTAGGTGTCTGAGGGATCTGATTTTAAAGTAGATTGCCTTGACTGTATTGGCTATGTGGTTCTTCATGTCAAGGTGTTGGTCTAGCGTTACTCCAAGGTAACGTATTGCATGTTTCACTTGGAGTTGGGCATCCTTTACGTTAATACAACTAGGAGGAGTGAAGTTGGTGTTCCTCGAGACGAAAAGGACTTCCGTCTTTTTGTGTTGTATTCTCAGATTTTGTGATAGCAGCCACTCTGATATGGTATCAAAGCAGTTAGTCAGCGGAGTGAGGTCTAGGCAATCGAGTGATATTGGCATATATAATAGAACATCATCTGCATATATCATGTAACTGACATTAAAGGATCTGATGATGTCGCAGATGGGTTGAATGTATATATTAAACATCAGTGCAGATAAGGAGGATCCTTGCGGTACACCTTGGCTTTGTTGGAATGGTTCAGATGTATCTCCGTCGACTCGGACATGTTGCCATCTATCGGACAGGTAAGATTTGCACCATTCAAGTGCTGTTCCGCAGATGCCTTTTTCTCTTAGCCGGTAGATAAGAATTTCGTGGTATACTGAGTCAAAAGCCGCTGCTATGTCTAGAAAGACAAGCGCGAAACCCTGGCTTATGTTATCCACACCTGAGATTATGTTGTTGAAGAGGGTTGTGAGCAGTGTTTCTACCCCATGTGACTCTCTGAATCCATGTTGGGCTGGATCCAGCGGGGCAGAGGTGTCTATGTGATCCTGTAATTGCCTGTGCACTATTTTCTCGATGATTTTTGCTAGCATAGGTATGCTAGATATGGGCCTGTAAGATTCTACCTGTTGCGGATCAAGTTTGGTATTCTTTAACAGCGGTCTAACAGAGGTCTGCTTGAGAGTGGATGGGAAATAGCCAGTAGAGAGGGAATGATCTACGATTCTTGCTATAATTGGGGATATATCACATCGCAGGTCCTTTATCCAATGTGCAGGGCAAGGATCTGTGTACGCAGTAGTAGTTGTGTTTAGAGCTAGGATGGTATCCTCAATAGTTTTCTTCGAGGGAGTGGAGAAAGATGTTAGCGATGCTGGGTGGTCTTGTTCATCAGGAGGGTCCGGTATTAATATTTTGTTAGTCTTGCACATTTTGGATTGCCTATACGTCGCATAGTCCTGTGGATGGATCCTGCTGTGGAGGTCAGAGGTAGGTTCTTTGGCAAGTGTTTTAACTAAGTTAAACAAGTCGTGAGGTTTATTCAATGAGCGTTTTAGGGTATCTGTGTGGTGTTGTCTGATTTTATCTGCGATGGCTTTTCGATGTTCTGTCAGGTGTTGGATGTAGGCTGATTGGTCACTGCTGGTGCGTGACTTACTCCAACGTTTTTCTAGCCTTCTTAAAAGAGTTAGTGAGGTTTTTAAATCGGCTGAGAACCATGGGGCTGTTGCTCTCTTCTTTGGGTTCTTGTTCCTTGGGGGGCGGATAGCGATTGTACTGAGTTTACTGTTCCAGGAAGAGATCAACCCATCTAGGTTTAAAGAGGTGTCATCAAAGAGTGTGCTCATTTCGGCGAGGATGCGTTCTCTGTTAAGTGGGTGAAAACTTCTGGTGGCTGAATTAGCAGGTCCGCTTTTATCCGTTTTTGTCCTGCGTGAACAGTTAATGGTAGGCATCTGGAAGGTGATGAGTTTGTGGTCGGTCCATGGGACTGCAGTTATCGATTGTATGATGTTTTGAGGTTGCTCCAATGCTAGCTGTGGCGCGAATATGAGGTCCAGGATATTGCCTCTCTCGTGGGTAGGTTCTTGCACCATTTGCGTGTATCCTAAGCTATCTAGAGCTTCCAGGAATGCAGTTGCTTGAGTTGCATGCAAGGATGGTAGGTTGAGATCTCCTACAATCCAATTAGGTATATTTGGACCCTGGGTGAAAGAAGCCAGATTTATTATGGATGCTAGGTCGTCTGGATCCGCTGACGGTGATCTATAGACCAAGTTTATGGAGCATAAGTTGTTTGAAATTGATACCGTTTCTAGATGGTTATTACTGTTGGATTCATCCATTTTAAACTGGAGGTCAGCTTTGGTGATGATGAGTACTCCTCCGCCTTTCTTGTTTTGTCTATGACCGGTGAATGCTGTGAAGTTAGGTGGGAGAAGCTGGTTGAGGATAATATTGTCTTCTGCTGAAAGCCATGTTTCGGTGACCATGAGAATGTCTAGCTTGTGGTGTATTATTATGTCCGTGATCACTGGCCACTTATTTCGAAGCGAGCAGGCATTTATAAGTGCACACTTCAGGCTACTAGGGTAGCAATTTTTAGTTTGTCTAGTTTTCGTGTTGTGTTGTAATGGGACATGTAGTAAGAGGTTGCGGTGCGGGAGGTTTGCTCCACGTGGGTTGTAATAGGAGTCACCTGACCATTTTCTCTCACTAGGTAGTACAATAGGGATGTGATTTTGTGAGGTGGTGAGGGCTAGTATATTGGATGGTAGGGTTACAAAAAGTAGGAAAAGGCACATTAACCTGATGATCAAGTCTTCCATTTTGACTCGGTGGGTAGGAGGCTTTTCGGTAGGCAGATCAAGGGGGTTTCTGGCAAGCTAGAGTTGACTGGATCCTAGCTAGTATGTTGTGCAATTCTCATGTTTTGTGATAGCAGCCACTCTGATATGGATCCTATCTAGTATGTTGTGCAATCGGCAAACAGGTTTAGTGTATCATACAGTAATTTTGCTGGAGACATTCATCTATTATGTATGAGTTAAGTATATGCCTACTCAGAATGAAGCTTAGCAAGGAAGGAAGCAAATAAGACATTTCAAGCTGGTCTAATCTGGTACAACTGTCGGTATTAAAGCACTTTACATACCATCAGTTTAGTTACTTTACATAGTTACTCAGAGAATGAAACTTTCCTGAACCCGTCTTGCTTTGGTGGGTTACCCTTTCTGCATTGAGTGCTAACACTAACTGTGCTGATGGCTGGCAGATTATTAGCTTATCTAGACTAGTACATATGCATGATACGGCAATGAGCTCGTGTAGAGGTTATGAGAGAAAATGTAACATACTGTTGGGTACCTGGTCTTAAATTACCAGTGATATCTGAGTTCAAGGATGCTGATCGGTGGTTTCCACTTCCTGGTGTCACCTTTACGGTCCACGCCTAAGGGCCACGCCAAAGGGCCCTCTGGCGAGGCCCTCAGGCGCGGGCCCGCCAGGCGCGGGCGCGCCCGATAGCGCTGGAGTTAAATGAGCAAGGCACGGGTCCCGATTGGACCGCCGTGCAAAATGGCTGTTCCCGCCTCCGGCAGCGATGATGGCTCGATCCCGGGTAGGGAGAGCAGCAGGAGCTGGCTGGAGAGCGTCCTTCTTCCTGCGCCCGATAGCGCTGGAGTTAAATGAGCAAGGCACGGGTCCCGATTGGACCGCCGTGCAAAATGGCTGTTCCCGCCTCCGGCAGCGATGATGGCTCGATCCCGGGTAGGGAGAGCAGCAGGAGCTGGCTGGAGAGCATCCTTCTTCCTGCGCCCGATAGCGCTGGAGTTAAATGAGCAAGGCACGGGTCCCGATTGGACCGCCGTGCAAAATGGCTGTTCCCGCCTCCGGCAGCGATGATGGCTCGATCCCGGGTAGGGAGAGCAGCAGGAGCTGGCTGGAGAGCGTCCTTCTTCCTGCGCCCGATAGCGCTGGAGTTAAATGAGCAAGGCACGGGTCCCGATTGGACCGCCGTGCAAAATGGCTGTTCCCGCCTCCGGCAGCGATGATGGCTCGATCCCGGGTAGGGAGAGCAGCAGGAGCTGGCTGGAGAGCGTCCTTCTTCCTGCGCCCGATAGCGCTGGAGTTAAATGAGCAAGGCACGGGTCCCGATTGGACCGCCGTGCAAAATGGCTGTTCCCGCCTCCGGCAGCGATGATGGCTCGATCCCGGGTAGGGAGAGCAGCAGGAGCTGGCTGGAGAGCGTCCTTCTTCCTGCGCCCGATAGCGCTGGAGTTAAATGAGCAAGGCACGGGTCCCGATTGGACCGCCGTGCAAAATGGCTGTTCCCGCCTCCGGCAGCGATGATGGCTCGATCCCGGGTAGGGAGAGCAGCAGGAGCTGGCTGGAGAGCGTCCTTCTTCCTGCGCCCGATAGCGCTGGAGTTAAATGAGCAAGGCACGGGTCCCGATTGGACCGCCGTGCAAAATGGCTGTTCCCGCCTCCGGCAGCGATGATGGCTCGATCCCGGGTAGGGAGAGCAGCAGGAGCTGGCTGGAGAGCGTCCTTCTTCCTGCGCCCGATAGCGCTGGAGTTAAATGAGCAAGGCACGGGTCCCGATTGGACCGCCGTGCAAAATGGCTGTTCCCGCCTCCGGCAGCGATGATGGCTCGATCCCGGGTAGGGAGAGCAGCAGGAGCTGGCTGGAGAGCGTCCTTCTTCCTGCGCCCGATAGCGCTGGAGTTAAATGAGCAAGGCACGGGTCCCGATTGGACCGCCGTGCAAAATGGCTGTTCCCGCCTCCGGCAGCGATGATGGCTCGATCCCGGGTAGGGAGAGCAGCAGGAGCTGGCTGGAGAGCGTCCTTCTTCCTGCGCCCGATAGTGCTGGAGTTAAATGAGCAAGGCACGGGTCCCGATTGGACCGCCATGCAAAATGGCTGTTCCCGCCTCTGGCAGCGATGATGGCTCGATCCCGGGTAGGGAGAGCAGCAGGAGCTGGCTGGAGAGCGTCCTTCTTCCTGCGCCCGATAGCGCTGGAGTTAAATGAGCAAGGCACGGGTCCCGATTGGACCGCCGTGCAAAATGGCTGTTCCCGCCTCCGGCAGCGATGATGGCTCGATCCCGGGTAGGGAGAGCAGCAGGAGCTGGCTGGAGAGCGTCCTTCTTCCTGCGCCCGATAGCGCTGGAGTTAAATGAGCAAGGCACGGGTCCCGATTGGACCACCGTGCAAAATGGCTGTTCCCGCCTCCGGCAGCGATGATGGCTCGATCCCGGGTAGGGAGAGCAGCAGGAGCTGGCTGGAGAGCGTCCTTCTTCCTGCGCCCGATAGCGCTGGAGTTAAATGAGCAAGGCACGGGTCCCGATTGGACCGCCGTGCAAAATGGCTGTTCCCGCCTCCGGCAGCGATGATGGCTCGATCCCGGGTAGGGAGAGCAGCAGGAGCTGGCTGGAGAGCGTCCTTCTTCCTGCGCCCGATAGCACTGGAGTTAAATGAGCAAGGCACGGGTCCCGATTGGACCGCCGTGCAAAATGGCTGTTCCCGCCTCCGGCAGCGATGATGGCTCGATCCCGGGTAGGGAGAGCAGCAGGAGCTGGCTGGAGAGCGTCCTTCTTCCTGCGCCCGATAGCGCTGGAGTTAAATGAGCAAGGCACGGGTCCCGATTGGACCGCCGTGCAAAATGGCTGTTCCCGCCTCCGGCAGCGATGATGGCTCGATCCCGGGTAGGGAGAGCAGCAGGAGCTGGCTGGAGAGCGTCCTTCTTCCTGCGCCCGATAGCGCTGGAGTTAAATGAGCAAGGCACGGGTCCCGATTGGACCGCCGTGCAAAATGGCTGTTCCCGCGTCCGGCAGCGATGATGGCTCGATCCCGGGTAGGGAGAGCAGCAGGAGCTGGCTGGAGAGCGTCCTTCTTCCTGCGCCCGATAGCGCTGGGGTTAAATGAGCAAGGCACGGGTCCCGATTGGACCGCCGTGCAAAATGGCTGTTCCCGCCTCCGGCAGCGATGATGGCTCGATCCCGGGTAGGGAGAGCAGAATTGGGAGGGAGGGAAGAGAAGACAGTATTAGGGCGCCACTTCTAAGTTTTCTGCCGTGAGCACCAACGTCTACCCTAGTCATTGGTTTTCTGGAAGACCTGAGTTCACTTTCCAGGGATCACTTTAGCTCCCCAAGCTCTCTGATGATGCTGAGAAGGAGAATTCACTGCCCTGGAGGGGAGGGATTCCAGTACTCGCTCAATGGTAACATCTATTGACTGGAACTAGAGTGCACACTTACAGTATCAGACTCTGGCGAGAACTCCAGTTTATGGATCCCAGCCAAAAACTGTATAACTCCTGCCAGGCTGGGTGTCTCTTGCAGCTGCAATGTGCACTGTTTTGGCAGACTGGGGGCACAACTTTCAAGAGCAAATTCTGTCTTTTCAGTCTCTACTCTCGAAGAGGATTAGGGTTCCTGAAGCAAGACTACAGTGGGAGGCTTTTGGCACCTTTACTCTACTCAGTTCGCTCCTTTCCTCAGAATAAACAAGAGCAGGCCAAAATTTGTGTTCTGAACCAAAGGGGTTTAGTTAAAATTGAGGGTCACAGACAAGCAACTGATATTGGCAGACAAAAATATATCACAGACTGTTACACTTCTTTCTCCTTGCTCAAACTATATTACAAGCAGTTGCGTTCCTTTCTACTTGCTCTGTGGTTATCTTGGATGGGAGATCCTCCTTCTACGCTATATTCTTTCAGTGTACCTCTGAGCTGCAGGATGTTGTAGATGTTCCTCTCCTTGCATGTGTGTTGTGTGTGCTCTGCTAAGTATGTGTTATGTCAATGTGTGTGCTATGTTGTGTGTATGTCTGTGGTGTTGTGTTTTTGTGTGTGTGTATGTTGTGTTATGGTATATTGTATGTGCTATGTTTTGAGTGCATGTATTTCAGGGGTGTGTGTACGTGTCTGGGCAGTGTATCTGATGTGCATGTCCCCAGTGCTGCTCTTTGGAATGTCCTTGCTTTGTTGTCACTTGGTTACGGAGAGGCCCTTCTGGATCCTCTCCTTCTTCCTTAGTACCAGCAGATGCAAGATGTTCTGTTGCTTTACCCCTCCTCTCTACTAGCAAGACTGTCTACCACGGTATGGTGGATATTGAGTGCAAGACCTGAGTAACCCAGGTCACCCTCCAACTCCACTGCTCCATCCAGATGCATCATCTACAATGGTAGATCGATCTTGATGGTACAATGGCTGGACAAGCCAAAGACAGAGGTCTTTCTTTAGATGCGGGTTTTATAGTGGTTGAATTTTCTCTCCCAGAGGAATCTCTTACAAGGATAATGACACTGGCTAAGGATAACCTCCCCTGTTATAGAAATTTATCAGAACACTTAAAGGTCACATTGCAATAATTTCATAGGCACAATGGAGGTCTCTACTGCTTATAGGAGCAGAACCTAAAGGATCTCTAATTGTCACTGCAATAGCTGGACTAAGATAGGTTATAAACATAGAAGAAATACTCTCAGTAGTTGTGAATGAAAGCTCCTGACATCATTGCCCAATAAGGTCAGTGCAACTGAACAGGAAATCTTTATCTTTATCAAGTGCTTGATATACCGCTCAAGCAGTGCATCAGCATGGTTTACAAAGTATAAAATCAGCTACAATAGAGGGAAACAGAAAGGAACACCATTATTAGACAGGATAGAGAAGGAAGACTATGGGGTCTATTCTGTATCACGAATAGTAGGGATGGACATCCCATTGGGACATCCATACCCGCTATTCGCCCCCTTCTGTCCCCAGCAAAGGCCTCCCCATATGAACAAGGAGTTTGTATGGGAGACTTAGATGGGAGCAGGAGGGGGCATTGCGGAGGCAGAGTGAGGGTGGGCAGTGGGCTGTCCGAGGCCGTGGACATACAGGTGCAGCGGCAAAGAGGTGAGGGGTGTAGGGGGTTCCCCACAGCCTGACCCTGGCCATGGAAGGCCAGATCAGGAGTCAGGCTGCAAGGAACGAAGATTGTGGTCGGCGGCCGGGGATCGTGGCTCCTGAATGGAGATGTGATGCCATGGCAACGGGACGCCATGGCACCACAGCTCCATTCAGGAGCCTGACTGAATTAGCTAGGCAGGGGTCTGTACATGCAGGCCAATCTTAATCGGGTCCCAGCCTGCATGTACAGGTGCAGACCCAATTCTCATCCCACAGGGCATGTCTAGGCCCAGCGGGAACAGAATCGGGTCTACCTCTGTGCATCCTGATTCCGATCAGATGCACAAGAGTCTGCGCGCACTCATTATAATGTGCCTCTAGGTGTTCTTAGGAAAGAGTGAACTGAGAGAGCTAGACATGGGAGAGGGGGGGAGGAGAGACAGGCTGGGGAAGCAAGGGGTCAGAGGGAGGTCGCAAGCTCTATGAAAGAGATGAGAGTTGAGCATATTCTTAAAGTTTATAAAGGACAGTTGTGAACGGAGGGAGGCAGGCAGGGTGTTCCCTATCCAAAGGAGCAGAAGGAAACTGCTAGGCCAAAACTACACCTACAGTGTGACACAGTGATGTGTTCCCTTTTCCTGCATTCACAAACTTGGCACGTCTGTGTGGGAAACTTGGATGAAAAAGTCAAGGTAAAGTGTGTTTCAGCAGCATAGCACAATGGCAGGGCCGCTTTTATCTATAAGCAAAAGGGGCAGCTGCCCAGGTCCCTGTACAACAGTGGCCCAGCTGCCCTGCTGCCCATGGGTAACAGCAGCCCTGCTCCTGCCCCCGCAACTTTCCGGGATGTGCAGTGATGGCAAAACATAAAAAAGGCACCATGGCACCAGAGTTATCTTCTTTTCCAGCATCACAGTGCCATTTCGCTTCCACTTCTGCTCCTCCGATGAATCAGAAGGGGGCAGAAGCAGAAGCATGCATGGTACCATGGCGCCAGAAAAGAAGGTAATGCTGGTGCCATTGTGCCTTTTTTATATGTTGCCGCCACTGAATCAGAGGGGGGGCAGCAGCGGAAGTTAGAACGGGGTGCCAGAAAAGAAGGGAACTCCAGCACTGCGGTGCCTTTTATATGAGTTGCCGTCACTGCATGTCCCAGAGAAGGCCAGTAACAGTGGCTGGAGGGGGGGGGCCTGTGGATGAGGGGGGAGGTGCAGATGAGAGGGACCCCACCAGAAATGTTTGCCCCGGGTCCCATAAGGGGTTGAAACAGCCCTGCCAATGGTATAATGCACATACTGGGGAGAGTTTAGCTCTGTTTCAGTGGAAATCCGAGGGTGAAATATACTAGAGGTGAGTGTGTTGTGTGTGTGTGTGTTGAGTATGTTGTGTTATGTGTGTGTGTGTGTATTATATGTGTCCTTTGTTGTGTTGCATGTGTGTTGTGTTAGTGTGTATATGTGGTGTTAAATATGCTGTCTGTGTGTGTGTTGTGTATTATGCTCTGTTGTGTTGCTGTTGTGTGTACTCTGTTAAGTGTATGTTGTGTTGATGTGTGTGCTATGTTGTATGTATGTCTGCGGTGTTGTGTTTTGTTTGTGTGTGTGTGTGCGCTGCATGTGTATATGTTGTGTTATGTATATGTGCTGTATTTTGTGTGCGTGTATGTCAGGGGTGTGTGTATATGTTTAGGCAGTGTGTCAGATGTGTGTTTGTTTGAATGCACAGATGCATTTGGACAGACAGACAGATGGATGGAGCCGTCCCAAAAGGCATTTAAAAATAATACTAAAGACACAGTCACTGCAAAAAATAAGCAGCTTTCTCTTTCCATATATTTCCTGTAAAGTAACATAAATGCACTGATTTGCTTTTCATACAAGTGGATCTGAAGGCACTCTCTAGTGCTCCAGAGACCTGCATGTATTGCAGCCACACCGAGCACTCAGCTGTTAGCCCAAGGCTCTGATTCGCACACAATTCATTGCAGCAGGAGAAGGCAACTCTCAGGAGCTTTCACGCTGAAGAATAGCCTTTGATAAGTAGAGCATCAAGGAGCGTTGTACCATGATTAACACATGCAGGAGAAAACCCAGACTTAACCCCTCTCTTTCTTATATCATGAATGTTACTCCCACTTAATAGCAGAGTGACTGAAGACTGCTTATTTACTTAGAGGGCTCTTGAGGTGGCTTTTTTTCTCTCTATGTTGGAAACATCCATTCAGTCACTCTTAGGGTAGACCAACTTGGCAACACATTTCTCCATGGACCAGCAGGATTGCGTCAGCCACACCTGGTGACATCCTCTGGGTGGCGCCATGCGGAAGTACTCTCCCGAGCTCAGGATTTGAGCATGCCCAGGTAGCCCACCTCACCGGCCCACCCCTAGCCCAGCCAGTCTTCTTCCTTCCACCTTGCCAGCAAGACGGACCCTACTCTCCTCTCACCGATTCCAAGATTCCACTCCTAACAATTTCCAGATCGACTGCACACCCATCATGCCAAAGCCGGGGTTTAAAAAATGTACACGCTGCAGCAAGAAAATGAGCAATACAGATGCCCACGACCTCTGTGTCCGCTGCCTGGGCTCGGGCCACAGTGTGGAGGACTGCCCCCAAGGGCCTGCAAGGCTAGAGGACATGCCCTGAAGGATTACCTTGCCTCCTCAGGTAAATCCACTTCCTCCACAAATGTGCCGGCTCCGGATGCGCCCGACGGGGCCCCTATCCTCAGCCAGGCTGCTATCAGTGCTCCAGCGGCTCCAGCCTCCTCTTCAACCTCAGTCTTGCCTCCGACCTCAGTCTCCCCGCTGCCAGCCTTCTGGGACATCGCTGACCAAAATTCAGCCTCCAACAGTGCAGCCAAACCCGGCCATGCAGCTCCCAAAGATGGCGCCGGCCAAAAGTCCTTCGTCAAGTCCTCCAGCCCCGCCCACTGCCTCTTGATTGGCCAAGAATCAGGAACCCCAGGAGCCATTGCTGCAACTCGTCACATTGAGGTAACAGGCTCCGCCCACTACCCGGCTCCTCTCTTCAGCGCTGATCAGCTCAACTTAAACCCCCATGGTGCCGACGCCAGCACAGAGCCCCAGCACCGATCACACAAGAAGCACCATGGGGGTAACAACAGCGGCGATCGCGGACATAGTAGTCGGCACAGCGGGCACTCCAAGAGGCACAGAAGCTATAGGGACTCCTCCAGCAGTGAGCTCCAGCCCCGGCCGACTTCATCGCCGGAGGTACCGCGCCGAACACCGCGCCTCTCGGTGTCATAATAAGCACCACAGATGCTCCACTTCTGTCAGCGCAAGCAGCAGAAGCAGCCGGGACAGATCCTGCAGCCACAACTCCTCTGCCATCCTGAGACTCCTTACACAGCTACTGCAGAATGCCCCCTCCACCTCGACCCCTGCAACCCGGTCTCTCTGCATGCCCAAATCACGCTCCAGATCCCCGGGTGTCAACCCAGACACAGACCACACGATGCAGCCCACACTGCCACAGGGATCTATGCCAGCGCTGGAAACTCCGGTCAACCCGTCTCCGGATAGCACCGCTGAGGAACTGGACATCGAAGCCGTGGTCGGCTCCGCATCCAACCATACCACCTCCGAAGCCCGGTAATCCCTGGAGCCGGAAGGTACTCAACCCCCTCCAAAGGACCTTACCTACCCTAAGTTCTTAAAGAGGGTCACGAGCAGCTTAGCCCTTGTGGATCCAAACACAAAACCTGAGCCGGACCCCGAGGTTCTCAAATACCTCTCCTCTCCTAGACCCTCCTTTGCACTGCCTATACACAGCAAGCTACGGGAACACTATCTGAAAGTGTGGCAGACCCCAGCCTCTGGCCGCCCTTTTCCCAGAAGACTGGACTCCAAATACCAGGTCCAGCCTATACCGGGCTTCACCACACCACAACTGCCGCACCAATCCATCGTTGTCTCCTCAGTGTTGAAGAGAATCAAGTCCTCATGCGCCCATGCTAACAGCTCACTGGGTCGGGAACAGAAGCTCCTTGACGACATAGGCAAGAAGGTCTTCCAAGGGGCCATGCTTAATGCGAAAGTCGCAGCACACCAGTTCCAGCACATCCTATTCCAAGACACCTGCATGGCAAACATAAAGAATGCAATCTCCTCCCTTCCGAAGGAGGCCCAAGCGTCCATTGCAAATTCTCTCACAGACGTGTCGGAGTGCAATAAACACCTAGCCAGCACAGCGTTCGATTCCTTCGACACGTCCATGAGAACCACAGGCACAGCTATCTCCGCCAAGAGGTGGGTATGGCTAAGAGCATCTGGCCTACGCGACGATACCCACGATGGGATCGCCGATGCCCCCTGCTCGGGCGAGTCACTCTTCGGGGAAAAGGTCACCGACACTGTAAACAACATGAGAGAGCACTGCACTACCTTGCAAACCCTAGCGGAGGACGACTTTGAGCACCGTAGTGGCCCCCAAAAGGACAATTACCAGCGCAAACCTTACTTCAGCTCCAGTAGCTACAACTCCTACAGGAAATACCCCTCCAATCGAAAGTGGCAAGGTTCCAAGTACAAAACCAACTCCTTCCACGGGTCTTCCTACCAGCGCCAACCGCAGAGGGATCGCAAGCAGAAAAAGAGCACTAACGCCCCAGTGGGCAAAGGAGGCTCTTCCTTTTGACAGGCCCAGATGGGCGCCCACCCATCACGATTCCTGCAGGAGTGGGAGAAGATCTCCTCTGACTCCTGGGTCCTACGCGTCATTCACGAGGGATACCGCATCCCCTTTTTTGCACCGCCTTGCCAGCGCAACAAGCCATCCAGCAACACCCCTCCACACCTCCAAGTCCACATGGCGACAGAGCTGATTCGCCTCCTCACGTCCCACGCCATAGAGGAGGTTCCACCAACAGAAATCAACTCTGTGTTTTACTCCAGATACTTTCTCATTCCGAAGAGATCGGGCGGGATGCGTCCCATCCTAGATCTACGCAAGCTGAATAAATTCATCACCAAGGAGAGGCTCAGGATGTACTCCCTCAGCACCATCCTTCCCCTTGTTCAATCCGGCGATTGGCTGGTGTCCTTGGATCTGCAAGAAGCCTACACTCACATCCTCATACACAGATCGCACAGGAAATATCTCCGCTTCCATGTGCTGGGGCGCCACTACCAATACAGAGTCCTTCCCTTTGTCCTGTCGCCAGCACCTTGAGTCTTCACAAAGTGTGTAGCCACGGCAGCAGCGCACCTCCGCAAACAGAACATCTCTGTCTTTCCCTACCTGGACGACTGGCTCTTCACAGTACCTTCCGCCCAAGAGCTACTATACTCCCTGAAAACGGCGATAGCCATGCTCTCCACCCTGGGCTTTGTCATCAACTACGACAAGTCACAGCTACAGCCCTCCCAGTGACTAGAATTCATAGGAGCAGTGATCAACACCCGTGAGTCAAAAGCCTACCTCTCGGAGCGCAGGCTACTCACCATCACCTCCCTTGCAGCCAGCACAGCTGCAGCGGAGAGCTCATCTGCACAGTCCCTCCTGCGCCTCTTGGGCCACGGGGCAACAACAACCTCTGTCCTGCCGGTCGCGAGGATGAAGATGCGGCCTCTTCAGTGGCACCTGCGCTCCCACTGGGACCAGCACTCCCAACCCCTCTCCACCCGTGTCCCGATGTCCCCCTACACCAGGGCTCACCTAAAGTGGTAGACAAGTCCCTCGAACCTGTCAAAGGGAAAGGACATTCACCAACCAACACACCAGTTGACCCTCATCACGGATGCCTCCAACACTGGTTGGGGCGCACACCTCCTGCAGTTCAACATCCAGGGAGCTTGGTCACAGAGGGAAAGGCAGTTGCACATCAATCTCCTCGAGATGAGAGCCATCCGATATGCTCTCTTAGCTTTCCTCCCTCACCTTCGAGGCAAGTCCATCCTTATCCAGACAGACAGCCAAGTGGCCATGTTCTACATCAACAGGCAGGGAGGGACCGGTTCTCGCCCCTTCTGCAAGGAAGCACTGTCCATATGGTCCATGGCCTTGGAGAATCGCTGCCCACTATGCGCCTCCTACCTACCTGGGGATATGAACACCCTGGCGGACAAGCTCAGCAGGCAGCTACGTCCTCACGAATGGACTCTGTCCAGGGAAGTTACCAACAGCCTCTTCCATCAATGGGGTACCCCAGCAATAGACCTCTTCGCCACGGAGCAGAATGCCAAGTGCCCACTGTTCTGTTCGAGGCACCCGTCAGCCAAGAGACTAGCAGTGGATGCATTCGACGTGTGCTGGGGGGAGTGGTCTCTGGTGTACGCCTTCCCGCCAACCCCGCTCATCCCAGCGAACCTGCAGCGCATAATACAGGACAAGGCGCACGCCATTCTAGTGGTTCCCCACTGGCCTCATCAGATGTGGTTCACCCTGCTGCTACGCCTGGCCCACGGGAGCCCGAAGCGCCTTCACCTCAGACCAGACCAGCTAACACAAAACGCGGGCAGCACCAGACACCCCAACCTCAGAGCCCTCGCTCTCACTGCATGGAGGTTGAACGGCTGAGCCTCTCGGACCTCCACCTGCCAGTTGAAGTTCAAGACGTGGTCCTAGCAGCCAGGAGGCCATCCACCCAGAAATCCTATGGCCTCAAATGGAAGAGGTTCAGCATTTGGTGCACGGCGCATGACCTCAATCCTATCACATGCCCGGTCGCACAAGTCCTACAATACCTCAACTCACTGTCCAAACTCGGTCTCAAGACCCAATCAATCCGGGTCCACCTCTCCGCAATAGCGGCCTTCCATGCCCCGGTAGAAGGGGTAAGCTCCGTTGCGACACTTCCCCTTACATCACGTTTCATGAAAGGCCTTACCAATCTCAAACCCCCGGTCAGGCCTCCTGTTCCGCCCTGGGACCTCAACCTCGTCCTGCAGCGGCTAACGCAAGAACCCTTCGAGCCGCTAGAGTCCGCAGACATGAAATTCACGTCCTGGAAAACCTTATTCCTAGTTGCCATAACTTCTGCCAGAAGAATCAGCGAACTGCAAGTGCTAGTGGCACACCCACCTTATACGCAACTGCTCCAGGACCATGCCTCCCTGAGGACAAACCCTTGATTTGTTCCCAAGGTTCCCTCCGCTTTCCATGTCAATCAATCCATCGAGCTCCCCTCTTTCTTTCTGGAGCCGCACTCATCAGTCGAGGAACAACTGGACTGTCTCTGGGCACTCAAAATCTACCTCCACAGGACACTCCCTGTCCGGACGGGCGACCAGCTCTTTGTCTCCTTTGACCCAAACAGGCCAGGAAGGCCCGTTTCAAAAAGAACTTTCTCCCACTGGGTGGCAGCCTGCATCTCTTTCTGCCTTGACACGCTGGATGGCCAGGCCCCACCGAGAATTGGACCGCACCGACTCAGAGCGTTGGCCACCTCCTTAGCCAACCTCCGCTCTGTTCCACTAGTCGACATCTGCAGAGCTGCTACGTGGTCGTCACCACACACCTTCCAGAAACACTACTGTCTGGACCTCCGTTCGAAGGAAGACGGCGCTGTGGGCATGGCAATCCTCGCCACTGCGGTGGAAGGAACTGATGCCATCCTGCACCCTCCATGAATGCTGTTAACGAACTGAGAGTGCTACACCATGACTTCATGGCTACGTTCACCTCGTTGTCTACTTCACTGTTATCATGTTTGCACTTGTTTGCTGTTGCACTAGATCACTTTGACATGGTTGTTGCACTGTTGCACTAGATCACTTTGACATGCTTGTTGCACTATGTCACGTTAGCCATCTACCATCTGTAAGGTGCCCTTACAGCGTTGTACGCTCCTTACTGTTTGCACTGTGTTCCATTGCACCTGTATCCAAAATAAATAAATAAGATGAAGTAAACTCGATGCCCAGACTCAATGAATCTGTAGCCTTATCCTCGCCTCCCTCCTCCACCTTCGTGCGCCCTGCACAGCTAGGGAGGCACCAGGTGTGGCTGACGCAATCCTGCTGGTCCATGGAGAAAGCGAGGTTACTTACCTGTAATGGGGGTTCTCCATGGACAGCAGGATAAGTCAGCCACACAATCCCACCCACCTCCCTGGAGGAGGTCAGCCGAATGGGCTCGCCCCTAGCCGGGGAAGGCTAGCTAGGAGCACACTGGCCGGGCTAGGGGCGGGCCGGTGAGGTGGGCTACCTGGGCATGCTCAAATCCTGAGCTGTGGAGAGTACTTCCGCATGGCGCCGCCCGGAGGACGTCACCAGGTGTGGCTGACTTATCCTGCTGTCCACGGAGAACCCCCGTTACAGGTAAATTACCTCGCTTTCTGTCAGCTGTACTACACGTAAGCTTCCAAATGGCAAGGGGAAAGGAGCAAAACTGTTACTGTTCGGTTACTTATGTATGCCATTTCGGCTTTTCTTCTTTCCATGGTGTGATAGATCACAGAGTAATTTTATAAACAATTTTCAAGCATAAATGGGTGGGCAAAAAATGGGGTCACACCTAAAAGCTGGTGTGTATTTGCACAGTAGGTGTGCATGGACTAGAGTTTGTGCAGAACTGCGATTTGTGCATTTATTTTGTTTTTAATTTTATTGTTTCCAAATTTCCATGATATCATACAAGTACAAATAAACTTGCAAAGCAATTGGAAAGGATATCTAGAAAATAATCAAAATGCAAAACCACTGTAATACTTAATCTTCGAAGAAAAGAAAAATAAAAGATATGCATTCCTTACCAAGCCCACTGTACTGAGGAGAGATCCAATAGGAAACACAAAGTGGAAAGCATTATTACATCAGAAATATAAAACAAAGGAAAATGGCAGATTAAATTATGATCCCATAAATTGTTACAAAAGCTGGAGTCACCCTGTTACTCATAAGGAGATCATATGACAATGTCTGTACAGGAAATTTACTATCTAGTAAATCTTTTAAATGGGTCAGGTCAAAGAAAATAGATCGAACATTCATAATTTTCACTACACATTTGGCAGGATATCTAAGAAAAAACTCTCCATAATTTGAAATCACCCTCTGTCTAAGCTGCAAAAAGAATTTACTGCTCTTCTTTTTCCAGACAGAGATCCGGAAAACACCTGATTTTTTGGTCCCAAAACATAGAATTCCTATTACAGAAAACAATCTCATTACAGTATTTTATCAGATTCAAAAACAAAGGTGGCAAGTAGGGTGGCCCTATATTGAACTTTAACAAAAGTCTCTATTAATGTCTTAAGATTTAAACTATCCATAGACACCCGTCCAGTACTACCTTCAATCTGACTTTTTTCCCCTCTTCCTAAAAGGAAGATAAAAAACCCTGATGAGGGGAGGCCTCCACAGGGATCTTTAAAAAGTCTAAGAAATATTTCTTCAAAAGTTCATGATGGGCAACATCAATAACCCGAGAGAAGTTCAGAAGTTTTCTAAAACTTCTATTTACCTCCTTAAGGTCAAGCCATCCCTTGTCATCTTTGACTGGGCTAATCTTACTCTCCCTCCCCATCCTCCAGCTGGCTTAACTGCTGGAAATGATCTTTAGAGGCAGCCCTCCCCATAGATTGGTGCAGACCCCCCCCCCCCATCAGAATTTCCAAGCAAACAATAGCCTGCCAAATGGAATCCAGTGATCATCTCCCATCTCTCCAGCATCGGAAACCTCCAGGACTGCAGCAGCCCTTATTGCACAACCTCACTGGGGGAGTGGGAAACACTGACGCTGCTCGGACTCCATCCCGCGGCTCTGGACCAGTCACCAGGTCCAATCTGAGGGGTCAAAGGTGTCCCTGCCACAGGTGCTCCAGGGTGCTGGTTCACCACGATGTTGTTCCAGAGCATACACCAGCAGTTTGCAGTCCTCTGCTGATGAACCCATCAGGGTACTTATCCGTGGTGACAAAGGAGACAAGCGAGGATCAGTATTCAATATCTGCTCCAAGCTTGGGGGGCTTCTCTCTCCTCCCACGCTACTGGAACTTGTCCTAGGGGATAAAGATGAAGCTACACCTCTGCATATTTACTCCTTATCATTTGTATAGCGCTACAAGGCATACGCAGTGCTGAACATATACAGGTAAGAGACAGTTCCTCCCCAATAGAGCTTCCAATCTAATCAAGACATTTAAGATATTTAAGAATTGAAACGTGGCCCATTGAAGACATCCGACTTTCCCTTTCTCTTATCAGTCCTTGGGCCCATAAGTGTGGTTCCTGGGAGCAGCCCTCTTGGCATCTGCACAGATCGCTGTCTTGGATCCCCCACCTCACCTTCCTATGCACCTATTTTACAAAATATGCACATAAAGTGCGTGCTGCCTGCTTTCCAGCCGGTGTAATGTCCATGCCTTCAAAGTGGGCACAATTGCTGCTGAACTTGTGCTAGTGTCCTTATTTATAAAATAGACATAAGATAGGCACCTTCCTGCCCATGTAACCTAGGCAGCCTGTTATAAATGTACCCCCTAAATGCCCTAGTGATTGGATGTTATCTGTCCCAGTAAGGAATTCGGTGACCAATGTAAAGAGTTGTGTGCGTCGGGAGCACCACTAAGCTCTGTAGATGGGAGCGTATATATGTAGATGCTTTCTCCTACTGGGAATGCTCTTGGAAAGATATATGGAAATGTTCCCCCCACTTATCTATAAAAGATTTCAAAGCTTCTTTTCTTCCATCTCACATCCAGGAATTCTCACGTCTGGTCTACAAGACATCCTAAATTTGCACTCTCCAAAACAAAAAAAAATCCTCTGACTAATGCCACTGAAAACTGGTCTGAGGATGTAGGTGATATCTTTGTACTGGAAAACATATTCATGTATGAGTAGCGTCAGAAAGCTATGCCCCCTTCATCAGGGTAAAGAAGGGGCTATGGATGAACATAAAAGCGAATAAGACTTTGTATGTGAGCCAGGGATGTTTATCTCCCAAAAACGTCTGCGAGCGTATTCCGGTACATAGCGCCCATGGACATTCATTTCGCTAAGATGGGGATCTCAGAACGTGTCCAGGAGGGGCAGAACGGGTGCATGGTTTGTCGCGAAGATGTATAAAGAGTATTCAGGAAAGGCCCATGTACATTTTGGGAGGTGCCTGTTATACCTGCCGGAGACATGGAATAAGGCCAGTACTTTGAAAATATTCTGCTGTGCTTGTATAAAGAGGGTGACTAGTCTGTTCTGAAATGGTGGACTGCAGTATGGAAAAAAACAACAAGATGTATTTATAAAGAACATAAATCAGAGGTGTGGGAATCTTGTAAGCTAACGAGGCATTAATAACTACCCTAAAAGAAATATTAAGAAGAGCAATAGTGATTATTTTGGCCATGCTGACATTTGCTGTTTGTGCTAAAAGAGCTAAGCTAGGGGACCCTAACAATTCCTATGTCCTGAAAAATGGGGCTGTTGATGTAGGAATAGTATGTGAATGAGTATGGAAAGGATTCTTGTTTGGGTGAGAAATGGAGGTCATATTACTAGTCCTGGGACTTCATGCTATTATGTGCCAGCTGTTATTTATAGGTTCAGGGCATCTTTTTGGCAGATGCATGTTTTTCCTGACTGAAAATGAGAGAGTGTGTGTGTGTGTGTGTGGTTTGAGGGTTGCATGGGAGGATCTGGTGTGCTCATCTGCAATACAGGGGGGACATGAATGCCTGGACAGTACCTGGACCGTACTGATGGACCACAGCATCACCAGGTACTAGTGTGATGTCAAGAAAAATCACAAAAGGTTCACCATAGCTAAATGTCAAAACATATCCCTTTCAATAAAAGACACCTTCAGAATAAGAGCATTCCACAGTGCAAACAGCACTGAAACATGCCCAAAAGCACCATTTTGTGAGAGGTTGGTAAGGGTGCATACTTAGTTAGCATTGTAAAGACTGTTTTCAGAGATGACCAATGAAAGAATGACTACGGATCTCTTCTACTGCCATGTATGTTTTGATGCAAGGTATGTCATTTATTTTATTTATTTATTTATTTATTTAGCTATTTCTTCTATACCGCCCCTTCCAGAGATCAGGGGCGGTTTACATGGAACAAGTAAACAAATTTGTATACTAATGTATACATTACATGAAACAGAGATTTTTTAACTTTATACAGATAATAGTTGTTAACAGAGATTTATAACATTGTAACTTTATACAAATAACTGTGCATTAATTGTCAAAACTATTTACATTTTATATACATTAATAAGTTTCTGTATCGTAGTGTTGATCTAGTGTTGATCAGAGTTTTTTCTACCTTTTTATAGGTAGTCAGAGTTTTCTACCTTTTATATGTGTGTGTGTGTGGGGGAATTTATTTCCTTTTTTCATCTCTTTGGAGTATTTTGGTGTTTATGAGGTGGGTGTTTGTGTGTGGGTAGTTGAGTGTGGTTTTAGGGCTTTGTGTTTGAGTGTTTGGGGATGGTGTGTGGTTGGACTTGGGGGTCTGGGATTTCATAGTGTTCGGAGAAAAGGTATGTCTTGAGTTCCTTTCTAAATTGGGTGAGGTCTTTTATGATCCGAAGGTTTATTGGGAGATCATGACAAACATATAACTTTCTACCTGCTGTTATGATATCTTAGAGTGCAGTGAGATTACCTTGCACTGTTCTGGCCATGCAACAGACTAGAATATCTAGTCTAGATTATATCAACATTTATGTATCATCAGTACTCATGTGTAGTTTGCATCAGTGAGAGGAGCAGCTTAGAAGATGCACATTTTAACAGAGGAGGTGTGGCTGTCTGAGATGTCCACAGGTATATGATGGAGACGGGCAGAATCCATCTTTTCAGAATACAGTGAGTGCAGGCACATCCAAACCGTTTGCGGCGTATAACCGTGTTTCGTCATAACAGCGGGGCCCATGTTTCTCTACAGTGGTTTGCTTCTGCCATGCCGAAAATGTCTATGTCCCCAATTCCAGAACAGCAGGCGTGTCTACACCTGTGGCTGTGGAATCGGAGTGAAATCACGGCAGTATCAACCAAAAAGTATAAAAAAAAAATATATATATATATATATGTGTGTGTGTGTGCAATCTAAGATTTTTTTGGGTTGATACTGCCCTCTTGTGGCAGTTCTACATCTTAATCCTTCAAGGTTTTATGAATTAGAGGTTAAAGCAAATCAACAAATATTTTTTAATTTAGCTAATTAGAAAAATAGTTATGAAGGGGGTCTATGAATTAACATTTTTTTCTTTTAATGTTTTCATAGAGGAAAAATAAATGTTTGTGTTAAAAGGAAAGACCATCAATCTCTCTTTTCAAAAGTATTTGAGGTATCAGTCATAAAATGTTATTTCACAGGATAAAAGTTCATTGCAATGCTTTGCCTCCGTCAGTAACTTGATAGCTCACATTTTGTAAGGTCAATATGGAAGATTGATAATCCTATTGCTCCCCACGGTTTGAATTTATATATTTAAAATTATTTTTGCCACATGTGTGTCATGACACTAACTATTCTTTACTAGCTAGTTTATTACATGCCCACCACTGAGATCTTGGAACGTGATACAAAATAACTTATAAGTTGCATCAATATGAACTCTGTCAAAAATTAATGAAATACATGTTTTTTTTTATTTGTAAGCCGCTATCTGAATTCCACGGGTGCACAACAGTCAGCAGTGTCAAAAGCAGCACAACATAAAAGCACCTTTGATTTTTTACGAAAAGTTGATAACTGAGAGTCAGACTAAGTTAACAGGGAAAGCATTCCAAACAAATGGCCCAGCTACAGAGCAGATCCTGTTTGGAGGAGCAATGGGCTCATACAGGCTGATGTAAAGTTAAGACTGCATGAAGCTGAATAGCCTTAAATAACAAGAGCAAAATTTTGTATTTATTTAAAAAGATTTATATTCCACACCATCTACTAAGCAGATTACAATAAATATACTTCCTTATCCTCTCTCCAGTGCAGTCCAGACGCATGGGTTTATGCCCCATCACCAGCAGATGGAGACTGAGAATCACAGGTTTGATGATGTCACTCAATAAGGGCTCTGTGCACATCCTCTCGCACCAGTATTTCTCAGTCTTCAGCAGATGGTAAGGAGCTTCTATATAGTCTGGACTGCACTTGATTGAAAGAAAAAAAAGAGATTAAAACAACTGAAGTGAAAGATTTAGTGAAGGACAAAGGTTCTAATCCAAGAGACAGGACTTCACTGCAGAGAAGCAGTGCTGTTGAGTCATCACTCGGCCCTGTTTGGGGTATTACCTGGTGGTCCAGGTCCCTTCCCTCCCTCAACCTTGCCTTCTGCCTTGAGCCAGTGAGTGCTGAATTGGTTTCTTTGGAGGGCTCGCCAATTAATACTGTGCTTGGAGCGGCATGTGTCTTTAAAAAAAAAAAAGAGTGATAGTCTCCCTACAGAGCCTGGGTTAGGTAATCAATTTCAGCAAGAGCAGTCTGGTTCCAACCCAGGATTTTACTTACCTAGGGGTCTGCTTCAACCCAAAACAGGGGCTCATGTCCTTGCCAACAGGTTGAGTCAAGGAGGTTCAGGTACAGATACAGCGGTCCTGTCGGAGGCAATCACCATCAGCGTTGCATTACCTGCAACTCCTGGGAACCATGGTGGCAACCTTGGATCTTGTGCCATAGGCCATGGTTTATATCGGGCCTCTGCAGGCAGCAATGTTGACTCAGTGGTCTCCTCAGAAGCAGTCGCTCTTGAAATAGTTGCAGTGCCCCTGACAGGTGACGGCCAGTCTCCTCTAGTGGTTGAATCCTCAGAGGTTGCAGGTGGGGATGCCTCTAGATCCTCCCGAATGGGTTGTAGTGACAA
Source organism: Ichthyophis bannanicus (assembly GCA_033557465.1). NCBI lineage: Eukaryota > Metazoa > Chordata > Amphibia > Gymnophiona > Ichthyophiidae > Ichthyophis > Ichthyophis bannanicus. Next base: position 247,063,340 of record CM066040.1, on the reverse strand, counting down.
CTGATGCCAGTCTCTCAGGATGGGGAATGCATTGTCTGGCTCAGGTAGTGTAGGAGCAATGGTCTCCGGAAGAGAGCAATAGCTCCATAAATCATTTGGAGATGCGAGCAATCTTCCTGGCACTTTAGGCATTCTTGCCAATGTTGAGGCACAAAATAGTCAGTCTTCTCAGACAATGTGACCACAGTGGCATACATAAAGTAGCAGGATGGTATGGGGAGTGTGGCCCTGGTGGAGGAGATTGTGCCATTTCTTTGTTGGGCGGAGTGCAATCTGCAGGCATTGTTGTCAGTGCACGTCGCAGGAAAAGAAAACGACTTTCCAATCTACATCACTTGGATCCGAGGGAATGTTCTCTGGAGGAGTCAGTGTTTTTTGATATAATTTGGTGGTGGGGTCAGCTGATTATGAACTTCATGGTGTCCGCTGCGAATGCCAAGGTTGGGCAGTTCTTCAGCTGCCGGAAGGAGCCCATGTCCAAGGGCCTGGACACATTAGTGCAGCCATGGCCTCGAAACTATCTGCTGTATGTCTTTCCTCCGTGGCCACTGTTCAGCCAGCTGCTGCAGAAGATAGAGGCACACCAAGGTCTGGTGGTGCTGGTGGCCTGTTACACGGATCTGGTCAGATTGAGTGGATGAGCCATGGTGCCTTCCACTGTGGGACAACCTGCTAGTGGAGGGCCCGATTCTCATGCCTCCAGTGGATCAATTCTCGCTTATGGCATGGCTCTTCAAAGGCCTCAGCTAAGAATTTAAGGCTATTTGGCACAGGTGATTTCCACATTGTTTTGAGCCCGGAAACAGTCTACTTCCTTATTGTATATATGAATGTGGCATATTTTTGAGATATGATGCACGGAGAAGGGCCTATGGACCCTTTCAGCCCCAATGCCAGATATCCCGGCATTTCTTCAGGCTGGCCTGGAGACAAGACTAGCTTTGAATTCCTTGCAAGTTCAAGCCACCACCTTAGCCTGCTATAGAAGACTGGTGCAGGGTTTTTCCCTGGTTACACATCCAGATGTGGTCAGGTTTCTCAGAGCCATCAAGCAGGTTCAGCTGCCAGTGCGCCTTCGTGGGACCTCAATGTGGTATTGTCAGCTCTTTTGCAGCCTCCTTTCAAGCCTTTGCATGAAGCTTTCCATAAATATCTCATGCTGAAGGTTGTCTTCCTTATAGCCATTTGCTCCGCTCAGCGGATCTCTGAATTGCAAGCTTTATCTTGTTGAGTGCCTTTTCTGGTCATTTCTAAGGAAACAGTGATGCTGCCCTTTTTGCCAAGGTGGTATCCATGTTCCATCTCAATCAGACAGTGACGCTCCCAGTGTTCTCAGGAGCGAAAGGCAATATGGAATCTCGCAACTCCATTTGCTGGACATCTGGCGAGTTCTTCATCGGTACCTAAAGTGCACAGAGCCCTTTAAAAAGTCTGATTGCCTGTTTGTTCTTTTTGGAGGTACGCGTAAGGGGGAGGGCCATGTCAACCTCTTCGATTGTGCATTGGTTGAAAGAGGCGATAGAGTCGGCCTACCTACTTCAGAAGAGAGCTGCCCTGGTTGGTCTCCGCACTCACTCAACGTGAGCTCAAGCAGCCTCTTAGGCTGAGTGTGGTCTCATTCCTCCTATTGATATTTGTAGGGCGGTGACGTGGTCCTCCCTGCATCTTTTGTGCAGCATTATCATATTGATGTTCAGACCAGGCAGGATGTGCAATCTGGGGAATGACTGCTGCAGACTGGGCTCACTAGTTCCTCCTGTTCTTGAGTACTGCTCTGGTACATTCCATGCGTCTGGACTGCACTGGAGAAAGATCAGGAAAATGACGTTAGGTCTTACCTGCTAACTTTCTTTCCTTGAGTCTCTCCAATCCAGTCCAGAACCCGCTCATTTTCTGCACTACAGTATAGGCGAGCCCAGATATCTTAAAAGGACAAGGTTGGGGGGGGGCTTTGCCCCAGGATATTGTTAAATTCCTCCTTCAGTGGGGGTCTCAGCATGACAAGCAAGTTGCAAAGTTCTGTTGCCTTATTAATCATTTACATAGTGCTACAAGACGTATGCAGTGCTCTACAGATAGATATATAAAAGATGGTCCCTGCTCGTTAGAGCTTACAATCTAATCAAGACAGACAATACAATAGAGAGAATAAGGTTAAAAATAGGGAAAGGTAAGGAAAAGAAAGGATCAGGATTCAAAAGCAGCATCAAAGAGGTGAGCCTTTAGCATAGATTTGAGAAGGGAGAGAGATGACACCTGACATACAGACTCAGGTAGTTTGTTCCAGGCATAAGGAGCAGCAAGGTGAAAGGATCAAAGTCTGGAGTTAGCAGTGGAAGAAAAAGGAATAGAGAGAAACAGGCCAGTGGAAGAACGGAGTTCACGAGGAGGGGTGCAGGGAGAGAGGAGGGAGGAAAGGGAGTGAGAGCAGTAGAGTGAATGCATTTATAGGTTAGAAGGAGAAGTTTGAATTGGATATGGAAACGCAAGAAGAGCCAATGAAGTGACTTTGGAATAGGAGTTCAATCAGGAGAAGGAGAGGGAGGAGTAAAAAACGATCCCAAAGTTGCAGGCTGAGGAAACAGGAAGGACAGTGTTATCTATAAAGATGGAGGAAGGGGGGAGGAGGGTTTTGGCCATGTTCATTTTCAAATGGCGGTGAGATATACAGGCATCAATGTCAGATAGGCAGGCAGAGATGCGGACCTGGAGTGTCAGAGAAATTTTAGGTGTAGATAGATATTTATTTATTTATATTCTCTTATATACCGTGCTATTCTGCATCAGTGCGGTTTACATTGAACAGTCATTGTGCTTTTTGAAAGGTAGAACTGGACCCATTACAAAGGAGGAGGAGAAGATGGGAGTGGATTCAGCCCACTGAAGAGAAGGAAAAGGGGTGGGTGCCATTACCCAGGAGCAGAACCGTCTTACAAGGGAGTGTAATAAGTGAGATGCTTTAACACATAGAGTTATTGGCCTCTTACTTTATCGGGTGCTACTTCTGTGCAGAGCGCATACACAACTCCATCCCTAGGCAGACCCATGCATGTCAATAAATTAATGGAAACACTACTAAAACAGAGGATAGTTAGGTTTCTGGAATCCAGTGGTCTGCAGGATCCGAGGCAGCATAATTTTACTAGAGGCAGATAAATATGATTAGGTGACTAGAGAGTAGGACCGAGGGGGAGTGTTAGATATGGTGTACTTAGATTTCAGCAAACCTCTGACACTCTTCCAAACGGCAACCTATATTAAAGTGAGCACCTTAGGGATGGACCCTAAAATGTATAAATGGGTTAGAATCTGGTTGAGTGGGAGGCAAAAAGGGTACAGGTAGATGAAGATCACTTGAGGAGGACATTACAGCTGGTATGCCACAAGGATCTGTCCTTAGTCTGATTCTTCTTAACTTTTTTGTTAGTGATATTGTGGAAGGGCTGTCAGGTAAGATTTGCCTCTTTGTAGATGATAACAAAATCTGCGATAGTGTAGGCACCCAAGAAGGTGTAGATAACATGAGGAGGGATCTAGCAAACCTTGAAGAATGATCGAGAATTTGGCAGCTTAGATTTAATGCTAAAAAAGCAGGGTCGTGCATTTAGGCTGCAAAAATCCAAGAGAGCAGTACAGTATAGGTGGTGAAGCATTTCTGTCTTCAAAAAAAGAGCAGGACCTGGACGTGATTGTTTCTGATACTCTTAAGGTGGCTAAACAGGTATAAATGGTGATGGTGAAATCCAGAAGGATGCTTGGGTGCATAGGGAAAGGAATAGCCAACAGGAAGAAGGAGTTGATAGTGCTTTCTGTATACATCTTTGGTAAGATCTTATTTGGAGTACTGTGAGCAATTCTGGAGACCACGCCTTCAAAATGATACTATAAATAGGATGGAGTTGGTGCAGAGGGTGGCTACTAAAATGGTCACTGGTCTTCATCATAAAGCATAGGGGGGCAAACTTAAAGATCTCAATATGAATACTTTGGAAGAAAGGCAGGAAAGGAGAGATAAGAAAAAGACATTTAGATGCCCCTGTTTAATGTACATTACCAAGTTTAAGTTACAATATACACCACTTTGACTAAAATGATAAAGCAGTCTAAAAAACCTGTAAAATAAATAAATACCTCCATGGCATAAATGCACAGGACGATAGCGTCTTTCAATTGAAAGAAAGCTCTGCAATGACTGAGGGAGCATAGGATGAAGGTAAAAGGGAATAGACTCAGGAGTAATCTGAGGAAATATTTCTTTATTGAAAAAGTGGTAGATATATGCAATAGCCTCTAATGGAGATGGTAGAGACGAGGATGGTATCTACATTCAAGAAAGCATGGGACAAATACACAGGATCTCTAAGGGAAAAAAGGGACTGTAATGCTTAGTAGTTGCTATGGAAAGACAAACTGGAGAAACCTATGGTCTATTTCTGCAGTTATTTTTCTCTGTTTCTGTTTCTTTTAACAGTTTGATCCCCCATTGTGATCATGAGATGAGTGAATGAAGGAATTTTATAAGAAAGTGATTGAATTATGTTTATAAAAGATATACAGATGGTCAGTAATAAAGCTTGATGCCTTGAGGATTTGCACTACTACTCACAAGTTCCAGACTGGTGTGAATTCAACCATTTTCCTTTCATGTTTACACAATACCAGAATCCTCTAGATGGCGATCTATTTCTGTGATACACATACTGTAGAGTCTGCAGCCCTGTACATCTATGTATGGAATCATGGTTGGAAACCAGGATCAAACACACATTCCTGTTTTTAATTAATTATAATGGCTTTCTCAAAGTTTTTTTTCCCACTAAGAAAATCATATATCTTTGTTTGTTAGAATATGTTTTTTCATTAATGCAGAATGTCTCTGAAAGAAAAATCTGTCGGTTTTCTTGTGGTTGGTTAACGTGATCGCATTATGTCTGCTGACCTCATTTTCATTCATTTCTTCCAGTGAAGACTTTAAATTTAAGAACATTGGGAAATTAAGTGGGCAAGCCTGAGCCATTAGCTTTTTCTGAAGCATTTCTTTAATGAGGGAATTATAATGCTTTGTGGAGGTTTTATGCCAGATGATTATTATTAATGCACAGTTACAGTCCTGAACATCGGACCTTTTGCTTCTTAACATCTTCTCTCTCTAGCTATGCATACTGATTCAAAATATTTGGCTCCCCATCAAGGTGGGTGCGGGGCTATGTGCGGAGACTTGGTGCAGGGCCTCATTTGCATAAGTGGCCTCATTTGCATAAATATTTGCATAATGTTACCATATCCTAACTTTTAGTAAAAATGCCTCTTAATGAGTGTATGGATAAAGAAAGACTAAAAGATTTCTACATTACTATAAACCAGTGCCAACCGCCAGGCACATTAGGAACTACTACAAACACTGCCCATTTAGAACCCATAGCAAACCCGCCGTATCGTAACAACACTACCAGGACTCACAAAGCACCATACTCAACCTAGCAAAAGGCAACACTGCAAATATTAAACCAATACATTTCAGAGAATAACAATACATGACCTACTGGGGAAAGAGAACAAGTGGCAATGTCAAATAGGAATTACATAAACAGAATACCTCAGCTCAGTTACACATGCAGAACATAGACCATCACCAAACAAGGAATCACAATTTAGAAACAGGAAGACAATAATTAAACTGGGAACCCCAAAAGCCAAACTTGGAATGTACAACAACACTGTAGAAATAAAACTATAAATTAATTTCCTCTTGTACTAAACAAAGCGCAGACGTTAATGATGCACATTTCCCAGAGCTGACATATTGCAGTTAATAAATTCAAAATAAAGAGATATCTTTCTACCTTTTGTGCATTTTTTTTAGTTGAAATTGCTCTAGCCACTTTCTTCTGGTTTCTTCTTGTCTTCTGCTAACTCTCCATCGTCTGCTGTCCATTTGTCCTTTCTTCTCTCTTCTAGTTTTTTTCCATTCTCTCTCTACATCTGCTTTAACATACTAATCTTTCTCCTTTTGCTCTTTCCTCATTCCTATTTCACCCACTCAAATTTTACCCCTCCATCCTCAATCCCCACTTACTCTCCAAATACCCAGCCAATTGTAGATTTTTCTTCCCTCCCAGACAAAATATTTTTCCCCTCTCCATTTCACTTTCCCAGCCCCATCCCATTCTAATCCTCCCCCAACATCAGCTCCCTTCTAGTTCCAGCCCCACCCCGCTTCCGCTCCATTCTAGTCCCCGCATCAGCCCATTTCCAGTCCTAGCTCCCCCATCCATTTCCAATCCTATCTGAGTCCCTCCATCAGCTCATTTCCAATCCCAGCCCCCCATCAGCCCATTTCTAATCCTTTCCTAGACCCACCATCAGCCCATGTCAAATCCTAGCTCCCCTCCACTCAGCCCATTTCCATTCCAAGCCCCCGTCCCCATCAGCTATTTGCAGTTCAAGCCTCCCCTTCCACTCAGCCCATTTCCAGTCCTAGCAACTCCCCCAAACCATTACCAGTCCTAGCCACCCCCCCATAGCCCATTACCAGTCCTAGGCCCCCCATCAGCCCACTTCCAGTCTTAACCCCCCATTACCCCATTTTCAGTCTTAGCCACCCCATAGCCCATTACCAGTCCTAACCCCCATCAGCCCATTTCCAGTCTTAGCCCCCCATAGCCCATTACCAGTCCTAGCCCCCCATCAGTCCACCTCAAGTCCTACCCCCCCATCATCCCATTTCCAGTCCTAGCCCCCCCCCATAGCCCATTACCAGTCCTAACCCCCCATCAGCCCACAGCCCATTACCAGTCCTAACCCCCCTCCCCCCATCAGCCCAGGGAAAATTTAAAATTAAAAAAAAGCTGGCTGCTGCCACTGCCGCTGCCACCATGGTAGCAGCAGAATCGAGTGTCCCGCGGCCCCTCCCCCTGCCTGGCAGAGCCCTCCCTGCATCAGTCCCTCTCTGTGCCGGCTTTCAGAGCTGCGAAGGGAGGGTTTCTCCCTCGTGGCTCTGTTAAGCCTGCCAACACTGATGGGAAACAGGCTTTTCCTGTTTCCCATCAGCCCCAGCGGGCTTAACAGAGCCACGAAAGGGAAACTCTACCTTCGCGGCTCTGAAAGCCAGCGCGGAGAGGGACTGATGCAGGGAGAGAGGGAGGGCTCTGCCGGGCAGGGGGGGCCGCGGGATACTTGATTCTGCTGCTGCCACAGTGGCAGCGGCAGCAGCCAGCTTTTTTTTTTTTAATTTACTTTTAATGCAGAATGTTGTTTGCGCGGGGCCCCCTGAAACGTGGGGCCCTGTGCAAAAAGCATTCTCGCTCAATGGACGGGCTGGCCCTGTCTGTGGGAGTAATCTCTAAGCAGGCCCTCTGTGCTGCCCCTCCCAAAAGACTGTGCCTCCATCCAGCCCACCATGCAGCCCCCATCTTGCGCTGAAATGCCGGTGGCTGAACTGTTACTTCAGCACTGCGTCAGGCCTTAAAGTACATGTTCACGGCCTACCATTCCTGCCCCCCTCCAGTGCAAATTTCCTGGAGAGCGGGCAGGAGCGGCAGTCTGGTAACTGCACGCATGTACATGCTGCTGTTTCCCAGGGGTGGGGAGGTGAGGTTGGGTTAGCAATGCCTCCCACCAGAGTCTGCTGCCCTAAGCAACCACTTAGTTCACCAAGTGGATGGGCCACCCTGAAGACAGCCTGGAGAAAAAGGGGTTGTCTATCTCTGGAGAACCAATACTTTTAACTCAGTATTGACCTTTTTCAGGGGTGATTTACCTGGTGGTCCAAGTCCCTCCCCCATTGCAAAACCTCCTATTTGTTTTTTTCAGCAGCAGGGTCTCATTGCCTGTCTTATTTCCCCTTTTTTTGAGAGGGTCTGGTGTGGCTGTAGCCCTAGCATAGCCCTTTAAATTAAAAAATAAAAATAAAAAAAGATTTCCATTTTGTTTTCTGGAGGGGAAGTACTGTTTCCGCTGTCCTTTATCGACTGCCCAACCTATTTTCAGTGGGTTTTTGTCAGCTGTGATATTCAGGTGAAAGAGCTTTTACTTCTTATATTGTACCCAGGCCTGTTTTACTCAGCCGCATTTGTTTTTTCATGCCGGTAACTTGAGTGGTCTGCACAGCCTGTGTCAGCCGCTGAGTTCACTTATCCACTAGTGGTTTTTGCTGCGCTTGTGAAAACGTCTGCAAAATAGAGGACTTTAGCATGAAGAGATCTATTCAGCCTAAGGCAGGCAATCTGGTGGTGTCAGGGAACAATGAAATTAATGCCGGTCAGTGTTCCCCTCAGCCACGGGATCCCACTGTTTCAGCAGGAACCACGGCTTGACAGCACTGATTGAAATTCAAACAGCAGACCCTTCAGGCATGCAGGCAGTGTTGCATGAGGCTTCAGGGGGCTTCTCTTTCCTTCAGGTCAGTCAGGGAATAACATTTCCAATTTGCCTTTTTCATCGGACTTCATGCAATTATTACACCAGGCTTACTGTATGAAGCAAGGCGTGATGGTAATGTCTCCAAATTTAAGTAATAGTGTGCTGAGAGACTCTGAGGCAGCAGCAAAAGATTCTCTTGAGCCTACTGTTAAGTGCCATAAAGTACAGGAGTCATGGGAGGATCAAACTTAAGTTGTTTCTGCTGATTCTGAGGACCCTCTAGAAGGTCCTTCTGCTCTTTGGGACAATTCTGCTCTTATGGCGCTTGAGAAAGGTGAGATTGCTCCAGGGGAATACCCCAATATTATTTGAGTTTTTCATCAGAAGGAGCTGTCAGTTCTGATTGCCCAATCTTTGTCAGCTTTGAATATTCCTCATGGTGCTCCAGTGGATGATGAAAATCTTGAAGATTCCCTTTTACAGGGTATTTGTAAGTCTCAAAGGTCTTTCTCGGTGCCTTTGTCCATTAAACATATGATCAATGTAGAATGGGAAGTGCCAGAGGTCAGTTTGCGTGGTGGTAGGGCTATGGCGCGCCTGTACCCCATTCTGCCAGAGGAGAAAGATATTAAGTTACTGAAGGTAGATGAGCTGGTATCTGCTGTAACTAAAAAGATGACCATTCCAGTTGAGGGAGGTGAAGCCTTGAAGGATGCTCAGTATAGAAAGCTGAAAACTCTGTTGAAGCAATCTTTTGAGGTTAATGATCTTGCACTGCAAGCTTCGATTTGTGGAGCTTATGTCATTCCAGCATGTTTGTGCTGGGCCCAGAGTTTGCCAGAAACTGAATCTGGTCCACAGAAGGCATTGTCAGGGACAGATTACTTAGCAGATGCTTTGTATGATTTGTTCAGGGCCTCTGTCAAGAGCATGGCGTTAGTAGTGTTTGCTTGTCATTTCCTCTGGTTGCAAAATTGGTCTGCGGATGTGGTCTCAAAAGCACGTCTTGGTAAGCTCTTTTTCAAGGTTAAGTTTCTCTTTGGAGAGGCGCTTGATAAGTTGGTTAAAGATTTAGGTGAATCCAAGGTTCCCAGGCTTCCAGAGGATAAGCCTAAGAGTGGAAAGGCTTCGGCTCCTAAAAGGGCGTACAGTAACAGTTAATTTTATTTGATACAGTGCCTATAATACTAGATGTCTAGGCAGTTGACAATAATTACAGTACAATGGATTTTGAAAAAGGGACAAAAGACAAGACAACAAATGGAAAGAAAGTGGAGGAGGGCCGAGTTACAAGTCAGCAAAATAACAATAAGCAATAAACAATATACACAGGAGGAGGGAAGGTAAAGTGAAAGGACAAGACAAGAGTGAATGAGGACAACCGCAGAGACCAATTGCTGAGATGTGGCCTAAAGGAAGATGAAGATTAACCAAGAATTATGTGGAAGCTACAGACGGGAAAGCGCGAACAAAGGAATAAGCTTTAAGAAGGGATCTGAAACTGATAAAATAAAATTGAGAATGGAGGTCAGAAGGAAGATAATTCCAAAGAACAGGAGCAATAACCCAAAAGGAAGAAGAGCGAGTTGTAGAGGAATGAACCTGACAGAAAGTAGAAACGACTAGGAGATGTTGCATAGCAGAGTGAAGAACACATGTAGGGACATAAGGGGTCAGGAATCTATAAGAAAGGAGGATTACTGGAACGAAGGATCTGAAAAGTAAGGACAAGAAGATTATATTTGATATAACAGGCAATAGGAAGCCAATGTCCCATGACAAAGAAGGGTGTGACACTGTCACATCTCTTAGCACTGTAGAGAGGTTTCATGGCCGTATTATGAATTAATGGTAAGCAATGTAACTGATACTGGGGAAGAGCAGAAAGAAGAGAGTTAGCGTAGTCCAAGCAAGTTATGACTAAGGAAAGTAAGAGCAGATGAATTGAGTTATGTTCCAGGTAAGCCCTAATAGAATAGATCTTTTTGAGAATGAAAAAACATTTCTGAACAGTGTGGGAGATATGCATGGAAAAAGAAAGTTGAATATCAAAATGTACACCTAGTATCTTAGCAGAATCTTGAAATGGAAGAGGGGTACCATGTAGGTAGAGAAAAACAGAAGGTGGCAAAGTGATGTCATTGGAAGAAAGCATAGCTGCTGTTTTTGTAGTATTGAGTTTTAGACCATGGAAAGCTAGCCAGTCGGCAATACTGTCAAGCTTATGGGAGCTGGCAGAGATCGTCACAGGAGAGCGAACTGGGAGGCAGAAGAGAAGTTGGACATCATCCGCATAAATCTTCACATTAGAAAACAACTTAAGACCTACTTATTCTCAGAACATTACGGAGAGAAGACAGACGGAAATAACATATACTCTACATAATCACCAGCTACTATGTTTTTAACTCCTATGACATGCATAATATTTATGTTACTTCATTCTGTTGTCAGATATTTAGTCTTCAGTTAATCCTTGTATATACCTCCAATGTTATAACTTGTTAGCTGTACTCATAACCAGTTCTTTTGAATTTCCTTAGTTTCATGTACATTGTTTAGTTCTATGTAAGCCACTTTGATTTATTGATAAGGTGATATAAAAAACACTCAAATAAAATAAATAAATGAAAAAGGTAACATCAAGAGATTGAATAGGAAAAGCCAGAGGAGAAGAAAAATATTGAAAAGAATAAGCTTGGGGAACACCACAGATCCTTGGGGAACACCACAGTGAAGAGACTGGGGAGCAGAGGAGATGACCAAGAAGCCTGAAATGTACAATCTTGCACTTAAGAATGAAACCAGCCCAGAAAAGCATCAAAAATACCAATAGAACTAAGGTGAGAAAACAGAAGAGAGTGATCTACCAGATCAAAAGCAGCCATCAGATCAAGAGACACCAAACGAATCTCATGGTTAGCAGAGTGAACAAAGTCAGCGATAGCCAAGTGAGAGTGCTCAGTGGACAGATGAGAGCAGAAACCATTTTGAGCCGGATGAAGTGCACCAGTACGGAGAAGGTAGTCCTGAAGTTGCTGAGCAGTCAACCTCTCCACTACTTTGGAAAGAAAAGGCGGCAGAGAGATTGGACAGTAACTCATAGAAACATGACAGCAGAAAAAGACCACATGGCCTATCTAGTCTGTCCTTCCATATGAACTACAGTAGTCCCCTTTTTTCCCTTTAGAGATCTTCTTTGTTTGTCCCATGCTTTCTTGAATTCAGATACTGTCCTCATCTCTACTATCTCACTGGGAGACTATTCCAGGCATCTACCACTTTCTGTAAAGAAATATTTCAGCATATTACTCCTGAGTCTATCCCCTTTCACTCTCATCCTATGTCCCCTTGTAGCAGATCTTGCTGTCAATCAAAAGAGGCTCTCCTTTTGTGCATTTATACCACAGAGTATTTTAGCATCTCTATCATATCTCCTCTATCCCACCTTTCCTCTAACATATATAAAATGTTCCTCTTCATTCAACACTTTAACGGCAACACCTCCATTTCTCCCCCTCGAACACCATGATTCCCCCCCTACTTCTCTCCGCTATATACTGGAGAAATACATATAAAATAAATACATACCCTCCTGAACCTCTTTCTCACTTGAAATAGCTTAATTAGGTAATTACTCTTCTCCCCCCACCCCCTCTAAACCTTTCTCTTTATGAAACTCCATTTAATATATTTCTCCCTTATCCCGTTCCCTTCCCCACCCTACACTGTACATAGCTCTGCCTCAGCATCCGCTATTCTACTGTATATGTGAACAGCTGATGTGTAAATAGTACCTTGTAATATAGTTTGATATGTTCCAAGTTCTATGTTCTTTGTAAATGAGTTCTGTTCATTGTAAACTGCCCCTGATCACTGGAAGGGACAGTATATAAAAGTGTTTAAATAAATAAATAAATATATATTAAGATCTTTAAGTCCGTCCCCATATGCTTTATAACGAAGATAACTAATCATTTTAGTATCCACCCTCTGCATCAACTCCATCCTGCTTTTATCCTTTTGAAGATGTGGTCTCCAGAATTGCACACAATACTATAAACGAGGTTGAGCCAGAGACTTATACAGAGGCACTATCACTTCCTTTTTTCTGCTGGCTATTCTTCTCCCTATGCACCCAAGCATCCTACTGGCTTTTGCCATCACTTTTCTACCTGTTTAGCCTCTTTAAGATCATCAGAAACCAACACACTCAGGTCCTACTCTTCTTTCATGGATAGAAGTTCTTCGCCCTCTACACTGTACTGTTCCCTTGGATTTTTGCAGCCCAAATGCATGACCCTGCATTTTTTAGCATTAAATCTCAGCTTCCAAATTCTTGACCATTCTTCAAGCTTATCCCAGTGAAAAGCGGGATATAAATACAGCTAAATAAATAAATAAATAAATAGATAAAATAAATAGCTAGATCCCTCCTCATGTTATCTACACCTTCTTGGATGTCTACTCTATTACAGATTTTGGTATCATCTGCAAAGAGGCAAACCTTACCCAACAGCCCTTCCACAATATCACTAACAAAGATATTTTAAAAAGTTGGACCAAGGACAGATCCCTGCTGCACACCACTGGTAAAATCCTTCTCCTCAGAGTGAGCTCCATTTACCTGTACCCTTTGTCGCCTCCCACTCAACCAATTTATAACCTGGTCAGTCATTTTAGGGTCCATCACTAGGGTGTTCAATTTGTTTATAAGTTGGCTGTGCGTAATAGTGCCAAAGGCTTTACTGAAATCTAAGTACACCACATCTAGGGCTCTCCCTCGGTCTAACTCCCTGGTCACCCAGTCAAAGAACTCAATCAGATTTGTCTGACAAGACCTGCCTCTGGTAAACCATGCTGCCTCAGATCCTGTAATCCAGTGTTTCCAATAATTTCCTCACCACAGAGGTTAGACTAACTGGCCTGTACTTCTCATCATCATCCTTACTTCCGCTTTTGTGTAAAAGGACCACATGTGCCTTTCTCTAGTCCTCTGGGACTATTCCTGTTTCAAGAGAAGCATTGAAAAGGTCAGTAACTGAAGCCGCTAGAATGTCCCCATGTTCCTTCAATATTCTCAGCTGAATCCCATTTGGTCCCATCGCTTTGTCTACTTTTAGTTTAGCTAGTTCCTTTAGCTTCTAAAAGTCGTTCAAGATCCCTGTCGCTTCTTGGTTTCTGAGGTCCTGCTCCTGGTACTTCATCTGTGAACACAGAACAAAAATATTTGTTAAGCAATTCCGCTTTATCTTCATCAGCTTCTACATATTCCTCCCCATCATCCTTAAGTCTGACAATACCACTTTTGCCCTTCCTCCTCTCACTAACATATCTGAAAAATGTCTTATCCTCCCATTTTATGGCATTGGCTATTTCTTCTTCTTTTTGTATCTTTGCTTTCCTGACTACTTTCCTATCTTCTCTAAGTTTTTCCAAATACTGGATTTGGTGCTTACCAATGTTATAGTGGAAGATAATCTTGCGTCCAGGGATCACCAGATGGTGTAGTTCAGTGTTAGGACTAGAGCTGATAAAATCCATTCAAAAGTGAAGATCTTAGACTGTAAGACAACTATCTTTGCGAAGATGGGTTAATACCTCAAGGAGTCATTAGCAGGATGGAAACAGCTGGGGGATGTAGAAAAACAGTAGGCAAAACTGAAAGGGGATATTTTAAGGTCAACCAAACTTTTTGTTAGAATGGTAAATAAAGGTAAAAGGAAAAGGAGGGCACTATGGTTCTCAAAAGAGGTAGCTGAAAAGGTGAAGAAAAAGAGGGAGGCCTTCATGAAATACAAGAGACCACAGAGAGAGAAAGATAGGCATCAGCATTTGGAAAAACCTAGAGAGATTCAAGGGTAAAGGGGAGGAATATGTAGAAGCTAATGAGGATAAAGCGGAATTGCTTAACAAATATTTCTGTTCTGTATTCACAGATGAAGGGACAGGAGCAAGACCTCAGACAACACCCATAAACAGGAACAAAAGCCAGGGGCATCTCAAATGATTTTCAGAAGATTGTGTTTGTGAGGAACTAGCTAAACTAAAAGTGGACAAAGTGATGGGACCAGATGGGATACATTCCAGAATACTGAAGGAACCTGGGGACATTCTAGCAGCCCCACTGACTGACCTTTTCAATGCCTCTTTGGAGTTCGGGGTGGTGCCAGATGACTGGAGAGAGGTACATGTGGTACCTTTACAGAAAAGCTGAGGTAAGGATGTGGCTAAAAACTACAGGCTGGTTAGCTTAACCTCGGTGGTGAGTAAACTATTGGAAACGCTGCTGAAAGAGAAAATAGTGAGGTTTCTAGAGTCCAATGGATTACCAGATATGAGGCAGCATGGATTCACTAGGGGCAGGTCTTGTCAGACAAATCCATCAGATTTCTTTGACTGGGTGACCAGGGAGTTGGATCAAAGGAGAGCCCTAGATGTGGAGTATTTCGATTTCAGTAAAACATTTGACACTGTTCCGCACAGGCAACTTATAAACAAATTGAGCACCCTAGGGATGGACCCTAAAGTTACTGCTTGGGTTAGAAATTGGTTGAGTTGCAGACGACAAAGGGTTCAGGTAAATGGAGTTCACTCTGAGGAGAAGGAGGTTACCATTGGAGTGCCGCAGGGATCTGTCCTTGGTCCAATTCTTTTTAACATCTTTGTTAGTGATATTGCGGAAGGGCTATCGGGTAAGGTTTGCCTCTTTGCGGATGATACCTAAATCTGCAACAGAGTAGATACCCAGGAAGGTATAGATAACATGCAGAGGAAGCTAGAATTTGGCAGCTGAGATTTAATACTAAAAAATGTAGGATCACGCATTTGAGCTGCAACAATCCAAGTGAGTAGTACAGTATAGGTGGTGACGTACTTCTGTCCACAAAAGAAGAACAGGACCTAGGCGTAATTGTGTCTGATGATCTCAAAGTAGCTAACAGGTAGAAAAGGTGACAGCGAAAGCTAGGAAGCTTGGGTACATAGGGAGAGGAATGGCCAGCAGAAGAAAGGAAGTGATAGTGCTTCTGTATAAGTCTTTGGTGCGACCTCATTTGGAGTATTGTGTGCAATTCTGGAGACCGCACCTTCAAAAGGATATAAACAGATTGGAGTCTGTGCAGAGGGTGGCTACTAAAATGGTTAGTGGTCTTCATTATAAAGCATATGAGGGCAGACTTAAGGATCTTAATATGTATACTTTAGAGGAAAGGCGGGATAGAGGTGATATGACTGAGACGTTTAAATACCTCCATAGCATAAATGCACAGGGGGAGAGTCTCTCTTGATTGAAAGCAAGCTCTACTACAAAGGGACATAGGATGAGGGTGAAAGGGTATAGACTCAAGAGTAATATGCAGAAATATTTCTTTACGGAAAGAGTGGTAGATGCGTGGAATAGTCTCCCAGTGGAGGTGGTAGAGATGAGGACAGCATCTAAATTCAAAAAAGTATGGGACAAACACAGAAGCTCTCTAAAGGAAAAAAGGGGACTGTTGTACAGTAGTGGTTGATATGGAAGGGCAGACTAAATAGGCCATGTGGTTTTTTTTCTGCCATCATGTTTCTATGTTTCTATGTCTTTCTCTCTCTGTGATCTCTTGAATTTTAAGATTAAGAGGATCAGATGAGCCAGGCTTGAGGATGGGAAGGACAGTGGCCTGTTTCCAGAAAGAAGGAAATACAGCAGTGGAAAAGGACGCAGAAATGATAGAATACAACTGAGGAAGAAAAGAAGCACTGTTCAACTTAAAGAGATGGGAAGGCATGGGGTCAGTGGGAGCAGTGGTGGATCAGGAATTAGCTGTGATATGCGAAAGCCCACTTTAAGGAATGAGTACAGGAAGGGGAAGAGAAAGAAGAGACAGGGACAGACGAAGAGCAGGAATTAGAGGTAGACTGGATATCTAATATTTTCTGTTGAAAAGCAGAGGCAAACTCCTGCAGCTGAAGAGGAGAACAATTCACGAAGCTTCAGGGGAATTGATGAGATGCCGCAAGAGACTGAAGAAGCGAGAAAAAGTAGTATCCTTATGGATCAGAGAAGAATAGTAGGATCTCTTGGCATCAAGAAGAGCTATGCATAGTCATTTCAGAGGTTTAATAGATATTATGCAGCACATTTTACTCCTTTTTAAAGGACCGCCCTTTCATGGAGGTAGAGGACCGAACAGAGGTTATTACGCAGGGGCTGCAGCTAAGAAATTGCAATGAAGTGAAGGGGCCCAGGTGGAGTTGCTTCTTTTGGAAGGGCGACTTCAAGCCTTTTACTCCGCTTGAGTCCCGATTATGTCCGATCAATGTGTACTCGAGGTGGTTCGGGACGGCTGCGCTCTGGAGTTGGCTAGTCCTCGCCTTTATGCTGTCACCCCGCAAGGCCCCTATCAAAGCAAAGGCTATATGGGATACCCTCAAAAGGCTCACTCAGCTGCATGTGGTGGTCCAACTTCCTTTGGACCAGCTCGGGCAAGGCTGTTATTCTATTTACTTTGTGATGCCCAAGAAGGAAGGTTCCTTTCATCTGGTTCCCAATCTAAAACATGTCAATCACGCCTTGTGAATTCCTCGTTTTCACATGGAAACATTGCGATCAGTTACTGTGGCAGTGTGAAAGAAAGACTATTTGCATGTTCCTATTTGTCCAGAGCATCAGAAATTTCTTCGCTTTGCTGTGCCTATGGGGTACTTCTAGTTTCGGGCCTTACCAATCAGATTGGCCACTGCCCCCCCCCCCCCCACTTGATTTTTACCAAGATAATGGTTGTGGTGGCAGCTACTTTTCGGTGCCTGGGTGAAATGATACATCCGTATCTCGATGATTGGTTCATTTGGGCAAAGTCAGCCCAAGAGAGTATGGAGGTAATGCAGCAAGTGATTGCCTTCCTGCAAAGTCTAGACTAGGTAATCAATTATGACACGAGCAGCCAGCTACCAACACAGGATCTAATTTATTTAGGAGCTCATTTGAACATGAAAAGGGGCCAAGTGTTCTTTCCACGGAATCAAGTTAGAAAGGTATAGCTTCAGATATGGACATTCTTACAAATGCACACTCCCTCCACATGGCATTACATTCAACTTCTAAGATCCATGACGAAGAGCTCATATGCATCCTTTGCAGAGAGCCCTTTTGAATCAGTAGTCTCCACAAAACGCTCACTCTCCAAGAAGCACAGGAGGTAAAAAAGAATCTCCTTTGGTGGCTAAATCTTCAAAATCTCAATGCAGGCATGCTGCTGGAGCCACTCAAGTGGTTGATAGTCACAACTGATACGAGCCTCTCAGGATGGGGGGCACATTTTCTATTGCAGCTAGCTTAGGGCCAATGGTCTCCAGAGGAGAGTGTTTGGTCCATAAATGGATTGGAGATGTGTGTGGTTTTCTGGCTCTACAGTTCTTCTTTCTGATGGTGCAGCCCAAGGCGGTCAAAATTTTCTTAGACAATAAAACCATGGTGGTGTACATCAACCTGCACGGTAGAACAGAAAGTGCAGCTCTGGCGATAGAGATAGCTCTGCTGCTTCACTGGGTGGAGCTCATAAGAACATAAGATATGCCATACTGGGTCAGACCAAGGTCCATCAAGCCCAGTATCCTGTTTCCAACAGTGGCCAATCTAGGTCATAAGTACTGTCGCGACGCCACCCTGGTGGCTAATGGGCGCCAAGGTAGGTCGGACACAAATAAAGATAAGGTTGGGATTGGTACGTATTTTTCAGGGCCCAGGGATGTATAGCCTTGGTAGCGTCCTTATTACCCAATACCCAAAGAACACAGGTTTCCAAGTGGAGGGAAAATAAGGCTTTATTTCCCTTGTCTTGCAAAGGTTCAAAGGATCAGTCCCAAAACAACAAAAGAAATGTCCTTACATCAGGTTAGAAAAAAATAAAACTCAGGTTCAAAGCAACAACTGTTCTCTTCATAGGGGTGATACAAAAACAAACATTTTCTATTTCACCAGTTTACTGCTCACATGCTATGCAAGGATTCCAAGCTTCCAGTGGTACAATAACTACAATTCATTTCCTCATCTGAAAGGGATTCTACCAATTCCACTTGCATTGGTTCCTGATCATACGCCTCTGAAACAGAGTCCGTGGTTCTGGGCTACCTATAATTGGGCTTTTCAGCCAAATGCTGTATGACCTCCCAATGCCTTGGGTTCAGAGTGGGGCATCGGTCATGAACTGTTCTACAAGGCGAATATTCTTCCCTCTTCATAGGTTTTATATTAGCTTTCTGCAAACATTGCTTATTCAAAAGTCTCTCATTTGATAAAAGTTTTTCATACCTTGTATCATGAGAAGTGTTACATGAACAGGGACCTTCTGTTTCCTGTCCTCTCCACCGGCTAGCTCTCTGAAGGCTGTTCCCAACTAAGTGTGGGTTACCTTGTAATGCTGGCTTCTCTCCTTGGGGTGAGACTTGAGGCCTACTCCTGCTGAGATTATGCCCTGCTCCTGCAACCTGGCGTGGGTTTTTCAACCGTCCTTCGGTTGACTTCTCACAGCTGTCCCAGTACTGTTTTCGTGTCCCCGGATCTCCTGGATCCTTCCGTACCCTCCGTCCTTTCAGGTCTCTCTGGCCTGTTACTCCTTCCGGCGCTCCAGCAGTGTCTGTAGCTTCTGCAGTTTCTGCCACCTCTGCAGCTCCTGCCGCTCCTCCGGCTTCTGCAGGCTCTGTAACTTCTCTGCCTTCTCTGCTGCTCCTGCTGCTACCGCCACTTTCGCTTTTACCGCCACTTCCCCTTTTACCGCCACTTCCCCTTTTCCAGTCTTCCAGACTTTCTTTAAGAGGAGTTCCTGCCTTCCTGGATTGGAGGCTGGCTGGCTTTTGGTCACACCCTGTGGGGCGTGGATACTCAGTCTTCCGGAGGTCCCTCTTGCTCCCCCTATCAGGTTCCTGAAAATACTGCAGCTTGTGCATGCCTTTTTTCGTGTTTAAAATATTTTCTTCTGTTCCCCACTGGTCTGCTGCATCACAGTACATAGCAGTTACCCCAAATGATACAGGTTCCACAATGCTTGTATTGGGTCAAGCAATGATATCCTCGGTCCCTTTTAATAATGGTTTATGGACCTTTCCTCCAGGAACTTGTCCAAGCCTTTTTTAAACCCAGCTACACTAACAACTTTTACTACATCCTCCGGTAACAAATTCCAGAGTTTTATTACATGTTGAGTGAAAAAATATTTTCTCTTATTAATCTTAAATAGTTTACCCTGTAGCTTCATTGCATGTCCCCTAGTGTTTCTATATTCTGATGACAAAAACAATTCATCTACGTTTACCCGTTCCATTCCATTCATTAATTTATAGACCTCTATCATATAAACCCTCAGCCGTCTCTTTTCCAGGATGAAGAGCCCGAACCTTTTTAGACTCTCTTCATAGAAGTATCCTTCCATCCCCTTTACCATTTTGGTGGCTCTTCTCTGTACCTTTTCTAATAATGCTATATCCTTTTTAAGATACGGCGACCAGAATTGCACACAATATTCAAGGTGCAGTCGCACCATGGAACGATACAGAGGCATTATAATATCCTTTGTTTTATTTTCCATTCCTTTCCTTATGATACCTAGCATTCTATTTGCTCTCTTTGCCGCCACTGCACACTGGGCGTAGGATTTTAACATGTTATCAACAATGACGCCTAAATCTTTTTCCTGGGTGGTGGTTCCTAATGTGGAACCTTGTATTGTGTGACCATAGTTTGGGTTGTTCTTTCCTAGGTGCACAACTTTGCACTTGTCCACATTAAATTTCATCTGCCATTTGGATGCCCAGTCTTCCGATTCATCATGATCCTCTTGCAATTTTCCACAATCCTCATGGGTTTTAACAACTTTAAATAGTTTCGTGTCATCTGCAAATTTGATAACTTCACTCGTTATTCCCTTTTCCAGGTCATTTATGAATATGTCATAAAGCAGCAGACCCAGCACAGGTCCCTGGGGTACTCCACTATTCACCTTTCTCCATTGGGAAAATTGGCCATTTAGCTCTACCCTCTGCTTTCTATCTCTTAACCAGTTCCTGATCAACAATAGCACGCTGCCTCCTATCCCATGACTTTTTAGTTTTGCCAAAAGTCTCTGATGAGGGACCTTGTCAAAGGCTTTCTGAAAATCGAGATACACTATATCAATTGACTCACCTTTGTCTACCTGTTTATTCACACCTTCAAAAAAACATAAGGCAAGATCTTCGTTGTCTAAAGCCATGTTGGCTGTCTCCCATTAAGCCATGACTATCTACATGTTCAGTAATTTTGTTCTTTATGATGGTTTCTACCATTTTTCCCGGTACTGACGTCAGGCTCACCGGTCTGTAGTTTCCCAGATCCCCCCTGGAACCCTTTTTAAAAATTGGTGTTACTCTGGCCATCCTCCAATCTTCAGGTATTAAAGATGATTTTAATGATAGCTCACAGATTACTAATAGCAGTTCTGCAATCTTATATTTCAGTTCTTTCAACACTCTTGGATGTATACCATCCAGTCCAGGTGATTTGTTACTCTTTAGTTTATTTATTTATTTTATTTAAACATTTTTTTAAACCGCTTTGTCCTTCACTCAAAGAGCTTTACATTACAACTTGTAACATTATACATTATACAGTTAAACAGTAGCTAATGTTATACAAAGAACGGGTTATATAAAGTAAATGTAGTGTAAAAATTATGTACATTGTTATGGGAGTTGAAACATAATTATATACAGTTTATTGTATTGCGTATAGCGTCTACCAGTCCATAGCAAAAGCTTGTATTATTTGGTGACTTAGATCATGTTAATTTCCAGGTGATTATGTAATATGATCAAAGTGATTCTTGAAGAGAAGTGTTTTTAGATTCTTTCTAAAATTGTTAATGTCTGAAATTGCACAATTGTCGTCTGGGAGGAAGTTCCATAATGATGGAACATAGAGTGATATTGCTGTTCCAGAGGTGGTTTGTATGGTCCTTTGGTATCCAGGAGGTAGGATAATGATGTTCTTATTGTTATTTCTCCTGGGTCAGTTACTTGAATCTTTAGTTATCGTGTCTTGCAGGATGTTTGCTGATAGCTGGTGAATGATCTTGAATATAATTAGTGTTGCTTTGTATTGGATTTGGGAATGTATTCGGAGCCAATGTAATTGATTAAGAATTGGTGTGATGTGTCCTTATCTGTCCGTTCCTGTGTTTAGGTGAGCTGCAGTGTTCTGCATTAGTTGAAGTGGTAAGATGGTTTGCTTTGGGAGCCCGTGGTATAGTGAATTGCAATAGTCAAGTATTGGTGTGATAATTGCCTGACAGGTGGTTCGGAAGTGATCAGGGTCTAGAATTGTTTTTAGTCTTCTTATTGTCTTCATCTTAAAGTAAGCATTTGCGGTGCTTTTAGCAATGTGTGGTTGCAAGGTGAGGTTTTGGTCTATGATTTATCAAATAGTTGTAAAACATCTTCCCGGTGTATCACTATTTCTTTCAATTATTTCGCGGTATCACCTTTAAATACCATTTCAGTCATGGGTAAGATCCCTACATCTTCCTCAGTAAAGACCGAAGCAAAGAATTTATTCAGTCTCTCCGCTATGGCCTTGTCCCCTCTTAGTGCCCCTTTTACCCCTCTATCATCTAATGGTCCAACTGGCTCTCTCACAGGTTTTTTACCGCAAATGTACTTGAAAAAGTTTTTATTGTACATTTTTTGCTTCTACAGCAAGCTTCTTCTCAAATTCTCTCTTTGCCTGCCTTATCAATGCCTTGCATTTAACTTTCCAGTGCTTGTGCTGTTTCCAGTTTTCGTCATTTGGCTCTTTTTTCCACGAAAGATGCTTTTTTGGCAACAACAGCCTCTCTGACCTCACCTTTAAACCATGCTGGCAGTTTTTTGGACTTCCTTCTACTTTTCTTAAAGCATGGAATATAGCTAGTCTTGGCTTCCAAGATAGTATTTTTCAACAACACCCAAGCTTGATGTAAGTCTTTAACCTTTGCAACTGCTCCTTTTAGTTTTTTCTTAACTATTTTCCTCATTTTATCATAGTCTCCTTTTCAAAAGTTAAAAGGTAGTACTGTGGATTTCCTTACCATCCCTCCTCCATTAATTAAATCAAACGCGATCATGCTATGATCACTATTGTCAAGTGGCCCCAACACCCTTATCTCTTGCACCAGATCTGGTGTTCCACTAAGGACTAAGTCCAAAATGGCTTCCCCTCTGGTCGGTTCATGAACCAGCTGCTCCAAGAAGTAGTCATTTATTTCAAATATAAACTTTATCTCCCTAGCATGTCCTGCCGTGACACTGACCCAGTCAATACCGGGGTAATTGAAATCACGCATTATTATTACTCTGCTGTAACTTTTTTTAGCTTCCCTGATTTCTTTGAGCATTTCATCATTCATTTGTTCATTCTGGCCAGGGTATTGATAGTACACCCCAACTGCCATCGCCTTCCCCTTTTTACATGGAATTTCAATCCATAGAGATTCTACAGCAACTTACTGCAAAACTTTAATCCTTTGTGACTCAATGCCCTCTCTAACATAGAGTGCAACCCCTCCACCAATTTAATCAGCTCTATCATTACAATATAATTTGTATCCAGGTATGACAGTGTCCCACTGGTTGTCCTCCTTCCATCATGTCTCTGAGATACCAATCATATTTAACCTCTCATTTAGTGCTATATATTCTAACTCTCCCATCTTATTTTTTAGATTTCTAGCATTCGCATACAAGCATTTTAGAGACTGTATTTTATTGATATTAATCTGGTTATCGGTAGGCATGGGTAATTTGGAATCGTTAATCTCTGTCTGCTCTGTACTCAAGGGCATTTGGACTACTTTTGTCTTTATTGGAACCTTTCTGCTGATATGCCCTAACTTCATTCTTTTGGTAGTATCCTTCACGGATACATTGTTATGAACCATGCGCTCTTGGGTGACTGTCGGCTTTCCCCTATTATCTAGTTTAAAAGCTGCTCTATCTCCTTTTTAAAGGTTAATGCCAGCAGCCTGGTTCCATCCCAGTTAAGGTGAATCCCATCCCTTTGGAAGAGCACCTCCTTTCCCCAGAATGTTCCCCACTTCCTAACAAATCCAAAACCCTCATCCTTGCACCATCGTCTCATCCATGCATTGAGACTCCAGAGCTCTCTCAACAGCTCTTGTAACCACAAAGGAAAATGTTTAGGCCAACTTTCTCAGCCAGAATTCCTTGAATCCATGGAAGTGGCCACTGCAGAATTCAGTATTTCATGACATAGTGCGACAATGGGGTCCACCGATAATGGATCTAATGGCAACCACCTGCAATGCCAAAATCAGCAGGTTCTTCAGCAGCAGACGGGAGCTCATATCTGAAGGGCTGGAGGCTCTAGCTCAGGCATGGCCATGGCCCAGTCTGTGTATGTGTTCCCTCCATGGCCTTTAATAGAATCACATCAAGGGTTAGTGATTTCAGTGGCATTGGATTGACCTCATCACCATTGGTATGCCGACCTAATCTGTCTGTTGGTGGACACTCCCCGGCACCTTCCAGTATGGGACAATCTCCTGATGCAAGGTCCCATTCTCATACCACAAGTGGATCGATTCTTGCTTACAGCTTGGCTCTTGAAAGGGCTACGTTGAAAAAGAAAGGCTATTCAGCTTAGGTTATAGCTACTTTGTTCCGAGCTCAGAAACGGTCCACTTCGTTATCGTATGTCAGAGTTTGACATCTGTTTGAGGCCTGGTGTGAAGAAAGATGTTTACATGCTCTTATGGCTTCAGTGCCAGATATCCTAGCATTTCTGCAGGCTAGATTGGATAAAAGTCTAGCCTTAAATTCATTGCGCATTGAAGTGTAAGCTTTGGCCTATTATCAAGACCGTGTTCAAGGTTTTTCATTAGCGGTGCACTCAGACGTAGTTTGTTTTCTCAGAGCCATCAAGCATCTTTGTCCGCTGGTATGACAACTTGTGCCATCCTAGGATCTGAACCTAGTCTTATCGGCTATCACCGGTCCTCCCTTTGAGCCTTTACGTGTGTCTTCACTTAAGGATCTCATCTTGAAAGGGGGTTTTTCTGACTGTAATATGCTTAGCTGAGAGAATTTCGGAGTTACAAGCCTTAATTTATCGAGAGCCTTTTCTGATGATTTCAAAAGAGAAAATTGTTTTGTGTCATTTACCTTTGTTTTTGCCTAAGGTGTTCTTCACATTTCATTTTAATCAGCCTGTTACTCTGCCAGTTTTTTTCTTCCAAGGAGGACAATTCAAAGTCACGCCAAGTGTGAATCACTCTGAATTTCTAAAGAAGTTAAAAACCCACCTCTTCCTTGAATATTTTTCCCTACCACCCTAATACCTAACCCTTACATCTACCTTACCGCCCATGCTCCCTCAAACCCATAATACAACCAATTGTAGCTCTATACACTTACACATGTAAATAGTTGATCATTGATCATTGTAATTAGTTCATTTTGCTCACTTATGTATCCTTGTTACCTTGTTCCTTGTAAACAGTTGAAACACACTGCCTTGAAATGTTCTATGTAAACCGTCTTGATTCGTAGAAAGACGGTATATAAAAAATGTTAAATAAATAAATAAATAAATTGGGTTTAGTAGACATTCGCAGAGCACTATGGTGTAATCTCAAGCATACTGAGGATTTCTGAAAATTGGATCATCTTTTTGTCCTGTTTGGGGATCCACATAAGAGAGGAAGTATCTAAGGTTTTCTATTGCATGATAATTGAAAGAAGTAATAGCGTCAGCTTATTTGCTTAAGAGTATTATTTATTTATTTTATTTATTTAGACAGTTTTGTATACCGCCTTATCCTTCAATCAAAGCGGTCACAACACAATTGGGGGATACATTTAACATGCGGGGATATGAGACACATACACTAATACTTACAGGGAACATGGGCAGTAGAGGGTTAAGTGGCTTGTAAGGTTATTCCAGTTGGTTTGCAAGCTCACTCAAGCAGAGCTCACACAGCATCTTGGGCGGCGTTTGGTCTTGTTCCACCCATGGATATATGTAAAGCGGCAACATGGTCATCGCTTCATACTTTTGTGCGTCACTATTGCATTGATGTTCAGACCAGGAGAGATATGCGTTTTGGGGCTCATTATAAACTGGGCTCACGGGTCCCTCCCATGGTTAAGTACTGCTCTATTATATCCCGTATGTCTGGACTGGACTGGAGCAACGATAAGGAAGGTGAAATTAGACCTTACCTGCTAATCTTCTTTCCTTGAGTCTCTCTAGTCCAGTCCAGAATCCGCCCAATCTTCTGTATTTCTTCTGAGCAAGCCCAGATTTTTAAGAGTTTATATGCTACAGGATTTTTCAATCCAGGGTTTTTTCTTTCATATCTTATGTTCCAAACAAGTTTAAATTATTGTTTACCTGAACTGTTTTAGGTTCTCCATAGAGAGACAACTCTCATGATATTCTCAATTTGTATAGTTATTGTAGTTTCTTGAAAGTTCTATAACATTTTCTCTTCTGGAGTCTGCTTTGTTATTTGAATACTAATGTGAGAGGATGTGCACAGAACCCTTATAGAGTCTCAGTCTCCATCTACTGGTGATAGGGCATAACCCATGCACCTGGACTGGACTGGAGAGACTAAGGGAAAGAAAATTAGCAGGTAAGGTCTAATTTCACCATATGCATATTCTGTAAGAAAGACTTGGATATGGTCACTCATCTTGTAGCTGGTTGAGAAGTTCTGTTGACAGAAAATTTCTATACAGAAAGGCTAGGGTGCATGCAATGAAGCTACAGGGTAACCTATTTAAGACTAATAAGAGAAAATATTTTTTCACTCAACGTGTAATCAAACTCTGGAATTTGCTACCGGAGGATGTAGTAAAAGCTGTTAGTGTAGCTGGGTTTAAAAAAGGTTTGGACAAGATTCTGGAGGAAAGGTCCATAAACCATTATTAAAGTAGACCAAGAATATCCACTGCTTGACCCAATACAAGCATTGTGGAACCTGCGTCTTTTGGGGAAACTGCTAGGTACTTGTGACCTAGATTGGCCACTGTTGGAAACAGGATATTGGGCTTGATGGACCTTGTTCTGACCCATTATGGCATATTTTATGTTCTTATGTTCTTATGACACAATGGCACGCCTCATCCATTGGAAGCTTTGTGAGCACTATGACATCACTGTACCAGAAAATCATTGGGATCATGACCCTAGGAGAATTATGGATAATGAAGAAATTACAATAACTTGTAATGCCGTTACATCCAATAACTTGGGACATCCGCATTCCACCTGATAAGAAGTTGGATGTGAGAAAATATAGTGGTAAAGGAGAGAAACACCAGAAAGGCATTGATAATAGAGGTGCCGGCTCCAAGCAATTATTCTGGGAATCGGGTGGAGAGGGAGAAGATTCTTAAATTCCAAGAAACATAGTCAGACCAAGAAAATGTGACAGAAACCAGAAATATTTCCTATGATATTGCGAGCCACAAGTCTCATTAAGAGGGCTTGCCAATCACATCTTAACAAGTTGCCCTATACATTACATCTTATAAATTCCGGAAGGCAGCTCTCTTTGGCACACTGCAAGTACTACGGCGCGTGTTAGCAGTAAATTTGAGGGACTGAGATCATACTCCACATACTCTGGCTTAGGAGTGAAGTTCATAACTGTGATGGAATACGCAAAACTAACCCATTTGGAAAAGCTTTCCCAGGAGAAACTACCCAGGAAAAGGATCTAGGCGTCATCATAAACAATCCGTTGAAATCTTCTGTTCAGTGTGCAGCAGGGGCCAAGAAAACAAACTGACTGTTAAGAATTATTAGAAAGGAATTTATCATAATGCCCCTGTATTGCTTTATGGTGTGATTGCATCTTGAGTAATGTGTACAATTCTAGTTGCCACATCTCAAAAAAGGTAAATTGGAATTAGAAAAGGTACTAAAAGAGGCAACCGAAATGATAAAGAGGGATAGAACAACGCTCCTATGAGGAAAGACTAAAGAGGTTAAGGTTCTTCAGCTTGGAGAAAAGAAGGCTGAGGGGAAATATGATAGAGATCTATAAAATCGTGAGTGGAATGGAATGGATAAAAGCAATCGATCATTTACCCTTTCAAAAAATATAAAGGCTAAGGGGCACACCATGAAGTTACAAAGCAGTACATAATGGAAACAGGAGAAACTATTTTTTCACTCAAATCATAGTTAAACTTTGGAACTCATTGCCAGAGGATGTGGTAAAAGCCATTAGGATAGCTGGTTTTAAAAAAAGGTTTGGACAAGTTCCTGGAGAAGA
Organism: Ichthyophis bannanicus; assembly: GCA_033557465.1. Classification (NCBI taxonomy): domain Eukaryota; kingdom Metazoa; phylum Chordata; class Amphibia; order Gymnophiona; family Ichthyophiidae; genus Ichthyophis; species Ichthyophis bannanicus. The sequence continues at coordinate 247,035,681 of CM066040.1, read as the reverse complement.
AGTCAATAGACTGTTATTAAGGGAGACCTGGAGAAAGCTACTACTTGTCCCTGGGGATAAGAAGCATGGAATCCAGCCAGGTACTTGTGACCTGGATTGGCCATTGTTGGAAGCAGAATACTGGGCTTGCTGGACCTTTGATCTGACCCACTAAGACAATTCTTATGTTCTCATTCATATATTTCCACAAACCAATGAATTTCCCAGAATTGAGTCTTGCATGATTTATTTTTCTTTCTTTTCCTCTCTAATTCTTTTTTTGGTCTGCCTCACCTTCCTCCATAATGCAGCTTCCACTCCAAATTGAAACATGTCCCATTCCCCGTCGCGTCATTTTTTGATGGGGAGGGGACAGGACGGGTGCTACCATTAGGTGAATGAGGGGGTTGCCTAAAACACCAATGAATAGAGGGCAGCCCATTGCTGCCATTGCCACCCCCTCTCCAGGACATGCAATGATGTTTTTAAACGGCACTACAGCACTTACCCTATCCCATGCAAAAGGAAGTGGACTTAGAGGGGCGGAAGCAGGAACAGCACAGAAGTGCCAGAGGCGATGGTAAGCGCAGCAGTGCCCTTTTAAAAGCTGCACATCCCGGAGAGGGGTAACAGCGGTGGCAATGGGACAGAGGCAGGAGCAGGGGGTGCTAGGAATGAAGTTCACTTAGGACATCTCATGTCCTTGCACCAGTCCTGGGAGGGGAGGAGGATTTCTAAGCCAAAGCCCTGCCATTGGGCCTTCATATGTGGCCACTATGGACGTTTCCTCTATAGCTCTCACATGTCTCCTTCCATATTTCAGTGCTGTCAAGTTGCCCAATTCTAGTAGGAGTTTTTGGGTTAGTCCTGGAGTTCTGACAACCCCATCCTGATGCATTATGGGACCTGCGGCATTGATTTTAAAGAATAGAATATGGGACTACAAATGCCACACTGTTTTAGGGTGTAAGTGCAAAACCAGGACCAGCCAAAATGTCTTCACCTTGGAAATGGCTCCATAAGTGTCCATGGACCACAGCTCCCTTCAGAAATCATTGTGTGCATAGCTTGAATACTCCAGCAGATGTCACTGTTGTGCACCGGCCAGGACACTCCTTGGTAGAGCTAGGAATACTGTCTGTGCAGCATACACAGCCCCTGTTGACTCGCTACAGAAGCAGTGTCCGATTTCCTCTCTCCTCTCTTCAAGGACAACCCTCTCAGAGCTTCATGGCTCCTATAAAGAAGGAGCTTCTATTTTGATACCTTTTAAAAGTATATGAGTTATAATAAATCTGATCATCTCTCTCCACCATAGATACTGTTGGAGTCTGAAATCTGGTTGCTAAGACTAGGATTATGTGGTTGTGAGAGTCTTCATGTCTGATGTGTAAGACAGCTGGTAAAGATAAATGTATTCCCTGAAGCACTATATCATTTGCAGTGTGGATGACACTGGTTTAAAAGTTTTATTTTTTAGTTCTTGAAGTCTGACACTGAAAGTTAATGTTTTCCTGCATTAACAATGCATTGTGAAATTGTATCCTGACAGCAACAATATTTTTTGTTTTTCCCTATTATTAAGGTACAAATCGGGTGGAGGGGACAGAGAAGGTGGCAGGCTACCTAGCATAGATGGCAAAAAGAATAAGGAATTATTGCAGTGGCAGGTAACTACATTATATACTTTTCACAATATGAAATTATAAATATTTTGAAGGATCTTAGTCTGTCATTTTTCAATTCCACCCCCCCCCCCCCCTTTCCTTGGAAAAAATGTAGGATAAATTTGCCGGTTATTCCACTGCATTCATTGGGCAGAAAATGAAATTGATGAAAATAAATACATAGATAAATCTTTACTTAATATAGGAGCAATGTGTGATATAGTGATAAAAAATACAAATTCCACACAGAACGGATGGAGCAGACTTCCCTGAATGAAAGTTCACACGTATCTGTGCACCAGTGGATCCAGACAAAAATAGCCATCAACTTCTCTTTATCCCCCTGAAATATCCTGGAAATTTGATATGTATCTAAAGTTATTAGGTGGCTAAACAGTGTACATCTATTCTTGAAATGCATCGATTCCATCCACTTCCCATCAAAATATTCCTGTCAGGACCTTTGTGGACCTCTAACATGTCTTTGAAATGTTGTGTGGATCAGATGCAAAATGTATGCAAAACAAAATAGTTATAGATCTACATCTTTGCAGAATAAGTGGATCTGTGAAAATACCACCCATGTCTCCCCTCATCAGAACATAAACCACTTTGAGTAAGGCCAAGATCCATCAAGCTCAGCAATGCCAGTGGCCAGTCCAGATCCCAAAACGTAGGCCCAGAGATAAGTGATGGTTCTCCCAAGTCTGCCTGACTAATATTTTTTTATGGATTTTTCCTCCAAGAACTTGCCCAAACCTCTTTTAAACCTGCTATGTTAGTCACCTTGACCATGTCCTCTGGGAACTGATTCCACAGGTCAATTGTGTGCTGTGTGCTGAAATTCCTTCTATGGCTTATTTTCCATTTGCTGACTGTTAGTGTCATTAAAGGGCATAGTTACTAAGCCTCATGCTGATAACATGCATTTGGCTGTGTTACCAGCACGAGGCTTTATGCCAACTGCAAGGGGGCATATACATACATCCCCCTGAAGTTAAAGCAGGAATGCCACTCTTTACCATGACAAACTAACCCTGGGTGCAACTAATGCCACCCAATGAGGTGGGATTAGCTGCACCCGCACCACTGGTATCAGGTGCAGTTAATCCCCGCACTAGCTGCGCCATGCCAGGAATGCCCTGTCCCGCCCACTTCACATCCCTACATGAGCTACCAGGGCAGCGTGGGGTTGATAGCACAGAGCTCCACGCTACCTTTTAGTATGGCACCGAAATCACTTGCTAACCCCACGCTACCCTGGTAGTGCATGTTAATAACGTTCCCCTAACAACTGTCCCCTATTTAACTGTTCCACCTCACTTATAATTTTGCAAACTTCTCTTATCTCCCCTCTCAGTCATCTTTTCTCCAAGTCAAAACACCCTAACCTATTGAGCTTTCTTCATGAGCCTAACCTATTGAGCTTTCTTCATGAAGAAGCATTCATACCCTTTATCATTTTTGTTGCCCCTCTCTGAGCCCTCTCTATTTAATTAACAAGTTTTATACAAAGCAGTTTACATACAACATTGTAACTTTTAGAACTTTACATTGAACAGGTAATTGAACTTGGATTTAAGGGGGAAGATGCTGTACAAGATTTACAACTGGGAATAACAATGGTGGGAAATATGTCTTTGTGTGTAATGTGTAAGGTGTTGTGGAATGGAATAATCTAGTTCTGCTATATCATTTCTGAGATGGAGAAACCAGAACTGCACACAATACATCAGGTGCAGATGCACCATGGACCTAGACAAAGACATACTATGTTGCTCAGAAAGTAATGCCCCACATGTTTTTTCTCAGTCCAGAATGAAGATAGAGGTGTGACATTGAAAGGGTAGTAACTTGGTACTTCAAAGGACACGTGTGTAATTTTACAGTCGTCCGACAAATAGCGAGGTGGTAGTGATCCTTCAAATGGCATCTGTGAGTGACACATGGTACAAACAACGAGCTGTAATTGAATTCTTGGTGGAGGAGAAAGACATTGTGAGAAACATTCACAAATGGTTGTGTGCTGTGCATGGAAGTTCTGCGGAAGATAGGAGCACCGTTGGACGATGGGTGAAGAGAGTAAAGGCTTCAGGAAGTAGTAAAACGGAACTGGAAGATCAGCCGCAGTCTGGGCGTCCTACCTCAGCCACCAGTCCAGACAAGTTGGAGCGCGCTGATGACATTATTCGTGCGAATCGGCGCATCACGAGTTGAGAATTGTCCGTACAGCTTTCCGTCAGTAGAGGTAGTGCAATGGCAATTATTGACTCTTTGGGATATTCAAAGGTGTGTGCAAGGCACACCGCAACAGCTTACAGTATTTTAATGCCTGCTGGCAGCTATTGCAGGGCACTGCAACTTGTCTGGACTGGTGGCTGAGGCAGGACGCCCAGACCGCGGCCGATCTTCCAGTTCCGTTTTACCACTTCCTGAAGCCTTTACTCTCTTCACCCATCATCCAACGGTGCTCCTATCTACCACAGAACTTCCATACACAGCACACAACCGTTTGTGAATGTTTCTCCCACTTTCTTTCTCCTCCACCAAGAATTCAATTATAGCTTGTTGTTTGTACCGTGTATCACTCACAGACGCCATTTGAAGAATCATTACCGCCTCGCTATTTGTCAGACGACTGTAAAATTACACACATGTGTCCTTTGACGTTCCAAGTTACTACCCTTTCAATTTCACACCTCTATCTTCATTGTGGACTGAAAAAAAACATGTGGGACATTACTTTCTGAGCAACCCTTGTATTATTATCAGTTTTCTCCTCTATTCCTTTTCAAATAATCTTTAACATTATATTTCCTTTTTTTGCAGAAAAAACACATTGGTCTGAAAATTTCAATGGTCTATCCCCAGTGGCCCCCTTCTTTGGCCAATCTATATATGCAAGGGGTTGAAAATAAATATATTTATTCATCAATGTATGTGGTTTATGTCACTGAGTGGAAATGCTGCATTAATGATATATTTCATTTATGGGGAGGAACAAAAGATCTATATACTTTCTTTGCATGTTTGAATGGTTGCAACCCAACAATCAAGTTTGAAATGGCCTGTGATAAAAAATCCATATATTTTTTGGATGTCTTTATTTATAAGACAATGAATACCTTTATGACCACAATATTCTCAAATCCAACAGATAGAAATACATTGTTACAATATAATAGTTTCCTTCCGGTCCCTTTAAAGAACAGTCTGCCTTTTTCTCAACTGTTACGCTGTCGGCAAATTTGTTGCAGAAATGTAGAGTTTAGAAGACAAGCACGTTTAATGGTGGATAGGTTTGTGGAAAGGGGCTATCCCAAGACATCCTTAGAAAAGCATATAAACAAGCCTATTATAATCATAGTGAGTAGTTGTTGGGTGTCCCTCGTTCCTCTGAGTCTAATCCACAATCTGAACATTTTACATGCATATTACAATATTCCTTTCTGTCATCTAAAATTGCTGCATCAATACAGAAGCATTGATCTGTTTTATTCTTACATCCGGTCTTTGCTAATCTTAAACCTAGAGTTGCATATAGTAGGGGTAGGAATCTATGAGATACTTTGCCTGACTGTCTCAAAAATACTCTTGATGGACATCGGTGGTCATAAACGATGTGGACATTGTCAGTTTTGCTCAATAAAGGAAGAAACAGATACAATTGTTTTCCCTGATAAGACATTGGGGTATGTTTACTAAGCAGCGATAGTGGTTGCCGTGCAGTATCGGAGCCACAGCCCCATTGAATGCAATGGGGCTGTGGCTCCAATTCCGCACAGCAGCCGCTACCGCTGCTTAGTAAACATACCACTTTGTCTTTGAAGTATGCTACTTCATGCATATCACAGTTTATATTGTATCTGATATGCTGCCCTTGCAAAAAGATCTACATTGGAAAAAACGACCAGACAGCTGAAAATGCATTTGTTAGAACATAAATATAGTTTATCTAAACATAGAAAAGAAGCTGCATTAGTTGAACATTGTATACAATTTATGCATGAGTTCTCTCATTTACGGTGTATAGCTATTGATCATGTTCCTTTCTCATTGCGCGGCCGTGACCACGAGAAAACTCTTCAATGTGAGCAGAGATGGATTTATTACCTACATGCTATGGAACCTGAAGGACTTAATGAAATTGATTAGAGTATTTTTTGAGGTTTTGTATCCTGCCAGCTCTGGAGGGTGATTCAAACCCTAGAATTAAAGGAACTCCTGATAACACTATTAGATGAATTGATTCTGTGACGGGGCACTTAGTGGCTCCTCCTACCTTCTCCTTGGTTGGCTGTTTTTATTTAAAAGTAGTGGTGTTGATTTGTTATGCCACTGCTGGAGTGAATGCTGCGAGATATCGCCCCTGACAAAACCAGGCTCAGCGAAACGAAGATCTTTGTTGGGTGGTTGTTCTGCCTGAAGAGCCGGCAACTGTGAGATAAGTACTTTTGAGCTCTGCCTTGTGTTTGTAATTTCCTCCAGTTAAGTCTTTTGGCCTTTTCCATTCCAGGAATAATGATATTGTCAGGTGATACTCAAGTCACTACTTTAAGACACAGATGCAGTTTTAAAAAGTCTCTGTATTTACCTGTTTTATTCTAAATATTTAAAACTATAATAATAAAAATAAGTATTTGATTGGTGATGAATAAAAAATTGGGAAGTGTTTTGGCCACTGATGGTGAGATGAAGCACTTTCCCCTTAAGGCAAAATTTTGCTGCAGAGGAGTACAACTAAACCGCTGAGGCCTTTTTCTCACTTGTGCCCTTCTGTCAGCTGTGTGCCACTGTTCAGACAGACTGTTTTACAAAAAAATATTAGAGGTAGTGAGTGGTCTTTTGAATTTTTTGAGTAATTGAAAGTTCTTTAAAATATTTTTCTGAAAATAATTTGATAATAATGTTGAGTATGACTGGGAGATTTTTTGGTGTTTCTATCCCCAGTGATCCCAAGGTTCTTGTCCTGAATGGTGACCCTTATTATGGAACCAATGTTCCCTCTAATTTTCTGTAGGCTGTGTGCGCATAAAATTTCAGCTGTGCAGCTTTTGAAGGAAGGTTAAATTTTTGTGCGTCACATTACAACACTCGGAGTTCTATACTTTAAAATTTGACTACATGTCAGAATACAGTATGTACACCACATTGATTGCACTAGATAATATTGTAGAACTTGTGAAAACCGTAAATACACAACAACTTTTAAATTTTAAGATGTCTGTGTTGTTTTCTATCAGAATCAGAACCGTAATTTTTGTGCGCTCTGTTATAAAGTATGTGCGCTCGCTCGGCGAGGTGTGTGCGCGCGCACACGCGCACAGCTTAGAGGGAACAGTGTGTGGAACCCAGCATCATTAACCTGTAGTTGGGATTACTTTTCCCTATGCACATCACTTTACAGTTGTCCACATTAAATTTAATTTGCCATTTAGATGTCCAATGTCTTATCTCAAGATTTTTCTGTGAATCCTCACAATCCTCGGCCTTTTTAATGACTTTTGTGTCATATGAAAATGAAATCACCTCACTCATTGCCTCTTTTTCCAGATCATTTATGAATATCTTAAACAGCACAGGGCCCACTACAAATGCTTGGGGCACTCTACAATTGACATTTTTCCATTTGGTCCCACTAGCTGTCCAGTTGCAATACAATGTGTGCCTTTGAGTCAATGCTGACTCCTGGCAACTCAGTAGCTCCTGGGATTGCCAGGCCTATCTTCCAATAAAATGCAACTTGCGGGCAATTCATATGCAAGTAGCAATCTACAAGCATCAGCCCAGTTACATCAACGACCTTCCCTTAACAAAACATATGGCAGTATGTGGAAAAACTGCATCAAGCCCACTTAACTTCTCAGAAAATGTTCTTCAAATCAATGTGATTTTAATGACGCCACATCCATAGATTCTTTTTTACGTCCACTATTATTAGACATTCCGTCTTATATTAAAGACACTACCCATTTTTTGAATATTTTGGACAGTCATCTTGAGTTGGTAGGGGCACAAGATATATTGTTAGTGACTTTGGATGTCACTTCTCTCTACACGAGTATTCCACGAATAGCGGCTTATGAGGTAGTAGAGGTTTCTCTGCGTCATCGGGGTGCTCTTTCTGATGATATGGTTAGTTTTTTGCTGCAGTTAGCCCGCTTGGCAATTTTTCAGAATTATTTTGTATTTGAAGGGGTTATATATCATCAGATCTCCAGGGTGGCTATGGGGGCGACTTTTGCCCCCTCTATTGCCAACTTGTTTATGGGCCTTTATGTATCTCATTTGAAGTTATGGAGAAGATATATTGATGACGTGTTTCTGATTTGGCAGGGCACGCTTGATATTCTGGAAGATTTTTTTAAATGGTTGAATAGTTGTGATTCTAATATCCAATTTACTTGGGTCTACAAAGCTAATGAAATTGTGTTTCTGGATTTAGTAGTGCATAAAGGGGTGATTAGGTGGATCACTTCAGTACATCACAAGCCTACTGACAGAAATACTTTTCTTCATTATGAGAGCGCTCATCCAGTGCGCTTGAGAGACAGTTTGCCGTTCTCTCAATTTATCACATATCGGAAGAATTGTTCCGACGATTTGGATTTCAAAAGGCAATCTAAGGTTTTGATAGCAAATTTCATTGATAGAGGTTACCCTATACGAGTTGTTAAGCAGGCTTATCGTAGGACATTATACAGTAATAGAACATTGCTTTTGAACTCCCGTGCTGTTTGTAGTCGGAATGTAGATGAAGATCATGTTAATTTTATAACAAAGTATTCTCCTTTTAACTCTCATGTACAAAAGATTATTAAGAAGCATTGTAGTGTGTTGCGTACTATTCCTGGTTTAGAAAATAAGGTGATTAGATGTGTTTGGCAACGACATAGAAATTTACAAGATAAGCTTAGTACCTCGGTATTACGCTCTTTATCAGGTGAGCTGGAAGTTCCTGTGGGACATAGTATTTGTGGCGACTGCTCGATCTGTTCTATCTCTAGCAATTTGACACAATTGGAGTATCATGGAATAACTTTTAAATTGCGGAAACAGACTTCCTGTGATTCATCATTTGTAGTATATGGGATTATGTGTCCGTGTAAACTGCTATATGTAGGTAAGACCATTAGGCAGTTTCGCATTAGAATGCTTGAACATAAAAGCAGGTTAAACTGTTGTGTGCGGGAAGCTCCACTAGTGCAACATTGTTTGGATTTTGGGAACCGGTTTTCAAATTTGAGGTGTTTTTCCATTGATAGAGTGTTAGAGGGCATGGTGGGGAAGTCGAGAGAACAGTCTCTGCTTCTTTGTGAACAGCGGTGGATTTTCCATTTACGTACGGTTGCTCCCGAGGGTCTTAACATGCAGATTGACTGAGGGGCGTCCCTTGATGGGAGAAGTTTTCTGGTTCAGGGATCCCCTGACGTCAGTAGGTAGGAGTATTTTTTAATGGTTTGTCCTTTGAGTATCCGCATGCGCGGCGTTCTTTGAAGCAACTGGGTGTGTTGAAGAACGGTTGTGTGTAGAACGGATTGACAGCAGGAAGTTGGTTTAGGATGAGTGTGTCCTGAGATGTTGATTTTTTATGATTTTTCATGATTTGTTATGGTTGAGTGCATTTTGTGATAGTTAATGTAGTTGGTAATGGTGTGTTTTTGTGTTTTTATGACAGTTGGCAATATTCCCCTGAGGAAGCTTGTTGCAAAATGCTTGGGGAACTCTTGGATGTGGCGTTGGGATGTCATTAAAATCGCATCGATTTCAAGAACGTTTTCTGAAAAGTTAAGTGGGTTTGATACGGTTTTTCCACATATTGCCATATGTTTTGTTAAGGGAAGGTCATTGATGTAACCAGGCTAATGCTTGTAGATTGCTACTTGCATATGAATTGCCCGCAAGTTCTGAGACCTTCCATTTGTGTCATAAGAAACGTTGGTGATTACAAACAATATTTTTCACTACTTTTTCAACAGAGCGCTTTTTGATGTTATAGAGTGGGTTGCATTTTATTAGATGGTTTTCCATTCTGAAACTTGACCCATAGTTATTTTTGGAGGCCTATCTTCCAAGGCAATGGAGGGTTAAGTAACTTGTCCAAGGCCACAAAGCTATTCTTCCACTCCAGTTATCAATCCACAATAGGACACTACCTCCTATCCCGTGACTTTTTAACTTCCTGAAGAGTCTCTCATGAATGACTTTATAAAATCCAGATATACTATGGTGGTTATTTTATTTATTTATTTAACTAGGTTTATATACCGCTTTTCTACCAGTCAAAGAGGTGTACATTCAAGTACTGTATATATATTTTTCCCTTGTTGCCAAAGGGCTCACAATCTATGTTTTTGTACCTGAGACAATGGAGGGTTAAGTGGCTATTTTAGAAGCTTTATTTGTGATTTGGAGTTCTGAAAACAGGCACGCAGAAGTCCAAATCATGAACACGTCCCCAGAATCATTTTACAAATGATGTCTAAAGATGTCCTCAGAACAAGAATGTTCAAGTAGGCAAGGGCTGTGGTGGAGGCATATCTAAGGTGGGGCAATGGACTTAGACATCCCTGCTCAAATCCAGAAATATCAGGGTTGCTTATAAACTCATCCAAGTTTAGACATACTTCAGGCACGAATAGGCATCAGGAAAGTGCTCATCTGGAGGATGTAGAAAAGATGGCACTCCACCATCCCCAATATTCTCCACAATTGCAATGATATTTTTTGGGCAATTGGGAAACTTGTTTTGTGTTTGAACCATCACTGAATGTCTCTTAGACATCCCCGTTCATGGATGCTATTCCATGGACATCTATGTAGATGGCCTCACAGACGTTCATGTCGAGCACATCCACATTTTTTAAATCATGCCTAACATTCCCCACTTCTCACCTTTACCTCCTTGTCATCTATCCTTTCATCAGCTCTTGAGCTTCACTATTTTCTCCCTTTCATTCAGCCTTTTCCTCTTTCTCTGAAACAACCTCACCCTCGTTTCTACCGTGCCGTCTCCTCTTTGCACCATACTCTTCTACTCCTTCTCCTGTCAACCCTGACCCTGCAGACTTTTCTCACACTCCCATGACAGATCCTCACACAGTTGCTCTAATCTTATTCATATCCCTCTCCTTTCCCCCTCCTCTCTCCCTTTCTCATGTGCCTTGTAAAATGCACCCTCCATCTCAAATAAGCTTGCCCTTATTCATGATCTCTTTATCTCAAGTGCTCTCCGTCTTCTTGCTCTGAGACCTGGCGTTCTCCCAGAAGACTCAGCTTCAGTTGCTACTCATTGTCATGGTGGCTATCAGTTCTCCCACACACTTCATCCCACTGGCTGTGGTGGTGATGTAGAGCTTCTACTCTCCCCTTCCTGCCAATTTCAACTCCTCCTTCTGCCTCAGTCTCACTCCTTTCCCTCCTTTGAAGTCCACTCCATCCGCCTTTTTACTCCACTACCTCTCTGGATAGTTGTTATATATCAACCCCCTGACAAGTTCACCTCTACCTTTCTCACTTACTTTGACTCATGGCTTTCCTTCTTTCTGGACTCATCTTCCCCCTCCCTTTTTCTTGGGGATTTTAACATTCATGTTGATAACCCCTCTGACCCTTACACTTTAAAGTTACTTTCTCTTACATTCTCATTCAACCTCCAGCTTTGCTCTACTGCCCCCACTCACCGGCATGGCCATTGCCTCAACCTTGTCTTCTTCTCTAAATGCTTACCTTCAAATTTCTGTACCTCAGTTCTCGCCTTATCTGACCATCACCTGCTAAGCTTTGTTCTTCATCACCCCCCTCAACCTCGCCCAGTCTCCTCCAACCTCTTCAGAAATCTTCATGCTATTGACCCACTGGCTCTCTCCACTACTATCTCACCATCTCATTCCTCCACTATGTCATCTGAGTCTGTTGATGAAGCAGTAGCTTCCTATAACACTGCACTCTTCTCTGCTCTGGATTCTCTTGCCCCACCCATGCCACATCCTGTGAGCCATGCTGTACCTCCACTACCCGCTATGTTCCTGTGGCAGCTCAGCTGAGCGCACTTGGCTCAAATCCTGCACCGTTATGGACTTTCTACACTTCAAATTCATGCTTGCTTCCTTCCAGTCAGCCATAGTACTTGCCAAACAAGACTATTATATCCATCTGACTAACTCTTTCGTCTCTGACCCTCACTATCTCTTTACAACTCTCAACTCTCTCCTCAAGGTGCCTCCACCTCTGATCCCTCCTTCCCTTTCTGACCAAACCTTGGCCAACTATTTCCATGACAAAGTCCACCAGATCCCACTCCAATTCCCTACAAGATCAGCTCCATCCCCTCCCCCCCCCCTTCATTCCCAACTTTTCCCCTTAACCTCTGCTACCCTTTCTTCCTTTTCTATGATCTCTGATGAGGAAACCACACACCTTCTTACCTCCTCCAAACTCACTACCTGTTCCTCTGATCTTATTTCCACCCATCTCCTAAGCTGCATCTCCTCCACTATAATCCCTTCCATCTCTCATTCTCAACCTATCGCTGTCCACTGCAACTGTTTCTGTAGCCTCCAAGCATGCTGTGGTCATACCTCTCCTTCAAAAACCCTCACTTGGCCCTACCTGTCCTTCTAACTATCGACCCATCTCCCTGCTCCCCTTTATCCCTAAACTACTTGAATATGTGGTTCACCGCCATTGCCTTGACTTTCTCTCCTCTCAAGTCCTACTGGATACCCTGCAATCTGGCATTCAGACTTTCCATTCTACTGAAACAGCTTCTGCCAAAATCTCCAGTGACCTGTTCCTGGCAAAATCCAAGGGCCTTTACTCCATCCTCATCCTTCTTGATCTTTCTGCTGCTTTAGACACTGTTGACCACCACCTTCTCCTTGATACCTTGTCCTCTTTTGGTTTTAAGGGCTCTGTGCTATCCTAGTTCTCTTCTTATCTCTCCCATCGTACTTCCAGTGTCTATTCTGGTGGATCCTCCTCTATTGCTGTCCTGCTCTCAGTTGGTGTACCCCTAGGGCCTGTCTTGGGCCCACTCCCTTTCTCTCTCTATACCCAATCCCTTGGTACACTCATCTCTTCCCATGGCTTTCAGTACCATCTTTATGCTGATGACTCTCGGATCTACCTCTCTACATCTGAAATCTCTCTGGCCATCCAGGCCCGGATCTCTGCCTGTCTATGTGACATTGCTACTTGAATGTCTCACCACTATTTGAAATTGAACACGGCCAAAACAGAGCTTCTCATTTTTACCCCTAAACCCACCTCTCCCCTTCCTCCTTTCTCAATCCCTGTGGATAATGCCCTACTCCTCCCTTTTTCCTTAGCTCGCAATCTTGGGGTCGTCTCTGACTCCTCCCTCTCCTTCTCCATACACATCCAACTGATAGCTAAAACATGTCATTTCTTTCTCTATAACATCAGCAAAATTTGCCCCTTCCTTTCTGAACACACTACTAAGACACTCATCCACTCTTTAGTCACCACCTACCTAGACTATTGCAACCTCTTCCTTGCTGGTCTCCATCTGAATCATCTCTCCCCTTCAATCTGCTCAAATCTCAGCTGCATGGCTAATCTTCCACCAGCCTTAATATGCTCATATAACCCCTCTTCTCAAGTCACTTCACTGGCTCCCTATCCATTTCCACATCCAGTTCAAACTTCTCCTACTGACCTATAAGTGCATTCACTCTGCAGCTCCTCACTACCTTCCCTCTCTTATTTCTCCCTGCACCCCTCTTCGTGAACTCCGTTCTTCTGGCAGAGCGCTTCTATCTGTCTCTTCTACTGTTGATTCCAGACTTTGATCCATTCACCTTGCTGCTCCTTATGCCTGGAACAAACTACCTGAGTCTGTGCATCAGGCTTCATCTATGGCCCTTTTCAAATCCATGCTGAAAACTCACCTCTTCAACGTCACTTTTGGATCCTGATCTGCTTAGTCTGCAATGCATTTCCCTACCATTCCCCTAGATATATCCTTGTCCTCAGCTGTTGTGTGGTCTTGACTAGATTGTGTGACATAGCAAGTCCTTCTGGCCCGGTAGAAATGCTTGAAAACCAGGTAGAAAGTGCAGGGCTGCAAGATAAACAAAGGCACATGGCTACCAGTTGTCAGGGAAACAAGGCACGAGAGAAGGAAACACGCCCCTGCTATCAGTTTAGCAAAGAGTCAGGGGGAAAGTCTGAACACCTGCTAGGGGGTGGAGCCAGGCCCTACCCAGGAAGGCTGTCTCATAAGGAGGCCCCAGCAGGCAGAGAGGGAGAGGAGAGAGAGGAAAGCAGACTTCCAGTCAGAAGTTGGAAGGAGTTTTCAGCTGAAGGGAGGTCAGAGGCTCCGGCTGGGAGCTATCGAAGGAGCAGACCAGACCAGCTGAAGCATACACGGGATTATAAGCAGCCAGGAAGGCATTTGGAAACTGCCTCACACAGGTTCAGCAGGGAACCAACTGGTATTTTTAAACCTCAGAGGAAGGCCTCCACAGCCAGGTCCCCAGGTAAGCCCAAGGGCTGGGATTACAGGAATCCATGTGAATTTAACAGCCTGGAAGGTTGGGGCTACGATACTGGCTTTAGGCAATACTTAAACCCTGAATGTATTGAAAGGCTCAGGGTTGGAGAAAAGGGCGCGGCCCTAGAAAGAACTGGCCAAACTAATCCTAGCTCAGAGGTGGAACTTATGGACACAGAACCACCTTGTATGAATTATCCCACAGAAGAAATGGATTGCACGATTACTTTATCTGAACAGATAATATCTTTATGTTAGGAATTTATGGTGAAGAAAGTACAAGCTGGCTGTGAGGGAAACAGAGCTGTATGAAACCATGTGCTGAATTTCAACCTGCTGGAAAGAAAATGTTTATTTCACGCTGAAGGAAGCTATTCTTATGTTTGTCCTTTTTGCTGCCAGAGAGCAGATATTTTGTGTTACCTTTTTATCCTTGTGAAGTCCAACCCCGGGAGGGGAAATAAATCCCTTTTTGCTTGCAAACATTCTGAGTCACACTACTCTTCATTTGAACTGGTGGTAAACTACATTTCCCTACGAGCACTGCTCCAGGAAGTAGTAGAACGTTGGTTTAAAGAGGGAACTTAAACTCCTTAACACCTGCCTACGGGTACTGGAAAGGGGAGGGATCACAATTGTAAGCTCTGATGAGCAGGGACCATCTTTTATATGTGTCTGTACAGTGCTGCATATGCCTTGTAGTGTTATACAAATGATCAGAAGTAGTAATAAGTAGCAGTAGTTAGTGTTTGCTTTTTTTTCTGACATTCTAGTTTGATATCCCAGATTGCACTTGGACGTCATGTTTAAAATGTGCCTTCACATAAACTGGAGCACCTTTATCCAAATGTTTGTTTATATCTTCAAAAAAATCTAATAAATTAGTAAAGCAAGACTTGCCTTGCTGAACCCTTGATAACTCATTCCTGTTAAGCTGTGACTGTCTATATAGTAGTATTTTCTCCAAATCCTCAAGGGCTGCTAACAAATAAGGCTTTCAGGATATCCCCAATGACTATAATATAAATGTGAATGTATACCTTTCAGGCATATTCATTGGGAATATCCTGAAAACCTGACTCATTGTCAACCCTCAAAGACTGGGAAGAATACTACTTCTCTGTATTGCCATTAATTTTAGAATAGCTTCTACAATTTTGCCTGGAATCAGCTTCAGGCTCAGCGATCTATAGCTTCCTGGATCATCTCTGGAGTTCTTTTTAAAAACTGATGTGACTTTACTATTTTAAATTATAAAGTACACATTACTAGTAACAGGTTAATAATGTCATGTTTGAGTGGTGGTGTTATAAGTCCAACATCCTCCCTTGCTAAGACCAAGGCAAAAAATTAAATTGTTTTTGCTGTTGTTGCCTTGTCTTCCAGGCATTCCTTTTATCCTTCAGTCATCTGGCAGTCCAAAAGACTCTTAAAAGACTTTTTGTATTGAATATACTTTAAAAAGGAGGCTCTTTGCCTTACTGCATTCCGTTTTATTCTTTACCTGCAAGATCTTCAGAGCCACTGCGAGGAGGCATGGCTGCTGATGTCACCCAGGGGCCTTTAAAAATCTTTGCCCGAAGGGAAGTGACCAAAGGGACAGGCCTCCCCTTAGGAACCCCTTCAGAGTCTCAAAGAGTTTGATTTGGGGGTTTTCTCTTTATCTCTTTTTCCCCTTTCATGGGGAAAAGAGAGAAGGGCTTGCAGGTGTCACATGTTAAATCAACCAAAGTTACTGGCCCAATGGATCGCCATTTGCAGGTAGCGGTGCTGTAAGAGTGGAGTTTGTGGCAGTGGGATGATATGTCCAACTATAAGTATGCCTTCCTCTTCTTCACCCTTCATGGTTTTGGGTTGTACCCTGCTCACCCAGTGTGGTAATTTGAATGAGGGTGTGGCCTCCCCTTCCTTGTTACAGGTAAGTTCCCTTCTTTGCCTCCCCCCCCCCCCCCCAGACGGAAGCTTCGGTGCTAGACTTAGGACCTGTTCAACCTTCAGTTTCCTCTGTATTGGAGGCTCCTAAGGACATTTCTCACTGGGACATTTGGGAGGTGGTAACCCAGACTGAGATGTCACTTCGGATTTCCTTGCAGAAATTTCCCAGTTTTCTAATGAAGTTGTGACTTAATTGGTTGAGCAAGATGCTAGACTGACTAACTCCTATATTACTGAGGTTGAGAGTCAGCTGTCAGTTATACAGGTTGCTCTCTCATCATCAGTAAAGGACAGTTTAGTTGTTCACCATCAGCTTGAGCTAATGGAGAATTCTGCTTGGGGGAAGAATCTTTATTTTTTAAATTTCCAATGGCCTCATTACCTTTTGCCTAGTATTCTTTTCCAAAAATATCAGAAGGAAATATTACTTGTTTCTGATGGCAATAGTATTAGGTTGTCTAATATTTATTATGCTCCTAGGGGGGCCAAACGTGAGGGCCAAACAGGTGATGACTTTGATCAGTTATCACCTGTTGATAGTCTGGACGTCTCTGCTTTTTTGGAATCTTCTGTGGATGATATACCTTCATGTGCAACATTGGTTTCTTTTTTATCTGAATTGGATAAGAATCTAATTTTATGATTGTATTTTTGTAAAAAGAATAAGTTTTGTGGTGGCCTAATACAGGTCTTTCTGGGTGTGTCTAAGCCAACTCAAAAGCGGAAGAAGGCTTTTCTAGACTTGAAATCCGGAGTTTTGGCCCTCAGTGCAACTTTCTTTTTAAAATATCCTTGCAAATGTCAAATTGTTTTTCAGGGAAATCGTTTTGATTTCTTTGATCCAGCTCAGTTAGTCATTTCTTTTGAGGAAGAAGGTATAATAGTATATATGTATTCTTTTTTTTTCTCTTTTCTACACTGGCTTAGTTAATGTGGGTAATATGGATTGGTTAATGTCCGGGGATTTATGCCGGTTGGAATATGTGTTATGTTTTTATCTTTGTTTATGGTTTGCCTTCTGTAGTCCTTCTTGATGTGAACTGATACTGTATTGCTTTTTCATACTTTATTATAATAGTTATTTGAAATTGAAAAAAAGAATATACTTTAAAAAGCTTTTGTTAGTTTTTGCCTCTTATTGCAGACTTACTTTCACATTTGTTTATGGCCTGCCTTAACATATATGTTTTGCATCTAACTTGACAAAAAGAAAACTTATTGGGACCCACTCAATGAGATTAGTACAATAGGAGCAGAAATTGATTTACCAATGGGGTACAACTATCCCTAGGGGTTTGAACACAACAGTGGAATGGCAATGGTTTTATTAGTGGACAGTGCCTTAGAGAAGTGTATATGTATGTTATACATACACAAAGTATAGAAGTGTATGTATATATGGATGTGTGTAGGGGTCATCGTGGGAAGGAGTTGTTTGGGGGCATCCTATATGTTCCATGCGCCATGGAATTTGAAAGAATATTTGGAAAACATTTGAACAAATTGGTTATAATAGGGGGTATTTTTGTCAGTAGACTATATTGTTGGAACATGGTGCTTTTGAGAAGTGTGAACTGTTTTGAAGGATTAGTTGATTAAAGATGAATGGAATTTGTTGTGAATGAATTTAAGTTTGGATGTTGTAGTGAGAGTGAGAGATGTTTTGAGTGCATATTAGGTTTTGAGGGGAACAGTCAATAGAAAATGAATGGATTTTGTGATTGGATGAAGGAGATTTTGTGATCATATGGGTCCTTTCTGATAGATGGTAGGAGCTTTAAAAACAGGGCAGGGGTTGCTGAATTCGGAGTCTGAACCAGGCGATTACATAGCAGTGATGTGATAGCTGAGTAAGTAATTTGTTATAATTGTTTGGAGATATTCTAAGGAGTATGTTTACTAAACGGCGCTAATGTCGCAGCTGTGACGTTATCGCACGATAATGGCGCATTACCTTGCAAGAACGTCACGTATCACACGATAATGTCCCCGGCGGCAGTAAGGTGCGCAGAGGGTGGAGTAAGGCTCCCCCGAGGGTGGAGTAAGGCTCCCCAGGGGCGGAGATGAGGGGTCAATGGGCGGAGAGTGGGTGGGGAGAAGCTCCATGCACACTAACGCTGTGAAATGAAGGTCTGAAAATTAGCGCCAGTGAAAACCTCGCGCTAGAGGCACATTTGCAGGAGAGAGAAACCAGTTCAGTCAGCAATGTACAGCAAAGGCAGGGAAACCATGAAAAGTGATAGCAGTGATACATGTGCAGCAACATCAGAGTGCCCAAGTATGAGAGGGCACTACGGTGAGGCTGCAAATGGGGTACAGGGGGCTGAAGGCGGGACATGCAGTGGGGCAGCTGGGGCACAGGGTGGACTAGGCAGATGTCTAGGTGGCACATAGGAATTCAGAAACTGCAAATCAGCAAGCTAGCAACTGACCAAGGTCAAAACACGCCCACGAGTGTGTGTCCCACAGTGTCCCAGCGGACATCACCCAGCAAGTACCCCAAAGGGCACATAACATTGACAGGCGGTGCCGGGGGGAAGTGCGGATGTCTATGTAGGCACCTCCACCCCAGATCCCTCACCATAGGCAGCTGCCTACCGGCACACTGGATGGCCTGGGACTGCGCACCACCAGCACCACCGGCAGAAGAGCATGTCAGCATGGTGGCGGAGGGGTACTGGTGGTGGAGGTGGCAGTGGCATCTGCCCACAGCACACCAAGGCCAAGCCCTGTCCAGGTGGGTGGTGTGCAGTGCAACAGACAAGGGCTGTCTGATGAACAGTGATGCTATCCCCAGGGAATGACCTGCCTCTGTGGCAACAGTTTGGTGCAGCACACACAGCCAGTATACTCAGGGGCAGAAGGTCACAGGTTCAAGTCCCAGCTGTGGCTCCTGCAGACCATGTCCCTGCATTTTACCCATTACTAAACCGTGGTAATAAAGACAGAATCTTTATTGCAGATAAAAGAAACATGCCATAAACACCTATATTTTACCCTATGGAACACATACACCAGAAACATGTGCAAGCCCTAGAGCAGAGTTTCCCAACTCCAGTCCTGGAGGGCCAAACACCATTCAGGTTGTCAGGATGTTCCTAATAAATATGCATGAGATTCATTTACATGCACCGCCCCCATTGTATGCAAATGTATCCATGCATATTCATTAGAGACAGCATGAAAACCTGAACCGTGTTTGGCCCACCAGGACCGGAGTTGGGAACCTCTGCAGCGGCCAACAGGGGCACAAACACCCACACCCACAGGCCCCACTATCCAGCGGCTCATGGAGAGTCAGGCTGTTGGGCTCTGTGCACAGCAGTATCTACCAATACTAGCACCTGCATACCTTAGCAATGCCGTCTTAAACATGGAAACACGTTCCACATATATCAAAAGGTTGCTATGATTAATGTCAGATAACAAATCCGAAGTTGAACACAATTTGTTGACAGAGATTCATCATAGCAACCTTTCTGATATCTGTGGAGTGTGTTTCTGACAGTGTTTAACACCTCAGGGAGTGACCCTAACAGTATTGAGTACCATTGCAATGCCAGCACTGTGCTCAGGACTGGTGTGGCGGCCAGGGCTGCCAACCACCTCGATATTTGCACAATGCTGAAATAGGTGTGGGAGTGTGCGTATGTTTATTTTATTTATTTATTTAACTGCATTTATATCCTGCTTTTCACCGGGTCAAAGCGGTTGGGGGATACATTTAACACGAGGGGATATGAGACACATACACTAATACTTACAGGGAACATGGGCAATGGAGGGTTAAGTGGCTTGCCCAAGACCACAAGGAGCACCTGCGGGACTAGAAACCCCAGTCCTTCCGGCCCAAGGTTGCTGTCCTCTAGTGGGATTTGAACCACCGACCTTCTGGCCTGTAGTACCTTGCCCCAACCACTAGGCCACTCCTCCCTCATAAGGTGCCCTATCAAGCACCCTATAGGGCACATTATAGGGTGCCTTGGCAGACAGGGCACTTTATAATGTGACCTATGGGACGCCTTATAGGGCGCCTTATGCAGCACCTTAGGCTACGGCACTGTGAGGGTGTTTCTGCTGGCAGCACTGATTGAAATGAAAAGGAAAAGCCTCAGACAGCATTCATAGATAACACCACTGTGGGATCAAACCCATGACCTCTGCCTCTGTAGTCATTGCAGTAACCAGTGGGCTAAATCATTATAGCTTCTAACACTGTGCTGGCATGTACTTAGGGTTAATTAGCATTAACGAGCCACAGTGCCCACTATCGCACGATACAGATTCTTGCTACCTTAGGACCGGAACGCCGACTACCTTATAAGGCATTCTTCACATTATCGCTGCAACTAGCGCTGGTAACATTAAGACGGTTTAGTAAACATACCCCTAAGAGTTTTATATATATATATATATATATATATAAGAGGGGTAGTAATGTGAAAGTATTTTCTTTTGTTTTAGTTCAAAGTCAGTGGCATGTCAGCCCTTTGACAAAGCTGTGGGGGAAACGGTGAAACCAGTGGCTGGGATCAGGTTCTGTGAACCATCGAGCTAGTTGTATAACTGGGTTCAGCAAGCAAGCAGGCTTCAGGGTTTAAATGTATAATCAAGTTGGCAAAGGGGCAGGTCAGTTCAAGTGTAATGGCTGAGTTCAGCATGTGCAAGCAAGCAAGCTTAAATGCTGCAGTGGAAATCACACTGGCAAAGGAGCACCTTCCAATGTGCAAGCAAGTTCAAGTGTGTAATTAAATGTTTAAAGAACTGCTCATAAAAAAAAACATAAGAAACAGAATGATATTTAACCAAGCGCTTGCATGGATATTTAACCCCCCTCCAGCTGCTGCACCTCCTGACGAAGAAGGAGGGAATCCCGTCGATGTCTTTGAGTTTCTTTGGCCAAATCTGGATAGATTCTAATGGATAAACCACGAAACACTCAACTTCTTTTCCTAAAGAACACACTCAAAAGCCATTCTTTATCAGAAACCAGAGAGAAAGTCACTAGTAATGTTGATAGAATAACAACTTCTTCTTGAGAGAATTCTAATATTGCAGAAATATTCAGGGCATCTTCTTACTGTGTCCCAACTATTTCAGATATAGATGACTTTCTCCCAGTAGGTATTATTTATACCTATCTTCTACCAAAGCGGTTTACAGTTAACCAACAATCTAATAGCATCTTAGAAGGCACACTGTTGTACAGGGAACTAAAACAATATAACAATAAAGTGCATTGAACTTTGATCTATTTACAGCGTTAGTGTAGCAGAGAGATCTACCTCGCTACACCTGAAATCTCTCCGGCAATCCAGACCCGGATCTCTGCCTGCCTTTCTGATATTGCTGCTTGGATGTCTCACCACCACTTCAAATTGAACATGGCCAAAACCAAGCTTCTTATTTTTCCCCCTAAAACCTCCTCTCCTCTCCTCTTCCTCCTTTCTCAGTCTCTGTGGATAATTCTCTACTACTCCCTGTTTCCTCGGCTTGCAACCTTGCGGTCGTCTTTGACTCCTCTCTCTCCTTTTCCACACACATCCATCTGATAGCTAAGACCTGCCGTTTCTTTCTCTATAATATCAACAAAATCCGCTCATTCCTTTCTGAACACACTACTAAGACGCTTATCTGCTCCTTAATCACCTCCCATCTTGACTATTGTAACCTACTCCTTGTTGGTCTCTCTTTGAATCATCTCTCTCCCCTTCAATCTGTTCAACACTCTGCTGCGCAGCTAATCTTCCACCAGCCTCGTCATGCTCATATTACCCTTCTTCTCTTCATTGGCTCCCTATCCATTTCTGCATCCAGTTCAATCTTCTCCTGCTGGCCTATAAGTGCATTCTCTCTGCAGCTCCTCACTACCTTTCCTCTCTTATCTCTCCCTACACCTCCTCTCAGGAACTCCGCTCTTCTGGCAAATCTCTTCTATCTGTGCCCTTCTCTTCCATTGCTAACTCCAGACTTCGCTCCTTTCACCTTGCTGCACCTTAAGCCTGGAACAAACTACCTGAGTCTGTACGTCAGGCGCCTTCTCTGATCCTTTTCTAATCCAGGTTGAAAACTCACCTCTTCGCTGCCACTTTCAGATCTTGACTCACCTGATCTCCTTGTGTTTCCGTTGTGTTGTCTGTCTTGACTAGATTGTAAGCTCTAATGAGCAGGGACTGTCTCTTACAGGTCTGTGCAGCACTGCATACCTCTTTTAGCGCTATACAAATGCTCAGTAGTAGTAGAGTTTGTCAGTATTCAACATTTCTGCATTTATATAGTGTATTTTAAAGTTAAAACACTATTGCAGTAGTTTTATTTTGTATCTGCCCTCATATGATTATATGGAATTTAATTACATTATGATTCACTACCTTTACCCCTTACAGCAGGTCCTGACTTCCCCACAGTATGATGTAGAATCCTATCTAGGTGATGCATGAGATTTGTTACCCTCACACCAAGTAGGCAGGATACCAAGTGATATTCATGCTCATCAGCCATCCAGCTATCTAAATTCCTAATGAGCGAGTTGCAAACTACAATGTCCGTCCCAACCCTTCCCTCTGAGGCACAATCCCTGAAGACCCATCCTTGATATGGGAGTAGGCGAAGGTCATCTTGGTCCTTTTGATGTTCTCTGAAATTTGGTATTGACAAGACACTGAATGGGAAAGTCATTAATGTGAAACAGACTCACGAAGACAAAGTACTTGCATAAGCCTTCTGTTTCTTTTATTTATGTTTTCCAGGTCATTCAACAGTTCAATTTTTGCCTTAAAAGTCAATATATGGTGAAAAACTCTTTGTTTCTCATGAAGGAGGAACCAGGAGCTCTCAGGGAGAGGAATCTAAAGTTATACAAATAGCGATGATATTCAGCCACAGTCAATATAATTCAGACCAAAAAAATGGCAGTCTTAGCTTTATATAAAGCTAAAACCACATATCCATCTTCTGCATAAAGATATCCTTGATCTCATCTGTATATCTTTGTGTGGAAAGTCCCTATTGAATATTCACCCTACTGTTTCTACTACCTTTATGGATTTTTAGTATTTATTGTTCTGCTTTGTATGATCAATCTCCCATTCAACTATAGAAACATGGAAAATATTGGCTGATAAAGAACCACATGGTTCACCCAGTCTGTGTATTTTTTCCTGCAAACTGTACTTACTCATAAATCATACTTGAGCTATGGTCTTCTCCTAACCTTTGCCTGCCCCTAAGGTCCCTATTAAATAGATATTTAATGTATGCTCAGGGCTTCAATATAGGCACCTAACTTAAGTGCTAAAGTTAGGCACCTATTTTCAGATGTTCAAAGGCACCTTAATTTTGGCCATCTAATTCTAACTTTAGGCACCTTAAACCGGGGCTTCTAAGGTTAGGCCACATATGACCTAAATTAGTTGGAAATCAACACTGAGCACTTAGCATAATTCCCCCTAACCTGGCCCCGTCTTTGGCCCTGCCTACTTTTAAGATCCTTCATTTAGAAACTGCAAGCTTAGTAGCTCAGTGGGAGGGGAGAATTTTTGTTAAGACAGATCTATGTGCCTAACTTAAAATTATTGGAATGGTTTCTTCCTTTTACATAGGATTACACCCGGATATTAAGCTGATTGGACACTGCTAATTGATGGTTTTATTTCTGATGTTTCCATGAATGTTTATTGTAACCTACCCTGAGTGTTTTTCAGGAGGATGGGCTAAAAAATGAAATAAATTAAATGAAAACTTGATCTTTTCAACATTAAACCTGGATATACAATGTCGGGGTCATATCCAGCCCTGACATTGAATATCCAGGTAAGCCGCTCTTGCTAATCAGTTACTGGGCAGCAGCGACATTGAGCCACTGCCCGATTAGTGATATGTGGCGGACGTTAGGCGGACGTTAGGCCAGCAGCTCAATATCGCCGTTGACCAGCAGTTTCACCTCTGCTCCATCCTGGAACACCCCAACACACCCCAATGCTAAGCAATGGAGCATTTAGAGCCTGCAGCCACAGATATTCAGCAAAGCTAACCGCGTTAATCGCTTTGAATATCGGGCCCTACATATTTATCTTATGCATGCTTGAATTCTACCACTGTCCGATTCCTACCACACCTGCTGGAAGTCTATTCCAATTGTCCACCACTCTTTCACTGAAAAATAATTTTCTCACTTTCCTTTTACTACTGCTACTTCTACAAGGCGTACGCAGTGTTGTGCAAGCAGATATAGAAGACATTCCCTGCTTGTAGAGCTTACAATCTAATTAAGACAGATAGCACAAAACAAGAGAAATAAGGGGTTCAATAAGAAGAGGAGATACAACAGGAACAAGAGATTAGGATCCAAAAGCGGCCTCAAAGAGATAAGCTTTTAGCATGGATTTGAAGAGGGAGAGAGAAGAGACTTGACGTAAAGATACAGGAAGTTTGTTCCAGTCAGAAGGAGCAGCAAGGTGAAAAGATTAATGTCTGGAGATGGCAGTAGAAGAAAAAGGCCTAGAGAGAAGAAAGCCAGAGGAGGAGTGGAGTTGACGAGGAGGGGTGTAGAGAGAGAAGAGAGAGGAAAGGTAATGAGGGGCAGTAGAGTGAATGCATTTATAGGTTAGAAGGAGAGGTTTGAATTGGATATGGAAACAGAAGGGGAGCTCGTGAAGTGATTTCAGAAGAGGGGTTATATGAATGTATCGGGGCTGATGGAAGATTAGCTATGCAGCAGAGTTCTGAATAGATTGAAGAGGAGAGAGGTGACATTGAGGGAGACCAGCAAGGAGGAGGTTACAATAGTCAAGGTGCGAGGTAACTAAAGAGTGGGCAAGAGGTTTAGTAGAGTATCCAGAGAGGAAGGGACGAATTTCGTTAATATTCTAGCAAAAGAAACAACGGGTTCTAGCAATCTGTTGAATATGTGCGGAGAAAGAAAGGGAGGAGTCAAATATGACCCCAAGGTTGCAAGCTGAGGAAACAGGAAGAATAAGAGTATTGACAACAGTGCTAGAGAAAGGAGGAAGAGGGAAGGAGGGTTTAGGAGGAAAGATAAAAGTTTGGTTTT
The DNA here is from genome assembly GCA_033557465.1 of Ichthyophis bannanicus. Classification (NCBI taxonomy): domain Eukaryota; kingdom Metazoa; phylum Chordata; class Amphibia; order Gymnophiona; family Ichthyophiidae; genus Ichthyophis; species Ichthyophis bannanicus. The sequence goes on along the minus strand of CM066040.1, from coordinate 247,010,531 downwards.
AGCCATGTTCAATTTCAGATGGCAGTGAGTCTTCTTCCCTTCAATTTCATATGAAGACCCCATATGCTTGAGCTTTTCATTCTTTGGAAAATTCTACCCAAGGCAGGTCTGTCATGAAATGCAGTTTTTGTCTGGTAGAGGATCCAAGAAATGGCACTCAGGCAGACAAATCTAAACCAGTGGATCTTAGCTCTGGATTTCAAACATTTCTGGTCTTCAGAGTAGCCACAATGAATCCAAACAAACCTGGTTCTTATATAATATGTATGCAAATAAAGCTCATGCATAGTCATTATGGCTAGCTTGAAAATCAGACCTGTTTGGGGGACCAAGAGGAGAAGAGTAGAGGATCACTGTTTTGAACAAAATTTCTCCAGAGCAATTCAGTCTGGGTGCAAAAGCACTTGAGCGATGGCCAACTTTACCAACCGCGACCAGGACAGTATCCCTTGGTGACGCACTTCCTTTTCAAGAGAATGGTAGACCAAAGGCTTTGTAGAGCCTTCTGACAGATTCATGATGCTCCACTGCAAACTGCCTTAAAAGCAAAACAGATCCTTTAATAGGAAGAAAGACACATTCAAAGGGCTGTATTTAGTTGCTAAAACATATGTCAAGCAGATTGAGTATCTGAAGCTCACTGTGCTCCGCTTTGCAAGGAGGCACTAATTGTAAAGCAGCACTAGTAGCATAAAGTATTTTAAGTTAAAATCAAACAAAATCAGTACAGTGTCCCTTTTTTGTTCTGATATTTTTGTCCATTTCTTAGGATATGCTGTATTACTGCTTAATATTTCTTAAAGGTCTTCTTAACAGTCTAAGGGGCCGTTTTACTAAAGTGCATTTTACTTGGTGCATTTAGTGCTAAACCTAAGGTACATTAAGTGCAAAGCCTCTATGGTAACTGTTGGGGGCACGGCCAGATTGTTCCTGGCATTTAGCACTCGGACCCATAGCTTAACACGCGGTGCAGATACTGCAGGTGCACCTAATGCCATCCATTATGGTAGCATTCGGCGTACCTGTGCTCTCTATGTACACTCTTCACCCCACCCCACTCATTCGCCACCCCAATGCCCGATTTGCAGTTGACACGGGAATTAGCATGTAGTAACTGTCAAAGCCGTGTGCTAACAGGTACAGCGGCCCTTGCAGATAGCTATCATGTGTGAAAATGCACGTTAACTGCTTGGCGCACTTCAGTAATAAAGCTCCTTAGAGCATTACAAGAACTATCCTGATACATGGACATAATTGAGTGAATATTTAAACCCCACGGTCAGCGATTTTTTTTTTTACATCAGCCGTGACTTTTAAAAATATACATATATACAGAGCTATTATACATCTAGTCAGCAGCACTGTATATAAATATGATCACTGAACTGTTTATATAGCAGCAATATTCAGTGGCTAGGCATTTAGCTAAGTGGTTTAATTTAGGACAGCCTTTTTACTGGCCTGAACCATATGGGTAGAGGCTGAATATAGCTGGATGAAGCACCTATGCTCTGTTCTCTCTCTCTCTCTCTCTCTCTCAGTGCCCCAGTATCCAGATAGTGCTGGCGCAGTCTTTAAGAATTTGCAGTGGCATTATGTGGGTAATTTCACAAGGAGCCGTCTAGATTTAGGCAGCAAGAACGTGCCTAAATGTTGGTATTTCGGTCATTCACATGTGTCAGTGGCCACTTCTGGTCATAATTGATCTATTTTAGAATATTAACTAGCTTAAAAGTACACGCCTTTTTTGCATGGCACGTACTTTCAGCTACGAGCATGCACATGGGTGAAATTTGGACAGAGCATGGGCGGAGCACACAAGTACAGTATGTGTATAGATGAAATGATATTAGCATTTACACACACTCTTGATAAATCTAGATGTTGGTGTACACTAGTATCTTATAAAGAAAAGTAGGTGCCTATTTTTCCTTTTAAAAGAGGCTCAAAATAACTAACCATTCCTAATCCAAGCAATTGTACACACCTGCCTCCCCGGCACCTGTGAACCTCAACTCTAGCAATGATTCAGTCCACTGTTGCTAGCAACCATACATATGTTCTTAGAAGTTATACTGTTGACGGCTGTTACTTAAGTTCTATGTAAACCTTCCAATCTTGTTCCCTGTACACCACTGCGACTGGTAGATACAGTAGTATGGAGCAGTTGCTAAATAAATAAAATTAACATGCGTTGGCTGATTTGGATTATCGGTTATAGAATTATCCTCCACACATACAAGACCACCGTAAATTCAGGGATAAAGCACTTATACATTTAGCAGTTACCACTAAACATGTAAGTGCCTTTGCCAACTGGGCCACATGAATATACCATGAGTAAGTCCACTGAATTGGAGTTGAGGATTTTTTTTAACATGCATATGTCTATAATAGAAGATGCGTGACTTTTATAAACTTATAAGAAATGAACTATGTTAAAACATACAGAAAGAGGTCATGTGGAAAAAACTAACAGAAAAAGCTACAGATCCCAAAAGTTGAGCTGCTTCTAATAGTCCAGGCCTCTAGAACAGAATAAAATAAATAGGAAACAGACGTTCTGTATCCCCTTATTAGAAGCATCTGTTTTCGACAGATTTATCCTTGACTATTAGCCCTGGAGTTGCCTGTTTTCCATAAAATGTATAATGTGTGCATTCCACAAAGGGGCACCAACATAGTTTCTGTCTACATATGTTATTTGTTTCTCTGCCCCAGCTTTCAATGCATGCTCTTTGGCTTGGAATGCATACAACCTAGATGGCTGCGATTTTATATTTGTAAGCGAGGAATCATTCTGCTTAGTCCTGGGTGAACATGAAAATGGCACATGGAAGGGAACATTCTGCACATTCCTGGGCACATATAGATACAGTACGCGGAATCTCACCGAAAAGGATTTTGTGTCAATGGGCAATATGCTTAATGCCATCTGCCCTATGTTAAATGTGCAAGGAGTTCTGCTCAAAAGTCAGGTAAAGGAGACTATGATAAAATTAGGAAACTGGGTAAAAAACCTGAAAGGAGCAGTTGCAAAGGTTAAGAGTTTATATTAGGCATGCACATTGTTAAAAATATCATCTGCACCTGAGGCCACTTAACCCTCCGTTGCCTCAGGTACAAAAACAGATTGTGAGCTCTTCGAGGACAAAGAAGAAAATATATATACAGTATCTGTATATGCACCGCTTTGACTGGTAGAAAAGCGGTATATAAGCCTAGTTAAATAAATAAATAAATCTTGGAAGACCAGTTTAGAAGTACTCAATATATTGAAAAGACAGAAGGAGGGCCAACAACCAGCATGGTTAAAAGTGAGATATAAAGGATCTAAATGAACGTCCCGAATTTCGGTTGGGTGGTGCTATGCGCCACATTGGCGCATAGCCCGCCCACCTCCCGCCTAACCCGGATTTTCCATGCCCCGGCATCGATAATCTGGGTGTTGCTGCACAGCCAGGTAGCCGCAGGAGCTACCCGTGTAGCACCGATTTTCAGTGCTACACGGTTAGCCCCAGCACCTTAAAGATAAATGAGGATTTCCCACACCTATCTTTAAGGCACAGAGCGCTAACCGTGTAGCATCGAAAATTGGTGCTGAACAGGTAGCGCCATGGCCCGCCTCTGCTCTGTCCCGGAACACCCCCAACATGCTCTGATGCTATGCGGATAGCATCTGGGGGGTAAGGGACATATCCGGGATTTTCGAAGGGCACCTACACGGGAAGTTACCCATGCAAAGGCCTTCGAAAATCAGGCCCTTAGAAAATATGAAACAGCGTAAACACTGAGAAGTTTGACGCAAAGCACTGATAAGGAAAACAAAAAGAGAATTTGAAAAGAACCATATCATAGAAACAAAAACTCATAATAAAACTTTTTCAGGTACAATAAAAGCAAGAAACCTGTGAGGGAGTCAGTTGGATCACTAGATGACTGAGGGGTAAGAGGAACATTCAGAGAGCACAAGGCTATAGGTGAGAGACTAGGAGGGATAGTTGCTAACGTTATTTGGAGCTTACCATGCATTCAAGAGCAAGAACGTCTATTCTTTTACCATAATGCACAATTTTGCACTGTAACGCACATTAAATGCCAAAGAGATGCAAATGGATGCAAAACACCTCATTAGTATTCTAAGATAATATATAGCAGCTTGAATCCTACCAGTAGTACCACAAGAATGCCCTAGGGTTCAAGTGATGCCATTTGAATCCGGTGCCACCAAGGGCAAGAGTGACTGGAGATCGTTCCTGCCACATGACCACCGCACCATCATTGAACACTTAAGGTATGCTCAGAGGGCCTATGGGGTGGATGAGGTATCTTTGTGGGAGGGGGTTTTGCGATCTTCTGGGGGAGTATACATCATGTGCTCAAGGGGAGGCATGGTTATATGAATATTATATCATCTTTGGAGGGGTCCAGGGGTCTGGACTGGGAGGTCCAGGGATGGCTTGCCATTGTTATGTTGCATTGGCCCCTTTTAAAAGGCAGCAGGGAACATCGGGGGACATGTTAGCAGTGCATTGCTCCCAGCCAGGAAAAATAGCACCAGCTTTGAGCTGGTATTATCTTTCACTGGAATAACCCAACTTGTGAGATTGATCACAAACGGTATTGCTGAAACTTCCTAAATGGCTTTGAAAATGCTCCCCCACCCCCAAGATTTTACTGCAGCTTAGTAACTAGCTTCCTAAATGAATTCTTTGCTTCGGTCTTTACTGAGGAAGATGTAGAAGAGCTACCCATGTCACAAACGGTATTTAATAATGATGATTCGATGAAACAAATCTCAGTGAACCTGGAAGACCAAATAGAGGAAATTGACAAACTAAAGAGTAGCAACTTACTCGGACCAGATGATATATATGCCAGAATACTGAAAGAACGCCAAAATGAAGCTGCAGGTCTGTTAGTAATTTGTAATTGATCATTAAAATCATGTACAGTACCTGAAGATAGGAGAGTGGCCAACATAACGCCAGTTTTTAAAAAGGGTTTCAGGATTGGTCCAGGAAACTATAGACTGATGAACCTGATGTCGGTGTCAGGTGAAATGGTAGAAACTAATATAAGAAACAAAATTATTGAACACATATATAGTTGTAATTTAATGGGAAAAGTCATCATGGATTAGGCTAAAGGAAGCCGTGCCTCATCTATCTGCTACAGTCTTTTGAAAGTGTGAATAAACATATGGATAAAAGTGAGGCATCAATATACAGGCCGATGCAGAAAGCCTGCACTGAAGTCACGCGTTGTTAGCTGTCTGCGTGCAAGAACTGCAAAGGTTATATGCTAATGTGCAGCAAAGGAAACACATGCAAATGAGGTATGCACAAAACATCAGCATAAAGTGAGAGGTGGGGGGTAGACACAGGCGCAGGTGATGTGTTCGCTAGCAGCAGTGCCGCACACGTGCTCATAGATTCACGCACTAACATGTCGCCCGATTCTCTGTCATTCTCCCCATTTCCTTCTTGTTGAGCTCTAACAAGGAGCAAAAAATCCACGAATGGGTAAAAAGCAAAAGATGGCATTTTTATTTTGTCCTACACACACATCTTTTCTCCTATATGCACAAGCTTCACACTGAAGAAATGACTGTTCACTTGAACGCACACGCCAAAACTGTCTTTTCCTACATGCACCAGAATTTTGCGTCACCTCCGACGAGGCGTTAGAACAACGGCACTCCTGAGCTTTGTGCTCCACCTTCTGCGCATTCCTCTGCATCGGGGCGAAGTATGTGAAAGCTTCATTAACATCTCATTTCAGTACACACAGTTCATTTGGATATCATGTTAATATGCATCGCACTGCTGTGTGTGCCCCACTTTCTGCGTAGATTACGCACATGCCAATCTCTTCTCTGCATTGCTCACCAGCGGCGGCTATGTGCAGATGTCACGTTACCGGCGTGCAAAGGGAGCGCTAGCGTTTCCGCATCAGCCCCGTAGTGTATTTAGACTTTCAGAAAGCATTCAACAAAACTCCTCATGAGAGATTCCTGAGGAAATTGTTTACTCTTTCAAAAAGTACAAAGACGAGGGGCCAGGCCATGAAGTTGCTAACTAGTATAATTAAAACAGAACACATTTTTTCACACAGTGCACAATCAAGCTTTGGAATTCGTTGCTGGAGGACATGGTAAAAGGAATAAGTGCAGCCGGGTTTAAAGAAGATTAAGAAACTGTAAGACTAATAAAAAGAAGTTGGAAAGTGCGCATTTACAGTGTGACCCGATGGTATTATTCCCCTTCATCTATTAGCAGACTCAGGCATGCCTATGTGGGGGATGCAATAGTCCATGCTGCCCTCTATAGATGCTATCGATTTCTAATATATAGTAATTTAAAATGAATATAAGATATACAATTCCTCTAAAAGGCCCTCTGATGAGAATTTGTGGTGTTCAGTATATACTGCATGCATATATGTATGACTGCAACCTTGTTTAGTCTTCTATCAGGAAGGTCTATAACCATTTGACCTTGATCTGGTTTTAAATGAGTTGCTAAGGTGGTCACATGAGAGCAGTCAGACGCATCTGAGCTGTTCTCCGGGGCCTCCCCTACTGTTTCCCCCTTCAATGCTGGTTTAGCATCCTGCTTTTGCCCGTTACCTCAGAGGCTTCTGTGGGGGAGGGGGGGAACCTGTGCTATTGCTGTGTTCCCCTACCTCCGCCTCAGGGCATTGAAAGCGGTACAAAAGGACTGGGGAAAGTTGCACCTGGGAGATAAAATGGCAGATGGCCTCATGGCGGGAGCTGGCTCAACTGCATGTGATGCACTGGTAGAGGAGGTCACCAAACTGGAGGGCGTCTCACAGGCCATGGAGGTTATGGTAAATGACTGGGTGAAGCAGAGAAGCAACTTGATCTTGTGGAAACTGAAATGACGAGTGTGTCTGCGGACTTGCAAGAGCTTAAACAACTTGTGGGGCAACAGCAGGAAAAAATGGAGGAACTTGAAAATTGAAATTGACGGAATAACCTCCACTTTGTGGGCATATCTGAGGCAGTAAAGGAAGGGGAACTCAAGGACTTCCTTGGAGGTCTGGTTGCCAGCCACTCTTAATCTAGGAATGGACTGTGGACCTCTTGTGACTGAGCGTACTCACCGCCTAGGGGTGTGTCTTAGGCAGGGGCCCATTCAAGGGTGGTCATTGCTCATTTTCTGAATTATGTTCAAAAAGATAAGGTGCTTCATGCAGCTAAGCCTCAGAGTGCCCAATCAACACATCAAGGTGTCCAGATTCTAATTTTCCAAGACTATTTAGCACAGTTGTACAGTTAGCACAGTGCCAAAAGGCCTTCAGTCTGGTATGCCACTGCCTGTTTGAAGCAAAGATATGGTTTACCCTGAACTACCCAGCGTGCCTAAGAATTGTGCATAATGGCACTGCACAGCTGTTCACTGATGTGACCTTATCTGCATGATTTGCAGATATGATATTGGTGCCTTGACATACAACTGCCATGTGCTAGGCCTGAAGTTGCTCTATTTGACTCTGGGTGCCCTGGTAGATATTTATTTATTTTATTTATACCACGCTTTTTAGAATCAGTGCAGTTTTACATGTATACTAACAGGTACTTTTTTTATTACCTTGTCCCCAAAGGGCTCACAATCTTAAGTGTAGCTGAGGCAATGGAGGGTTAAGTAGCTTGCCCAAGGCCACAAGGACTGGCCATGGGACTAGAGACCCCAGTCACTCTGGTCTGAGGTTGCTTGTCCCCATGTGGGAATTGAACCCCTGGCCCTCTAGCCTGAGGTAACCTGTCCCAACCACTGAGCCACTCCTCCCCGCTATATAATGGGGACTGTACCTCTAGCAGGCCTGGATTATATTTCTCACAGGGCACAGCTTATTTTTGGACTCCCTTCTTGGACCAACTCTTTACCAGCGCAGCCTAGTAGGATTGGATTATGTCTGCGGATTGACCTCCCACGCATGTAGGGCCTGGCCCTGGTTGTGAGAGAGTAGAAGCTGATCAGTGTATGCAGAGAATTGATGGGCCAGACACTGAACCTCTTGGAACATAAGCTGTGCATTTGTGCAGGTAGATGTATCTCAGGCCCATGTACGTATAGAATTCAGGCTGGGAGGGGTCTCGGGGATGAGGAGGACTGGGGCCTTCAGTAGACTGACACCATGAAGCTCCTGAGATAGTGAGTGTGGTACTATTATTTGTTTGTTGTTGGGGAGAATATGGCAGGGGAAGGGGGGAAATGTGTGTGGAAATGCGAGGTATGGTTTATGTATGGGGATTTTAAAATGAAGTATGATAATGAATAATAGGACTATGTGTGGAGGGTAGGTGTTCGGAAGGGCTGAATTGGGAGAGGAGAGAGTTAGGGGAGGCCCTACATAGTAATTGTGAACTGCATTGAGATGGTGGTCAGTTGGAGGAGGGGGAGTTGGGAGGGAGGGGAGCCATGGGGGGTAGGGGGGGTAGGGGGATATTAGATGTGTGGATCTGCATTCTGGGGGGTCTGGGTAGTCAAGATTGTAGAGAGTGCATAAGGTTCTTGAGCAAAACTGATGGGGAGGGCAGAGAAAGAGAGGTTCTAGGATGAGGGGTGTCCCTTTGACATAGTTATATCTATGGCAGCCTATTATGTCATCGTCCTGTATTTTGATCCAGGTAAGAATAATATCTTGGAACGCCTGTGGACTGGGCAGCCCTATTAAGTGACGAAAGGTTTTACAGGCCCTAGTGCACCACCTGGGGGATATAGCGATGTTACAAGAGACACATCAATTGGCAGCTGAACTGGGGAAATTGAAGGGAGGAGGGTGAGTCACAACTTTGGAGCCCCCACTATTGGAAAGAAGGGAGGGGTAGCATTATTGATCCATCATGGGGCTAGGTTTCAATCACAGAAGGTAAGAGTGAACCCTCAGGGTCAATATGTGATTGTGGAAGAGGAGCTCCTTGGGACCTCTGTTATTCTTTGTAGTGTATATGCACCTAATGCTGCAGATCCCCACATTTTTGCATGGCTGGCTGCAGACATTGAACAATTTCCCGAACATCCACTTAACCTGGGAGAAGATTTGAATGGCATGTTGGAGCCTGGGATAGACAGCTTAATGGGGTCTTTTGGGGGACAGTTGTCAACGGCAATTTTTGGAGTGCTGTTGGTTGCTTGATGTCTGGTATATCCTACATCCTCAGGAGCAGGACTATACCCATTTGTCTCGAGCTCATGGCACTAGTTTTCGTATTGACTATATCTTGCTCTCAGAATCTGTGTTCGGTGAAGTGGATGATGCCCTCATCTGGGTGGATTTTTCGAGGAAAGGTAACTCAGGTAGGAGTAGGTAGTGGAGGTTCTCTTTGGAGTTATACCAGGAGGAGGGTTTTGGTGCTTATTTAAAGGAACAATGGGCAGAATACATACACCATAATCAGAGACACCTTGATAATCCCAGAGTTATTCTGGAAAGCTTCTAGAGTTGTCCTATGGGTGATATTATTGCTTACTCTGCTAAAATGCATTTAGATATGAATTCGCAAGTGCTCCACTTGGAAAAGCAGGTCTGTCGCGAGCATAGGCTTTTGGCCCAACAGCCTATGGCAGCTAATCATGCCCATTTGCTGGCATCCCAGGTTGCCCTTAATATTCTCTTGCATTAAAAAACGAGGAAGTCTTTGCTATACTATAAATTTTAGTTGTATCAATATGGTGATAAATGGGCACGTTGTTTGCAGAGGAGCCAAGGGTCAAGATTTGTAGCACCACTTAGGACCGAGAAGGTACCCGATGGAGGACAACACCGGAGATAGGGGAGATCCTGGTGGACTATTATAAAACTCTCTATAGAGGTGAGGGGGCCTCAACTACTTGCATAGAGCAGTATCTGGCTAGAGTGCAGCTCCCATGTTTGTTGCCCCTGCAGGTGGCACAACTCAGGGCCCCAGTTACTGCAGACGAAGTGCAAAGGATTATTAAAGGGGGGGGGGTGGCCTGTAGGCTTCTTGGTCCTGATGGTTATACAGTGGAATACTATAAACTACTGCAAGAGCAGGTCATCCTGCCTCTTGTGGATATTTTTAATGTGTGGCTGGAGCGGGGATCTCTCAAGTATGATGTCAATATGGCCCATATTACCGTCCTCCCTAAACCAGGCAAAAAGTCATTTAACGGAGACTTACCGTCCCATTGATTAATTTTGATTTGAGAGCCTTGGCCAAGATGCAAGAGAGAAGATTTCTATAGCCTCATACTATAAAAAGCTGGGGGATCTAGAGGGGCTCATTCACCTGGAAACTAAGTTGGCAGCGGAGATGGAGGCAAATCTGATGAACTTTCAGTGTCGACATGCAGTGGCATGGATTCCTACAGTCATTAAAGGAGTTTGACTTTGTGAGATGCAGTACAAAATTCTGGAGCAGACTTATTCTCCCCTCTGGGATCACTGGGTGGGATTTACTCACTCAGGGACTTGTCCCTGGTGCAAGCAAGATGAAGCTCATTTGGCTCATATGTTTTGGGGTTACCTCTAATACAGGAATATTAGGGGGTGATGCAGCAGTTTCTCAGGGGACTACTTGGGTAATTAATGGGTTTTAATATACTACTTTATCATGTCAATCAAAGTGGTTTACATTGAAACTTAAACTTGGTAATGTACATTAAACAGGGACATTGACAACTTGGATTTTTCTGAGGCAATGGAGGGTTAAGTGACTTGCCCATGGCCACAAGGAGTGCTAGTGAGAATTGAACCCTGGTCTCTAGGTTCCCAAGCCAGTGTTCTTAACCATTAGGCTACTCCTCCACTCCAGGTGGTTTTACCTACAAGTACTGCTGTGTTAGATGATGTTTGGCTGGTTGGGGATTAAAGGCATGGAAGCCCAAACCCTGGTGCGTGAGGCCTGTTTACTTGCTAAACAATGTATACTGCAACACTGGTGGGATGATTTGGGACCTATTATTTGAGAGTGACATAATGCACTTCATCAACTGGTTATCCTGGAGAGTATTGCTTCCCGGTGTCTAGTTGGAAGGAGGGCGGCCTTTTTGGCTCTATGGGAACCCGAGAGCTCCAAACAAAGTGCTCACCATCTAGGTTTTGTGATGCTGGACCTGCCTTCTCCCTGTGGATTTTTTTTTTTTTTTTTTGCCTGTTGGGGGGATGGGGAAGGGCCAGCAGAACAGCTAGAGGGATTATGCCATCTTCCATCCTGAGGTGCTACATTGGGAATGGGGTGAGGGGGACTCTAGGTTTGTTGGGGTCTGGTCTGGTCCACTCAGTCTACTACCGGTTTGTTGTAGAGGTGAAATGGGGGAAGGCATGGGTGGAGTGGGAAGTGGGGGAGTGAGCCTACCTTTCTCGGACTGGCACAGAATAATCCAAGTGCACTTCTCCAAATTATTGTTATTGGTAGATTCTTTCTTTTTTAAATGATTGCTTTATACTTACTATGTTGTCCTTAATATTTAGCTTATACTTAACTTGTGGATTTCTACTGAGATACAGGCATAAATATTTCATATTTGCTTTGTCCATGACCATGGAAAAGTGTCCATCCACCATGCAGTGGGTATATTTTTGTAATGTCATTGCTTACTTATCACAGTTGATTTTAAGGCTTGAAAAGCTATGAAATTGTTCTATCCAAGTAATCATTTTACCTCTACTTTCTTTTGATTTGCCTATAAGTCAATATGAAGCTCTCTCTTTCCTACTCTAGTACCTGTTAACTGCTTTAAATCCCTAATATTTACTGTAATGCTAGCAGTTTAAGTGATTGTAGAAATAACAGTGGTGAAAGAGGGATCCCTGTTTGGTTCCACTCCAGAGTTCAGCATTTTTCATCAAACATCCATTCATTAATCATTGAGCTCTTGGAAGGGTTGGTGCTAGCATTATGAAAACTAGGCAAACTAGAAAGTCACCTAGAGCGCCAGCCTTCTGGGGGAGCCCATTGCCACCATCGCTGCAATAGCAAGGGAACCGTGGCACCGCACTTACCTACGGCTCCGCCACTGTATCATGGTCCCAGCCTGCTGCCCCTTCTGACAGACTGACTGCATGTTGATGAGGTTTGCTGATGCCACGATTCAGTTATATTATTTTCTGGGTTATATTATTTTGCTCCTGACGCAGGCAGACTATGCCGAAACAGGACTGTGTCAGGCTAAATAAAATTACTCTTCTCTATTGACCTCTCCTTTTTGCATGGACCTTCTGTTTTCTCTGTTATGTTTTAATTAGGTCAGTACTATTTTTGTTTTCATAGTCCATCACATTTTTGCATTATGTTCATAATAGCATGTTCAGTGTTATTTCATCTAATTTGGTTTATTTATTTATTTTATTTAACCAGTTTTCTATACCACCTTATCCTTCAATTACGTAATCACTACAAACAGGTAATGGATACATTCCCTTGTCCCAAAGGGCTCACAATCTATGTGTACTTGAGGCAACAAAGGGTTAAGTGGCTCGCCCAAGGCCACAGGTAGTGCCTATATCACTAGAAACCCCAGTCCCTCCAGCCTGAGATTGCTGTTCTCAGGTGGGAATTGAACCCTCAGCCCTAGGTACCATGTTCTAACCACTAGGCCAGGCATGTCCAACTTCAAACAGGTCATGATCTACTTTTTCCGGCTAAAAGTGCTGGTGATCTACCACCATGAAAATTAAGTTTCAGATTAAATTTTAACCCAATAAAGTTGGAGGATTCCCCCCCCCCCCCATTTTAATGAACCTTCTGTCATTTACTTGGATGTGATCAGCTGTTAAGCAAATTAAGCAAAAACAAAACAGAGAGACGAACATCCAGTAAGAACTGCAAGGGGAAATGGAAAGTACATTTTTTCTTAAAGTTTTATTGAGTAATAACTTTCTTTAACTGTCGTAATAACTTTCTTTAACTTTTATTGAGTAATTTGTGTTAAATTTAGGTCGAGTATTGATCCAAGCTGATCTTGCACAATCTTTAATATTTTGCTCTTGCTCATTAGTGAGACGTCTGAGCCTGCATTTCATCCACCAGCTTTTTGAAGTTGGGTGAATATTGCGTGAGCCCCAGTCTCAGAGAATCCTGGAGATGTTCGTCTGCCATGTTGGAACGTTGTGTACTCTTTGTCATTTTCAGATGGCAAAACACAGATTCACACAAGTAAGTTGAACCAAAACAGGAGTGTACAGCTTCACTGCATCTTCTCAAGTTGGGAAATTTGTCTCTAGGCACTAGCTTCCAAAACGATTCTTGCTCAGCACGGGTCTTGAGAAAAATGTCATTTTTAAAGGTTAATATTTTGTTTTCAAGAGATGGCTTGTTCAATGAGTAATTTTTACTGATAGAAGCTGCAGTTTCTTTAATGTCCACATCTACTTTGAATGGTATGACAAGTACTCCACAACTGTTCCAATTTTTTGGACGTCACAGAATCTATTTTCAAATTTCTGGATAACAGAACAGATTTCTGTCACATACTTCTCGTCCTGAAAAACAAAATTTGGATATTGTCCCAGGTGGTCCTGCGTATTAGGAAAATGATCAAAAGTGTTGTTTGCAAGGTCAGTCATCATTAACTCAAATTTGCTCTTGTAGGATGAAACTGTACTCATCATCTCGCCAATGCATTTGTTTTTACCTTGTAGTTCAAGGTTCATATCACTTAGTTCACCTGTAAAATCAGCGAGAAATGCCAGATCACATAACCACTCCTCATCTTCCAACTCTGCTTGGTCAACTCCCCTCTTCTTCAAAAAACTTCTTATTTCATTCAGCAAATCACAAAGTCTTTGCAGAAATTTGTGCCTACTTAGCCACCTTACATCTGTGTGCAAAATGATTTCCGCTGCCCCTTCAGAGTAAGATTGAAAAGCCGCCTTTGAAGTGATCTTCCATGAACTGAATTTACAATTTTGAAAGTGATCTCCATGACAGTCTTTGTATTGAGTCTCTTGCTTGTCAAAACTTGCTGGTGAATGATGCAGTGGTAAGAGAGGAAATATGGGAAGTCGTCATGCTGTCTACAGAGGGCTATGAAACCATTAACCTCACCTGTCATTGCTCTTGCTCCATCACCGCTTTGACCCGGAGAAAGGCGGGATATAAATACAGTTAAATAAATAAATAAATCAATAAATCAGTAGTGATGGAAATAAGTCTATGCAATGGAAGATTACACTTTGTCACAAAAGAATGGAAAGAACTGAATATTTCCTGACCAGTAGTTCTCCCTTTTAAAGAAATCATTCCAAGTAGTTCTTCTTTAACACTGAAGTCTTCAAAAAACATCCAGATAAAGACTAGTAACTGGGCTATGTCTCTTATGTCTGTAGATTCATCCAGTTAGAGTGAGAAAGCAACACAATTTGAAACATCCTCCAACAATTGTTCAGTTGTGTCTCCACACATCTTTTCCATTCGCTGCACGACGGTGTTTCTTGACAATTGTACAACTTGAATAGCAGCTATGATCTCTTTCTTATTTTTAAATCCTTCAAAAAGATTGTTTTCTTGAAGCAGCTGACAATCTTTTACAAATTCCCCTTCAGTGAAAGGTTTGCATTTCTTTGCGATCAGGTTGCTGACCTTGAAGGATGCTATGGTTGCATAGACCGAATGTGACCTTGGCTTCGCCATCAATTGTTGCTGAGTAGCCAATTTCGATTTAAATTCTTTGAGCTTCAGTTTACAAATTTCACTTTTGGGTGGAAAATCAGCATCAAATGTATTGCTATGCAGATCCTTATAATGACGTTCCAGATTACCGTTTTTGGGCAAGGATACTGGGGCGTTACAAATTAGACAACAACACTTGTCTTTCACCATGATGAAGAAGTAGTCCATTTCCCATTCATCATGAAAGTGGTAGGTTTTGCTCTTCTTTGGAACACTCATCTTCGTTATACTGGGGTGGCTGGATGTAAGAAGGCCAAATCTGCTAAGTTAATATAAACACTGTCTGAATCTGGTCCAAAACTGTCACTGTCCCAAAATATTAAAGATCAACAGGAACTGAAGACCTCTGGATGATGTGCAATACAAGGACTGGAGATGCCAAAACCACACATGCAGTTCTAAAAGTAAAAATAAGAATTCATCATACTGGCACTAATAATCAAATACCACCAAACAATCATCAAAAAAACTCAAACACCTGTCCAGCAAACCAGATAAAATCAAATACCGCCAAACAAGTTCAAATACCACCACACGCGATTTAATAAATTCTGCACACAGTGTAGAATCAACGCAAAGGCAAGGCGAAATAAAATTGCAGAGGCAAGCAAAAGTCACAGTGGTTTGAACCAATTTGAAGGCAAGGCATAGGCAAGTTAGAACAAAATTGGAAAAGCCTGCCAAAATCACCAAATTCTTGACACTTTGTTGTGTCTGCCCGAAAACGTTTAATGAAAGCGAACTATAAAGCGACCAATGAACAGCACACGACAACTAATACGGTAAGTGTATTCAGGTAAAGCCCGGGCGAATGGATATCCCGCCCAGTATATAAGACACTTCTAAGGGGTGTTGGGGCGGGGACAGGAATGGGTGATTCTGAGAGGCAGGAGACCAGGTATGACGCCGGGCCTGTGGTGTCTCGTCGCGGGGCATGGGCGGCGGCCCCCTGGGGTACCCACAAACTATTGGCACGAAAACATCAAAAGCCCCCAATACACCCACAGGCAAGATTCCCGCAGGCAGGGAAAAAAGACAGGCAAAGGATCAGCAGTGGCGGCAAGCCCTCGGCAGATGACCTGCCAGCACGAGCTCTCTCCTAGCGACGGGGCGAGCTGCTGGAGAGATGGAGCCAAGTGGGGCTGGCGATCTACCTCTGACCCCTCCGGAATCTACAGGTAGATCGCGATCTCCTCCCTCATACTTGTTTGTCAGTAATGTTCCTGTTTTATTCCACTACCTATGCAATCTATATCTATAAAAGTGTATGTTAGTCATTGCTCTTTAGTTTACCAAATCATTCAGTCTTTGCTTAGATGCCATTGACAATTAGGAGCTAGGCATTCTGGGATGCTGTCCTAACTTTTGAGTCAACATAACCAGTTCTTTGTCTCTGGTTTTTTTGTATATTTTCTATGTAAGAAATTATCTGTCCCTGTAAGGGTGCATTTGCTATATTTCAGTACATGAAGGAATTGATGTCTTCATTGTTATTATTGATATCATAGTCTTGTCATGCTTGTCTAAGGAATGTATGACATTCTGTATTTCAATAGTATGCTGGATTCGATGTCTGTATGAAATCTTTGTTGTGGTCCAGCAGTATTGAGGTTACGCTAAGGAGTGGCTAGACAACATAGATATTTCAGTGTTAGCCCATCTTAATTTAGAAAATAAGGTTGTTGAAATTAATATGTGATCTAGGTGTGCCAATACTTTGTGGGCAATTGGACAAAATGTAAAATCTTCTTTCAGGTGTCTACAAGGTTCAACTCCTTTACCAAAAAGAGTCCCTTCTCTTTCCATATGTCCCTTATGGTGCTGATTTGAGAGCTCTGCACTCCACTATAATGGGCTCAGAGTTATCACTTTTGCTGTCAGAAGAGAAAAGTTTTGGATTGCAAATATGCCTATTTTACAGTCTTGCTATACTGTCCTTCGTAGGGCATCAGGGTGGCTTACAATAAAAACATCTAATTACTAAATAAAAAATAGTAAAAAGAGGAAGATCCATTCAAAACCTCTATAATGGCTTTAATTCACCATTGCACTGCGGTTATTGGATTTGTTATTGGATCGCATTTCCAATGTTGTGTTACTAGTCACCACTGTCCCGACAGTTATTAAGGCTCCTATGACTAATCATTTGCCTATATTAAATAGTGCAATATGCTTGATACTCTTTTTGGATGCCACTTATCAATGTTTTAATGCTGTCATACGGGTTTTCATTAACCCGATGTTAAAGATTGTGTTATACGGTCTTGATTATTTGCTGATCCCATAAAAACATTCTAATATAAGATACAATTTGACCACGGAAGTTGGCCACAAGAGAGGTATTTATACCAGCACTCTGTACATTCTTTTGCGCATTAAGATGGCACTCCATTTGAATTTTACATTCATTAATGAATCCCAAGTAGGGACATATGGAGGCCTATTCTATAGTAGACGTCCCGGCCTCTGTGTGTCCGGTCGGAACCGGACGCACAGAGATAGAGAGGATTCTGATCCTGCAGGACACATCTAACCCCCATGGGATCAGAATACCGTCAAGGCCTGTAGGTGCAGGCCCAGACCTGATTCCGGTCAGCCTGCATGTACAGGCCACTGCCTGGCTACCTTAGTCAAGACTCCTGAATGGAGCCACAGCACCATGGCATCCGCTTGCCATGGCACCGTAGCTTCATTCAGGAGCCGCGATCCCTGGCCGCTGCTGACTTTGTGCTTTCCCCACAGCCTGACCCCCAATCTAGCCTCCCATGGCCAGGGTCGGCTGCGGGAAATCCCTGGCACCCCCTTCTACCTTTGACATGCCCTGGGCCTGCCATCTTCCTCCATCTAGGGGAACCTATTCCACCTCAGAGGTGGAATAATTTCCCTGTTCAGTCTGCCAGCCCCAGACGTTCAGGGCCAACATCAGAATCGGCCCTGTACATCCGGGGCCGCAGACCGCCCACTGCCCGCCCTAACTCCAACTCCATACCTCCCCGTTGCCGCCCTGTCTAACCTCCCCGTACAAACTCCCTGTTCATATGGGGAGGCTTGGCGGGGCCGGGAAAGGCAGCCAAATAGTGGGGATGGACGTCTCAACGGGTCCATCCCTGTTATTTATTGCTCAAAATAGACCCCATAGTGAGATATTGTTACACCTTGGCTGAATAGGTGGGCAGTATTTTATTTGATTATTTTGAGACCTGGTACCTTCCACATGCATCCTGTTCATGTTTTTATTTTTATTTTGTCTTTACTTTTATTAGATTATCCACATTGGATGTTATACAATACCTTGTGGTATAACTGTGTCTTTAGTGTGTGTTATCTTAAATTGTAATATGAAAACTGGCTATTTGGCTTCAAGATATGTCCCTCTATTCTTGTTCCTCTTTATAATGCTCCTTTTTAGGAGGGTTTTATCATACCCCAGGTTTTAGTTTGACCTTTGATTTATGCTTGTTGTCGCAATTTTATATTACATACCAGTTTTACTTACTGTAAAGCTTTATGCTTACCCTGTTTTTGTTTATTTATTGTTATTGCACCTTTGTTTTTATATGATTTTAGTTGTAATGGGGTTTGCATATTACTGTAGAAGTATTCATTTTATGATGTATGTTTTGATTCGTTTAGTTTTATATCTTATCCCCTCGGTGCCCCCTTTTATACCTTTTAGTAGTTTTGTTTTGTCCTTTATTATTTTAACAATATATTCCCACCTCATTTTTATATTGAATACTCTCCACTTTTTATGATTTCTCTCTGTCTTATTATTGATGTTTTATCTTTGATAGTTTATTATTTATCTATTTCTTATAGTTTATTGTATAATTTATAATGATTTATCCCTCATGTTTTATAGTTGTCAGTTTTATTAATGTTTACATGTGTGTGTTTTAATTGTAGTTCATTTTAAACTAGACCCCTATCCAAGATGGCATTACAGGAGTAGGACATGCTTGTACCTGCTCTCCCAATAAGCTTTCCTCCGCCTTTTTCCTCGTGACTAGATGCTGAAGTGCAAGGCAAAGGGTAAGGACAGTCTTCCTCCTAAACCTGAAGCCTTGCCGGTGGGGCAGTGCATGATGGAGCCATTCATGCAGGTGAAGAAGATGGGCGTTCCTGCTACTAGAGCTGGGGAGAACCCCAGTCTGGGGAGCGATGTATTGCTCAACCCAGCAGGACTTTCCACCCCTCCTGTGCCCCATGGCTCCCAGGTTGAGATTGCCTGACATTAGTGTAAGCATCAAGACCCAGGCAACTTCAGTCATGGTGGCTTCCTCATCAATGCCTGGGAAGTTCGCAAGTTCCAATGCTGGTGGAGGCGTTTCCCCCACAGGAGTGAGCATCTGAGAGCTACTTGGAGCATCTGAGGTGGATTCTAAGTCTTCTGTGCAAGTTTCTTTTGCTCTACCAACGCTGAAGTGACCCTGGACTCCATATAGAATGTTTTGGAATCCGTCTATAAGGTATGCACTGGTGTCCTCCAGGTTTCAGCTTGGCACTCTCCTAGGCTGGAGAGCTTGGAAAAGAGCCTGGAAACCCAGCAAGGGCAGTTGTTTGGGTTTTTGTTTTTTTTTTAATTTTTTATTTATGAAATTTCAAAATTAAACCAAGAAAGTTACAAAACTATTCTTGTCAGAAATAGAGCAGAAACACCAGAAAAATAAAATTAAGAAAAACATTAACACAGCAAATCACATTATACAAAGTGTCTGCTCACCCTAGCCCACAAAGCAGGGGGGAGAAACTATTAACTGTATTAACAAAAAAATAGAAATTAATCGGTAAACATACAACCCGACTGAAATTTCAAATGAGCCCAGATGGATCCACAATTGGGACCTCAGAACGTCTAGCACTAATAAAAGCAGTCAGCTGAGGGGGGTCATAAAAATATAAGAAACAGACTGGTATTTAACCAAACATTTGCAAGGATGCTTCAAAAAGAAAAGCCCCCCTAACTGAACAACTCCAGGACGCAAAAGAAGAAAATCTCTTCGGCGTTTCTGGGTTTCTCTTGCTAGGTCCGGATAGATACGAATCATCAAACCCTTAAACAATAAATTACGTTTTCTAAAGAAAAGCTTCAATAACCATTCTCTATCAGAGTACAATGCAAAGGTGACTACCAATGTAGAGGGAACAGGGATCTCTGAATCAGACTGTTCTAATAATTCAGATACATTTAATAAATCCCCCTGTTCCCGAGACAAATTAGGCATTAATTATCTATTATCTGCCAGTTGTTTGGGTTTGACTCATCAGTACAGAAGCTTCAGGAGCCACAAGGAACATTGGTTCAAGATAGAATGGTAATGCAGCAGAAAATTATGTACCTGGAAAATTAGCAGAAGAACCTGAATATTTGGATTCTGAACTTCCCACAAATAACTTTAGTTCTACCAAGGGACCTATTTATTAGGTTTCTAAAGGAGACTTTTAATAACCGAGGCAGGCGGACCTGGTGCTTCGGGTCCATTTCCTCCCTCCCCCATTATCCCCAACCTCCAACCCACAAAAGACACCACACCAACAGTTTGTGGAACATAACTGGTCGCAGCTTTATTAACCTTTTAACAATTTCACAATTATGCCAACATGCTACACCTTCTCCATCGCTTAGCGGCACCCAGCCCGCACCAGCCATACCTTAGCAAAGTGCCTTGCCACCGCTAACGCCATAACTTGCCACCCCGGCAAGTTACCTAACCCTTCCCCCCGACTTCGCCATGCTAATAGCAAAAGTCGTCCAGGGTTTGACCGGATCAGGGGCACCCCGCCCCCGCCCAAGTGTAGCCTGAGGCTCCGGACCCCAGAAACCTCCGGGATCCCGCCGCCCCCCCCCCAAGCTGCAACACCCCATAAGCCAAACCCCCCCAAACAGGCATGGGAGGGTGGGCGGGAAGCTGGCACCCCGGGCAGCCTCCGCTGAGAATGACCACGCGGAGGCTGCCCGCCAAGCCCAAACTCCCCACCACGCTGGATGCTTCAATCGGATTGGCTCCCGCGCGGCAGCAACCACCGGGAGCCAATGAACGCAAGCCAACTTGGCCGCGCGCAGGATCCTCGCACCGGCTGCGTGCCCAGTTAGGGTCGGCCGCCGGGACCCTGCCCGCGGCCTCGTCAGTTATCCTGAATCTGGTGTACTTCCTTTTCAGAAAATCTACTATCTTCCTCCTATCGTTTCTAAGGACACTCCGCAGAAGGCACATTATTGACTGCTATCGACCAAGGGGCCACCCTTCATTTTTGATGGTTATAGGCAAAAAAACCTCACTTCTCCCACCAAGTCTGTTTTGAATTTCATATGCATTCAGGTGGGTCTATCGCAAAAAAAGCAATATCTGCTTTAGTTATTTACATTTCTTTTAAATAGCTCAAAATGTTTGCTCATTTTACTGAGACGTAGATACTATCTATTTTCAGTGATACTAATTTGACATTAGTCATTCATGTTCTCCATTGGTTTAATACTTACAATTTGTCTTTTGAGTTCTCTCTACCGACATCGCAGCTGAGCCTCCTTTGAGATAGCATTGTCTCCTATTGGAATGCATCTGGATTAGGAGGTCTATAGTCCTAAATGAAAGCATGTTAAGATGCATTTCAGCAGATAAATATATGTCAAATCCCTTTCCTTTGTCCATGGTGACTGATCTTTTCAAACTCCAATTCTCATTCACACTCACATATTAATTCTTTCTTCCATTCATACCCTATCTCTAATATTTCCCCCTTTGTCCCAACTTAGGATTCCCTCCTTGATCCTGCATCCTTGTTTTCTCAGGCTTCACAAGTCCGCAGACACCATACTGTTTTCATTGTCCTTGTTGCATGTTGTAGGTTTGATATAAGTTGTCTCATTCAGTCTTTTGCACGGGTCCTTTTTTTTTAATGTTCAGCTGTTTCTCTTTCTGTGACTCCCCCAACTTTACGGAAACACTGATTTTGTCACAGTATCACATGATATTCTGTATTATTTATTTATTTACATTCTCTGATATACCGCGCTATTCTGCATCAGTGCGGTTTACATTGAACAAACTGAAATTACATTGAACAGGGCATTATAACTTGGAGATAACTATTTTACAGGGAACATGGGCTGTGGAGGGTTAAGTGGCTTGCCCAAGACCACAAGGAGCACCTGTGAGACTAGAAACCCCAGTCCTTCCAGCCCAAGGTTGCTGTCCTCTAATGGGATTTGAACCTCCGACCTTCCGGCCTGAAGTACCTTGCCCCAACCACTAGGCCACTCCTCCACTCCTGTACTCTGCATTTCCAAAAGAATCAAAGTATCTGGGTGATGCCTTGGCTTCTCTGATGTTAGCTGCCTGCTATGACTATTGAACTCTCCTTTCTATTCACCACTCCTTGCTTATGCTTTTCATTGTAGCTGCTGTTGCAGTTTCACCCCATGCAGCAGATCATTAGTATATTTGTGTGTTATTGCCCAGCCAGTGATTCCTGCATGTAAATCAAATGTCCCACTAAGCCACTTCAGAACAAAATTTTAAGACTCATGGGATCGTGGGGGGGGGGGGAGGATTTCCATTTTCCATGTTTTCTGTTTCAGTTTTTCTCTGTGTGGCATATCTGACGCACTTTCTCTGTGTGTGTCCAGTATTCAAAACATATGTTAGATTCATACTGGCTGATAATGAGCCTCGGTGGTTGGTGTGTTTTTTTTTTTAAACGCCAGCCATTGTGACTGAAAAGCATCCAGATATTCAGCATCCGTATCCAGATTGTGGCAGGCACGGAATATCCAGATTCAGTAATGATCGACAGTGCTATCCAGTTAGTGGTGGTATTAAGCCCTCTATCTGGACAGTAACTCTGGTAACCCGGAGGCCCTCCTCGCCTTCCCAACCATCCATCTTCCCCAAAGACCCTTCATTCCTCTTTTCCCACAAACAAACACATAGAGACCTTGACTTGATACAACTTTTGGTCGCAGCTTTATTTAACTCATATAACACCGGCCCAACATGGGCCAAACATAATCAACATCCCAACATAACCCCCCACCCCAACACCGGACAATGCCCCCACCTGCCATATTATTAGCAAGGCGGAGCATCCTCCACTCCCCGAAGCCCGCCGCCTGCCTCGCCATGCTAGTAGCAAAGGCTGGCACACACCCGAATACTGGGCCGAGACCCCCAACCGGGAAGCCTCGCCCCACGCCGGGGAGCCCTTTGCTTCCCACTGCTCCTAAATCAGTTACTGTCCCCGCCGCCTCGGCGAGCGCTGGTTCTCTACCCCCGCCCCCAGCTGCAACATCCCCCCTTTCACCACCCACGTTCCATAGGGAGGGTGGGCAGGAAACGCATCCTTCCAACCTGAGGAGCCGCGACAAAAGGGCCGACCATGCTGCTCCTCGCCAACCTTAGCCCCCGCCCCCTGGTCCCCACAAGCCAATGAAATCGCTCCACCATCATGCCTTGGAGCGATTTCAAACCTCCGCTACGCCTCTCTCCTCTCTCTCCCCCCCCCCCTCCAGCCCCTGTCACCTGATGAAGGCCGAAGCCGGGCCCGGGCCCCAGTTACTGCCGGCCGCGGGACCGGCCCGGCAGACTCGTACATTAACTCTGGTAACCCGGAGGCCCTCCTCACCTTCCCAACCATCCATCTTCACCAAAGACCATTCCTCTTTTCCCACATACAAACACACACAGACCTTGACTTGGTACAACTTTTGGTCGCAGCTTTATTTAACTCATATAACACCGGCCCAACATGGGCCAAACATAATCAACATCCCAACATAACCCCCCACCTCAACACCGGACAATGCCCCCACCTGACATATTATTAGCAAGGCGGAGCATCCTCCACTCCCCGAAGCCCGCCGCCTGCCTCGCCATGCTAGTAGCAAAGGCCGGCACACACCCGAATACCGGGCCGAAACCCCCAACCGGGAAGCCTCCCCCACTCTGGGGAGCCCTTTGCTCCCCACTGCTCCTAAATCAGTTACTGCCCCCGCCACCTCGGCGAGCGCTGGTTCTCTACCCCCGCCACCGGCGCGAGGTAGTTTACCTATCCTCGCACTGACCCCCCCCCCATAAAGCTGCGACCAAGCCACATTTCCAAGGCCTCCTGCCAATCATTTAGTAACAGATCCTGTCCGAAAGGGGACAAGTGAACCCCATCTGTCCGGTACAATCCCCCACACTTCAGATCTGCCCAGTGGTGCTGCACCTGCCATCCGCCGGCCATCTGCACCCAATGCCCAATCTGTCGATTGACTTTCACCAGGCCGCGCGACCACCGCCGCTGCGACTGACAGGCCGGCCTCGGGACAAATGTCCGACCAGATAATTGCCACCCCTGCAGCACTCGAATGTCCTGCTGCACCGCTCGAATGAGCTGTCTACAGGTCCAATTGGAAAGGTCATTGCCGCCCAAATGCAACAACACCCCCAACGGTGGCTGCCTCCGGTCCGCCTGCCGTCGAACCCAAGGAAGAAGCTGCCACCACCGCATGCCTCGCTCCCCCATCCACAGCAACCGAATGTTGCGGGTTCCCAGGCCCAAGTGGATTCCCAGAGGTCGCATCGAGGCTCTCCACTCCGCCCAATAGACAAAGGAGTGCCCTGTAATCCACCATTCGCCAGATAGGCCATCACCCGCACCATCGACCCAGAGGCGCGAATCCGGCTGCAGCCCTGAAATACAAAAACAGCATTAATACCCCCCGACCCCCCCCCCTTTTTCCTCAAGCCCCCCTCATGCTTGGTCCAAATGGACATAACTTTCATAAGCCCCAGATTGCCACCTGCCAATCCTTTGAATCACCGCACCCTCCAGCCCGGCAGCAGCCGCACTTGTCGCCGCCCCGATCTGGAAGGAATGCGAGCCGAACTGCCGGTCATCATAACCCAGCCGCCGTAAGGCTAAGCGGAAAACCGCCATGAATTGAAACTGCATGACAGGCTGACGATCCGCATGGCGAAAAAAATAACCTGTCATCTCCGGACGCCGACGAACATATGCGACCAAATTCCGAACCGGGCAGGAAGACAACCCCGGAAACGCCGTCTTCGACCGCCGAAGATAAATCCGCACCAATGTCTCCCCCAGGAGCACATGCTGCACCTCTAGCCCAGTCAATACCCCCCACCCCCTCGACCGTGGAACTAATTCACCCACTCGAAAAGCACCGAAAAAGGCGGTAACAAATAAGGCGCGGAACAAAGACGTCTCAAACTCCGACACTGCCACCTCCGGCAATACATCCCATATCCTTAAAAGTAGCTCGTGAGATACGGGGCGGTGCCAATCCTGCACCTGGGGCCTTTCTCTCGACCACCTGGCCAACAGTCTCTTCACCAGAAATGACGTGCTCGGGTTACCCCAACCCGCCACTTTGCTGAAAAAGGAAAAACCCGCCAGCGCCACCCGCACCGATGACCGCGACCAGCCGTGTTCCTTTGCCCAAACTATGAACGCACCACCCAACCGGTCAGTTACCCGCCTGCTTCTCCATCCCCTCTCCCATAGAAACTCCCGCACTTTGGAATAGCCCTGCCTGTATGAAGCCCACGTACCTGGAGCCACTGAGGACCGCAATAACTCCATCACTCCTGCGTCCCAATCTGCCAGAGGTGCGCTGGCAGCACTGCCACCGCTGCGTCCACCCGCGGGGCCAGCTCCCGGAACCGGGCCCACTGAAAACGGGACAAAGCATCAGCAATGGAATTTTGCAAACCCGGCACATAACGCGCCCTGGCCGTGACTTTGAGCTGCAGACAAGCTAGCACCAAGACCCTCATTAGCGCCGCCACCCGCAGACACTTAGGCGCATGTCTGTTAATGACCTGTACTACAGCCGCATTGTCACACCAGAAGACTACCTTCCTATCCCTCAGCCTCTCTGGCCATACCCAGAATGCTTCCACAATCGGGAACAACTCTAAGAAAGTCACATTACGCGTCAACCCCGAGTCTGCCCAAGATGCCGGCCACGCCGCCGCGCACCAAGAGCCCTGACAATACAAGCCGAATCCCGAGCTGCCCACCGCGTCAGAGAAGAGCTGCAGGTCTACATTGGACAACTCCACAGCCTGCAGTAGCGAGCATCTGTTAAATTCAGAAAGAAACGTATCCCAAACTCGCAAATCCTCCCTCATACCTGACGTTACCTGAAGATGATGATGAGGGCGTCGCACCCCTGCCATATCCAGGGACAGACGCCGAGCAAATGGTCGACATAGCAATCACACGACACGCAAAGTTCAAATGACCGACAAGTGCCTGCATCTCCCTCAACGTTACCTTTGAGGCGGACCCTACAGTAGCCACCAACACCTTCAGGCGATCCACTTTCTCCCTTGGTAAGCGGACCACCAGCTCCACCGAGTCTATCTCAATCCCCAAAAAGGCAAGACACGTCACCGGCCCCAATGTCTTTTCTGCTGCTAACGGGATCCACAATTCCGCCGCAATCTCCTGGAATAACCTTAGCATAGCCGCACATGCAGACGTCTGCGCTGGGCCCACAAACAAAAAATCATCCAGGTAGTGCACGATGGACTTGCACCCCAACCGCTGCCGCAGGACCCAGTGCAAGAACGAACTAAAGGCCTCAAAATAGGCACAGGAGATCGCGCAACCCATCGGTAAGCATTTATCAAAATAAAAATTGGAATCGAAGTGAAACCCCAGCAGCGGAAAGGCGGATGGGTGAACCGGCAGCAACCGAAACGCCGATTCAATGTCCACCTTCACCATCAACGCCCCTTTTCCACACTGGCGCACAAGCTCCAGCGCCCCATCGAACCGAGCATAGCGCACAGAGCAGAGCTCACGCGGGATATGGTCATTTACTGACTTCCCCGGCGGAAAGGCAGGTTGTGTATCAGCCGATAATGCCCTTGCTCTTTCTTCGGGACGATCCCCAAAGGTGAACTAATAAACGGTTCGAATGGAGGACGGGCGAATGGACCAGCCACTCTGCCCAAGGCACATTCGACCGCTATCTTTTTGCGTGCCACTTCCGCCAAAAGGCACACCAAGCTAGCATTATTACTTGTCACGTCACGCACTTCTCCCTGAAATGGAATCCGAAAACCCTCCGCAAAGCCTAATTCCAACATACTCACCTCTTTACCGTGCCTACTCCCCGCATAGCGCCTCAACCATGGTCGCAGCGCCTGGAGTTTAATGGGGGTAGGTGCTAACCCCCCGCCCCGTTCTTCACTTACCTCCGACCGCCGCCCCGGGCACTCCCTTCCGACTACACTTGGCGGCTGAATGCCCTCCTCCACAGAGCAAACAAGCATGTCGAAATTTACAGTCCGGGAAGGGACATGACACCTTATTAAAGCGCCAGCAGAGATCCCCCGCTGGCCCGCTTTTGGGGGACTCCGGTACATTGCCCGTCGAATGAAAGGACTGAAGACTCATGACTGATGCTGACCCACCTGTCCTAGTCTGACCCTTCCACACCGCCCACGCTCACCTTCCTGGCAGACATCTGCGTCAGCCATAAATTAATATCCTTCATTCCCCAAGACAGCTGCACATTTTCCTCCATCATATCCCGAAATTCTTCATCATAATTGAGCCAAGCCCAACCCTCATGCGCCTGTGATGCTGCCAAAATTGCATCCGCATATGCCAATAACTCCCCATACTGCCCCGGATTAGCATGCCCACAAACACTAGCCAAGCGCAAAATTGCTTGCGTCCAATTCAGGGTATTCCGTGACACCTTCTTCACTCTCCCCGCCTTTTCATCCTCCTGACGCTTCTTCTTACTCTCCCCCATGCGCTTTCTCCCTTCCAAGAGCCAGAAAACATCTATGTACCTCCGCTTCAGGATCCGCCGCCTCAATTTGCATGGAACACTCTCCCATAATTCAGCGCAATGCACCACAGACGACAACATCCCCTCCTTTTCCTTCCCTGCCACTGCCGAGTCATCCGACTAACTGGTCGAGGACGACGAGGACGAGGATGATGAACTATGCCTACGGCAATGCCTGGGTTTCTTCTTCGCCTTAGCCTTGCGCCCAGCCGTAACCACCTCCCCTCCTGGCACTATCTCAGCACTGAGTCCACCCGTAGTCCCAGCACACTCACCTTCCGTGCCACGCTCGCCGGTCTCTGTCACCGTCACGGCCGGACTGGCCTGCCCAACACCCTGAGCCGTCGCCATCGGACTACCTATCGCTTCTCCGGCCACCAGTACCTGCAGAGGGAGAGACATACCCGCAGCAGCAGTACCCATGCCATACTGCCCCGCCCCACAGACCGGCCCCCCCCTCGGAAGCCCCGCTGACGTGCCCAAACCCCCCTCAGCCCAACTAGCACCTCCCCATGATGGCTGCACCCCCCCCAGCCGAAAACCCCGTCCCGCTCCAATCACCCCACCCATACCCCCAAGGCCCCATATTCATGGACTGTCCTACCACCTGAGGCCAATTCGACCACCCTTCTCCCTGCCCACACTGCCGAAATGGACCCCCTTGCCACCATGGAAAACAATGGGCCGCACCGGGCATGCCTATGGGGGCCCTGGTCTGGCTACAGCCCACCTCCTGCAACCCCCCCTGTTCTGGTCACGCTTCCCCCCCCAACTCACCCATGCTAGCCCTCTGCCCCGGGGCCCCCCCCTACCTCCAACACACTCCCTTCCACCTCATGCCCCAATAGAGACCCCCGGCTCCCTTGCCCAAAACCCAGAACCGCAGGAACCGCCTCCACACCGGAACCCCCGCTCTCTGCCCCCACAAATCCCCCCTACCCCCCCTAACCCTTCGCCCAGCTGCTCCACCTGCATGCCTGGCTTTCCGACTGCCACCCCTGGCCCTTTTTGCCAAACTGGGTCCCCGTGAATTGCCCCCCCTTCCCCCAGAACGGGCACCTGAGTCCTTACCCTTTGACCCCCCCCCCAGCGTGCACCATGCTGACCCTCCCCAATGACCCTCACCCAGCAAGCAGGAAGAATGAATGTTTGAATTAATTTAAACACCACTAAAATCGCCGCACTCCCTCTCCCTCTCCTTCCTTCCTGCACCGACCCTACTACAATGTCCCGAGGCGCCCCTGCAGACTTCACCGTACTCCAGGCCCCTTACCTCACGACGCCGATGGAGCCCGCACCAAACGCGTCCTTCCAACCTGAGGAGCTGCGGCAAAAGGGCCGACCACGCGGCTCCTCGCCGACCTTAGCCCCCGCCCCCTGGCCCCCACAAGCCAATGAAATCGCTCCACCATCATGCCGTGGAGCAATTTCAAACCTCCGCTATGCCTCTCTCCTCTCTCCCCCCCCCCCAGTCCCTGTCACCTGATGAAGGCCGAAGCCGGGCCCGGGCCCAGGTTACTGCCGGCTGCGGGACCAGCCCAGCGGCCTCATACATCAAACCAAATACATTTGTACTGGTTTTCAGATGTCCTAAATTTATCTAGATAACTTATATGGATAGCAACTGAATATTGCCCTTATCCAGGTAAGTGCCAGCTCCACACAAGCTCTGCCCCTGGACCGCCCAAGCGCTAACCAGGCAGCGCCAAGGTGATCAGAGGGAATATTCAGCAGCACTGTCTGGAGAATCCTGAGGCACGCCGCTCACTGGCCCTTCTCTGGTTAGTAGGTGCCGCTAATCTGACAGGTGCCTTTGAAAACTGACCCTGTACAGTCTCCGTATGTGTGGACCCTGCACAGATAGTGATGAGTTATTGGAGTGGTGTCAGTACATTCTGTAAATGTTTCTGTAGTTCAAATGTTAGGGGGCTTTTTACTATAGGGCAGTGATGGCTAACCTTTTTGAGCCCGAGTGCCCAAACTGCCGCACAAAACCAAAGAATTTCCTCAAAGTGCCAGCACGTCAATTTGCATAAATATTTGCATAATGCTAACATACACTAACTTTTAGTAAACATGTCTCTTAATGAGTGTATGGATAAAGACAGACTAAAAGATTTCTACATTACTATAATCCAGTGCCAACCGCCAGGCACATTAGGAACTACTACAAACACTGCCCATTTAGAACCAATAGCAAACCCGCCGTATCCTAACAGCACTACCAGGACTCACAAAGCACCACACCATACCTATCAAAAGGCAACACTGCAAATATTAAACCAATACATTTCAGACAATAACAATACATGACCTACTGGGGAAAGAGAACAAGTGGCAATGTCAAAAAGGAATTACATAAACAGAATACCTCAGCTCAGTTACACAGTTGCAATTGCTCCAGCCACTTTCTTCTGGTTTCTTCATGTTTTCTGCTAACTCTCCATCATCTGCTGTCCATTTGTCCTTTCTTCTCTCTTCTAGTTTTTTTTTCCATTCTCTCTCTCTACATCCGCTTTAACATACTAATCTTTCTCCTTTTGCTCTTTCCTTATTCCTATTTCATCCACTCAAATTTTACCCCTCCATCCTCAATCCCCACTTACTCTCCCAATACCCGGCCAATTGTAGATTTTTTATCCCTCCCACACAAAATATTTTTCCCCTCTCCATTTTACTCTACCAGCCCCATCCCATTCTAATCCTCCCCCAACATCAGCTCCCTTCTAGTTCCAGCCTCACCCAGCATCCATTCCCTTCTAGTCCCTGCATCAGCCCATTTCCAGTCCTAGCCCCCCATCAGCCCATTTCCAGTCCTAGCAACCCCCCAACCCAATACCAGTCCTAGCCCCCCCCATCAACCCACTTCCAGTCCTAAACCCCCATCACCCCATTTTCAGTTTAAGCCCCCCCTATAACCCATTACCAGTCCTAACCCCCATCACCCCATTTCCAGACAGCCCCCATCAGCCCACAGCCCATTAGCAGTCCTACCCCCCAGCCCATTAGCAGTCCTACCCCCCCCCCCCCCGCCCGCCCGCCCATTAGCAGTCCTAACCCCCCCAGCCCATTAGCAGTCCTACCCCCCCCGCCCGCCCGCCCGCCCCCCCCTGCCCATTAGCAGTCCTAACCCCCCCCCTCCCTGCCCATTAGCAGTCCTAACCCCCCCCTCCCTCCCTCCCTCCCTCCCTGCCTGCCCATTAGCAGTCCTAACCCCCCCCTCCCTCCCTTCCCATTTGCAGTGCTAACCCCCCCCCTCCCTCCCTCCCTGACCATTAGCAGACCTACCCCCCCCTCCCTCCCTCCCTGCCCATTAGCAGTCCTAACCCACCCCCCCTCCCTCCCTCCCTGCCCGCCCAGTCGCAGTCCTAACCCACGCTCCCTGCCCATTAGCAGTCCTACCCCCCCCTCCCCTCCCTCCCTGCCCATTAGCAGTCCTAACCCCCCCTCCCTCCCTCCCTCCCTGCCCATTAGCAGTCCTAACCCCCCCTCCCTCCCTCCCCATTAGCAGTCCTAACCCCCCCCCCCTCCCTCCCTGCCCATTAGCAGTCCTAACCCCCCCTCCCTCCCTCCCTCCCTGCCCATTAGCAGTCCTAACCCCCCCTCCCTCCCTCCCTCCCTCCCTCCCTGCCCATTAGCAGTCCTAACCCCCCCCCTCCCTGCCCATTAGCAGTCCTAACCCCCCCCTCCCTCCCTCCCTGCCAATTAGCAGTCCTAACCCCCCCTCCCTCCCTCCCTCCCTGCCCATTAGCAGTCCTAACCCCCCTCCCTCCCTCCCTCCCTGCCCATTAGCAGTCCTAACCCCCCCCTCCCTCCCTGCCCATTAGCAGTCCTAACCCCCCCTCCCTCCCTCCCTCCCTGCCCTGCCCATTAGCAGTCCTAACCCCCCTCCCTCCCTGCCCATTAGCAGTCCTAACCCCCCCTCCCTGCCCATTAGCACTCCTAACCCCCCCTCCTCCTCCCTGCCCATTAGCAGTCCTAACCCCCCCTCCCTGCCCATTAGCAGTCCTAACCCCCCCCCCTCCTCCTCCTCCTCCTCCTCCTCCTCCTCCCTGCCCATTAGCAGTCCTAACCCCCCCTCCTCCTCCCTGCCCATTAGCAGTCCTAACCCCCCCCTCCTCCCTGCCCATTAGCAGTCCTAACCCCCCCCTCCCTGCCCATTAGCAGTCCTAACCCCCCCTGGCAAATTTTTTTTTTTAAAAAAGCAGGCTCTGGCTGCTGCCGCGGCAGATTGCAATGTCCCGCGGGGCCCCCTCCGCCCGCTAAGCCCCTCTGCAAGGGCTTTCAGATTCGCGAGGGAGAGCATCTCCCTCGCGTCTCTGTTAAGCCCGCAGGGGCTAATGGGAAATTTCCCATCAGTCCCTCGCGTCTAAAGGGGCTGATGGGAAATTTCCCATTAGCCCCTGCGGGCTTAACAGAGACGCGAGGGAGACGCTCTCCCTCGCGAATCTGAAAGCTCTTGCAGAGGGGCTTAGCGGGCGGAGGGGGCCCCGCGGGACGCTGCATTCTGCCCTTGCCGCGTCCGCGGCAGCAGTCAGAGCCAGCTTTTTCTTTTTTTGCGGACCTTCCCGCGTGCCAGCTGCAAGGCCTTCGCGTGCCATAGGTTCGCCATCGCTGCTATAGGGCATTAGCGGACAACGCATGTTCTGGCGCATGCTGAATGCACATTGGGACATACGTTGCTAGGTAACGCAGGGCCATGACCGTTAGTGCAGGGCGATTCCCATGATGTCTAGCTTGCGATACGGTCATGAATGGGAGGGGTAGGGGCAGAGAGTGGGCGTGGTGTGCTCCATGCAGTTAACTCTGGGTTCACACCATGCACTAACTGCATTAG
Organism: Ichthyophis bannanicus; assembly: GCA_033557465.1. NCBI lineage: Eukaryota > Metazoa > Chordata > Amphibia > Gymnophiona > Ichthyophiidae > Ichthyophis > Ichthyophis bannanicus. The sequence goes on along the minus strand of CM066040.1, from coordinate 246,978,215 downwards.
CATGGGATCACCTAATGCCACCTCGATATTAAGTGCACTTGTGCTAATATAGCCCACGTTAGGGGACAGTGTTCTATGTTAATTGCCAGGGAAATTACCCCTGACAGTTAACACAGTGGTGTTGCACCTAACGTGCCATAGTTTATGCGCTTTTGCCACGTTAGGTGCAACATCTTAGCACCCTTAGTTTATTATGGTCCCTATTTACTAATGCTTGACATACAATATCATTGTTATCGCACTTTATCTGCCACAGAAGCCTATTGCATAAATGGGCTTTGTGGTAGATAATGCATGATAACACTATTACCATCCGGTAGCTGGATATTGTTCCGGCATTGAATATCTGGGTTCAAAGTTCAGCGGGGACAGCTAGCAACTTTTTCAGTGCTAACCACCGTCACAGAATATCTCCCTCCCCTATATTTTTATGTATAGTGCCATGTCTACTTTTCTTCCTACCCTATCTTTCCTGAATAGATGGCAGCACAGAATAACTATAACCCTACCATGATTCTTAGAGTACCACGTTTTCATTACTGCCACTAAATCAAAGTTGGCATCTTCTATGACCACCTGTAGATCCAGGACCTTATACTATGGGAATTAGTACACAAAGAAGGTCATTCTAAAAGGTTTAGTTGTGGTTTGGACGTCTGCAGACATGCATGTGGATGTCGAAATCACAGATACGTCTTCCAGTACGGGGATGTTCAACTAGGCATGGGATATGGTGGGGGCATTTCTGGGGAGGGGAAATGGACTTACATGTCCCTGTTCAATCTCAGAAGCAGCGGCGCCATCTGCAGGCACGTGCATGTTTATTCCTGTTCCAGGCATGAATAGGCATCAGGAAAGTGTTTGCTTTCACCTTAAAACATCCAGAGAGCGTAGAGAAGATGGACAATTAAGTGACTAGCTTTAGATTACAAAGTCCCACACTGGGATTTGAACCTTTAAATAACCACTCTAACCATTAAACTATTAGATGTCTACGTTCTGAAATGCTCTCCTGAGGACATCTATATAGACATTCGATACACGTGCATATCAGACACATACAAGTTTCTGGAATTGTGCCTAAACTTGCACATGCCTGCCTTTCTCTTCAAATATTCTGGCTTTGACGTCCTAGATTGCACTTGGATGCCCCATTTGAAATATGCCTCATAGCTTGCTAGAAGTTGCCCTTTTCTCCCATTTCATTAGAAGTGTTTAATGTTTTACCTACTTGAGAATTTTTATTTGCACAAGGGCTTTGTCTGCTCATCCCCAAAGATCCTCATTTAAAACCATCCTTAATAAGTTAGACAATCTATTCTGCAAGACAATTTGCCTCTTTTTTGACACATGGATGCCATCTTTACTCAACAGCCCTAAAAATATCTGTAGAGACTGCTTGGATGCCAGCCAGTGTCCTTACTAGAGAATTACAACCAATGCCAGCCAGTGTCCTTATTAGAGAATTACAATATAAGCTGGAAAAGATTCCAGCTGCCCAGTTGCATCATTCTGGGAGGAGACTCCTCTGGGAGGAAAATCCAGGTCATATATAAGCCACTCCCAAAGGCAGAACTCTGTCTTTGGAACACTGCCACAGTACCATGTATAGGGTTGCCAACTGGCTCCAGATGTGCCCAACAGGCTTGATCCAGTCCTGAGTTTATCCTATTGCATGCATCCCAAGGTCTAGAAAACAGAAATGCTGTTGCTGACATCATCTATGCTGTCATGCGCTTGTCTTAAAGATGTGAGCTTCTCTGCCTCAGTCTTCATCTTCTAGAAGGATGGGGCTGAACACCAGCTGCCACTCATCTGCTTCAGGTACAAAATGTAGATTGTGAGTCCTTCAGGGGACAAGGGAAATATATACCATACCTGAATGCACACCACTTTGACCCAGTGAAAAGCAGTATATAAGCATTGCTAAATAAATAAGATAGGATACATGGGAAATAGGACGGACATCACTTCAACAACATGTTTTTAAAACATTGAGATAAGAGTAACAGTTGGCAAATAAGGAAATTCAAAACCTGAGTGTTAGAACTCTTCGCATTTTTTCCAAGAATTCCACCTTGGACCTTCAAGAAGTTAAGTCTTTAACCATGGCTGATTGGCCTTCTGAGTATCCACAATTTGCTTCCGCATTAACTCAGAGTTTAAATGAACAATGTCCATAAGTTTTCTTTATGTTTGTTCCTGCAACGTCTGAACCTCAGCCTACAGAGGCTAGTAAGACCATCCCTAATCAAACAATGGCCTCCCAGATGGAGTCTAATGTAATGACTTCAGGGTGAACAAACAGAATTGCTGGTAAATCAGTACCTTCAAGATTATTGATATTCCCTGTGGCACCAGGTTCCCATACAAGGTCAACTTCTTTTCTGAAGTCTCTAGCTCACTGCAAGGAATCTTCAGCTACAGACTCTAATGCAGAGAGCTGAGACATCAAAGAGCCTGGCATCGTATTGCTCTCCTCCCCTCTCTGTGTGATTCTCCTAAACACTCTGGGAGGAATATATGCAGGCATTTCTGTCGGAGAGCTGGAGAAATCCAGTCACGGTGGGCTTGCTCTTGAGTCTGAACTCAATGAGATCTCGTGGCCCAAAGTGTCCATGGGGCCCCCTTGATGCCAACGACAGATTTTTTTCAGTCATTTTTATGACTTTCTGGGGCATCCTAAGCAACTCCCAGTCTGTTGCTGTTTGAACAGGTTGATCTATTTATCTAAAATGGTGAGACTCGTGTAACCAAATGAATTCATGGTTCAGAAGTGACTCACTCTACCTAAAGGTACCAAGAAAATTAAAATGAGTGAGGAAGGGGAAACCATTAGATGCCCATCTTGCAAGCATATATATGACTTTAGTAATAGGACATGGTGATCAAATTACTCTGTCTTCCTATTCGTGCGATTATACAGATATGAATATATCTGTGAGCTCAGATGTTGCTTCAAAGAGAGCCAACAAATTTTTCAAACTGGCAATGGCCAAAAAACTTTCTAACACTAAAACTATTTTTCAGTGGGGAGATTGTGATGATGAGAAAGCCAGAGGACAACAGAAATTCTCCTCTAGCAATGCAATTTTGTGCACTCATTTAAGTGAGTGAAACTGCAAATCAGCAGGTATTTCATTAAGTCAAATAGATAAATAGGATATCACAGGCAATCAACAGGACGTGTCTAGAAATGAGATTTGGACATGTGACAATAAAATAAGCAGCAGCAGTATTACAGGCCCTATTTTCCCAAAAGTGAAACCTGTATAATCCCCTGCCATGGAAATACCATATTCATCCAAAGTTTTATTACTGACCTTGAGAAAAACAGAGGTACCCACTATGTTATACATGGGATCTAAATTTAGACCTGTAGCGCCCCCTTGGGTGTACTTCTGGGTCCGGGATTGGCCTGGCTGGAGTTCCCTCAAGGGCGAGCTCCGTTGATCCTTGTCAGTTTGGCACCTAGTGTCTCCACCTGGGGAAGAAAGGTGTTAGCAGGCAGGATTTCCCTCTTCTCACCCCAGGAAAATCTCTCAAAAAACGCTGCTCTGAACAAGGCTGGCTTAAATAGTATTTACAATTTATTTACAAAATATATACATTAAGTATTGTGATAAACGAATGCAGTATGTGCAACCCGTATTATGATATGTGGTTCAAGCAGGCAAGGTGAAATAGCAATACAGGATAAGAGATAAGGCAGTTCAAACAACCAATACAAAGTGACTTAAGTTAACCTTTAAAGCTAATGGATTTAACCTTATTAATCTGTCTCCTAACTCCTCACCCTTTCCCTTTGCCCACCAGCCCCAAGTCTCATCCACTGCTGGAGCTCTGGACCAGTGTCTGCTTGTGAAAGTTGAGGTTTTGTAGTTCTGTCCAATCACTGAGACTATAGCCTTGGCTCCACTTCCTCCAAGCTCTCCTCCAAACTCTCCTCCAATCCAGAGAGGATTTTGCACTCTAGTCCAATCAGGAACAACAGCTGCAGCTCTCGAGTGATCTGCCGCTGGACCCCTCTGGGTCCTGTGGCTCCTAGACTGGAATGGACTTTCTGCCACTGCAACTCTCTCTGGAGCTGATCTGTCGCTGGATCTCCCTGGTCTTGTGGCTCCTAGTCCAGAATGGACTCTCTGCCGTTGCAACTCTCCCCATGGAGCTGATTCTCCACTGCAGCTCCCAAGTCTGGATTAGGCTCTCCAGACTCCATTGCCATCTCCACTCCACCGCTGCAACTCTCCCCCTGGAGCTGATTCTGCCGCCACAGCTCCCTCTGGAGCTGATTCTCCACTGCAACTTCCAAAGCCTGGATTAGGTTCTACAGAGTCTCTCCACTGCCATTTCCACTCACCCATCTTCACATCTACCCCTGACTAGGTCTGTAGGAGGCTCATCTTCATTCGCAACCTGCTTAGGCTCCCAGGAGACTTTCTAGCACCATCTTCAGGAGGAGGGCCTGCAGAGCAAGAGAAGTTCCCTCCTCCCCTCTCAAATGAGGATTAAACTCTTATAGATAAAGAGGCCTGACACCTCTAAATCAACCTCTACTATTTCTCTTAGGGTGAGCAATTTCTACCGGCTCCAGTATTTACTTCTCTACCCTCTATCTAGTGTGTGCACTTTATTCCCCTACACTATTACCTATAGATCTAAAGTTAAATCTTAATAATAGATATAAATGTGAGCGGATATTACCCTTGCTCCCTCAGCACAGGCAGTGATTTGCATATTCTACCTAAATGTTTACTTTCCAGCCCTGGCAGCACAGTGACTGTTACTGTAGGCTGCTCTTTTAATGTTGTCCCTCATCAGACCTCCCTAGCAGCCACCTCTTCAGCAGCATACAGTGACCATTTACCATTTGTCAATGCCTGGTGACTTTCCATACAACATCTGGCTGAATGTAGCAGTGAGGTCAGCCAGATGTGGATTTATACAGCCTATCACTGCCAGCCTTGCTGACTAAAGGAAGTCGATCCCACAGGAGCTTGCAGAATCAGCAAGATTTGAGAAGAGTGGTGAATAAATGTCCCAGCTCTCACCCTCATCCTATCTAGATTTGAGAGCGAGTCCCATTAGAACCTAACAAGCACATCATCTACTTGCATCTCCTTATTTTCTCTAACCCAAGAAGAGTGGAAGCCACAGCTTATCTCCTCCAGTTACTGGAGTCATGACCTGGAAGACAACTCTAGGTGTGGTATTTCACTCAGGGCATTGGAGAGATAGGCCTCTAGGTCAAGCACTTTCCCAAAAACTGCCTGATTGTAAGCGTAGTTATTCACTTATAACAGGTGTTGTCCAGGGACAGCAGGAATCATTCCTCACATATGGGTTGTCATGAGCTAGACAGCACTAAGCCTGAAACATTAAAGAGTAACATAAAAGAAGAGCTTATCTGTCATGAGGTAGATAGTACAGACCCTGAAATATTAGAGAGTAGTATAAAAGAAGAGCTTACCTTACAGCCACGTGGGCAGTTGCAGCATTCACAATGCAGAGAGGCAGGGAAAAGGGAAACAAACTTTCCTCATGGCTTTAGTGACGCAGTAAGAATTCAGGGTTCCAATCAGGCTCACCTGGAGCCAGACTCACGTACTACGTTTGATGAGCAGAGAGATAAAAACAGGTGGGAAAGCCCACAGAGCAGGCTGGAAATTGAGCGAGAGCTCAAGCTGGAACTTGAGAGTGACAGAGAGCTCAAGCAGGAGCCTGGACTAGGGCTGAAGCAGGAGTTTGAGTTTGAGGAGGAAAGCAGAGACCAAAGGAAGTCTGACGGCAGTTCCAGGCAGGCTTGGAGAGCTAGGACTGAAGTGCAGCCGAGGAGTTTGAGAGGTCAGTCTCAGAGAGAAGGTGAGACAAGAACTCCAAAGCAGTTACAGAAAGACACGTTGCCTTGGAGAACCAGGGCTGAAGAAAGGCAGGCTAGTAAACCCGGGAGAGCTAAGAAAGACAGTGACAAAGTCTTCCCAGCCAGAGGGGTCCTCGTACCGAGGCAAACAGCCAAGCCAACAGAGAGCAAAGGTCACATCCAGGGAAGCTCACTGAAGGCAGGAAGTGAGTTTTATTCAGCTAAACACAGTAACCGGTGTTCACAGAGGAAAGCAGTGTGCAAGGCAGAGAGAAAGCCTTGGCTGGAAGCAGAAGGGCTTGAAACCATCTTCTCAACGGAAAGAGATAAGTACCCTGTCTTTGGTAAAGGGAGAGAAGTGGGTCCCCGGGGGAGAAGCCAGGCTTACAACAGGCTAGAGAATCCTTACTGGCAGAAGACATGGGAGGCAATCCCCAGCACAGCCCCTGCTATCTGTGACACCCAACAGCAGCTCCAACTCACAGCAGCTGAAGTTTCCCAAGGGCAAGGCTCGGAGAGCAGCTTCACAGGGGCTCAGTGCCCATACACAGGACCAGGTCCTGGCCCTATGCAGTGGGAAAGCTATAGTCCAGAAAACATCCCTGAGCCCATGGAATGTGCTTTAGGTATAGCTGATGACATAGAGTCTCTCTGTTAAGAAAGGAGAAAGAAAAGAATTGTGTTTTACACATTTTGAATGTGATGGACTTTATTTGCTGGAAAGAAGCATAATTATTATTTGTTAAAAATCCTTTGCACCGGTGAAGCAACCGTTTCTTTTGTATTGTCCTTATTTGAAGACATCCTCAAGGGAAAGGGAATAAAACCCAACCTTAATTTTCACTCTGGACATGACTGCAGTGTCTTTATTTCCACAACTTCAGGCTATGCCCAGGTCTAGGCAACCGCCTAAGACCGGCATAGTCTCACAGGGTGACATCAGCATTGATGAAACCCCATGGAAGCATCTACTCAGCTTTCAAAGAAAGCCTTTGGGAGATGCCACTATGCATATGTGGTCCCCTTCCCACCCAAGGGTGCCATCTTACTCAGTTGGATGACATAGCTAGAGCCAACAAAAGAAGATGGCAAAAGGATTTAGGTGTCATTGCGAATAATACATTGAAACCCTCTGCGCAGTGTGCATCAGTAGCCCAGAAAGCAAATAGAATTCTAGGAATCATAAAAAAAAAATAATGGAGAACATAACCAAGGATATTATAATGCATCTTTATCATTCCATGTTGCGACCGCACCTTGAATACAAGGGCATCAATGGGATAGTCATTATAGTAGGAGAGAGGAGACAGGTTCCTACAGTTTTTTTAACCTTGGATACCTTGTTAGTCTATTCAGCTGCTTTATTTTCAAATTTTTGAATTTCACCTAAGGAATGCCACCAAAAGGTGATATTCAAATTAGACAAATCTTTCCAACTGTGAAGAATCATTTTAATTGATAAATCAAAATATTTAGGCGTCATCGTGGATAACATGTTAAAACCCTCTGCCCAGTGCGCAGCGGTGGCCAAGAGAGCAAATAGAATAAATAAAACAAAGGATATTATAATGCCTCTGTATCGTTCCATGGTGTGACCGCACCTTGAATATTGTGTGCAGTTCTGGTCGCCGTATCTTGAAAAGGATATAGCGTTATTAGAAAAGGTACAGAGAAGAGCCACCAAAATGGTAAAGGGGATGGAAGGATACTCCTATAAAGAGAGGCTAAAAAGGTTAGGGCTCTTCAACCTGGAAAAGAGATGGCTGAAGGGAGATATGATAGAGGTCTATAAATTAATGAATGGAGTGAAACGGGTAAACATACATCGATTTTTTACGTCATCAGAATATAAAAAGACTAGGGGACATGCAATGAAGCTACAGGATAACCTATTTAAGACTAATAAGAGAAAATATTTTTTTCACTAAACGTGTAATCAAACTCTGGAATTTGTTACCAGAGGATATAGTAAAAGCTGTTAGTGTAGCTGGGTTTAAAAAAGGTTTGGACAAGTTCCTGGAGGAAAGGTCCATAAACCATTATTAAAAGGGACCCAGGATATCACTGCTTGACCCAATATAAGCATTGAGGAACCTGTGTCTTTTGGGGGAACTGCTAGGTACTTATGACCTAGATTGGCCACTGTTGGAAACGGGATACTGGGCTTGATGGACCTTGGTCTGACCCAGTATGGCATATCTTATGTTCTTATGTTCTTGTACAGCAACTCCAAGGGGAGGAGGGAGGGTTGTGAGGACTAATTCCTGCTGTCCCTGGAGAACACCTGTTACAGGTGAGTAACTACGCTTTCTCTAGGAACATGCAGGAAGTCAGTCCTCACATGTGGGACTCCTAGCTACAGGCTACCGTGAACCTGTAGAAAAACATGGTCCAGCCTTGAGCTGCCGCATGCGAATCTGAGGAAGGATTCTGAGGACCCCAGTGTCCAGAGAGAGCAATGACTCTGGTAGCCTGAACAAGAAGAGTTGGAGGGCAGAAGTTGCCTAAACCCCAAAAGAATTACGGAGTACGGCCTGGCTGAAGGCACTGTCCACTTTCCAGGCAGTAGTGAGCTGCAAAGGTGTGAACTGAGGACCAGGTGGCGACCCGACAGATGTCTGACATAGGAACAGCTATGTCCACCACACAGTCACATCCATTTTATTATAATATTAAGAATTTTTCCACTTAGCTGAATCGTAGATTAGTGAGGCACACTCAAGCACGACGTGCACGTTTCGGGGAAAACCCTGTATCAAGTGCCGCCATTAACAATGTCATCTATCTTCTGTAACGCCGGAACCAGCTGTTACCTTCAAAAAGGGTCTGATACTTTCCTGAATGGCCAACAAGCGCTGTCAATCAACTCAGCCTACCAATGAAAAACTCCGGGAGCACCCCACCAATCAGGGGAATCCCGGGATCACCGGTGGCGTCAACAAACACTGAGCCAATCAATTTCTTTGTTGAGACCGTCTGGAGATACTGTATGTAGATGAAAGATCCAACGCTGCTCACAACTTTGCAATCTATCAACACGATTTCCACCGCGTGGATCTGGGGGTATATGGTCAATGACCGTCCATTGCAAATCCGTAAATGCATGACCCGCAGTCAGGCAATGTTCAACCAACGGAGCCGTCAGCACTTCTTGGCGAAGACGAGAAGCATGTTCACTCAGTCTAAGCTTGACTTTCCGAGTTGTTCTGCCCACATAAATCAAAAGACATGGGCAATAGATGAGATAGACAACAAAACTTGAATCACAATTAGTCTCCCAACGACGATGAAATTGCTGATCCTTTCCTGGGCAAGTCCATTCCACCCCTGTCATTGCCAAAGAACAATAGGTGCAATTACCGCATTCTCTATGACCCCCATGGGAAAGAACAGGTGCAGGGGGGCGATCTCCCATCACAGTAGTGCGTGCCAACAAATCCCCTAAGTTGGCTCCCCGCATAAAGGCTATCAAAAGGGGTGTCTGAAAGCAAGGATGTAAATTCAAAATAGGCCAATGTTTCCGGAGGATAGTAGCTACCCCTAAGCTAGAGTCCATATAAGGCAATATGCCCACCGTCCGTGAAGGGGCTTGATCTTCATTTTCTCCTGGCCGATGGTCCGACAATAGCCATTCCCGGTGCGTATACAATGCACAGCAATAAGCGGATTTAATCACTTTGGAGGGATAACCTCTCTCAGACAGCCGAGTACATAATTCAGTAGCATGTACTTTAAAATCCTTAATCGAGGAACATATCCTCCGCAGCCGGAGGAACTGACCATACGGCAAACCCCGTTTTAATGACATAGGATGGAAACTGTGATATTGTAATAAACTATTGCGTTGAATAGGTTTCCGATATAATGAGGTACGAAAATGGCCTTCTTCCCAAGAAACCGTAATATCCAAAAAATCTATCTGATGTTTGTCAGTCTGAGCTGTAAACTTCAAATTCGGTTTTAAACCATTCAGCCAAACCAAAAATTGGTGTAATTCTTCTAAAGTGCCCCTCCACAAAAAGAAGACATCGTCCAGGAAACGTTTCCAAAAAATAATATGATGGAAATACTCTGAAGGATACAGATGCTGTTCTTCAAAGGCTGCCATATAGAGGGTGGCAATAGATGGCGCCGCCGAAGCCCCCATGGCTATCCCATAAATCTGCATATAGAACTGTCCCTGTGACATAAAATAATTTTTGGTCAACACCATTGAAATTAGCTCAATCAGGAATTGTCGTGGCAGACGGGGAGGAGCCGTTGTAAATTTTGACTGGAGAAGTTGTAGAGCCTCAGCTTGATCAATATTTGTATACAACGCGGTAACATCCAACGTTACCATATGGAGAGGACATGAAGGAATTTCCAAAGCTTCCAATTGTTGAAGGAATTGTGTGGTATCCCGTATATAAGATGTAACCTGATTAACCTCTGCTTTAAGGAAAACATCACAAAATTGAGATAGAGGTTCCAGTATTGAACCTCTACAGGAGACAATAGGTCGGCTCGGTGGAGAAGTTACAGACTTATGGATTTTGGGTACCAAGTATAAGATAGGAACCTTTGGAGTCAGATTCACTAAAAATCTATGTTCTATATGCAGGGACAGTTCTATATGCAGATTTATGGGATAGCCATGGGGGCTTCGGCGGCGCCATCTATTGCCACCCTCTATATGGCAGCCTTTGAAGAACAGCATCTGTATCCTTCAGAGTATTTCCATCATATTATTTTTTGGAAACGTTTCCTGGACGATGTCTTCTTTTTGTGGAGGGGCACTTTAGAAGAATTACACCAATTTTTGGTTTGGCTGAATGGTTTAAAACCGAATTTGAAGTTTACAGCTCAGACTGACAAACATCAGATAGATTTTTTGGATATTACGGTTTCTTGGGAAGAAGGCCATTTTCGTACCTCATTATATCGGAAACCTATTCAACGCAATAGTTTATTACAATATCACAGTTTCCATCCTATGTCATTAAAACGGGGTTTGCCGTATGGTCAGTTCCTCCGGCTGCGGAGGATATGTTCCTCGATTAAGGATTTTAAAGTACATGCTACTGAATTATGTACTCGGCTGTCTGAGAGAGGTTATCCCTCCAAAGTGATTAAATCCGCTTATTGCTGTGCATTGTATACGCACCGGGAATGGCTATTGTCGGACCATCGGCCAGGAGAAAATGAAGATCAAGCCCCTTCACGGACGGTGGGCATATTGCCTTATATGGACTCTAGCTTAGGGGTAGCTACTATCCTCCGGAAACATTGGCCTATTTTGAATTTACATCCTTGCTTTCAGACACCCCTTTTGATAGCCTTTATGCGGGGAGCCAACTTAGGGGATTTGTTGGCACGCACTACTGTGATAGGAGATCGCCCCCCTGCACCTGTTCTTTCCCATGGGGGTCATAGAGAATGCGGTAATTGCACCTATTGTTCTTTGGCAATGACAGGGGTGGAATGGACTTGCCCAGGAAAGGATCAGCAATTTCATCGTCGTTGGGAGACTAATTGTGATTCGAGTTTTGTTGTCTATCTCATCTATTGCCCATATCTTTTGATTTATGTGGGCAGAACAACTCGGAAAGTCAAGCTTAGACTGAGTGAACATGCTTCTCGTCTTCGCCAAGAAGTGCTGACGGCTCCGTTGGTTGAACATTGCCTGACTGCGGGTCATGCATTTACGGATTTGCAATGGACGGTCATTGACCATATACCCCCAGATCCACGCGGTGGAAATCGTGTTGATAGATTGCAAAGTTGTGAGCAGCGTTGGATCTTTCATCTACATACAGTATCTCCAGACAGTCTCAACAAAGAAATTGATTGGCTCAGTGTTTGTTGATGCCACCGGTGATCCCGGGATTCCCCTGATTGGTGGGGTGCTCCCGGAGTTTTTCATTGGTAGGCTGAGTTGATTGACAGCGCTTGTTGGCCATTCAGGAAAGTATCAGACCCTTTTTGAAGGTAACAGCTGGTTCCGGCGTTACAGAAGATAGATGACATTGTTAATGGCGGCACTTGATACAGGGTTTTCCCCGAAACGTGCACGTCGTGCTTGAGTGTGCCTCACTAATCTACGATTCAGCTAAGTGGAGAAATTCTTAATATTATAATAAAATGGATGTGACTGTGTGGTGGACATAGTTGGATACCATGTTCCTTTCCTGAAAACATCCGACAAAAAAATATCTTTGTATCTTGGGGGTTTGCTTTGGTGATTTTTTTGAGTAGTTTAATTGTCACCGAAGGGATAGGGTTTTTGTTTGTTCTTGACATAGGAACAGAGCTTAGGCTTGCAACCAAGGTTGCCATAGCCCTGATGTTGTATGCTGTGACCCAGCACGCCAACAAGAGCCCAGCCTGATCATGGGTGAAGGTGATCAGTCCGCCACCCAGGTGGATAGGGTCCACTTAGTCACAGCCTCCCCCAGTCGAATGGGGTCATATGAAACAAAAAGCTGTGAGGTTTAGCGGTGGCCTTGAGTACAATGCAGGTAGAAGGACAGTGCCCTCTTGCAGTCCAGAATATGGAGAACAGCTGCTGCTTTGTCGGCATGGAGCCATGGAAAGAAGGTAAGGAGCACTACCTCCTGGTTGAGGTAGAATGTGGATACCACCTTCGGAAGGAATTTTGAGTGGGTGCGAAGCATGGCCCTATTCTTGTAGAATCTGGTGTAAGTGGCTCAACCACCAAGTCCTGAAGCTCACTGACTCTGTGGGCAGAGGTGAGTGCCATCAGGAAGACAGCCTTCCAAGATAGGTAATGCAAATGGCAGGTTCGAAAGGCAGCTTGGTGAGCTGTGACAGAACCGTGTTGCGATCCCATTCCGCTGGAGGTGGGCAGATTGGAGGCTTAGAGAGCAGCAAGCCCCTCATAAATCTGGTAATGAGGAGCTGCACAGAAAGCGGTTTGTCCTCTATGGAGTGATGGTGCGCGGAGAGCGCACTCAGGTATACCCTGATGGAGTTGGACTTAAGTCCAGTCTGCAAAAGGTGGAGCAAGTACTGCAGCACCGTATGCACCTGGCAAGAGAATGGGTCTACCCGTTGCTCCACACACCATGCTGAGAATCTGCGCCACTTGAAGCCATAAGCTGGTCTCATGGAGTACTTATGAGAGACCAGGAGGACTTCTTCCACCTCCCTGGGGAGATTGAAGGGTGTTAGGGCAACCCGTTCAGCAGCCATGATGTTAGTGACAGGGACCCCAGGCTGGAGTGAAGAAACAAGCCCTCCTCCTGGGTCAGTAGCCCCGGGACACACCCCGAGGGACTGGGAGCTCCGTCAAGAGGTGGAGCAACAAGGGAAATCAAGACTGCCTGGGCCACTGCGAGGCCACCAGGATCATAGAGGCCTTATCCTGCAGGACCTTGAAGAGGGTCTGGATGATTAGTGGTGTGGGAGGGAAGGCATACAGAAGGCTCTCCGACCACGAGATGAGGAAAGTGTCCGTCGCTATCCGGGATGCGGTTGGGGACAGCAGAAGCAGAGCAGCTGAGCATTAGCTGGGCTGGAAAAGAGGTCCAGATTTGGGGTTCCAAGCGATCCAATGGACAGAAAAATTACCCACACAATCACCAACAAGCCAGAAAGCAGGTGTGTAGACAGTAACCAATTCCTTTATTAAACCAACCAAACACCCCTATGCGTTTCGGCCACAGGCCTTCTGCAGGGGAACCAAAGCCTCAAAAGGACAATAAAAACAGGTTAGGAAATAAAAGAAAATAAATAACGTGAATACATGTACAATATAAATTAATGAAAAGAAATAAATCAATACAGTCTTAAAACAATAAATAATTAAATAGGCAGTGAATCCAAATAAAACTAATAATCAACTATGATTGTAAGACAAAAATCATGTATAAATGACAAATACATTTAGAATACCTGTAGAGACATTATATGAAAAAATATGTATATACTGATACAAAAAAGTGCTATAATACATAAATAGGTATTTTTTTAAAAAATGAATAAAAGTGCATAGAGCAAGACCGCAAGGCTGACAAATAAAAAAAAGAAGAAAAGAAGAATGAACAATCTAATGGATGAAATGTTATGCATTCCCCAGCAATAAGAGTAGTTAAAAAAAGCAAACCCTGTGGTATCATTATAAAATAAGAAGAACCATCAACTGGAGGCATTACCTGGTTGATTATGCAATTTGTGTATGGCAGGACTGTCAAAGAAGCAGCTGATAATATAGCAATCTGTTGGAGATAGTGAGAGACGTTATGTTGCACAAAAATGTCACATAAAAATGTCCATAATATGTAATCAAGGGCTATACATGTTATCCTAATGCTGTGAGCGGGCAGAGATTAAGAAAATACACAGGAGATAAAAGTGCCACTGGAACACTGCAATTTGGGAAAATACCATCTCTGAAAAAGTATATACGAAAGTGTACATGTATAAAACCACAAAGAATAATAAAATGAGTTAATGTGTCTTGATGTTACTTTTTGGTTTAAAAACCTGACATCGTATATAACATAAATAGGAAAACAAACTAAATGGAGGGCAGGAAGCCTCTTCTGAGATGGAAAAAAACTATCATCAAAATAAAACATTTAAAAAAGGACCAATTGGTCAACATGTAATTTCATATTATAGGAATGAAAGAAAAAACACATTTAAAAGGACAGGCTGTCAATGCCAGTAATCAAACCCGCTTTCTTAACTCTTTTCAAGTGATATTAGCATTTCTCCTTTAAATCCAGTGTTGTAAGAAAATTGCAGCGAAAGAGCAAATGCATAACCAAAATAAAAATACTTAGCAGTAAATACTTTGCATCATACAAACAGGCTGTGATAGTTAAGAAAAAATCTGATTCTGGTCATGTCACTAACAACATTATAAACATTCTCCAGTGCCAGGCATATTGTGAACTAATATAAAACACTGCAAAAGTCACTAAAGATCTACAAGGCCAAATCTACCATACCATACCAGCAACACTTCCAAAACTCATACAAAACACTGCAATGGGCCCCAAAACATCCACACACCTATTTGAAAAGCTGTACAAGTCAAATTACTGCAGTACAGATACCTACGTACAAACTCCATGTTAACAGAACACCTGGCCTTGGTCGCACACTCAGAACACAGACCCTCACCAAGTACAGAATAAGTGACCACAATCTAAATTAAAAATAAAAATATGTATACAAAAATTAAAATGAAACCCCAAGAAGCCAGACTCCGCATGCGGTGCCACACCAGATAAGAGATGCAGTTCCCCATACTGTGTGAAATATAAAGATAGCGCAAAGTCCAATCACTAAATTGAAAATAAAATGATTTTTTCTACCTTTGTTGTCTGACGATTTTTGATCATGCTGGTCCCGATCTAAGGTTTCTGTTTTCCTCTGTCTTTTCTCTTAGCTCTCTTTCTATGATCTATAGTCCATCTGCAATTTCTTGTCTCTCCTTTTGCTTTCTTCATTTTCTTCCATCAGACTTTTTCCAGTCCCAGTAACCATCCCCAGCACTGCCACTGGTGTCTATTTCCTTCCAGTACCCCTCCTTCTCCATCATCCTGCCCCTTCTAGTCTAAATACCATCCTTGGTATTAGTGAACCTCCAGTCCCAGTGCCCCCTCCTGTGTCAGTTCCCTTCCAGTCACCTCTCCTCTGTCCATCCCCCTTCCAGTCCCATCCCCAAGTGTCAACTCCCTTCCAGCCCCCATCTTCCCTCCAGCCCCCTCCATCCCCTCTTTTCCGCCCCTTCCAACCCCCCATGTGAGCTCCCTTCAAGCCCCCACCTTCCACCCGTCAGTTCTCTTCCATCTCCCCTCCTATTACCCAGCTACCTTCCATACCCATCCTCGAGTCTGCTCCCTTTCAGCTCTCCCCAGTGTCTGCTCCCTTGTAGCCCCCCATGTCTGCTCCCTTCCAGCTCCCCTCATGTCTGCTCCCTTCCAGCTCCCCCCATGTCTGCTTCCTTCCAACCCCCCCTGTGTCTGCTCCCTTCCAGCTCCACCCATGTCTGCTCCAATCCAGCTCCCCCCATGTCTGCTCCCTTGCAGCACCCCATGTCTGCTCCTTTCTAGCTCCCCACAGTTTGCTCTCTTGTAACCCCCCATGTCTGTTCCCTTCCCCTCCTTTCAGATCCCCCCATGTCTGTTCCCTTCCAGTCTCCCCCCCCCCCCCGTGTTTGCTCCCTTCCAGCTCCCTCTCTCCCCCCCCCCTCCAATGTCTGCTCCCTTCTGGCCCCTTTCCTTCCCTCCTCTTCTCTCCTCTCCTCTCACTGACTCATCCTTATGAGAAACAGGAAATGCTTGTTACTGCTGAAAATGCCGCGGTCTAACAGTTTAAAAGAGAGCAGAGCCACAGGAACAGAGAAATATTCCCGTGGCTACTTTCTTTTTGAAACGGTGGGTGGCGGGCTGCTATCAACGGTGCCCCCCCCCCCCGCCGCGCTTACCCAGTTTACTGTGTAACGCCAGCCCTGGGCACCATCGCTGGCCGCCTGACCCACTCCCCATTCAGGATGACCTGCAGAGCGCCGGCAGTTTAGTGGAGAGCATGCCTGCAGGACACGTTGCTTCTGTGGGCAGAAGGCTATGAGTAGCAATTGCAGCCTCTCACAGCCTTCTGTCCATGGGAGCAGTGTGTCCTGTAGGCAGGCTCTCCGCTAGGCTGCCAGCGCACCACAGACCATCCTGAATGGGGAGTGGGGGGGCAGGCGACTAGCAACAGTACTCTCCGGACTTCGGAGCCCCCTTGCCGCGTTTACCTAGCTTATCGGGTAGTGCTGGCCCTGATCCAGTGTTTGTCTTCTTGCTTCCCCACCCCCACTCCCATTGTCCAGCATTTGTCTTCTTGCTCCCCCCCCCCATTATCCAGCATGTGTCTTCCTGCTTCCCCCCCCCCATGTCCATTTGTCTTTCTGCTTCCCCCCTCGTTGTCCAGTATTTGTCTTCCTGCTTCCCCACTCACTGTTGTCCAGCATTTGTCTTTGTGCTTCCCTCCTGTCCAGCATTTGTCTTCCTATTTCCCTCACTGTTGTCCAGCATTTGTCTTCCTGTTTCCCTCACTGTTGTCCAGTATTTGTCTTCCTGTTTCCCTCACTGTTGTCCAGTATTTGTCATCCTGCTTCCCTCCTGTCCAGTATTTGTCTTCCTGCTTCTCTGCCGTTGCCCAGCATTTGTCCGAGGCTCCAGCCCCTCATTTGTCTTTCTGCTTACCTGCCGTTGCCCAGCGTTTGTCCTCCAGACCCCCTCCCCCATTGACCAGCATCTACCATCCACCTCCATCTCTCTTCCTGCCACTGCCATTGATGCCTCTCTCAATGTCAGCGGCAGGAAAGCAAAAGCGTGAGGTCTTTAAGACTCCAGCATTTGTAAGTTCCTGCTGGTTCCGCCCCATCTGACATGAAAACTATCATCAGAGGGGGCGGGACCTATCAGGGCCTTACAAGCATGCCAGAGTCGCAAGAGCCCGTTATTTTGCTTTCCTTTTTTTTTTCAAAGTTGATAGCTCGCCGCAGAGTCCTAGTCAAAGAATTAAATTCAGGTCCTTCTACATATTCCAGGCTGGCCCAAATGTGGACTTTTCTAGATATGAAGCATACCAGAATTTTGCTCTGATTACATCTCACAACACCAAAAATTGCTCCATCTATGGACCTAAGAAGTTCAGTCTTCCTTTTTTTTAATCTTTTTGTTTTACTGGTCCCTAAAAAAGGTATCTCAAACCCAAGGAAATGGATCTCAATAAAGTGTATGTTTTGTGTCTTATGCTGTTGAATGAAGCATGAATCATAACATAATCTGTATTATAGTGAAATTCAATTTTCTGCCTCTTTAGGCCAAAGAAAATATTTTTATTTGATTAGCAATGAAGCAGATGAAGCTCAGACTGAACAGGAAATTCATTATTCCCCCCTGGATCCTTTTGTCCTTTCTTTTGGAGACAAAAGGAGTTAGTTCTGTTGCCTATGCTGCCTCCACTCACAGATGTGTTATGGAGTTCACATAAGATTGCAGACCTGAGTGCTCCAGAGAGCTAATAACACACTCATAATAAAGGGCTTCACCAGGAGAAGGAAAGAATTGTATTTATTTATGTAGGCAGTTCGGATACGGGTGTGCTTATATTATAAAAATGAAACAAGTTGGCAAACTAGATTTGGGTTTCTTTTCACTTTCTTTTTCACTTCAAAATGGCTTAACCTCAGTTCAATTCAAACCTAAGTATAGGATTCTTATCTGGACAACATCTCCAAATGAGTTAATCAGATTAGCTGTTTTAAGGGATCTGGCCATTACGGGGTAATTTTATAAAGCTTTTTCCATATATAAAGCTTGTACTACACACAGAAAAGAACTTTCATAAAGTTGCATGACCACATACACACACATAAAATTAGGCACACAGAGTATTCCTACTTTTATGGGATCTGCATATAGAGTATGGTTTGGGCAGAACAAAGATGAAGTTGCTATATAACATAGTAACATAATATATGATGGCAGATAACGACCAGTATGGTCCATCTAGTCTGCCCAACAAGGTGGCAAGAGTAGGTGCACCTGCCGCTCCGTGCAGGTCACCCCTCCCCATGACTTTTTTTAGGAGTGTACCTACCGCTCCATGTAGAGCATCCCTGTTTGTTGAGATGTTGTTGTTAAGTGCCGTCGAGTCAGAGTCGACTCATAGCGACCCTCAGGATAGCTATCCTAAATTGTGTTCGGTCTTGAGTCAGGCTGCTCATTGTTGACAGACTGGTACCCATAGCTGCTGTTATTGTATCGATCCATCTCATTGCTGGCCTTCCTCTTTTGCGCTGACCTTCTATCTTGCCAAGCATGATGTCTTTCTCTAATGATCTCTCTCTTCGCATGATGTGTCCAAAGTATGAAAGTCGAAGTCTTGTCATCTGAGCTTCTAAAGAAAGCTTAGGTTTGATCTCCTCTAGTACCGAATGGTTTGTTCTTCGGGCAGTCCATGGTATACACAGTATTCACCGCGAGCACCATAATTCAAAGGCATCAATTTTCTTCCTGTCTATCTTTTTCACTGTCCAGCTTTCACATCCATATGATGTTATTGAAAATACCATGGCTTGAACAAGTCGAATCTTTGTATGGAGAGAGACATCTCTGCTCTTGAGAATCTTATCTAGGTCTTTCATAGCCATTCTGCCAAGAGCAATGCGTCATCTGATTTCTTGACTGCTTGTTGCTGCTTTATTGATAGTTGATCCAAGTAGGTTAAAGTTGTTCACGATTTCAATTTCTTCTCCTTCAACGATGAACCTGTTGATTATGCCAGTTGTCATGATCTTTGTCTTTTTTACATTAAGGTGCAGGCCCATTTTGAGACACTATTCTTTGATTGTGAGAAGCAAATGTTTCAGATCATCTTCACTTTCAGCCACTAATGTGGTATCATCAGCATAGCGAAGGTTGTCGATGAGTCTTCCACCAATCTTCACACCTCTGTTGTCTTCATACAATCCTGCTTCTCTGATGATTTGTTCTACATATAAATTAAATGGGTAGGGGAAAGGTATGCAGCCTTGTCTTACACATTTGCTTATTTTAAACCATTCTGTTTCTCCTTGTTCCGTTCGAACTGCTGCTTCTTGATCAATGTACAGATTGTGCAAGAATACGATCAGGTGTTCTAGTATACCCATGCTTCTTAATGTGGCCCAGAGTTTCTCATGGTTTACACAGTCAAAAGCCTTGCTATAGTCGATAAAGCACAAATAGATATCCTTTTGGTATTCTTTAGTCTTTTCAAGGATCCATCTCACATCCGCAATGATGTCTCTCGTTCCTCGCCCTTTCCAGAACCCTGCTTGCACTTCAGGTAGTTCTTGTTCCAGGTATGGTTGTAGTCTCTTTTGAATAATCTTCAGTAGAATCTTGCTGGCATGTGGGATCAGAGCGATTGTGCGATAATTTCCACAGTCAGTTGGATCACCTTTCTTTAGTATTGGTATAAACACAGATCTTTTCCATTCAGTTGGCCATGATGTTGTCTTCCATATTTCTTGGCAGAGCCTTGTAAGTATGGTAACAGCTGCATCAGATTGCTGTAATACATCTATGGGAATGCTATCAATGCCTGGTGCTTTGTTCTTTGATAAGGCTTTCAATGCTGCTTTAACTTCTTCTTTCATCACCAATGATTCGCGATCATAAGGTACAGGTTGAAACGGCTGTTGTCCACTTGATCTTTATCATATAAAAACTCTGTATATTCCTTCCACCTTTTCTTGATCTTCTCAGCATCATTCAACATAGAACCTTGAGCATCTTGTAACATTCCAATTCGAGGCTGGAACTTTTTCTTTAACTCTCGTAGCTTTAGGAAAGCCGATCTTGTTCTTCCTCTAATAGTTTCTGCTTCTATTTCCTTGCATGCATCGTTGTAGTACTTTTCCTTGTCCTGTCTTGCTGCACGTTGGAAATCTCTGAGTTCTGTTATTGTCTTTCTTTCTCCTCTGGCTTTAGCTTCTCTGCATTTCTGGGCAATTTTCAGAGTTTCTTCTGTCATCCATTTTGGCCGTTTTTGCTTTTTTACCCTTTGTAGAGACTTTTGCTTTGTTCCAACACAACCTTCTTGATGTCATTCCAGAACTCTTCTGGAGCTCTGTCATTTGTATCTAAAGCAGCAAATCGATTTTGCAGGCAGTCTTTAAATTCCAGTGGTATATTCTCAAGGTCACATTTTGCTGCATTCATGAGTGGTTTGCTCTTTTTCAACCTTAGCTTGAGTTTGCATACTAGTAGTTGATGATCTGTACCACAGTCAGCTCCAGGTTTTGTCTTTGATGTTACAGAACTTTTCCATCGTTGACTTCCACAGATGTAGTCAATTTGATTTTTATACAATCCATTGGGTGAAGTCCATGTGTACAGTCGCCACTTGTGTTGATGGAAGAAGATGTTTGAGATGAATAGATCATTGGTCTTGCAGAATTTTATCAGTCTTTCTCCAGCTTCATTTCTGTTGCCAAGTCCATATTTTCCAACTACTTTGCCTTCTTCTTTGTTGCCAACTTTTGCATTCCAGTCACCCATGACTATCAGGATATCCTGTTTGCATGTTCTGCCAATTTCAGCTTGTACTTGTTCATAGAACTCTTCAGTTTTATTCTCTTCTGCAGCTGTTGTTGGGGCATATACTTGAATTATAGTTGTGTTGATAGGCATTCCTCATAGACGAATAGAGATTAAGCGTTCGCCGACTGCATTGTATTTCATTACAGTTCTTGCAAGTTTCTTCTTTATTATAAATGCAACACCATTTCTTCTTTGTCTTTCATTTCCAGCTTAGTAGACCATGTGATCATCTGAAGCAAAGTGCCTGATGCCAGTCCATTTCAGTTCGCTGATACCCAACAGATCAAGTTGTACACGTCCATTTCATTCTTGACCACCTCCAACTTCCCTTGGTTCATGCTTCGTACGTTCCATGTTCCAATGCGTAAGACATCTTTACAGCTTCTGACTCTCATTTCATGCACAGCTACATCCGCAGTCAGACGTCCCGAGGGCTTTGATCCAACCACATCATAAATGCTGGCTTTACTCTGAAAAGTCTTCAGCTCTTCCCCAATAGCTAGTTGAGTGCCTTCCAACCTGGGGGTCTCATCTTCCAGCACTATAGCACAATTTGTTTTGTTGTAACTATCCATTGGGTTTTCATGGCAAGATACAGAAGTAGATTGCCGGGCCTTTCTTCCATGCTGTTTAAGTTTGGTGTTGTTGCCGTTGTCACAGAAATGTGATCCTCCGCCGTCAACACTATCCCATTCTGCTGCTGCCCAGATGGGTGGTTTGTCTTGGTCTGAGATATGTTTGTTGAGATATGTTATGCTTATTTTGATTTTATCCTGTTGCTAAAAAGGAATCCGCTATGTCTGTCCCATGCCATTTTGAATTCTGTGACTGTGTTTGCCCTCACCACTTCCATCGGAAGGGCATTCCAAGCATCAACCACCCTTTCAGTGAAAAAGCATTTCCTAGCATTGCCTTTCAATTTGTATACACATTTATAAAATGTACATCGATATGTGTGGAGTACCCACATTCACATTCGCCCCTTATTCAGATGAGATATAAATTTGTATTTCTGAATGTGTGCACTATTGGAGCTGGTTCTGGGAGCCTATTTATAAAGGCATGATGGTGCCTATATCAAATAGGATTGAAATAAGCACTTTTTAGACTTCTCACACAAGTGTCCTGTTGTAAACTTACTCCCTTTGTGTCCAGGTATTTTGTTGACTGTGGGGGTCATTCTGTCCCATGAATAATAGGGATGGATGTCCCCCTGCTGGCCCCAGCAATAGCCTCCCCATATGAACAGCGGGTATGTATGGGGAGGCCTAGACAGGGGCAGGAGGGGCGTTCTGGAGGTAGAGCGAGTGTGGGGCATGGGTGGGCCATGACCCCAGACATTGTAATGCAGCGAGGGCTGATGAAAGCCCAGAGGAGAAAAAAGAAGCTGTTTTTCAGAGGAAAAAAGATGTGCACAAGTTGCAATATTCGCAGGAACCAGCTAGAGGGAGCAGGAGAGCATTCAGAGAGACTGAAGGGCCATGCCCAGCTTGTCACGAGGAACTGATAACCAGCTCCCAATCCTCAAAGGCAGGAGTGTTTTATAAGAGGAGAGTGAAAGACTGGATGAGGGAGAGGTTGAAGTGGAAGCCTGATTCCTCCGGAGCTAGAGGATCACCAGGAGTGAGAGGTGACTCACCAGGAGCTGAGGAAGGACCTAAGGAGGGACCAGCTCAAGCTAGAGAGAGAGCTGTTTGCCCGAAGAGGCAAAAGCACTGCACTAATTGCAAGCAGAAGCCAAAGGAGAATCAGCTGGGGAAGCTAAGCCACGCTGAGCAGGAAAGCCAGGAGCTGGGCTTATGCAGAAGCAGGCGCTTACCAGGAGCATGGGTTCAAAGGCTGCAAGGTAAACCAAACTTTCAAAGAAAAGGATTTCATCAAGCTGCTGACTGTGAGAGGCAAGCAATTGAAGAAAACCATTTACCTGCTTGTTGCTGCAATACAAGGTATGATAAATATATGCCTATGAAGAAAGCTATAAATGTTAAAGACTATGGTAAAGCTGCTATAAAACCTCTAAGAAGAGAGAACACATTTAATCCTAATGCAGCACGTGGCCGACGCCCTAGGCTAGGCCAAGGACATTGGCAAGTACTGCAAGAGATATACAAAACCCCTGGAGGTGTTTCCCAAGAAACTAGGGATACAGAGTCAGACATATCTGATTATGAGACAATGCAAGTGGAACTGGCAGGAGAATTATCAGACCAGGAAATGGATTGTACTCTCTGTGTGTCCGGTAGTATAGAGTCTTTGCCAGACTTGTGAGTTGCTTGAATTGCCAAACGAGCATTCTTTAATTGACTAAGCACGGCTATTCCTGTGAAGTTCAACAGTTTTGCTTTAAACCTGAGTTTTCTTTCTTACCTGAATTAAGGACATTTACTTTGAGTTGTAACCCAACAATTGGAACCACTGTGTAAAGGGAATAAAAGCCTTCTTTTTCCCACCACTCTGCTTTAATGGTTTCTTTAAAGATTGGAGCTAAAATCTACAAGGACCAAGTGCCTTTTGGCCCTTAAAAGACTCCTATCTTAATATTAAAATGTTTATGTCGCACCTGCCTTAGCGTCCACTGGCCACCAGGGAGGCGAGCCGACAACATACAGGAGTGATTCAGAGATTGGCCCTGTATGTCCGGGGCCTCAAATCTAGGCAGGGGACTTATTCCACCTCGAACTTGGAATAGGTCCCCCTGGATGAAGGGGGATTGTGGTGGAGGACCCAGAAATGCAGGTAAGGGGGCACAGGGGGTTTCCCACAGTCCAACTCAGACCTTGGAAGGTGAGATCGGGGGTCAGACTGAGGGGAAACAAGAGCTTGATCAGTGACCGGGGATCGCGGTTCCTGAATGACGACACGGTTCAGGAGCCTGGCTGAGGTAGCCAGATGTGTGGCTGGGCATGCAGGCCGATCAGAATTGGGGCCCGGCCTGCACATACAGGCCATAGACCCAATTCTGATCCGTGGACATGTCTAGCCCCCGCAAGATCACAATCAGGTCTACCTCTGTACACCCCACAGGGGGTGCACAGCCTAAACGGAATTGGCCTCCACCTAATTACAAGTGTTTACACAAAACAAAGCAAATTGATGAAATTAACATACGAGTCCTGCAATTAGGACTATTGTAAGTAAAGCTCCTGATTACACAGGGTTTGAAGTAGGCAGATTGAAAGTCACAAATCTTAGTCCATGTCTGTGCTCGTAAGCAAAAGACATGTATTTCATTTATTTAGCAATGCTTATATACCGTCAAAGTGGTCTACATTCAGGTACGGTACATATTTCCTTTGTCCCCAAAGGGCTCATAATCTATGTTTTGTATCTAAGGCAATGGAGGGTTAAGTGGCATGCCCAAGATCACAAGGAGTGCCTGTGGGACTACAAATCCTAGTCCCTCTGGCCTGAGGTTGCTGTCCTCCAGTTGGACTCAAACCCCTGGCCCTACAGCCCGAGGCAACTTGCCCCAATCCAAGGCCACTCCTCCCTAGTGAATAGGACAGTTATGCAATGGATTATGAAAAACAAAAGTGGGATACTGTGAAATTCTATTAAGCATAAAAGAAACCTAGTTAATATTTAGGCGTCTTTTGTACTGACCTGTGAGCACGTACCCTATTAGGATCACTGCGTCTATCCATCGTTGGCCATATATTAAGCAGCTCTGACAGAACAGATTTGGCTGAAACCTCTTTAGAAAGATTCTCACAATAGGTAGCTAAAATGATGCTTTGAACCTGGTCAAAATATGCCTGTGAGGAACTTTAGCAGGATCTGTTTTCTCTATAGTCATATTATGAAACATGCCTACTATGTATAGATAATTTGAGCTTCTTGTATCTAGCTTGGAAATGAGCCACAGTGATGAAAGACCTTGTTCTTCATCAGAGGACAGAGGATAATTTATTAGAAATGGACCGGAATATTTTCATGTTCTTTCAAGAAATCAGACATTCCTATCATCATAGTATAGTCTTATTTTCTGTGTCGCACCATACATATAATCACAGCCCAAGTTTCCTGCAGTAGCTCAAGAGCAAATTCTTCAGCAATGTGGGACATTTGTGTGACTCATTTGCATAATTTTGCATAGATACACATTACCATTATTGAATATTTGTATTTTACTTTATAAAAATAATCCTTTTCTGACATTTCTTGTGTGGATCATTTTTTTTGATGGGTGTTGAGGATTTTAGTAATCAGTGCTGGAAAGAGGAGTATAGAGAACAGGGATGGTGAGGGGACCTGGAAAAGAAAATAAGAAGGGATATGAATGGAGGAAGATGAAAAAGGGATTTTAGGGAGGAGGACATGGAGGGATAGAGGGGATGAGGCAAGGAGGATCAAGGATGCAAAGAGGGGAGTGAAAAAGAAAGGGGAAAGGGAAAGAGAGTGGAAGAGGAAGAGGGGATCCACTTTTTCACAGTGCCAATCTCTTGATTTACATAAACATATATACCCCATTTACAGCTCTCACTCTTTCTTTCTCCCTTGCACTCCCTCCCACCCCCTCACTCGCTCACACAATCTCTCTGATCCCCTCACACAAACACCTCCAAAGGCTCTTCAATTCCCTCACTAAAACATTTCATATCCCCACCAATCCTCTCACTTAGAAATATACCCACCCCATCCAATCCTTTCATTCTCACCCATATTCCCTCACTTACACAAATCCCCTGTAATCCCCTTCGTCTCGCCCCTTACCCTTGATCCCCTCACTCATCCACAGGCTTCAAATAAAATACTTGCTCGCCATTCATCCTCTCTCTCCATCCTCCATCTATTCCTGGAGATCCTCAAACCCCCCCTCCCACCCTTCTTTATCAATGGTCTTTATGATACTGCCAGTACCCCTTATAGTTTGGGGGAGTACCACAAACCCCTGGAGTGCCAGTGTATATTGAAGTTAGTGTTGCACTGATGTGATTTGCACCACACAATTAAAGCATGACACTTCACTCCTGGGCTGCAGGCGAAGAGAGAGGGGTCTGAAGCAATACTACTGCTGTTTTTTAGATTTAGGACCAGGCGGCCTACACTGCTGAGCCATCTGATAGACTGAGCAGTGGTGCCAAGTCCAACTTATCCCCTTTAATGCCTCCTCAGAGACAGGAGCAGGCAGCACATATTCTCTTCTTATTCCCATTCTCAGGTCAGTTGCACTGGCAGCAACCAGAGCTATTTATAGTATTAACTTCCAAGGACATCGGGAGAGGTGGGGGGGGGGGGGAGAATGGGGTGGTGCTCACCAACCTTCAGCATCTAAAGTGTAGAATGTCCAAGATTTAATAATAAAAAGAGCCCTTCAATGGTCAATTTGGGATCCATGACCAGGTCTTCCAACAGGTCAGTACTTTTCCCCGATGCTTACCAAAAATATGAGTAGTTGCGGGAATGGTTTTAAAGCAGAGAAAAGGGCACTATTTACCTCTACCCCTCCAAGATTCTGGTGTTTCAGGTCATGGTTTAAACATTCTGTTAGAGTCTCCAGCATGTTGTACACCTGAGAGTCCATTTAATGTGTCCTGAGTCTCCAGCAAAATCAAAAGAACTCCGACAAAGTCTTGAGAATCTCAAGCACAGCCTGTATAAGAGGTTTGGGGAGGATAAGCCTTTCTACTCCAAACCATCTGCAACCTGAATCAAACTAACAAGCAGTATTGCTTATTTACCTGCTAGTTTGACATTAAGTTGGGGCATAGCAAATACAGTAGTTGCTTTAGCAGTCAGGCCAGAAATCTCCCCCACCCCTCATTGCTATCACAGGTCCAGGAAGCAGTGGCATCAAATAACAGCTAAAACCCATGAGGTCGTACAGTGTGCAGCACTTCTATACTGCTGATAGCATTGCCAGTCCCACCCTTAGAAAAAGGAAGTTCACATTACAGTCCCATGAAGCAGCAGCAGTGGGGGATGGTAGCAGGGAGGGAAGGAAGGAATATGCTAGATAGGGGTGGGAAGACGTAAGGGGAGATGCTGGATCAGGGAAGGGGAAAGGATGCAGTGGTTCTGGCCTGGGGGTAGACACAGGAGGAGTAGGGAGACACAAAAGCGGAAGTAAGGATGAGGTTGAGAACTACAGACCGGTTAGTCTAACCTCGGTGGTGAGTAAATTATTGGAAACAATGCTGAAAGAGAAAATAGTGAGACTTCTGGAGTCCAATGGATTGCAGGATCCGAGGCAGCATGGATTTACCAGAAGCAGGTCTTGTCAGACAATTCTAATTGATTTCTTTGGCTGGGTGACCAGGGAGTTGAGGGAGAGCCCTAAATGTGGTGTACTTAGATTAAGTAAAGCCTTTGACACCGTTCCGCACAAGCTACTTATAAACAATTTGAGCATCCTAGGGATGGTCCTAAAGTGACTGACTGGGTTAGAAATTGGTTGAGTGGGAGGCGACAAAGGGTACAGGTAAATAGAGCTCACTCTGAGAAGAAGGATGATACCAGTGGTGTGTTGCAGGGATCTGTCCTTGGACAGATTATTTTTAAAATCTTTGTTAGTGATATTGCGGAAGGGCTGTTGGGAAAGGTTTGCCTCATTGCAGATGATATAAAAATCTGCAATAGACACCCAGGAAGGAGTAGATAAAATGAGAAAAGATCTAGCTAAGCTTGAAGAATGGTCAAGAATTTGGCAGCTGAGATTTAATGCTAAAAAATGCAGGGTCATGCATTTGGCTGCAAAAATCCAAGGGAGCGGTACAATGTAGAGGGGGGAAGTATTTCTGTCCACGAAAGAAGAGCGGGACCTGGGTGTGATGATTTCTGATGATCTTCAGGTGGCTAAACAGGTAAAAAAGATGATGGTGAAAGCCAGAAGGATGCTTGGGTGAACAGGGAGAGGAATGGCCAGCAGAAAAAAGAAGGTGATAGTGCCTCTGTATATGCCTCTGGTGCAACCTCATTTGGAGTATTGTGTGCAATTCTGGAGACTGCACCTTCAAAAAGATATAAACAGGATGGAGTTAGTGCAGAGGGTGGGTACTAAAATGGTTAGTGGCCTTTGCTATGAAGCAAATGGGGACAGTCTTAAAGATCTTAATATGTATACGTTAGAGGAAAGGTGGGATAGAGGAAATATGATAGAGACGTTTAAATACCTCCGTGGCATAAATGCACAAGAGGAGAGCCTCTTCTAATTGAAAGCAGGCTCTGCTATGAGGGGACATGGGATGAGGGTGAAAGGGGATAGACTCAGGAGTAATAAGGAAAGAGTGGTAGATGCGTAGAATAGTCTCCCAATTGAGGTAGTAGAGATGAGGACAGTATCTGAATTCAAGAAAACTGTGACAAAGGAAAAAAGGGGACTGCCATAGTTGATATGAAAGGCAGACTAGATAGGCCATATGGTCTTTTTCTGCTGACATGTTTCTATGATGGCTTGGATGTGGGGAAATGAAGGCTAGGGACACAAAGGTAGATGCTAGGGCAGGGAGGATGGGGGAGGAATAGGGTGATATGGAAATGGGAGAGTAGGTAGATGAGAGAGATGCAGGACATAAGAAGGGAAGTAGGGAGACAGAGGGATGATGCTAGACATAGGGAAGAGTAAAGAGGCAGGGGGTGATTGTGCTGGACATTAAGAAAATGCAGGGAGATACTTTATATGCAGGGAGGGTTGGTGGAGAGACAGGCAGGAATGGGATAGAGAATGGGGAGGTGCTGAATATGAGGGAAGCAGGGAAACAGAAGTGAGGTGCTAGATGGAAAGAGGTGGAGAGAAGAGGAGAAACAGTAAAAGACTTGAGAATAAGAGAAAAGGGAGCAGGAGGGCCAGGGTGAGGAAAAGACGGAAAGCTGTAGGTAGATGCAGTAAAAAGATGGAGCTGAAGATAGGATAGTAACAAAGAATGAAATCTGAGTGGATAGAGAGTCAGAAAAAAAGAAGAAAGCTGAAAGTAAAAGGCCAATATCAGAGACGGATATAGGGGAGGAAGTGAAGAAGACTGTATGAGAGAGAAAAATGATAGAAAGGAAACCCTGGAAGGAGAGTTGAGAGAAGACAGATGAACGTAGAAACCAGAGACTTTGACCAATATAATTAGAAAAAAATATGGCGGACAACAAAGGTAGAAAAAATGTATTTTTAATTTAGTAATTGGACTATGTCAGTTTTTGAAACTTACATCTACTATCTTTATATTTTGCACAGTATGATGAAAATAAATCACTTTCTATTTCTCTGGTGTCACACTGCATGCAGAGTCTGGCTTCTTGGGGTTTCAGTATAATTTTTGTCGATATATGTTTTTCTATTTTTAGTTTGTGGTTATTTACTCTACGTTTGGTAAAGGATTGTGTTCTGCATATCTGAGAGGCCAGGTATTCTGTTAGGAATCAATATTTTTATTGGATCAATTTGAAGTAATCTGGCTTGTGCAGTTTCCCAATAGGTGTTTTGATGTTCTAGTACCTACTGCAATGTTTACTGTGCTGCGTTTTCCTAGGTAGGACCTTGTTGAGACACTCCTGTTCGTTAGTACTGTTATGGAATGGTAGATTTGTTCTATAAGTCCTGAGTAACTTTTGTCAGGTTTTATATTATTTCACAACGTGCCTGGTAGCGGGAAGGATTTATGTTAATAGGCATTGGTACAGATAATACATATTCCAAACTAAAAGCCAGATCTGAAATGGCTGTTTGGCAACCTACCAAAAAAACTGTTAAGCAAATCATTTATGGTTGCCACTAACCACAGGATTTCTGTTATAGTGCTGCTAAACACTACTGTTCATGTGGAGGCAGATTCGAAAACATGCACATCCAGCCTGTGGACACGTCCAAACTGAGAATGGGTCCTCTTTGAACCTAATTCTGTATCCGTGGGTCTATACATGCCCGCAGGTCTGAAATCAGTGAGGTAGACATCCCCAGCACAGCATATTCATGAATGCAGCATATTCAGCCAGCCCATACACACATTATAGGTACACACAGGTGCAGGCATGGGCCATGCGATATAAAGGAGACACACATCCCCCCCCCCCCCGTCAATATTATGGGACACAGATAAACATTTTGAACATCCCCACAACAACCGTATTCTGAAAAGTTGCATGTTTTGGATCCTGCATGTCTCCGCGATGTACCTGTAGATGCCTTGCCTCCTCAGTAAAAATGTGCATCTCCTAAGCTTCCCTTCTCACTGACAGTAGTTTCCTGATGCACACTAGACATAAATACCAGTGAGAAATGACTGCTGCTGCAACCTAGACCATATACAAGTCCTCTTCATGCCCTGAAAAGTGCTAGGTAATCCCAGTGCACCCTAATATGGTATAAGAGAATGTAAATATGAACAAGACAGTGTGGCTCTTTGATACCTGGGTACAAATTATATCGTAATGATAGTGTAGATCAAATTGGTAGAGGGATTGCACTCTATGTTAGAGAGGGCATTGAGTTGTGTAAGACTGAAGTTTTGCAGAAAACAAAATACACTGTAGAATCTCTATGGATCAAAATTCCATGTAAAAAAGGGGGGGGGGTGTACTATTGACCGCCTGGCCAGAATGAACAAATAGACGGTGAAATGCTCAAAGAATTCAGGGAAGCTAACAAAAATTACAAGATGGTAATAATAATGGATGATTTCAATTACCCCAGTATTGACTGGTCATTGTCATGGCAAGACATGCTAGGGAGATAAAGTTTCTAGATGAAAGAAATGACTGCTTCTTGGAGCAGCTGGTTCATGAACTGACAAGAGGGGAAGCCATTTTGGTCCTAGTCCTTAGTAGAACACAAGATCTGTTGCAAGAAATAAAGATGTTGGGGGCCACTTGGCAATAGTGATCATTGCATGATCACATTTGATTTAATAAATGGAGGAAGGACAGCAAGAAAATCCACAGTACTACCTTTAAACATTCAAAAAGGAGAGTATGATAAAATGAGGGAAATAGTTAAAAAAAAATAAAAGGAGAAGCTGCAAAGGTTAAAGATTTACATTAAGCATGAGCGTTGTTTAAAAATACTATCTTGGAAGCCCAGACCAGTAGTATTCCATGCTTTAAGAAAAGGAAAAAGACGTCCAAAAAACTGCCAGCATGGTTTAAAGGTGAGGTCAAAGAGGCTGTTGTAGCCAAAAAAGCATCTTTCAAGAAATGGAAAAAGGAGCTCAATGATAAAAACTGGAAACAACATAAGCACTGGCAAGTTAGATGCAAGGCATTGATAATGCAGGCAAAGAGAGAATTTGAAAAAAAAGCTTGCTGTGGAAGCAGAAGCACATAATAAAAGTTTTTTCAAGTACATTCAGCAAAGAGAGAATTTGAAAAAAAAGCTTGCTGTGGAAGCAGAAACACATAATAAAAGCTTTTTCAAGTACATTCATAGCAAAAAAAACCTGTGAGTCAGTTGGACCATTAGATGATAGAGGGGTAAAAGGGGCACTAACAGGGGACAAGGTCATAGCACAGAGACTGAATAATTCTTTGCTTCGGTCTTTACTGAAGATGTAGGGAAGTTATCCATGACTGAAATGGTATTTAAAGGTGATGCATCGGAAGAACTGAAAGAAATATCGATAAATTGGGCAGATGTATTACAACTATTTGATAGAGTAGCAAATCACTTGGACCAGATGGTATACATCCAAGGGTGTTGGAAGAACTGAAATATGAGATTGCAGACCTATTAGTAATCTGTGAACTATCATTAAAATCATCTGTAATACTTGAAGATTGGAGAATGGTCAATGTAACGCCACTTTTTAAAAAGGATTCCAGGGGTGATCTAGAAAACTACAGACTGGTGAGCCTGATGTCAGTACTGGGCAAAATGTTTGAAACTGTTATAAAGAACAAAATTACTGAACATGTAGATAGTCATGGTTTAATGGGAGAAAGCCGGCATGGCTTATATTTTTTGAAGGTGTTAATAAGCAGGTAGACAAAGGTGAGCCAGTTGATATAGTGAATCTGGATTTTCAGAAAGCCTTTGATGGTCTGTCATGAGAGACCCCTGACAAAATTAAAAAGTCATGGAATAGGAGGCAGTGTACTATTGTGGATCAGGAACTGGTTAAAAGATAGAAAACAGAGGGTAGGACTAAATGGCCAACTTTCCCAATAGAGAAAGGTGAATAGTGGAGTACCCCAGTGATCTGTGCTGGGTCCGCTGCTTTTTAAGATATTTGTACATGACCTGGAAATAGGAATAACAAGTGAGGTAATCAAATTTGCAGATGACAAAAAACTATTCAAAGTTGTTAAAACCCATGAGGATTGTGAAAAATTGCAAGAGGACCTTGATAAACTGGAAGACTAGGAATCTAAATGGAGATGAAATTTAATGTGGACAAGTGCAGTTATGCACCTAGGAAAGAACAACCCAAACTATGGTTCCACAATGCAAGGTTCCACATTAGGAACCACCACCCAGGAAAAAAGATTTAGGTGCCATCGTGGATAACATGTTGAAACCCTCCGTCCAATGTGTAGCAGTGGCCAAGAGAGCAAACAGAATGCTAGGAATCATAAGGAAAGGAATGGAGAATAAAACAAAGGATATTATAATGCCTCTGTATCGTTCCATTGTGCGACCGCACCTTGAATATAGTGTGCAATTCTGGTCGCCATATCTTAAAAAGGATATAGCGTTATTAGAAAAGGTACAGAGAAGAGCCACCAAAATGGTAAAGGGGATGGAAGGATACTCTATGAAGAAAGGCTAAAAAGGTTACGGTTCCTTAACCTGGAAAAGAGACGGCTGAGGGGAGATATGATAGAAGTCTATAAATTAATGAACGGAGTGGAACGGGTAAACATAGATCGATTGTTTACGTTATCAGAATATAGAAAGACTAGGGGACATGCAATGAAACTACAGGGTAAACTATTTAAGACTAATAAAAGAAAATATTTTTTCACTCAACGTGTAATCAAACTCTGGAATTTACCAGAGGATGTAGTAAAGGCTGTTAGTGTAGCTGGGTTTAAAAAAGGTTTGGACAAGTTCCTGGAGGAAAGGTCCATAAACCATTATTAAGAAGGGACCCAGGATATCAATGCTTGACCCAGTACAAGCATTGTGGAACCTGTGTCTTTTGGGGAAACTGCTAGGTACGTATGACCTAGATTGGCCACTGTTGGAAACAGGATACTAGGCTTGATGGACCTTGGTCTGACCCAGTATGGCATATCTTATGTTCTTATGAATGAATTTTTTACTTCAGTCTTTACTGAAGATGATGTTGGAAACTTACCCATGTCAGAATTGGTATTTAATGGTGATGTATCAGAGAAATTGGAACAAATCTTTATAAATCAGGAAGATGTAATACAGCAAATTGATAAAGAGCAGCAAATCACCTGGACCTGATTGCATACATCCCAGGGTGCTGAAGGACCTGAAATATGACATTGTAGAACTACTATTAGTATTATCGTTAAAATCATCTGTAGTACCCAATGACTGGAGAGTAGTCAATGTAACGCTAGTTTTTAAAAAGTGTTCCAGGGGTGATTTGGGAAACTATAGACCAGTGATCCTGACATCATCAGCAGGCAAAATGGTAGAAACCATTATAAAAAATCTAAATTATTGAACATGTAGATAGTCATGGTTTAATAGCAGAAAGCCAACATGGATTTAGTCATGGAAAGTCTTGTCTCACCAATCTCTTATATTTTTTTGAAGGTGTGAATAAACAAGTAGATAAAGGTGAGCCAGTTGATATGGAGCACATTTCTGAAAGCGGCACGTCTGGGCGGTCCAGACGTCCCCATGCAGGACAGGCCTGTTAGGACCCAATTCTGGACCATGGGAGCAAATCGTTCCCACAGTACATGGGATCAGGCCCGAGGGCAGCCTGATGGGCCCCTGCCTGCCTGTAGTGATGTCTTCCCCACCTGCTCCTTTGGCTACCGTGGCTTGACCCCCCCTCTTCCCTACACCTGACCCACGACTGGCCAGCCGGGGCCTGGATTGAGCGGTGGGGATCCCCCAACATCCAGCCCTGGTGGGGGATCCCCAGGCCCAATCGCCGGGTTGGCGCTTCTTAATCCACGTTCATGTTGGAATATGCAGCACGTCCCCTTTCACCTGGCAGGACATACAGGGCCATGACCTGAATCGGCCCTGTATGTCCTGCCAGGCTGGCCTGCCCCCGCTCCAGCCCTGCTCCACCTAGATCCTGCCAACTCCTGCCAGCTCTCCCCTAGATCCCGCCAGCTCTCCACCTAGATCCTGCCAACTCCCGCCAGCTCAGGACATGTGGGGAGAGCCGGAGGGGGAAACTGCTGGGATGGGCAGCCCCACAACCTGCGTTTCTGCATTGGGCCCATAGTGTATCTCAATTTTCAGAAAGCCTTTGTCCCTCATGAGAGACTCTTGGGGAAATTAAAAAGCCATGGGATAGGAGGCAATGAACTATTGTGGATTAGCAACTGGTTGAAAGATAGAAAATAGAGAGTAGGCCTAAATGGCAAATTTTCTCAATGGAGAAAGGTGAATAGTGGAATATCCCAGGAATCTGAGCTTGGCCCATTGTTTTTTAACATATTTATAAATGACCCGGAAATGGAAATAATGAGTGAGGTGATCAAATTTGCAGATGACACAAAATTATTCAAGTTGTTAAAACACAAGAGGATTGTAAAAAATTGCAAGAGGACCTTGATAAATTGGGAGACTGAGCGTCCAAATGGCAGATGACATTTCTTGTGGAGAAGTGCAAAGTTATGCACTTATGGAAGAACAACTCAAATTATGGTTGCACGATGCAAGTTTCCACATTAGGAACCACCACCCAGGAAAAGGATTTAGGTGCCATCACAGATAATATATTGAAATCCTCTGCCTGGAGTACAAAGTCTGACAAGAAAGCAAACAGAATGCTGAGAATCATAAAGAAAGGAATGGAGAATAAAACAAAGGATATTTCAATGCCTCTATATTGCTCCATTGTGTGACAATACCTTAAATGTTGTGTGCAACTCTGGTCATCATATCTTTAAAAGTATATAGCAGAATTAGAAAAGGTACAGAGAAGGGTGACAAAACTGGTAAAGGGGATAGAAGGAAATCCCTATGAGGAAAGGCTTAAAAGGTTAGGCTCTTCAACTTGGAAAAGAGACAGCTGAGGGGAGATATAATAGAAGACTATAAAATAATGGAGATTGGCTGTTTACCCCATGAAAAAGTAGGGGGACTCGCAATTCAGCTACAATGTAGCACGTTTAAGACTAATCGGAGAAAATATTTTTTTCACTCAAAATGTAAGGAGGAGAGAGAGAGCAGAGAAGAACCAGGCCACACTGGGAGAAAACTAAAACGTCTTTATTAAGGACCCCAAATAAAGACTTTTTAAGTTTTCTCTCAGTGTGGCCTGGTCCTTCTTCTCCGCCTGGTTCTTGGACTGTACCTCACTCACAATGTAATCAAAGGATGTTAGTGTAGCTGGATTTAAAAGAGGTTTGGACAGGTTTCTGGAAGAAAAGTCCATAAACCATTATTAAAGAGAACCGGGGAAATCCACTGCTCACCCACTGGACAAGCAGCACAGAATCTGTGTATCTTTTGGGAACCTGACAGATACTTGTGACCTGGATTAGCCACTGTTGAAAAGAGGACACTGGGCTTGACGGACCCTTAGTCTGATCCAGTATGGCAGATCTTATGTTCTTAAGGAGCAGGCAGTGCCGCAACATATTCTTTTCTTCTCCCTCTTCCTCAGATCAAGGGCAGCAGCAAGCGCATATCCGATGTCACAAGACTGGCTCCTGGCGCTGGAAGTTAATACTATAAGTGCTCTGGCTGCAGTTGCTGATATGGTGCAGGGGAAGAAGAGAGTGAGCAATGGTTGGCACCACCCACTCCTTCCACCTCCAGGGTGGCATTAAAGAGACTTGGCACCACTGCTTATGCTATCAGATGGCTCAGTAGTGTAAGCTGCTTCCCAACCCTGGCCCCCCTAGATGTTCCTCCTTACCATCCCCTCATTACCATCCTCACTTCTCCCATCAACTAGTTATCTATCGTCAGCTCTTGAGTTTTACCAATTTCTCCCTCTCAGTCAGCCATTTCTTCTCTCTCAGAAGGAACCCAACCCTTGTTACCGCCGTGCCATCTCCTCTCTACCCCACACTCTTCTGCTCCTTCTTTTGTCATCTGCAAATATCAATCCCAACCCTGGCCCCCTAGACTTTTGTTACACTCCCAGTTCAGATCATCACGCAGCTGCTCAAATCTTATTCATATCCCTCTCCTTTCCCACACCTCTCTCCCATTCTCTTGCATCTTGTGGAATGCACTCTCCATAAATAAAGGCGAGCTTATTTGAGATGATCTCTTTATCTTCTTGCTCTAAGACCTGACTCCTCCCAAAGACTCAGCTTCAGTGACTGCTCTCTGTCATGGCAGCTACCAGTTCTCCCATATGTCTTATCCCACTGGCCATGGTGGTGGTGGTGGGTTTCTACTCTCTCATTCTTGTCAATTTCAACCCCTCCTTCGGCCTCACTCTCACTCCTTTCCCTCCTTTGAAGTCCACTCCCTCTGCCTTTTTACTCCACTACCTCTCTGGATAGCTGTTATTTATCGACCTCCTGACAAGTCCACCTCAACCTTTCTTACTGACTTTGACTCATGGCTTTCCTTCTTTCTGGACTCATCTTCTCCCTCCCTTATTATTAGAGATTTTAAAATTCATGCTGATAACCCCTCTGACCCTTATGCTTTAAAGCTCCTTTCCCTTACCTCATTCAACTTCCAGCTTTGCTCTACTGCCCCCACTCACCAGCATGGCCACTGCCTCAACTTTGTCTTCTTAATTGCTTACTCTCAAACTTCTGTATTTCAGTTCTTCCCTTATCTGACCATCACCTGCTAAGCTTCACTCTCCATCACCCCGTTTCAATCTCGGCCAGTCTCTTCCAACATCTTTAGAAATCTTCATGCTATTGACTCATCGGTTCTTTCCACTACTGTCTCATCACCCCTTTCCTCCACTATGTCATCTGAGTCTGTTGATTAAGCAGTAGCTTCCTATAACACTCTCTCATCTGCTCTGGTTGCCCATGCCACTTCCTGTGAGGAATACTGTACGTCAACCCTGGCTGTTCTCGACTATCTGTGTTCCTATGCCCGCTGAGTGCATTTGGCTCTAATCCACCCCTTGCGGACTTTCTACACTTCAAAATCATGCTTGCTTCTTTCCAGTCAGCCAAACAAGACTATTATATCCACCGGACTAACTCTTTTGCCTTTGACACTCACCATCTCTTTACAACTCTCAACTCTCTCCTCAAGGTGCCTCCGCTTCTGACCCCTCCTTCCCTTTCTGCCCAAACTTTGGCCCACTATTTCCATGACAATGTCCACAAGATTACACTCTAATTCCCCATGAGGTCCACTCCATCCCCTTTCCCCCCTCTTCATTCCCAACTCCTCCTCTCAACCTCTGCCACTCTTTCTTCCCTTTCTAAGATCTCTGAGGAGGAATCACACATCTTCTTTCCTCCTCCAAACTCATTACCTGCTCCTCTGATCCGATTCCCACCCATCTCCTAAACTCCACTTCCTCCACTGTCATCCCTTCCATCTCTCATATTTTCAACCTAGCGCTCTCCAATGCAATTGTTCCTGCAGCCTTCAAGCATTCTGTGGTCACACTTCTCCTCAAGAGACCCTCACTAGACCCTACCTGTCCTTCTAATTATTAACCCATATCCCTCCTCCCCTTCATTTCTAAACTACTTGAACATGCGGTTCACGGCCATTGCCTTGACTTTCTCTCCTCTCAAGCCCTTCTGGTTCCACTGCAATCTAGCTTTTATCCTTTACATTTTACTGAAACGGTACTTGCTAAAGTCTCCAGCGACCTGTTCCTGGCAAAATCTACGGGCCTTTACTCGATCCTCATCCTTCTTGACCTTTCTGCTGCTTTTGACACTGTTGACCACCACCTTCTCCTTGATTCTTTGTCCTCGCTTGGTTTTAAGGGCTCTGTGCTATCCTGGTTCTCTTCTTATCTCTCCCATCACTCTTTCAGTGTTTGTACTGGTGGACCTCCTCTACTGCTATCCCACTCTCAGTTGGTGTACTGCATGGGTCTGTCTTGGACCCACTCCTTTTCTCTCTCTCTTCCCAATGGTGCACTCATTGCCTTCCATGATTTTTAGTACCATCTTTATGCTGATGACTTTCAGATCTACCTCTCTACACCTGAAATACCTCTGGCAATCCAGGCCCAGATCTCTGCCTGTCTGACGTTGCTGCCTGGATATCTCACCGTCATTTGAAATTGAACATAGCCAAAAGTGAGTTGCTTATTTTCCCCCTAAACCCACCTCCCCCTTCCTCCTTTCTCAGTCTCTGTGGATAACTCTACTACTCCCTGTTTCCTTGGCTCACAACCTTGGGTTCATCTTTGACTCCTCCCTCTCCTTCTCCACACACATCCAACTGATAGCTAAAACCTTTCTTTTCTTTCTCTATAACATCAGCAAAGGTCACCCCTTCCTTTCTGAATACACTACTAAGACGCTTACTCACTCTTTAGTCACCTCCCGTTTAAACTATTTCAGCCCCTTCTTGCTGGTCGCCCTCTGAATCATCTCTCTCCCCTTCAATCTGTTCAAAACTCAGCTGTGTGGCTAATCTTCCACCAGCCTCGAGATGCCCATATAACCCCTCTTCTTAACTTACTTCATTGGCTCCCTATCTGTTTCCATATCCAATTCAAATTTCTACTGATCTATAAGTGCAGTCGTTCTGCTGCGCCTCACTACCTTTCCTCTCTCATTTCTCTCTACATCTCTTCTCAGGACCTCCGCTCTTCTGAGAGATTGCTTCTTTCTGTGCCCTACTCTTCTACTGCCAACTCCAGACTTCAATCCTTTCATCTTGCTGCTCCTAATGCCTGGAACAAACTTCCTACATCAGGCTTCATTTCTGGCCCTTTTCAAATCCAGGCTGAAAACTCTTCTCTTTGAGGCTGCTTTTGGATCCTGATCTGCTTAGTCTCCTATGTGTTTCCTTACCATTCCCCTAGATGTATCCTTGTCCTCAGCTATACAAATGACCAGTAGTAGTAGTGGGTTGCCCTGGCTTGGTTTCTCTTTGTCTGCTCAGCACCGGATGGATGTTAACCGGGTAACTGAATAGAAATATTGCAAGTCTAAAGTTAGCTGGACAACTTCGGGCTGAATATCCGAC
The DNA here is from genome assembly GCA_033557465.1 of Ichthyophis bannanicus. Classification (NCBI taxonomy): domain Eukaryota; kingdom Metazoa; phylum Chordata; class Amphibia; order Gymnophiona; family Ichthyophiidae; genus Ichthyophis; species Ichthyophis bannanicus. Next base: position 246,939,085 of record CM066040.1, on the reverse strand, counting down.
TACCCGAATGAAGTTGTTCAGTTAGATTTTTCATTCAGTGGCTTTCGGAACATTGACTTCAGTTATGCCTTTTCCTGCAATTGTTCTGGAAAAGGGTAGTGGTGAGGACCATTATAATTGTTCAATTTAATTATCAAAAGCTAGAAGGGAGAGGAAGAGCGACTCTAGACCTGAAATTTAATTGGGATGGAATGGGGTTAAAGTTGAAGGTTTGTCTATGGTGCTTGTGCTACTCCTGCTATGGAGCTATTTAATAACAGGTCTCTGCACTGTTCTGTAGTAAAGTAATAGGAAGCTTTCTCTTTCTGCAGTAATAGAAAATCACTGGGCTCCAAACCTCAGTGTACAGTAACAAGATTACAACAACTATGCTGCCCACTAAAATGCAGGCCAAAACAGCCTGGCTCTGAAGTCAAGCTTTTTAAGTCTTATTTTCCCAAGGAGAAATATAAACAGGAACTTTTAAAAGTTACGACAGTCTTACAAGTTTTAAAGACTACACTCTTTATTTTTTGAGTGGAATTAGACTAATACTGCTTTTCAAAAAGATCATCTAATTCTGCTTAATTTTGTTAGTGAAAAATATTTACTGTATTCACGGTCATATTCGCATGATACAAACTGCACATGCATGCGAATTTTTATATCTAAATGACCAATTACTGGTTAACGTTGTGATTACATCTCAACATACAATCGAGCAGCACAAAACAGGCAGGAAAGGCATTTGGATAAAGAGAAAACTAATCACCGACACCAACGCAGTATTTCAAAAGACTGAAACTGAAAACCAGATGCCAGGTGATCTTTATTTTTTAAACAGCTTTAAAATCTTTCCAGCATCAGCTCACAAATGTTGGAATTGCATCTATTCTTAATTTGATTAAAAGGTAAATTCGACAGGCTCAACACGTTCGAACGCCACCGCCACTAGCTCTAGAGCCCCATACGAAGCCTCTTGCCCCTCCCTCCGCGCGCGTGGCCGGAGAGCGGCGTCGGGGGAAGCCCGGACCAGCTACAGGATTCGGGATGGCAGCTAGGGGGAGCCAGACAGCTTCCAGCACTCCGGCCAGATTCCGGAGTTGATGATCTGGCGCCGCGTTTTGCGAGCGGCCGTCGCTGTTGTCTCTCAGGAGCTCGGGGATCGCGGCGAGTTGGAGTAGATTAGGCAGTCTCGAGGGCGCTTTGCGTAGCCACCTTTGTACGTTCTGCACCCTCTCTAGACCGTCCCGAAAAAGAAAATCCGTCAGCCGGCTCTGATTCTTACTCGAGCGCGAGCCGAGGAGTCTGGGGAAAGGGCTCAGGAGCGGGCAGGAATTCAGCTGAAAGTTGTTTTTCTTTTGTTCTGAGCCCAGGAGAAAGTTTCTTGCGGTTGTGTGGTGTGGAGGATTCATCAAGTGCGTGCAACTGTGGTGGAAAGCCCAAGCGAACAACAAGCCATTGTTTTGTTTTCTTGCCGAAGCAGCGGTGGAAGGAGGACGCGTGATGGCGAGGGGGAGCCGGGAGGCCGGCGTTTGTCTGGGGGGCGGAAGGGGCGCTTCTAGGCGGCTGCTGCTGCTGTCGGCCGTGGCGGCTCTCTGGAGGTGTAGTGCTGGCGAGACGGAGTTTTCCATCTTGGACGAAGCGCGAGTCCTGGCATCTCAGATGAGGAAGCTGGCGGCGGAGGAGCTGGGGGTGCTCACCATGCAGGTTTGTGTCCCCACCGGGGAGGGAGGGAGGGAGGAAGGGAGGGAGGGAGGGAGGGGGGGGGGGGTCGCAGCCTGTCTTCGGGGCTTACGGTGCAGTGGGGTGGGGGGTTCTGGTGCCAGGGCGCAGTGGCGAGACTCAAGGATGTGCGGGAGCTGAGCCAGGGTGATGTGACTTGCTTGCTGGAGAGACGTGGGTTAGAGTGACATGGGATGCCACTAATGGTGCCAGGGTGCAATGGGATGGGGCAAGGAGGTGGGTGAGGTCCTAGGGCGACATGGGATGGTTGTGGGAAAAATGATGGGTCCCGGTGCCAGGGTGCAGTGGAATGGGGCAGGCAGGCGAGGGCTCTTATGCCAGGGTGACCTGGGCTGCTTGTTCCCAAAATCCAAGTTATCAATGTCCCTGTTTTAATGTACGTTACCGAGCGTAAGTTACAATGTAAACCGCTTTGACTAAAATGAGAAAGCGGTATGAAAAACCTGTTGAATAAAATAAATAAATAAGACGAAGGGTTCTGGTGTCAGGGTGCCGTAGGATGGGTGGATGGTGGAAAGCTTGAGGGGCTTTGGTGCCAGGGAGCGGTGGGATAGACAACGAGAGATATATGGGAGGACAGACCCTGAGACCCTCATATCTCCGATCTTAGTTCTGTGTATGTTCGGCCTCTAGCTGCTGCTCCAAGTATTTACACTATACTTTTTTATTGGAGGAGTAATATTGTGCCCGATCTCTCATTTCCCCATAAAATTCTTATGTTGTATGTTTATTTATTTTTAGTTTGGAAGAAAAGGATATCGGCCAGCTTTCCTTTTTGGTCTTTGTTGATTTACTTTTTGGGCGAAGGGAGCTACTTCATAGTGCAGAGGAGATTTGAAAGTTTTCCTGCTATCTAAGATGTGACATTCTGGCCTTTTGTTCCACATGATCGGAGGAACAGAACTGCATACGATTTTGGTTCCCTGGCAATATGTTAGTCTGTTAGGATCACTGTTTTGTGAAAGCATGCTTTAGAATTTGATATGGCATCATCAGACAAAATCCTTTGGGTTTTTTGTTTGGGGGGAGGGGGGTAGCGAGAGAGGTTAATAATTGTCTAACACATATTTGAGCTTGCGGTGAATGCTACCAGCCGCTAAGATGCACGTTCAGTGGCTGTCGTGTGCTGATGGGGAGAGTGGGTAGGTCAGGGACGGAGTGTGGGCATGGAGAGCAGATTAACGTGCCATCACCATTAATGTGTTGGTGGTGCCGGGTGCACTTAGAGATAACTCCGTGAGTATTGTTGGGTGCACCTGTGTTAATTGCGCTGCACATTCACCTACACAACTGTGTGTGAACTGCTGGGCACATGCTGGTTTCATTCCCAACAGTTAAACACGGAGGCTTTGCACTTACCGTATGTTAAAAACGCATGTTAAGGGCACAACGTTAGACGGATTTTGTAAAAGGGCCCTTACATTTTAAAAAGGAACGGTAATCGTCGGGGGAATATTAAAGGATTTTTAGAGAGCTAGTATTTGATGTAAGTTAACTCATTTGCTGATTGTTCAGCAACTTTAGTAAATTTAACTTTTGTTGCACAATAAATATGCATGTGTTGCTTGTTATTTCACTGATACCTAGTTGTGTCCTGCAGCTTTGTCAGTTGTCCTATGAAGAAAGGCTAAAAAGGTTGGGGCTGTTTAACCTGGAAAAGAGGCGGCTGAGGGGAGATATGATAGAAGTCTATAAATTAATGAACGGAGTGGAACGGGTAAACGTAGATCGATTGTTTACCTTATCAGAATATAGAAAGACTAGGGGACATGCAATGAAGCTACAGGGTAAACTATTTAAGACTAATAAAAGAAAATATTTTTTCACTCAACGTGTAATCAGACTCTGGAATTTGTTACCGGAGGATGTAGTAAAGGCTGTTAGTGTAGCTGGGTTTAAAAAAGGTTTGGACAAGTTCCTGGAGGAAAGGTCCATAAACCATTATTAAGAAGTGGAGTGGAGGAGTGGCCTAGTGGTTGGGGCAAGGTACTTCGGGCCGGAAGGTCGGGGGTTCAAATCCCACTAGAGGACAGCAACCTTGGGCCGGAAGGACTGGGGTTTCTAGTCCCACAGGTGCTCCTTGTGGTCTTGGGCAAGCCACTTAACCCTCCATAGCCCATGTTCCCTGTAAAATAGTTCTCTGTGTGCTGTGCTTTCCTGTCTAATCAATGTGTTTATACCTCAAAAAATTTCCTGTCATGATTTGACAATTTCCAATCTGTAATCAAACCGCTGCTGATCGCTGGAAGTAGCGGTATACAAATGTATACTAAATAAATAAATAAAGAAGGGACCGAAGATATCAGTGCTTGACCCAGTACAAGCATTGTGGAACTTGTGTCTCTTGGGGAAACTGCTAGGTACATATGACCTGGATTGGCCACTGTTGGAAACAGAATACTGGGCTTGATGGACCTCGGTCTGACCCAGTATGGCATATCTTATGTTCTTATGTTGAAGTTATTTCAGGCAGCCAGGTGAGAACTCCATCCCCGTACTCTTTTTTTTTTTTTTTTTTTTTTCCACCTGGTTGTTTTAACCTTTGTGGTCAGGTGTTTTAAATAATACTTTGAGCAAGACCTCTTTCAAATTTCATTAAACTGTAAACATTTTGTGTGTGTGGGGGCCATCAACAGACCACAGCATTTCCTGGGAGATTTAGTTGCCTGTCTTAATATAGAAAAGAGACAGATTTGCAGGTTAAGCAGCTCTGACTTTTCATTTAAGTAAAAAGAAAAAAGGTTTAGCCATATATTTGAGTGCACGTTCAGCCAAAATGATAAATTAAGTTGAAATTATTGCTTACAACTTTCTGGATTTGGCTATAAATTTTGTATTTAATTGTGTTCCACTGTGCATTTAATCTCTTTAGTTGTACTAAATAATTATTTTCTCAATACTGCAACAAAAACAAAAATAGAGATGCAAGCCAAAAACATTGTAATTGAGTGACAATTAATGGCAAATAGTTTTAAGATCCTTTCAAGCTTAAAAGGAGACACTAAAGTGTGGTCAGTAGTGTGGAGAGGAGGGGAAGTTTGGACCAAAATGTCCTTTTATCTTTGACACAGATTCCATTCTACCACCTTTGCAAGGTTATTGTATTGACTGGCTTCCCAGGGCCTCCTGCATTGTCCAGTGACATGCTAAACTGCTCTGTTGGCCTTTCATACTGTAGTGGGAAGACTTTTGGCCTTTCATACTGTAGTGAGAAGACCTTTTTTAATTCATGTGGCTCGCTTAAGGAGAGAGCTCAAACTGGGAAAATGTTGCTATTTAACATTTCTGAGTTGCATTTTAGTTGTCGATGCTTCAAACTCTTAGCTGTTAGAAAATTGCAGTTTAGTTATTTTGAAGTCCTTAAATACATACATTATTCAGTTAATGTAATCTCTTTCTGGGCAACGCATTGTCCACTTTTGAAAGTTTGTTTAGTTTTGGAGTGCTTTAGTTGATGCACAAGAAGTCATGTTTCATGGAAAAAAATCATGAAAGTTCTCTTTGCATGTCAGTTCAGTGCATGTGCAAGAATTATTATGTTAAGGCAAGATGCACCTCATTTTCAAAGGGGTAGGTCATACTGAGTTTGTTTGAAAAAAAAACAGGAATTGTTAATGAGGTGATCGGAGAATCCTTGCAAGGATATTGTAATGATAAAGACTGGTCAGGTCATTGACTCTGAAAACAAACAGATGTCGGGGCGCAGACATTACAAGCTGTCGCCCAGCACATTCAAATAAGTTGTAGACTTCATCGCAACCAGATTGGACTAGGAGCTGATGGCGAAAAGTGCAAACGCCCACTTCCTAGAGGTGCATTTTACATAAGCAGACTTCATAGCAGTTTGTAATGGAAGGTGGCAAGTGCATTGAAGATGGTAATAAAAGACCATTTGTTGCACATCTAAGAAACATGAGGAGAGCCTTTGGCATAGCGTCAGCATCTGAATGACCAAGCAAGGTTCCAGTTACCTTTTTGTTACTACAGCTGGGAAACTAGATGTAGAACAGTGGCTACAGGGCTACATGTTCAGTGGTAGGGACTGGAGTAGGAAACAGATCTCTAGTTTCTGTACACAAATAGCATCTCCATTAAGCATCTCTTGCTAGTTCTGTATACCTGTCGTGCTTCAGGATAAATTTGGCAGATACTGATTTCATGGATTATCTGCTGATGCTGTGGTTTTATCTAGATTGTTTGTGTGTTAACTTAAAAAAAATAGAGAGGTTGTAGTTACCAGTACATGCAGGATTTAAAATGATATCCTATGCAGTTTTGTGCATCTGCAGTTCTAATATAAACGTTCTGTTACTAGATATTTATACTACTACAATTGGAGAGAAAAAATAGAGAAACTATCTTAGTTTTTATCCCAACATTAGAAATCGGGGGGGGGGGGGGGCTCCCATGATTATGATTATGATTATGATCATGATCATGATCATGATCATGGATTCAGTTAACTTTTGAAATTAAAAACATATATGCATTTGTTTGGACTATTTTTTATTTTTTGCTTTACAATAATAAGCAGACCCTCAAATTTGAAAAGGAACCCTTCAAATATGTGAGTTTTTCCACTTTTTTATGTAGGAGGAGGAATTCTTGTTTTGGTTGCTGTATGTGATTGTGAATGAGGACATGTAACCCAGGGACAATTGCTTAACTCTAATACAGCCCTAAAGAGTATACCTTTTTTGGAAAATGATGACTTCAACTTTATTACTGAATTTACCAACCACAAATAAACATTAACAGCATAAAACATGGGGGGGGGGGGGGTAGGGAATATTTAATGGCAGAGGCTAGCACTGATAAAGTGGCTAGCCATTGCCACTAATTTCTAAATCGGGATATGACATGCCGGAGCCATATCCGGCCACTGGTTTTTAATATCCGGGTTGCCCAAATAGCACCCAAGTTAACTAGGCCATGGCGATATTCAACTACAGCCCAGTTAGTTTCAGTGGTGAAAGATAGCCATTTAAGGATAACTGGCTAATGGCTGAATATCGCTGCTAGCTCGTTTTCCCCGGTTGCCACCTTCAATCTGCCCTCAGAACCCCCTGACACTAGCTGGCTAGCGTCGGGGTGTTTAGTGGCGGCACTCGGGGATATTCAGCAGTACTAATTGCAGGGCACCACTTTTGCAGGTCTGCATGTCACCTAAATGGCTTTGAAAATGCCCCCACTCTTATTTAATGTCAGTACAAAAAATACAGCCCCCAATCTTTAAATCAGGTCACAATACAGAGCTCAAATACTTTTAATCTTATCAAAGTATTGCATACATTTTCTAATTCCTATCCAAATATTACACATTCAAATAAACTCAACACGTTCTCCAAACACTCGTACATCATATCCACAATGCTCCCGAATGTGTAAAAATCAATAATACTACGTGATAGGTGACCGTTGAGAGTTCATAAACTTGCAGAGACCAAACAAATACAACATTAAATGTGGCACTAATTAATTTAAAACTGCTTTAATTCTGTGCCTGATTATCAAGGATCATACTTTAATATGATTAAGAAAATTGAGGACCATAAGCTTGTATGTGTATACCTGTATTCAGCGCAGGCATCGCAATTAAAACAGTTGATTCTCAACATTGTGATACCCTTTGGGTACACCCTGTCTTTCAACAACTCCCGCGTCTTGCACATAAGAGGGGATGTCATTTGAAAGACCTTATGGTTAGATCAAGATGGTATATGAATGAACTGATGACGGATCCTAGTGTTTAGGGACATTGGAAATGTGGGACGTGTGTTAAATGTGTTGTTTGTCCCCACATATTACAGTTACAATCTTTCATGTTGTTTGTCCCCACATATTACAGTTACAATCTTTCATACACCCTTGTTTGGGTTTTTCTTTTCATGGGCGCACTACTTGTAATAGCTGTGGGGTCATATATGCAGTGTTATACCCCTGTAATGTGCTGTATGTTGGGCAGTCCTCTTGTCCATTTAAGACTCGAATTGGGGAACATCTTTTGGCTGTTCTCCAAGATGTTGATTCAGCTCTTGGTCTTTAGCAACAAAAGCAGCATGATGTCTAAGATTTGAAATGTTTTGTTATCAAACAGATATGTGGGGTGGGTGGTAGCCTTTTTTGAAAAGTGCTTGATTCAGCAGGAACAGTCATATTTTTAATTGGTAAACCATAGATCCATTTGGCCTAAATAATTAAATAGAATGGCATTTTTTTTTTTTAATTGCCATGGATATTTAAAGCCCCTGTTCTAATGCATTCACGGTATCTTTGTTTGAGAAGTTTCACCATAAGTTGCATGGCTTTGATGTCTCCTTGAAGGTACATGTTCTTTTTTGGGTTGATTTTTAAATTTTTGATTTTGGATGTGAGTGTGTTTCTGTATTCTATGTATTTGAATTTTTCATGGTTTTGTTTTTAGAAGTCCCTTAGGCAGCTGTCGTTCATGGCGTAACTCATTGCCAGAGTTGGACTATTGTATGAAGAATGTTGGATTGAAACTTACTGCGTTTTTGCCAGGTGTCCATTGCTTGGATATACTCCTCCAGCTAAGCAGGGACTGTCTTTTATGTGTATCCATATAGCGCTGCATACACCTTGTAGCTCTGTATAAATGATAAATAGTAGTAGTAGGTTGTATGTGGGGACGTTTTCTTTGATACCCCACAGTTTGTGAGATGCGGAATTGGTGTTCACTTTTTCATTGATGTGGATACACTATACTGAAGAATGATACTTTTGTAGCCTAAATCCAATATAAAATTAGTTATGATTTATTTTGGTGTTTAGAAACTGCACTTTGGTTCTCTTTTTCTTCTTGTCCCTAGCACTTTACATCTCCTTTATTTTTTTGAAGAATTATATATTTACAGGTGTCAGTAGATTTTAATCTTAGAGTGCCAGGCTGTATAACTAAATAGCTATAGTTTTTGCTGCATTTTAATTATATAGCCTGGGAATATGTTGCTTTCTCTTTCTTTTGGCAAAGCCACTGAAAGAGAGCCTCTGCTCCCTCTTTGAGTATCTTGTGGCGCCAGCTCATCCCATGCCTGTTTGCTATACTAGCTTCCTATCCATCTAGTTTTTTTTTTTAATTTTAAAGATCACCATAATGAATATGCATAAGCAGAAACTTAGGATGCATGCATGACACCATCCTGGTGTGATGAGACTTGAGGTATAAGGTGGATCTGTTACTGTGTTCTAAAGATCTCCAGATGAGCAAGGTGAAGTTTATTGCCACACAAAGGCAACCTTCCAGGTCCAATATGTTAGCCCACAAGTCAAGGGGCTTAGAAGGGGTCTTCACCTGCAGAGTTAAAACCATACTGAGATCTCATGTTACTGTGGATGACTTGAAGCCTTCAAATGAAGCAAGTCCCACCCAAATTTTACAACTAAGAGTTATACAGAAATTATGCTCTTTCTAACGAATGATGGCACTGAAGTGTGACCATGGTTTTGAGTTCAGACTCAAACAGGAAAAGCAATATAGAGCCTTGCCCTCAAACCAGAAAGCAAACATTCTCCTTTTGTAGTCATACAACATTCTAGTGGACTTCCAAGAAGCCACTGGATAAAGATAAGAGATTTTTTGGTTTCACCTGCTAATTTTTCTTTCCTCGAGTCCTGCCAGACCAGTTTATATTCCCACCCTCATCTTTCTCATTCTTTCTCGTACACCTAGAAGGAAGTATGGTTCTCGCACTTTATAAACCCCCCAGTTGGGGAAGTTATGTTGAAGGTATTTATCTTGCTTTGTTACAGAAATACTGTTAAGCTAAACCCACATGTTGCCCTTATAGGGAGAGCTCAAAAACGTTTGGTCTCTGTCTCCATCTGTTGATGAGCATAACACATTTGTTCTGGACTGGTCTGGTGGTTCTCGAGAGAAAAAAATTAGCAGGCAAAACCAAATTTTACCTTTTGTACATACATCCTCCAATATGTCTAATAGAAAAGACATTAATAAAATTTAGCAGGGATGGTGACCTATAATTCTCATAATGCCCATATTGCCTTTACAGGAGAGGTAGATAATGTCTTTTCAGTTTTCTGGATAAATCTCAATCAAGTTGGACTTTTTTTTTTTTCAAAATTGAGATATCACAAAGTCAGTGTATGTTACTTCACCCTAATGTCCAGTCCCTTGTTATGGTCTGGATGGTGAGAGTAAAGTAATATGTTTGTTCTGTAAACTCCTTTGGGTTGGTATCTCAAGTAATTCTGGCTTCTTGGGAGTCCATTGGAATGTTTATGACTACAGAAGGAGAAAGTTTGCTTTCTGATTTGAGGGCAAGGCTCTGTCGCTTTTTCCTGTCGCACATAAAAGCTGTTTGATTCTAAACTCAAACCCAATTCTGTTAGGGTACACTTCAGTGCAGTTGACACATACCATCATTCATTAGAAAAAAACCCAAATTTCCGTAAAACCCTTTGTTGTAGAAGTTGGGTAGGGTTTGCTTTATTTGAAGGCTTTCTTCAAATCACCCACAGTATCATGAGATCTCAGTACGGTTTTAACTGAAAATGTGAAAATTCCCTTTCAAGCTTCTCGACTGTTGTGGGCTAACGTACTGGACCCTAGAAGGTTGCCTTTTTTTTTGTGGCAATAACTTTACTTTGCAGACCCTGGATAACTTTAGACCATAGTAACATCCAACTTGCACCTCAAGTTTCATCAAACTACGTTGTGTCATGTATGCATCCTAAGTTTCTACCACTCACACACTATAAATATGTCATATGTATATAGCTCAAGTTTAATACACTCTCACACTGTAAATGTCATGTATTTAGTGCATGTTTTATCCCTGCATTTATCCCACCCCCAGAATTATTTATTATGTTACAAAATTGTTCAATGTAATTGTTTGACTTAGTTCTTTGTAAACAGCTTTGACTTCTTGATAAGGGGGTATAGAAAACCCTTAAATAAATAAAATAAATATGCTCAGGATGAATTTCCCTCATAGTCATCTTTCCAACATTTTTCCTGAGGACACATACCAATTAAAATTGCAAGAGAGTCCACTTTTATCTGGAGTGGACTGAAGACCTTAGAAAGTTCACCTGCAAAATTTTGAATACTCAAAACTTCTTTTGGCCACCGAATGATAAGTTATACTATAACTACTCGTGTTATCGTTCAACTTTCTTTCTTGGGGGGGAAATTTTGAATACTGACTTCTGACCTGAGGGTAGTTTTGAGCAGTTTATCAAGGTTTCTGTTAATATATATAAAGCTCTAACCCTCCAAAAACAGTCTCCCTTTCTTTGTTGGATGTAGCACTTAGCTACTGAAGACAGTACATCAGTCACACAAACTCCTCCTCCCTTTTGGAAGCAAGTGTAGTATATACGATCAAGTGGTTGACTTAGTGTAAGTCTGAAGCTTCAAGCAATGGTACCAGTCATCAAGGCTTTAGCCTTAGCTACTGGTTGTTGGTGCATCTTCCATAAACACAGCTACCAAGTGTTATCAGTATCGTCAAGTATAATCCAGAGATACACACCAGTCTGTTAATCTCAAATCAGAGAAACTATTGCTTTTGAGTTTCATAGCCCACAGTATGGGTGGTTGGATTTAATGCCCAGTTTAGTTTGTGAAGGGTGTGCCAATGAAATAGCTATCTAAACTAAGGTGAAATTAGATCTTAACTGCTAATTGTCTTTCCTTGAATCCATCCAGTCCAGTCCAGTACGTGTGGGGTTATCGGCCTCCCATCAGCAGCTGGTAACTGAGCATGTCAGATTTCTGATGTCATAGTATAAGAGCTCCCTCCATAGTCTCAGAGATCAGTATCCTATTGACAAAGCAGACTCCAAGAGAGCATATTAAGTCTAAAGTTCCAGGCAATAGCTCATTTAGCATAGCCCTAGGACAAAAACAATGCGTCAACCAACTTTGCTACAGAAAGCAACTTGTAGAAATATTTACAACAAGAGAGGAAAGCAGGAAGTCAGTTATGCTTGCCAGAGTGCCAAGAATCATCCATAAGAACTCCCCAAGATATGGTCATGTACTTCTGAAAGGAGCCCTCCAGAGTAGACTGCCAGACTCGCCCAGTACTGCTAAAATTAAAAAAACAAAAACACAGAAAGGCGTTATCAAAGGGGGGTTCTTTTACTGGACTGGGTGGACTCAAGGAAAAATAATTAGCAGGTAAGGTCTAATTTTGACTTCCTTATTGTCCATCTAGTCCAGTCCAGTAATGTAGGATATACCAGAGCGGTAACTAAGTATGAGAGGGACCCGCAAGTCCGGCTCGCAACACAGAAGCCCCAAAGTGTGCCCCTTTAGATGGCTGCACATTAAGATGGTAATGACATGTGAAAGTATGCAAAGATGACCCGGTAGCCACTCTGCAAAAGTCCACCGGTGGAACTAAACTGTGCTCTGCCCAAGAAACCACTTGCTGCTGCTTCAAATGAATCTTAAGACAGCTCGTTATGGTTTTGCTCTTCAGCAAATAGGCAGAGGCAATCACCTTCTTTGTCCAACATGCATTGGGAGCCATGGAGGCTGTCTCCCCTTTGTGAGGGCTGCCAAACAAGAGGAATAAATGAACAAACCTATGGGGAAAAACCCCCATTGGCTTAAGATAGCAATGTAAAACTCCATGCAACACCAGCCGATGGAGTCTATCTTCTTCAGGCTTCCCCGCCTTCACAAAAATCGGCAGGAACACTGATTGGTTTAGAGGACAGAACTGAACACAAGACCACCTTCTCACTGGACATAAATAAGAAGGCTTCTTTGCAAGATAGAGCTTGGAACTTTGAAAATGCGCTGCCCCAAATAAATAGTCACCAAGAAAACAGTTTTCCAAGGGCAGGGTTGGTGGTTCTTCTTTTTTTTTTTTTTTTTTGTTCAAGGAAGCTCAAGTCAGCAACTCAAAAAGGTGAACCTGTAAGGGCTAAACACACCAGGTTGAGATCCCATGGGGGAACCATAACTTGAAATGGGGGTGAACTGGTTTCGCCGCCTGGATGGAACGGACCATGTCAGGGTATGTAGCCAGGGAATATCCTAGTACACACTCCCATTAACATAAAATAGCCCCCACCTGGACCCACAAGGAGTTTGATCCAAATGTTTGCCCAGTTGCGGCTGTAACAAGGTAAAAATATCCAGAAGCAAGGACAAAAAGGCTTAGCACCCATTGTCTGCATACCAAAGATGAAACACCTGCCATACTTTGATATAGGCCAAGTCGATGGCATTAATGTGGGCTCATAGCAGAGTGGCTACACCTGGTGCCAAATAGCCTCTTTGCCTTAGCTGTGTCCGTTCAAGTGTTAAGCAGTAAACAAGAAGCAAACCACTTGAGGATCAGGAGCGGCCCCTGCGATAACCAGTTGAGCATGTTCAGTAGATACCCCAGACTCACTTCCAAGAGTCTAGAGAGATTAACATACCCTGGCCGGTGGAGCCCATCTGGGGCCAATAGAACCACTCAACTGGGATGAGCATCTGTGTACTGAAGAAGGTGCCCAATGAGTCATGGAGGAACCAGATGCCACAGATGAGACAGAGCAATGAATCCTTTAGGCATGTGCTTGCATTGCCTGCTGAAGGATCCAGCTCATCATGGTGTTGAGTGCTGAGGCCATCAGAACCATGATTGGCCCACCCCATCGCAAGAAACATTGTGAAACACAACCACGTGCAGATCCCATTCCCTCAGGACTAACCCAGTATGACTGAGAAAAAAAACACTTGAACGGTTTCTGTGTCTACCATGTGAGCCACAGAGAGTCTCAAGGTTTGCCTCCATCTATAGCAGGAGGGGAGAAAAATCTACTGCCAGTGTCATGCTGCTTGAGTCCCCTGGGTGATCAACAATGTAACGATAGTGGCATCTATCAAAGCAGACCCGTACTGCCTGATGATTAATCAGCAGGTAGAAAACTGTAGAGCTAGGAGCAGACCCGTACTGCCTGATGATTAATCAGCAGGTAGAAAACTGTAGAACTAGGAATCCTGATCTTATTTGCAGTTGAATGATGGGCCAGGCACTCGCCTCTGGAGTCCAAAACATCCTGTGGCATCTGCAACTCTCAAAGCTCTCTCCACCCCATGAGGCTGGCATTGGCGGTCCCCAGAATCCAGTCTGTTGAGTGTAGAGGCATCTCCGCCACCAAGGTGTCCAGCTGCCACCACCAGAAGAGTTTCACTCTCATACTCAGTGGACCGACCCCATCTATGACAGCAAATGGTGTTGCAATGATCAGAGAGAGAAGAGCTCATTGTAGAGGACTCATACATGTCCGAGGCCACGGTACCAACTCCAAGGCAAGAACAACGTGCCTCTGGAGGCCCATTACAGCTTAACAAGGCCACTAAGCCCGGATACACATCGAAGTGTGGCCTAAGTGATAAGCTGGATTCCAAGACAGAAGCTGGCCCCAGAACAGAAAAAAATCGTAACCCCAGTCCCTGGGCTCCTAGGCCCTCGGATAGAGGTCAAATGGAGCCAAATTCTACAGCCCACCAAACCGCTTGACCAAAACGCAAACTGGGAAAGGACTTCCACACCCATCTAGCAGGATGGTCATGCCACAAGGATCCCTTGGTGCTCCATGCCAGTAAACCTTCCTCAGACATGAGTTTAGGTATGTGCATGCCCTCAAGCAGGCATGAAAACCTAGTGAGCTTATCACTTGTATCAAAGGATAGTGGAAATGCCATCCAGTGGAGACTCAAATAGGAACAACCTATTAAAGGAAGGTCCATATCTCTGAGAGAGGCACCAAAATGGCCAGGGAAAAAAACCCCACTGACTCTAACCCACTCGAATCTGAGGAAAGCCTTACCAAAACCAGGGCTCCTGAGAAGAACTCTGAGCAAGCGCTAAGAAACTTTCAAAAGAACCCACCAGGGCTCTTCAAGAAGAACAAGCTATCCTGCTGAACCATACCATAAGCCACCCTAACTACGTCCAATTGAAAGACAAGTGGCTGGCCAAAGGCAAAAAAAAAAAAAAAACGGCTAGCGAGAATCATCCCCATGTCTCCAGCCACCAAGTCAGTGCATGAACCATTAGGCTACTCTGCCATTCCCAAAGAGATTCAGTGGCCCAAGAAGAATGAGGAGAAGCACTTATCAGCAACACCATAAACAAAGGGAGCCAAGGGGACTGTAACAGAGGCCCTCTAGCTAAACCACGTAGAGCCACCGCACTAGGCAGACCCCTGGGGAAAGCACAGTAGCACGCAAGATGACACATAGGGCCGAAGGCAATTAGTTCATTATTAAGTCATTTTATTCTTTTTTTTTATTTTTTTTTTATTTTGCTGTAAAGCAAAACTTTATACTCCCCCAAACTTCAATAGGAGAGGCTAGACCAGCTGCATGTAGCACGGAGAATCTGTGCCGACCTAGCAAAACAAAATCCCCTGGAGCCCTGAAATCCCATAAAGAAGGCTGCCGATGGTTCAGTAGGCCAAAAACCAAAAAGGATGCTAGATATATAGTTGTATATAGGCTAAAAGGGCTAGCAGTAGTCCTGCTTCAACCTTGTACTTTTTTTTTTTTTATTAAACTCTGACGCCCAAGCCATGTGCAAGGAAAAAACATAGCGGCTGGTTCCACCAGTTCTCGCTGCAAGAGAAAAACAGGCAGTTTGTAAACAAACTGGCTCAGCAGAGGAACTTCTGCCCAAACAAACTGCGACACCCCCCCCCCCCCCCCTCGGCTCACCACCTGCTTGACATTCACTTCATATTCTATTTACCCACCCCTGAGACTTGATCTTGGCGAGCCAGAGCAGATGGAAATGGCGGATAACGCTGAACTCCAAACCCTGTTTCTCCTCCGACAATCATAGATGCACCCAAGCAAGAGCCCCTGCTCCGAGGGAACCCAGTCCTTCACCATTCAACACATTTATTTCATGTATTTCATTGACTTCATAAATATCCTGCACATCAGATATGTCATTTAGGTCAGAGATGTCTTGTACCTCATGAAGTCCATTTATTTCAATTACGTCATTCAGTTTATTTTAATGAATATATTTCATTGAACTGATTTACATCATTTAGTTCCTTTACTTAATATACGTCATACCAGTCATTTACATCATTTCGATCATTTGCTTCATGTACAGTATGTCATTTAATTCATTGACATTGAGTTCGTTTACATCATGTATTCAATTTATATCATGCACATCATTTAATTCATTTACTTCAGATATTTCATTTATTTCAGCCACATCATTTTGTTCATTTGCTTCAGTTCCTTCTTTCACGGCCTTTCCTCATTTATTTCACAGATAGCATTTATCTAATTTATTTTATTTATTTCATACTGTCGTTTTCTCTGCAAGCATCCCTTCGGGCATAGAAGCTCAGGATAGAATGGACGTTCCACCAAAAAACAAAAGAGACACAAAAGAATAAACCCCAGGTGTATACCCGTCCGCCATAGGTTGAAAACCCCCATTGCTGAGAAAATGACCAAGAAATAAAACAAAAGAAAAGCAATATCAACGCTACTGAATACCTTTCTCTGAGATATTTGGTGCTCGCTGACAAGATCCTGGCATAATAGTCGCAACAAGAATGGTTTGACTCGGAGAGCAGGCCACACAAGCTCATGTGTTACTTGGCCTCTATCCCAGCAAAGGGAGTAAATGCCTTGAAGGCTGTGCTAGTCGGCCCTCCCCCCACATCAGGAGCCTCGACCATTAGCTCTTTCAGTGACTTTCTCCCCACTCAAGAGGGCATCAGCCGAAAGATTAGGAAACTGCTCGCTCCATCCACTTGTTCCCTTAATTTTTTTTTTTGTCAGCATACCTGTCTTAATAATTTTCCACCTCTCAGAGCCAGAAACAAAGGAGTGAATAGGCGGTGAGGGGGAGGGATGTGGCAGCACCAGGTGTAACAGCCCTTTTTTGTAATTTTAATTTCATTTGGTGAATCAAGGCCTCAGTCCTTTCGGTGGAGTCCAGCCATTGGAAGCTCCACCTCAGCTGCTGGGAACTGAGATAATGATCTTTGGAGCCTATGGAGGGAGCTCTTGTACTATGACATCAGAATCTGACATGCTCAGTTCCCAGCTGCTGGTGGAGACTGATAAACCTACACATACTGGACTGGACTGGAGGGAAGATAAGGAATTCCTGATTGCATTTAATATACTGGTTTGGTTTCAAATCATTTTAGTTTTATTTTGCTTTGAAGTTGATTTATGTTTCAGGATGTTAAAAGTAAATGCAAGCTGGTTTGGGGGTGGCTCTCTTTTGGATAGCATGTACATTTTTCTAATTATAAAGTGGAATCCTGTGGAATAAAATCTCATGTGCTTTAAATGATTATGTTCAGAATCTTTTTCAAGCATATCAGCCTTTTAAAAGTCACCGTGAAAGCCCACAACTGCAGTGGTTTTCATGTTCCACTTCAATATTTTTTTCCTTTTCATGAACTATTTCAGAAAGAAGAGTAGTGAGATTCTAATGGCAAGGGCAGCTAAAGTCATTGAGCTTGGGGAAAAAAATCTTAATTTTTAATAAGGCTTTGAGGAGGAGGATTTTTTTTTCAAAGTGCCAATGCATCATTAGTGATTTAAGTCTGGCAGTATTATCCCAGACTGACATTTTCTCTTCAAATGGAGAGTGTGCAGCTGTCCTGTGCAGATAAAAGTTACCGAGTCTAGTACAGCAAGGTGGATTGGTAGATAATTAGCTGTCCCACTTCCCCATTGTGCTGGAGAACCTAGCAAATCATTGTTTTGGGGGTGGGAATAGAGGGTGTGCAAAAAGGTTAGGAAAGAAGAGAATTATCCACTGGAGAAAGTCCAAATATGTCATAAAGCAATTTGGCATATTTTCAGCTGTAGAAAGGCAGATAAGACATGTTAAAATGTTCACTTCATAATGTTTCCTTATCATTCCTCTCGGCTTTATTCAAGGGAGGAATGACTATATAATTGAAGAATCCATAAAGCATGGTAAAGGCTGTTGCACAATAATCAGCCGTTTCTCCTTCTGAAAAGTTTAATTGGGTTGCACATTTATTAGGGTTGACATTTCAGTTTTCAAATAAATTTTGCATTTATGCAGTTCTCAGTACGAAAACATCAGCTAAAATGATTATGCACAAGTGTTGGTAAGAGATTTTATTTTTTGCAAAAAAAAAAAAAAAAAAAAAAAAAGCTTTGCATGGTGAGAACTTGTGATTTTTATTACATTGTGAAAAGGGAATATTGTTTTTCATATTTGAAGTATATGTGTTAAATCGCCATATTTTTCACAGATATGAAATAAAAAGAAATGTATCTACTTTCATGCTAACCTGCTTTTGTCCTTGATTCCTTTAATGAGTATCCTTTTTTTTAACCTCTTGGTCTAATATTACTACTACTGATCATTTGAATGGTGCTGCAAGACATGTAAAAGACGGTCTCTGCTCATCAGAGCTTACAGTCTAGTCAAGACAGACAACACAACAGTTGAGGACAAGGATATATCTAGGGCACTACTTTTCAAACTTCTATCCTGTATGATCCCATTTTAACAACTGAAAATTCACATGACCCCAGATGATGATGATGAAATCAAACTGGCAGATATCCAGCCTCCTTCCCTTCCCCTCACTCATCTAAAGCAGGAAGGCAACAGCAATCGGCACAAGGTCCCTCATGTCTGTGTGCAGTGTGTGCTTATAGACCCCAGTACTCGGTGTGGGTTTCCAGCCTAACAGGAAACTTACCCAGGAGGGGCAAGGGCCTATGAATGTAAACTGGCTCGCAGGCCACATGCTGACTGGCATTAGTCACAGCAAAAGTCAGAGAGATGGGGAAATGGCCATACTTCTGTGACACCATCCACTGATGATGTGATCCCATTTTGGGACCCGACCCCAAGTTTGGGAACCATTGAAATGGGTTAATGGTAAGGAACTACATAGGAGACTAAGCGGATTAGGATCCAAAAGTGGCCCCAAAGAGGTGAGTTTTCAGCCTGGATTTGAAAAGGGCCAGAGATGAAGCCTGATGCACAGACTCGGGTAGTTTGTTCCAGGCATAAGGAGCAACAAGGTGGAAGGATCGAAGTCTGGAGCTGACAATAGAAGAGAAGGGCACAGATAGAAGGGATCTGCTAGAAGAGCAGAGTTCCCGAGGAGGGGTGAAGGGAGAGAGAAGAGGAAAGGTAGTGAGGGGCAGCAGAATGAGTGCACTTATAGGTCAGTAGAAGAAGTTTAAGCTGGATATGGAAACGGATAGGGAGCCAATGAAGCTCTGAGATAGACCGAAACTCGCCCTACACTTGCTGATCTCTCTTATATGGTCCTTCCAACACAATGGTTAATTGCCCCCAACTGCTAAACTGAAGCAATTATACCAGAGTCTGATGCTTAAAGAAACAAATTTTTATATAGGATTATTGTTTGTTGCCCAGATGGTAATACTTGGCTAAACAACTAAATTAAAGTATTGCATTTAATTTCCATACTAATAAAGTATATTTAGAAGGGTTTTTCTGACTGATAAGGATTTGTGCCCATTTTCTGCAAAGCAGGCTCCATTGTGGATTCAGGGGATGAACTGAGGTCTTTTCCCCTTCATATATTTTTTTCATGTATAAAAATTATAAAAAAATGTTTTGGTGAAAGTCATCACATCATTTATTTATATTTTTTGGGAACAATAAACACTGGGAGATTCTATGAGGAATTGGTACCTTTTGTAATATGTTGAGCATACCATGACAGTCATGAGCCTCACTCCTAAGCCCCAGGGTACGTAGAGTTTGATCTCAGTCTCTTAAATTTGCTGCTAACGTTCTCCGTAGTAGTTGCATTGTGCCAAAGAGAACTTCCTTTTGGAGTTCATAATATGTAACTTATATGGGTATTTTTGTCAAGATGTGACTTCTTTATCAGGCCTCTGGCTCCTGATATGATGGGAAATATTTCTGTATCTTTCTGCCGTCTTTCTTGGTACTGCAGGACCTCTCCACGCAATTCACAGAATAATCACTTGGAACCAACACCTCTATATCAATGCCGTTCTGAGGTGTCCAGACTGTTGCAAATCTTCATGTCATCCTGGGCCGACTGGAAGCAAAGCTCACAATCCCTGGAGAGAAAGGGATCTTAGTCATTGTGCAATGGTGACAGCTATTGACCAGCTTTAGAGCCTATAATTGCAAGGAACTCTGATGCATAGCATCCGGCAGAGGATCATTGCTGCGAGGGCTAGGTGAGTTGGGATGAGAGATAAAATGGGGGGGAAAAAATCCCTGAGAAGCTTTACATGAAGGCTCACAGCCCTGATTACAATCAAAATAGAAGCCCAGAAAGAGCAAGAGGAAACTGCCAAACCCAAAATAAAACAAGACTCGATTTCCTCTCTTCAAGTGATGTTTACTATTTATTTATTTCTTCAATGTTAAATGGTGTTTTGGAAATAAAGCGTACCAATGGATAGCCCATCTGACCAGTCAATAAGAAGGAATTTATCCTGTTTAATGCATTTTACGAATTTGTGTATGATGGACATGAGGGCCTCTGCTGCTGAATCTAATCTTTATTGTCTGTTTGGTTGAGATTTATGTATTTATTTAATTGTTTTTTTTCTATAGCTGTACTGTCTAAATGTTTACACGTACCCTAATGTTAAATATAACCCTCCAAATGTGATGTGATGTGACGTGACGTGACGTGACCACCTTGATTGAAGGATAAGGTGGCATACAAATCTGTCTAAATATAGCACCTTTTAGAGTGTCAAAGCGGTTTATAAGGTACAAAGCACCAACGTATTACATGGAACAGTCAGTGAGGAGTAACAACGTAAACAAGTAACAATCGGTAAACAGTAACAGATTAACATAGAAAAAACATGGTAGGTACTAATGATGAAGATAACTGTAGAGCTCACTACAGCAGACCAAGGATTAATGCAGGAGTGAGAGAGTTTTTTATAGATGTTCTGTTGGATTTTTAACATGTCTACAAATTTCCATTTCATTTCCATTTATTAATACTTGATATACCCTCCTTAGTGGGGACAGCAGAGCGGTGTACAATAAAATAACATAAACCCTAGAAAAGAAAAGAATGCCAATAATGGATAGGAAAGTGGGGGAGCACAAGATGGGACAGCACAAGGAGTGCAGAGATTAGGAGGAGAAGGTAAAGTGGGAAGGGCAAACACTAACAGACCACTAAATCGTTTTGAATGTCAAAGGCTGTAGAGCAGCTTTTATGCATTCAAAAGTAAACCTTTGACAAATTTAAGTGGACTCGAATTTAAAAAGAGATCAGATTGAACAAGAAAGCATTTTCCGTAGGAATTTAGCTTTTTTTGTAAAATGAGAAGAAAACAAATTATTATATAAATATATTTTGAAACAAGTCCTTTTTTTTTTTTTTTTTTTTTAAGTGCCATCAAGTCAATGCTGACTTCTGGCGACCCAGCTGCCTCTGGGTTTTCTTGGCAAGGTATGACTGGAAATAGATTGCCAGGCCTTTTCTTCCGAGGCAATGGAGGGTAAAGTGACTTGCCGAAGGTCACAAAGAGTTTTGGTGGGAATCAAACCCTGATCACTTGGGTGCTAGGCTGTTGCTCTAACCCAAGAGTGGCCAATTCCAATCCTAGTGCACCACAATCCAGCCTGGTTTTCAGGATGTCCCTGATGAATATTCATGAGATACATTTGCATACAATGGGATGCAGTGGATGCAAATATACCTCATGAATATTCATTAGAGATCCCAAAAAAACAGGCTGGATCGTGGTGCAGCAGGGCTGGAGTTGGCCATTTCTGTTCTAACCACTAGGCTACTTCTCCACTCCTTGAAACAATTTAGTGCACATTATTTGTAATGCATGCTGTTGTAAAATAGAGTGTGTAAAAACCCAGCAGCCAGTCCTATCCACTTTCTGATTTATACCTGGATCCCAAATTAAAAAAAAAAATCCCCTGGATGTAGATCAGTTGTTTATGCAAAATTTTGCTGAGGGGGGTCCCCCACTGTCACGACGGTGGTGTGCGCTCCTCCATGTGGTGGCGGTGGCAGCAGCAACACGGCAAACTTAGTATATCCTGTTCACCGCTTCTCTGCTCCTGTAAGTTCACCATGGGCCCTTTGGCTGTTTCCTGCTGTGCCGAAGTCTCAGGGTGTGGATGTTATCATGAGATGCAGGGCTTGTGACAGACTTACCAGAGCAGTGCAGCAACCATGATAAAGTAAGTTTGAGGGGCGGCGGCTGCTGCTGCTGCTGTTGTGTGAGCCCCCTTTCTGCCCAGACCCCCTCCCCCCTGCATTGTGGGGGTTGCTTGGGCAGAATTTACACCAGTGCTTCCATCCTTCCATACCCTCAGATTCCATCTCTCTCATTTAAACTCGGGGGTCAAAGGGGACAGGAACAACCTAGTATGATTTTAGAGCAATAGATCTCAACCTTTCTGTTGTGACATGCCTGACAGTATTCATGTGCATGGTGCACTGAAAACTACAATCTGCTGCTGAACATAAAAAGATCCCAAATATCATTTTATTGTAGTTAAAAATAATGCTTGGGCTGTAGAAACAGTGATCATTGGTGGGGTGTGTGTGTGTGTGTAAAACAAAATTAAGGCATGGTGATAGGGATTTCAATTATCTGGTTCCTTGCTTTGCCCCTTCCCCGTGCAGTTCAGGAAAACATTTTTGCGAGGGAAAGCATGGACTTGCTGGCTGTCAAATTTTGGTGATGCATCTCCCAGTTTTTGGTGACACACTGGTTTAGAACCACTGTTTCAGAGTATAGCACTGGCAGAGTAGTAGGATCTGGGTATTACATCTGCCACTTTGGTTCCCGGGGCTCAAGAAAGTTGGAAGGAAGAGCTACGTTGGTGGAAGGGATGGAGGGCAAACCTGATTGGGGACTTTAAAAGGTTTAGGAACCAGGTCTGGAAGGGAAGAGGCTGGCTGTCCAGCTTTCCGTGCATGCTATTTCCCAATAGCATGCACTGCCCCCCCCCCCCGCCCCCCAATAAAGATGATATACACACAAAGAAAATAAACCACAATTTTTTTGGAACACACCCCTGTTTTCCTGTAGAAATTCCTCAGTGCATCTAGCCCAAGGTACGTGACTTGGGAAGAATGCAGAATAGCTTGGGTTTACCATTAAACATTTTAAATTGGATTTAAAATGTGTTTTTGAAGTTTAAACAATAGTTTGGGTTTCCCCTGTGGTATGGGGTAGTGAAGGCAGAGAAGTTACTGCTGTTAAAATAATGTAATTATCATTGCTGTGTTTGGCAGAAGATAGTATGGGAGGGAAGTATCTGGCAGCAATACAATATTTAGATGGTTTCTAAGCATAGTAGCATAGTATATAACTGCAGATAAAGACTAGCATGCCCCATCTGGTCTGCCTAGCATGGTGGCTAGAGTGATTGTAACCGTTGCTCCATGCAAGTCACCCCCCCCCCCATATGCCTTTGTTTAGGGTTGTACCCACCGCTTCATGCAGGTCACCCCCCGTCCATGCCTTTGTTTAGGGTTGGTTATTCTATGGGTGACTGACTAGCTGTGCAGGCCATAGTATGTGGATTTCTTGAGCCTCAGTAGAGGGGGCTGCTGTGAATGGAGGATTCTGTATCATCCTCACTTTGGGCCTGGCCCTTTTAAGAGGCACAAGCTGTGTTTAAAAAAAGATACTCTAGGGCAGTATGTAACACCCTTCTTAAGGCTTGGAGGGTCTCTATGTCCTTGGCCAATTTTAGTCTGGAGGGTCTTCGAGAGGTGGTGTTCCCCTCAGCCCCTGGATACAAAAAGGGCCAATATTGTGACCATTTTGTCCTTTCTACAGTCTGGTTTAGACCATACTGTTTGTTCTGATCTCTATCAGGGTTCAGATGGTGGCCCTTGTATGCTACTGAGGGCCATTTCAAGGTGTGTCCTTGACGGCGTATCCAGATGTGTCCTGCTTCCTCACAGGGGTGAAGCAGATCTGTCCCCCTGTGCAGCTGGAAGTACTGCAATAGAGCCCTTCTCTAGTTTTGAATGTACTGAAAGGTTCCCCTTTCGAGCCCCTTCATAAGGTCACCCTTAAGGTAGTATTTCTGGTGACTATTGCTTCAGTCAGACTGGTGTTGGAGCTGCAGACCTTGTCCTGTAGGGAGCTCCTTATGGTTATCTCATAAGAACATAAGATATGCCATACTTGGTCAGACTAAGGTCCATCAAGCCCAGTATCCTGTTTCCAGCATTGGCTAATCTAGGTCACAAGTGCCTATCAGGTTTCCAAAAAGGTATACAGATTCCACGTTGCTTATCCCAGGGTAAGCAGTGGATTTTCCTGGTCCTCTTTAATAATGGTTTCTGGACTTTTCCTCCAGGAACTCGTCAAAACTTTTAAACCCAGCTACACTAACAATGTTCAGTAATGAATTGAGTATGCACTGAGTGAAAAAGCATTTTCTCCTATTAGTCTTAAATGTGTTAGTTGTAACTTCATTATGTTCCGTAGTATTTCTGCTTTTTGAAGGAGTAAACAACCAATCTGTTTACCCATTTCACTCCATACATTATTTTATAGACCTCTATCATATCAATTATCAATAAAGAAGCAACAAGCAGTCAAGATATCTGCTGACGCATTGCTCTTGGCAGAATGGCTATGAAGGATCTAGACAGGATTCTCAAGAGCAGAGATGTCTCTCTCCATTCAAAGATTGGACTTGTTCAGGCCATGACATTTTCAATAACATCATATGAATGTTAAAGTTGGACAGTGAAAAAGATAGGAAGAAAATTGATGCTTTTGAATTATGGTGTTGGTGATGAATGCTGTGTATACCATGGACTGCTCGAAGAACAAACCAGTCAGTACTAGAGGAGATCAAGCCTACACTTTCTTTAGACACTCAGATGACAAAACTTCGACTTTCATACTTTGGACACATCATGCAAAGAAGAGAGATCATTAGAGAAAGACATCATGCTTGGCAAGGTAGAAGGTCAATGCAAAGAGGAAGGCCGGCAATGAGATGTATCGATACAATAACAGCAGCTACGGGTGCCAGTCTGTCAACAAAGAGCCGTCTGACTGAAGACCAAACACAATTTAGGATAGCTATTCAGAGGGACGCCATGAGTCGATACCGACTTGATGGCACTTAACAACATCATCATATCCCTCCTCAGTCATCTTTTTTCCAAGCTGAAGAGCTCTAATCTTTTAAGCATTTCCTCAGAGGTAGCCTTCCATTCCCTTTGACCATTTTGATGGCTGTTCTCTGTACCTTTTTTTCCAGTTTTGCTATATCCTTTTTAAGATATGGCAACCAAAATTGCACACAATATTCGCCGTGTACACCGTGTAGCCCTGCACAAATAAGTAGTAGTAGTAGGGTGCTATAATAGAGGCATGGAGTGACAGAGGCATTATTATATCTTTGGTTTTATTCCCCATTCCTTTCCTTATGTTTCCTAGCATTCTATTTGCTTTCTTGTCAGTCGCTGCGTTCTGGCAGAAGGTTTCAATGTATAATCCAAGATGATGCCCAGATCATTTATCTGAATGATGGTTCTTAATGTGGAACCCTTGTATCATGTAACTGTAATTTTGGTGGTTCTTCCCTAAGTGCATAACTTTGCATTTGTCTACATTAAATTTAATCTGCCATTTGGACATCCAGTCTCCCAATTTTTCAAGGTCCTTTTGTAAGTTTTCACAATCTTCTTGTGTTTTAACAACTTTGATTAATTTTGTGTCATCTGCAAATTTGATCACCTTGCTAGATATTCCTTTTTCCAGGTCATTTATGAACATGTTAAAAAGCAGCGGACCCAGCACAGATCCATAGTGTATGCCACTATACACCTTTTTTCCGGAAAAGTGGCCATTTAGCCCGACTCTGTTTTATTTTTTAACCAGTTTCTAATCCAAAACAGTATGCTGCCTCTTATCCCGTGATATATATATTTTTTAATGTTTATTGTTTATTGAATTTTAAATAGAACCAAGACAAAGCTTGTACAGAAAAGGATTTCCTGTTTTGCTAGAATCCTTCAAAGATGCATCACTTTGAATCATGCGCTCTTGGGCAACTTTCTGCTTTCCCCAATTATCTAGTTTTAAAAGCTATTCTTTATTCTTTTTCAAAAGTTATTGCCAGTAGCCTGGTTCCACCCTGGTTAAGGTGGAGCCCATCATTTTGGAAAAGTCCCCTCCCCCTTCCCAGAATCTTGCCCATTTCCTAACAAATCCAAAACCCTCTTCCTTGCAGCATTGTCTCATCCACGCATTGAGACTCCAGAGCTCTGCCTACCTCCTGGAACAGGAAGAGTTTGAGTATGCTACCCTGAAAGTTCTGGATTTCAGCTTTCTACCAGAAGTCTAACTTTTGACTTCCAGAACCTCCCTCCCACACTTTCCTATGCCATTGGTACCAGCATGTACCATGACAGCAGGCTCCTTCTCAGCACTCTCTAGGTGGTGCGTGAGGTCCATTGCCTTAGCACCAAGCAGTTAGGTAACCAGGCAATCCCCATGTCCACCAGCCACTCAGCTATCTAGCTAAAGATATTATAATGCCTCTATATCGTTCCATGGTGAGACCGCACCTTGAATATTGTGTGCAATTCTGGTCGCCGTATCTTAAAAAGGATATAGCGATTTTAGAAAAGGTACAGAGAAGAGCCACCAAAATGGTAAAGGGGATGGAAGGATACTCCTATGAAGAAAGGCTAAAAAGGTTAGGGCTCTTTAACCTGGAAAAGAGATGGCCGAGGGGAGATATAATATAAGTCTATAAATTAATGAACGGAGTGGAACGGGTAAACGTAGATCGATTGTTTACCTTATCAGAATATAGAAAGACTAGGGACATGCAATGAAGCTACAGGGTAAACTATTTAAGACTAATAAAAGAAAATATTTTTTCACTCAACGTGTAATCAAACTCTGGAATTTGTTACCGGAGGATGTAGTAAAGGCTGTTAGTGTAGCTGGGTTTAAAAAAGGTTTGGACAAGTTCCTGGAGGAAAGGTCCATAAATCATTATTAAGAAGTGACTGAAGATATCAATGCTTGACCCAGGAGAAGCATTGTGGAACTTGTGTCTCTTGGGAAAAACTCCTAGGTAAATATGACCTAGATTGGCCACTGTTGGAAACAGAATACTGGGCTTGATGGACCTTGGTCTGACCCAGTATGGCATATCTTATGTTCTTATGTTATCTACATGCCTAATGATCAGATCTCCAACTATAATGACTATCCTAAACCCTCAAGGGCACATGCTCCTGGAGACACACATCCTCTGTGTGAGGATTTTACAGCACTTGGAGGATAGGTCCTTGCTACAGGATCACTTCCTACCACACCAAGGTGATGCTCTCCTCCTTGGCTGCAGAGAGGCTGCCAGCCTGGAGGTGAGACTTCTATACTATAGCCCTGTAGGTCTTGTCTATATACGTCTCTGTCTGTCTCAGCTCCTCCAAGTCTGCTACTCTAGCCTCCAGAGATTGGACTTGTTCCTTGAGAGCAGAGGGCTCTTTGCATCTAGTGCATACAAATGACCTCTTGCCAAATGGGAGAACATGTAACACTCAGTACAAAAGACTGGATAGCCCCCATCTTGCTGCTGGACTGCTGTCTGCATCTTAGATTTAAAGATTTCTTTTAATTTTTTAAAGTTATTCAGTTGTTTAAAGTTGCTAAGGGAATAGGGATAATTGAACCAATACAATTATACCTGATAAGTAATAAGGACCTTTAGTGTTCACCTCAAGGTGAACTGCAAGACTTAATTAATCTACTCTTAAGGCCTAATAACTTGCTGATTAAGATACTCACTATCAGATTTAACAGATTAAGATCACTCCTTTCCTCTTAACTAGTTTGCAAATGCAATGTGTGCCTTTGAGTCAATGTGGACTCCTAGTGACCCAGCAGCTCCTGGGTTTTCTTGACAGTGTGACCAGAAGTAGATTGCCAGGCCTTTCCTCTGGGGCAGTGGAAGGTTAAATGAGTTGTTCAAGGCCACAAGGAGTGCTAGTGGAAATTGACCACTGGTCTCTGTCACCAAGCTAGTGCTCTAACCATTAGGCTACTCCTCCACTCCATAGGAGGCTATAAATCAAGGATTATGCCTGAGGCGGGTGGGAGCTGGTGAAATATCTGGAGACTAATTCTTTCAGGTGGTCAGATTTTCTCCTGGGATACTGGGCTTGATGGACCTTGGTCTGACCCAGTATGGCATATTTTATGTTCTTATGTTCCTTGCCCTCCTCTTCAGTGACCTAAGGAAGGGACTGGTGGTAGCCTGGGAAACCCTTTTTTCAGCATTTTGGGTCCCTTAGTGGGGATCCCAGGGGCCGCTGCTGTTTCTGTGGCTCCTACCGATCCTTCTGTCCTTTTTTCCCGCTGGTGGATGCTGTGGCCATTTTGGATGATGTACTAGTCCCAGAAGAGGAAACACAAGGAGCAAGAGTGACGATGACACAGATGCTTATTCCAGAGATTTTTATTGAAGTTCCCCAACGCGTTTCGGCGGAACGCCTTCCTCAGGGGGGTAACAGAATGATATATTATAAGAAGAATGTCCGTATGTTAAAATATGACGGGCGATCACCGTTGAGTCAACGATGAAGGAGCCATGTATACAGACAGCAATGAGTTAAACCAGAATATCTCCTAAATAATGACGTGTTTTCTAAACAAAACCGTAGTGACAAGCACCTTCCAACTAAACGCTAATCGAATAACATGAAAGAGATGATGACAAAATCATCTGGTTAAAGTCAACATGGTATGTGTATTATATTAAAGGAATACTGATAAATCTGTTTCTTGGTTCAATCCATTAGGCTCTAAGCTATTAAACTCATATATATAACGTTGTTCAAGTTTCAACAGCAGTTCACGTCCCCTCCTCTCCAATGTGGTACTACTGTCTTCAAAACTAAATATCTTAAATCACCAATCGTATGTTTCTTTTTTGCCAATGCATTACAAGTGGCTTATCTGGAATACCTCTTTGTATACAGCTCCTATGTTCTATTATCCTAGTGCGTACCTGTCGTTTAGTTTTACCTACGTAAACTAAGTTGCAAGACAAAGAATTATGTAAATTACGTTTTCTGTCTTACAATTTGAGAAACTGTGTATATAAACCTTGTGTTGTGAAGCTGGATGGACAAAAAACTCCTTAACTGAAATTGTGTGGACACATACAGAACAATTGCCACACTTAAAATGGCCCTTGATCTTTGGCGATGGTTTATGGTATGTAAGGGCAGATGGCACTAGAATATTTGATAAATTTGGATTACGCTTAAACACAGTTTCTCAAATTGTAAGACAGAAAACGTAATCATTCTGTTACCCCCCTGAGGAAGGCGTTCCGCCGAAACGCGTTGGGGAACGTCAATAATAATCTCTGGAATAAGCATCTGTGTCATCGTCACTCTTGCTCCTTGTGTTTCCTGTTTGATACTGCGAGAGCTGCTGCTCTCTCTGTGCCTAGTCCCAGAAGAGGCAGAACTTGGTGGGAAGGCTTTAGCTGTAAGTCCTCTGGCTCCTGGGAACCTTATTGTCTCCAGAGAGCTTCTGTAAGGAGATTTCCTGGTCTTTGTTGAATGTCTTTGTGAAGCCCTGCAGCATGCTTGTGGGATTTGTACAGATGGCATTTTGGACAGTCTGCCCCGAGTGTCCTCTTCCTCCAACACTGCTTTGGTATGTCCTACTTATTGGAACTGTTCTAGCAGGATATAAAGCAAGGATACATTTTACATACCCGATCATTTACTTTTCTTGAATCATGCTAGACCAGTCCATGTTATAAATGTGCTGTGCTTCTCGCTTTTTATTGAACATATATTCTACATCCAAAGAAGCCGTTCTCCCAATATTAAGTGCAGAGGACATTTCCCTATAGAACTCAACCAGTATTCTCCTCAAAAATTTTTGCCAGCCAGTTGGTATGAAGGTGTAGCCAGGTGGGTCACCTTATAAGCTAACTGGCAGCAGACAACAGAATTAGTTGTCTTTTCTTTTTCCATTCCTCCTCATTATTTTGCAATGATTATGTTAGCCGGATGGTCAGTAAATTCAGCCGGGTAGCGCACTCATTTAAAAGGTCCTGGTGAGAACACTGTCAACATACACAAAATTTCTGGTTCTGGTGTCAACTCGGTATCAGCAACATAAACCTTCACCAGTCATGGACATATTGTGAGGTAATATGAAACCTTACAAAAATGACTCGGGACTTATAGAGAAAATCTGCCATACCATAACAGTATCAACTTCTGAAATTCACACAAGGAGCCTCCCTAGAAAAGAGCAGCAGTCTAAGGGGGTCTGTTTTACTAAAGTACATTAGTCTTTTGCAGCTAGCGTGTGAAGGAGAGCGGAAGCTAAGGACCACAGCCAAACACAGAGGGGTAGTATAAAAAACTCTTTATTGTCAGACCCAACTCAACGGTTTCGGCCAGAGGCCTTCAGGGGTCATGAAGGGACAAACAAACAACGTGAAAATGGTGGAACGAACCACTCTTCTGGAAAGTCATAAGTCTAGGTCTTCAAAGGCAGGTGAACCAGAAGTCAAGGGATCTAGAACGTTTTGACTTCTGGTTCGCCTGCCTTTGAAGACCTAGACTTATGACTTTCCGGAAGAGCTCAGGGAAAGATTGGGAAGAGTGGTTCGTTCCACCATTTTCACGTTGTTTGTTTGTCCCTTCATGACCCCTGAAGAAGGCCTCTGGCCGAAACCGTTGAGTTGGGTCTGACAATAAAGAGTTTTTTATACTACCCCTCTGTGTTTGGCCGTGGTCCTTAGCTTCCGCTCTCCTTCACTGTTTCTCCTGCGGAAGACTTTCTTCTCCCTCCTTTTACCTTTTGCAGTTAACGTGACAAAAAAGTGCTGATAACACACAGCTTTTGCAGCTAAAGTCATGCTATCTACTGGGAGCATGCACATCATTTCCCTGGCAGCGTTCCTTGGATGCACATAATGCTACCTACTGAGGTGGTGTTATGAGAACCCATGTCGTCTGCAACATTGACAGTTACCACATGCTGTTGATGCCCGCAGTAACCATGAGTTGCGCATACACACCTACTCTCCACCCATATCCTGCCCACTCTTGCAGATAACACGATTCTACAAATAGCACAAAAAAATTGCTGCGTCATCTGTTAGCACAAGCTATAAGGGTGCATTATCTGCTGCATTAACAGTTTAAACCAGCTCAGTAAACATCCTCCTAAATATTTTATTGCAGTGGGCCTTAGAATATCCATACACCTAGTCAGAAAACCAAACATGCCAAATTACTATTGATCCTTACATGCATCCTGGCATGCTAAGAGAATACTTGGCCCTGGTCACAACTGAGAATATAGCTAGATCCTCGCCAAGTATAAAATAAATACAAACTAAAAATAAAATTATGTAGACAAATTAAATTGAAATCCCCAAAACCCAGACTTTGCATGTGATTCACCAGAGAAACAGAAAAAGCTGCAGATGCCCATGTACTGTGCAGCATATAAAGATAAAATATGTACATACAGCCCATGGGGTTTATCTGGTTCACAGGACCTGCTAGCTGGATAATTCCCCCTGAGAGGGAGATTCAGCACCACTAACCGGCCAGCACTACTGAATATCCCTCTAAACACTGTGACACTGTCTGGAGGGTTCCAGGGCGATCTATGGGTGGGGTGAGGATAGTCCCAGCACTTAGCTGGTTAGCAGTGATTTTCAGCTAAGTGCCCGTATAAAGTCAGGTCAGGTCATCTCAGTAACTGTCCTAACTTTTATGCGGTTTCAGCTCTCTGGATAGTGTCTGAATATTACCGCTGTCTGCATAGCCGTGCCAGTCAGGGCTGAAACCAGATATTCAGCACCAGAGCATAGCCAGATTCTGGCGCTGAATATCTGCTTTCACTTCTGATTGTGGCAGTCAGACACTTTTAAAATGCTTTACTGTCGCAGGTTGAATATCCGGTATATGAAGTCCAAAGACAGACATATTCCAATCACTAAACTGAAAATGCATTTAAATTTTCTACCTTTTGCTGTCTGGCCATTTTATTCTCTAATCGTGTTGATCCAAGTCTCTGGTTTCTGCTTTCCTCGTCTTCTCTTAACTCACTCTCCACTATATGTCCCACCCTTCATGACTCTGTCGGCTGTCCACCCCTCCACTATATGCCCAGCATCTGCCTGGTAGCCTGCATCTCCCTTGTAGCCATTGCCCCCCTCCCCTTTCATGTCCTGCATCTCCCTTGTAGCCATTGCCCCCCCCCCTTCATGTCCTGCATCTCCCTTGTAGCCATTGCCCCTCCCCTCCCCTTTCATGTCCTGCATCTCCCTTCTAGCCATTTCCCCCTCCCCTTTCATGTCCTGCATCTCCCTTGTAGCAATTGCCCCCCTCCCCTTTCATGTCCTGCATCTCCCTTGTAGCCATTGCCCCCCCTTTCATGTCCTGCATCTCTCTTCTAGCCATTTCCCCCATCCCCTTTCATGTCCTGCATCTCCCTTCTAGCCATTGCCCCCTCCCCTTTCATGTCCTGCATCTCCCTTGTAGTCATTGCCCCCTCCCCTTTCATGTCCCGCATCTCCCTTGTAGCCATTGCCCCCTCCCCTTTCATGTCCTGCACCTCCCTTCTAGCCATTCTCTCTCCCCCCCCCCCCTACCTTCGCTGCTGCTGCTGCCGCTTTTCCAAAGTCTGCAGCAGCGGTGGTAAGCCTCATATTCGAAACACACCAAAAAAAAAGGTGCTGGTCTTTGCAACTCTGAACTTGGAAATGAAAATGCCCACCCTCTCTGATGCATCACAATGTGTCAGAGGGGGTGGGCATTTTGTAACCCATGCAGTAAAAATTGAATTAATAAATAATTACCAGGGTCGTGGGCAGAGGTAGTCTGAGGGCACGTTCGGGGCTCGGCTGGAATCGGGCAGTCAGCGGCAGTAATTTTTTTTTTTCCCCTAGTAAAGTTGTCCAATGGCAGCTGAATACTGTTGCGGATATCGGGCAGGCTGAGCAGGACAGTTTTGGGGCTTTGCTGCAATTGGGACTGTCTGATGCTGTTGCATCCTGATCTCAGCAAAGAGCAGCAGCGGCAGGTTTTTTTTTATTACAAAAAGGCAAAGGAGCCATGTTGCATTGCGGGGACCTGTGGCTGAACTTGGGCACAAATCAGGCAGTTTTACTAAACAACTTTCCTTGGCTTTTTTTTTTTTAAACTGCTGCTACTGCTCTTAGCTGTACTCGGGACCCCAGTGGCATCAGACAATCCCAGTTACTGGGGGGGGGGGGGGGGGGGACAAATTTTGCTGTTGCTGACTGTCTGATTCCAGCTGAGCCCTTAACCTGCCCTCAGACTGCTTCTGCCCAATATGTCGGTAATTATTTATTTATTTATTAAGTTTAACCTTCCCCCACCCCCCATATCCAGCATTTCCCCTCCTCCTTATTCCCACCTTCCCTCTATCGACCACCATACTCTTCTCCATCTCGGAAACTTCCCTCATTTCCATCTCCCTACAAGACCCCTTATGGACCTGCATATCTTCTCCTTCTCTATTCCCCTTCTCCTACGTTTAGCATCTGCCTCTCTCCCTATGACCTCCCCCCTCGTGTCCTATATCTGCCTTCCTTCTGCATGGTCCCCCTCCCCTATGTCTTATAGCTGCAGCATCTATTTCTTTTCCCAGCCATATGTCCCTGTGTCCCCTGTAACACACATGAGATGAGGCTTTACAGAGGACTTGAGCGCCATGTAACGTACTTGACATGAAGAGAAGAGGCTTTATAGATGGGTGGCATGTTCCTTAAGGAGAATCTCAGTGTTGTTGAGATGCTGGAGTGTATAACTGAGGCGGGCACTGCTAACCTTTTAATCCTTTCAGCCCATTTCTTTCCCTCTGCTACCAAACACCGGGAAGCCTGAAACACATCAAAAGCTGAAGTGTTAGATACATGCCTTTCAGGAGAGGAGAGGAAGCTAATCTCTTTCATTAGCTCTCCAGTGTCAAGCCATCCAATCTATCCTCTACTCCCGCCTTCCCAGCGTCATACATAGAACCCACTCAGTGCAGGCAAATGGACAAAGACCCAGGGGTCTGCTTTTCCTTGGCATCCTGCTTAAATTTCTGTAGTTGCCCACTAGAAAAGAGAACTGCATAATTAGATTTAAATCCAACCAAACTCCAAATCAGAAGGCTCATATAATCACTCATCTCTCAGTTCATGGATGCAGCTTCTTTATCAGTCTTCAGGGAGAGAGAAAAAAAAAAGCGTGGGCCTGTGCCCCATTACGCTCATGTAAGCGGCCTGGCTGGTCCCACCCCCTCTGATGCCCCCTCAAATGACAGGATCGACTGGGCTGCTCACGTGAGCATAATGATGCACGGGCCCATACTTTTGGTTTGTTTGGGTTTCGTTTTTTTCAAAATCTTAGCTTCGGCGAATTGCCTCTGCCACTTTAGCTGAGACATTGGAAAAAACAAACAAACAAACAAACCAAAAGCATGGGCCATTGCATCATTCTGTTTATGTGAGCAGTCCGGCCAGTCCCACCCTCTTTGACGTTGCATTAGAGGGCAGGATCGACTGGGCTGCTCACAGGAGGAATGATGCACCGGACCATTTTTTTTTCTTAGAATCTCAGGTTTGGCGGCCTGCCTCTACCGCTGCTGACCCCATCACATGAAAAGCAGCATGACAGAGCTGCACGTAATCACTTTTCTACCGGGGTTTGGGATTTCATTTTTTGGCAATGTGGGGTGGTTGCCACTGGCATGATTTGGGGGCATTTTTTTTTTGCCACCCCCAAAGATTTACCGCCTGAGGCGGCTGCCTCATATTAAAGCTGCCCCTGTGTGTTAGCACTGCATTTCCAGATTGAAATACTTGGATGCCACTGGCAGCAAATAGCCCGATTGTAGTGATTCTGGGATTTCCCAGTATCTTCTGTTGTACCTAAAAGCAAGTTGGAGCAGGAATTATTGATCTATATGCTTTCTTAAACCACCAATTTTCTTAATGTTAAAAGAGGACATAACTTGCACAGGGAGATATTTTTGTTGGAATATTTTTTAAAATCCTTATCCGATGCTTATCATGGTCACGCTGTCATTTGAGTCTATGGGTTTTTTTGTGTGTGTGTGTGTGCCAGAAAAAGGTTGGGTATTTTATTCTAACCATATGTGCTGACATACTTCTCCAGTGAGTCACTTGATTTCACTTGCATGTTAGATTTCAGAGGTAGGTGTGGTCATTAGGAGCTTTCTGATTCTTATAATTTTACAATTAGTAAGCTTTAATTCATTCAAAGTAATTATCCCTACTAGATAGGGCCAAAAGGGTCATGTAGAAATGGAGATCAGCAGAGAGATTGTGAGTGACACTTTTTTTTCATCTGGATTCATTTAAAACATTTGTGACTGGTTTGCAAGAATGTGACACTCCTTCCTTCCACCTAGCACACCTTTTTATCAGCACCTGAACTCTTTCTAAAGTATCTTCTCTTTATGCTGTTTTAAGAATACAGATAAAGTGAAAATAATAGTACAAATTTTGGTATTCACTCACCAAGCAGCATGCCAGATCATTAGGATTAGTAGGGCCTTTCAAAACTCTTAAGAATGAAATAAAAACATAAGATATACCATATTGGGTCTGACCAAAGGTCGAGTTAACACAGTATGCTGTTTCCAATAGTGGCCAATCCAGGTCATAAGTACCTGTCGGGTTCCTAAAAGGTAGACTGATTCCATTCTGCATATCCCATGGGTAAGCAGTGGATTTCCCCAGTCCACTTTAATAATGGTTTATGAACTTTTCCTCCAGGAACTTGTCCAAATCTCTTTTAAACCCAATAGGAATGCAGAGTTTCATAAAAGCATTTTAAGTTCATCGCCTTGGAGGTCCATATAAGTAAATATAGTGCTATATACTTTGCATATCGGAGATGGCTACTTTGTTGTTTTTTTAATTGACACAGCAGTTTCCTCATGTCTTTTGCATGTCTAGCTCAGTAGGAACTAGGGTTGGAATCTGGTTATGAACCTTCATTTGCAAATTCATGGACCTATTTTCATAACCAGCTTGCTTTACCTCTGTTAATGCATTGACAGTCTTTAGCCAGGAGTAATGCACCAGGTGCACCTCCCAGGGCTCGGCAATTATGGCCCACTAAGTGTAACTATTTCATGATGACTGATAATGCCCTTCCATCTCTGCCATTCCCCCAGGGCTGTGAATGCTGCCTTATAGCATCCCTCACCCTGGTCAACCCAGGTAACAAACAACCTGAGCCAGGAGTCAACCCAGGTCCCTCCACATCCAGGTACACAGTACTGCCATTGTAAACAAGGGAAGCACCCACCTGCAGCGTCACTAGGCACAAAAAGAGCAGGACAAGAACACACCATGGAGTTGAGGATGCTTTACTGGAAAATTGCAAAGTCAGCCCAACATGTGTTTCGGCCAATGGCCTTCTTCAGGGGACAATGACCTCCTGAAAAAAAAATACAAATTGTTAAAACCAAATACAAACAATTAAATAACATCATGACAATAACATAAATAAATTAAAACCAGGAACCAAGATTCTTCAGTAACATTGTAATATGAAATATAAACGATTGTCCATAATACATATACATAAAAATTTCTGCATATGATAACAAAAGATAATATGATCACAAAAGATAATAATAGGTGATAACTAAAAATATAGATAATAGATAATTTAAAAAATAAATTGTTAAATGATATATGTTACATATAATTTGTTATCATCAGTGATAAAGCCACAAGTGCAGCAGAGCCAAGGTTAAAACATGGACTAAAAATTAGTTTAAGGTGAGGGTGGCCATCTCAGGTCCTAGTGCACCATGATACAGCCTGGTTTTCAGGATGTCCCTAATGATTATTCATGAGGTTTATTTGCATCCACTGCCCCCACTGTATGCAAATATATCTCATGAATATAAATTGGAGACATCCTGAAAACCAGGCTGGATTGTGGTGCACTAGGTCCGGAGTTGACCCCTCCTGGTTTAAGGGGACATCTAGGAATTAAGTAAGTGCCCAAGGGTCTCCAAATATTCACCACTTGATGCAAGGCAAAAAGAGTAATTGATGCTACATAAGCATAAAACAGCAGGTGAAAGAGGGGAAAGTTAAGGAAACCAAATGAGCTGAGTGAACTGAACAGTACGGGAAGACGAGCATGTATAAAACCAAACACAGTTATCAAGAAAACACTGAAGTGGTAAAAATACATATTTAAAAAAAACATCAATTATAGGTGGTGTTGTCCAAACATAATTAAAAAGCCATGGTCGGACAATACCACCTTAACTAACACCTTTCTCA
Organism: Ichthyophis bannanicus; assembly: GCA_033557465.1. Taxonomy (NCBI): domain Eukaryota; kingdom Metazoa; phylum Chordata; class Amphibia; order Gymnophiona; family Ichthyophiidae; genus Ichthyophis; species Ichthyophis bannanicus. The sequence goes on along the minus strand of CM066040.1, from coordinate 246,902,003 downwards.
GGGAGGAAGAACTTTGGCAAATAGAGACATCAAACAGTTTATCTTATAATAATAACCAGTCTCACTGGGTAAGCTGCAGCGTAGAGAAACAGTGTCCAAGAGTTAGTGATACAAAATAATTATGAAATGACCAGGGAGAAAAACAGTTACAAAGTAACGGTAACAAACTGCTACCTGGTACATAATGGATAATATAACACCTTACATGACCAAACCTCCACAACTGAGGAGCGGGATATTGAGAGGCCTCAGTAGCAGTGCGCAAGGCGATGTGTGCAGCTAAATTATAACCGCTACAATGCCTGTAAGTCTTTGCTCTGTCTTTCATTCATAGGCCCCAAAAGTGTATTTGATAATTTTTAAAAGCATTTAAAGTTTTGAAAACTACATAGCTTTTTAGTGTTGATAAATTCCAAAACTTCAGAACATGGGAACGCTGTAAGACCCTAGCATTCCCACGTTCTGAAATTTTGAAATTTATCATCACTAAAAAGCTAAGTGGTTTTCAAATTTTTAAATTCATTTAAAAATTGTAAAATGCACTTTTGGGGCCTATCAATGAAAAATAGGGTGAAGACTTACAGGTGTTGTAGCGGTTATAATTTAGCTACACACATTACCTTGTGCTCTGCTACTGAAGCCTCTCAATATCCCGCTCCTCAGTTGTGGAGGTTTGGTCATGTTAGGTTATATACTATTTATGTAGCAGGTAGCAGTTTGTTATAGTTACTTTGTAATATTTCGCCCAAGGGTCATTTCACAATTATTTTGTATCACTTTAACTCTTGGACACTTTGTTTATATGTTGTGAGGGTTATTTGGAGTAGTTGTTTTTTGGTAGGCATCGTACAGGAAGGCAGTTAAGAGTTAAACTAACCTTATGTGGGAGTCATACTAATTGTCCTAAGTATATAACTGTCACCAGCATACAATCAAAGATGAAAGGTAATTTTAAATGACCCAGTATAAATGAGCTGGCAGTTTGTGTTGGGGGCAGTAGGGGATTATAAAATCAATATGGAGAGTTAAAGGTGCAATAAGAGGGGTGTGTGTGTGTGTGTGTGTGTGTGTGTGTGTGTCCGTCCATTGTAATAAAACTACATCACCAACCAGAAACTAAGTAACTGAAGAGTATGAACAAAGGATGAATGTTTAGTAATAATGCAAAGCTTCATAAACCCAGTGTTTGGAGTGGTGTGATTGAAACGATATAATCTTATATTATACAGCAGTTGTATAGTGTTAGCCTTCTAAACGTAGTCTCTGCAAAGTCTTCCAATCTGACAGAGAACTAAACAGTGTGTATCCTGATAAAAGCGCCGTGTTGTCAGCCCACCAGTTAAGACGCCAAAGTGAGTTAAAGATTAATAAGAAATGGAGTATTAAGATAGGTACGCATTTTCTAATCACGAACATCCAGCACTGAAGTCAAGTGAAGGGAAAGAACCTGTGCGGTATTCAATTTAAATTGAGACTTGATGATCTCGACATCACCGGGAGATTGGGTCGGAGGTAAAAGAGTGAAATCAAACATTATAGCCCCAGGGGCTAAGAGGGTAGATCATATTAGTTGAGGTGTGGAGCAGTATGTTAAAGAGGGTATTGAGTCAAATAGGATAAAAGGTTTGCAGGAAACAAAATGCACTTTAGAATCGCTGTGGATAAAAATTCCATGTAAAAGGTGAGGGGAGAAGCAGTGGGGGGTGCACTATCATCCACATGGCTTGAATGATGAGATTGATGATAAATGCTAACAGAAAATGGGGAAGCTAACAAAGTTTACAACTCTGTAATGGTTGAATTCAGCTACCCCAGTATTGACTTTGGTCATTGTCACATCAGGATATACTACAGAAATTGTTTTTTTAGATAAAATAAATGAGTGTTTCATGGAGCAGTTGGTTCAGGAACCCACTTGAGGGGAAGCTATTTTAAACTTAGGGGCTTGTTTACAAAGCCGCGGTAGCGGTTCACGGTCGTTATCGGAGCCGCGGCCCCATTGATTTCAATGGGGCCGTGGCTCCGATAACGACCACGAACCGCTACCGCGGCTTTGTAAACAAGCCCCTTAATTCTTAGTGGAACACAGGATCTGATGCAAAAAATAATGGTGTTTGGGCCATTTGGCAATAATGATCATAACATGATCACATTTGATTTAATAAATGGAGAGATGACATCAAGGAAATTCACTGCTCTAGCATTTAACTTTGAAAAGGGAGACTATGATAAAGTGAGAAAAATGGTTAAGAAAAAACTAAAAGGAGCAACTGCAAAGGTTAAGAGTTTACATCAGGCCTGGGTGTTGTTTAAAAATACTATCTTGGAAGCTCAGATCAGATGTATTCCACACCTTAAAGCAAATGGAAGGCTAAATGACTGCTAGCATGGTTTAAAAGTGAGGTTAGAGAGACCATTATAGCAAAAAAAATAAAAAATAAAAATCTTTCAGAAAATGGAACAAGGAGCCAAATGGCAAAAACAGGGAACATAAGCTCTGGCAAGATAGATGCAAGGTATTGATAAGGGAGGGAAAGAGAGAATTTAGAAAGATGTTTGCCGTAGAAGCAAAAACTAACAATAAAACATTTTTCAGGTACATTCATAGCAAAAACACCTGTGACAGTCATTTGGATCATTAAGTGGGTGAAAGGGCACTAAAAGCCATAGTGGAGAGATTGAATGTATTGTTTGCTTCAGTTTTACTGAAGAAGATATAGTAAAGTTATTCAAGACAGAAATTATATTTAAAGGTGATGTATCAGAGGAATTAAAACAAATCTTGATAAACCTGGAAGATGTAATAGCAATTTGATAAAGAGTAGCAAATCACCTGGACTGGATGCTATAGGTCCCAGGTGGAACTCAAATATACAATTGCAGGCAGACTATTAGTTCATAGATTACTATCATTTAAAATCATTTGTAGTACCTGAAGATTGCAGAGTGGCCAATGTAATGTAAAGTTTTAAAAAGGGTTCCAGGGGTGATCCAGGAAAATACAGACCGGTGAGCCTGAAGTAAGTACTGGGCAAAATGGTAGTGACCATTATAAGGAATAAAATTACAGAATTTATACATAGCTTTGTCCCATTAAACCATGACTAATGTGTATTTAGCCAAGGAAAGTCTTGTCTCACTAATCTGCTGAATATTTTTGAAGGTGTGAATAAACAAGTAGATAAAGGTGAGCCGGTTGATAAAGCATATCTGGATTTTCAGAAAGCTTTTGACAAGATCCCTCATGAGACTCTTGGTGAAATTAAAAAGTTATGAGATAGGAGGATGTATACTATTGTGGATTGGGAATTGATTAAAAGATGAAAAATAGAGTCGGGCTAAATGACCAATTTTCTCAATGGAGAAGGGTTAATATTGGAGTACCCCAAGGATCTGTACTGGGCCCACTACTTTAACATAATTGTCAATGACCTGAGAATGGGAATAACAAGTGAGGTGATCAAATTTGCAGAAGAGACAAAATTATCCACATTTGTTAAATCACAAGAGAATTGTGAGAAATTGCAAGAGGGTCTTGATAAATTGGGAGACTGGGCGTGCAAATGGCAGATGAAATTCAACATGGACAAGTGCAAGGTTATGCAGTTAGGGAAGACCAACCCAAACTAGAGTTATCACGATGCAAGGTTCCACATTAGGAATCGCCACCCAGAAAAAGGATCTGGGGGTTCATTGTGAATAATACTTTGAAACCCTCTGCCCAGTGCACAGTGACAGCTGAGAAAGCAAATAAAATGCTAGGAATCGTAAGGAAAGGAATGGAGAATAAAACAAAGGATATTACGAGATGCCTCTATATCGCTCCATGGTGCGGCCACACCTCAAATATCATATGCAGTTCTGGTTGCCATATCTTACAAATGATATATTGAAATTAGAAAACATACAGAGAAGGGCAACCAAAATGATAAAGGAGATTGAAGGATACCCATATGAAGAAACGTTAGGGCTCTTCAATTCTGAAAAGAGACGGTTGAGGGAATGTATGATAGAGGCCTATAAAAAGTTGAGTTGAGTGGAGTGGAACGGGTAAAAACGAATCGGTAGTTTTACTCCAAGAAGTGGAAAGCCTAGGGGACATGCTGTGCATCTACAATGACGCACATTTGAAAACAGAGAAACATGATGGCAGAAAAAGACCAAATGGCCCATCTAGTCTGCCCTTCTATATCGACTACAATAGTCCCCTTTTTTCCTTTAGAGATCCTCTCTGATGTCCCATGCTTTATTGGATTCAGATACTGTCTCCATCTCTACCACCTCCACTGGGAGATTATTCCATACATCTTTCCATAACGACTATTTCCGCATATTACTTCTGAGTCTGTCTCCTTTCACCCTCATCCTATGTCTCCTCGTAGCAGAGCTTGCCTTCAATTGAAAGAGACTCTGCTGTGCATTTATGCCACAGAGGTATTTAAATGTCTATATCATATCTCCCCTATCCCACCTTTCCTCTAAAGTATACAAATTAAGATCTTAAATCTGTCCTTATATGCTTCATAACGAAGACCACTGACCATTTTAGTAGCCACCCTCTGCACCGATTCCAACATGCTTATATCCTTTTCAAGATGCAGTCCCCAGAATTGTACACAATACTCCAAATGAGGTTTCACCAGAGACTTATACAGAGGCATTATCACCTCCTTTTTTTCTGCTAATCATTCCTCTCCCTACATACCCAAGCATCCTTCTGGCTTTCATAGTCGCCTTTTATACCTGTTTAGCTGCTTTAAGATCGTCAGACACAATTACACCCAGGTCCCACTCTTCTTTGGTGAATAAAAGTACCTCACCCCCTACCCTGTACCAGTCCTTTGGATTTTTGCAGCCCAAGTGCATGACCCTGCATTTTTTAGCATTAAATTTCAGTTGCAAATTTTAGACCATTCTTCAAGCTTAGCTAGATACCTTCTCATGTTATCTACTCCTTCCTGGGTGTCTATTGCTGATTTTGGTATCATCTATAAATTGGCAAAACTTATCCAACAGCCCTTCCAAAATATTAGTAACAAAGATGTTAAAAAGAATAGGACCAAGGGCAGATCCCTGTGGCACACCACTGGTAACCTCCTTGTCCTCAGAGTGAGCTCCATTTACCTGCACCCTTTCCAACCTCCCACTCAATCAATTCCTAACCCAATCAGTAAAATTAGGATCCATCCCTAGGGTGCTCAGTTTGTTTTTAAGTTGCCTGTGTGGAACGGTGTCAAAAGCTTTACTGGGCTCTCCCTCGCCTCAACTCCCTGGTCACCCCATGAAAGAAATCAATCAGATTTGTCTGACAAGACCTGCCTTCGGTGAATCCATGCTGCCTTGGATCCTGCAATCCATTGTACTCCAGAAACCTCACTTTTAGCGGCCTCTCCAATAATTTACTAACCAGAGGTTAGATTAACTGGCCTGTAGTTCTCAATGTCATCCTTCTGTTTTTGTGTAAAGGAACCACATGTACCATTCTCCAGTTGTCTGTCACCACTCCCAAATCCAAAGAGACATTGAGAAGGTCAGTCAGTGGAGACACTAGAACATCCCCCAGTTCCCTCCGTATTCTTGGATGTATCTCATCCGGACCCATGGCTTTGTCTACTTTTAATTCAGCTAGTTCCTCACAAACACAGTCTTCTGAAAATCGTTTGAGATCTCTGTCACTTCTGTTCCTATTTGTGGGTGTTTTCTGAGGTCCTGCTCCTGGTCCTTCATCTGGGAACACAGAAATATTTGTCAGGCAATTCTGCTTTATCCTCATCAGTTTCTGAATATTCCCCCTCTTCACTCTCGAGTCTGACAATATCACTTTTGCCCTTCTTCCTTTGACTAACATATCTGAAAAATGTCTTAGTCAACGCAATAAATTGCAGGGATATTTCTTCTTCATTTTGTACCTTTGCTTTCCTGACTACTTAGCTTCTCTAATTTTTTCCAAATATAGATGCCTGTCTTCCTCTCTTTGTGATCTCTGGTATTTCATGAAGGCCTCCCTTTTTTTATTCATCTTTTCAGCCACTTCTTTCGAAAATCATAGTGGTCTCCTTTTCATTTCACCTTTATTTACCATTTTAACAGAAAGGTTTGTTGCCCTTAAAAGGAGAAATTAGGCCTTACCTGCTAATTGTCTTTCCTTGAGATCTCTCTGGGCCAGTCCAGGTAACTGTAGAGTTTATCTCCCAGCGCATGTTGGCCGCGCCCGCATCTTGTGCTCAGTGCGGGAGTCGGCGAGGGCTGTCGGGTCCGGGCATTTGTAGAATATGTTTTCGCATAGCTAGTTCTATCGAGAGGCTCTTAGGAGGTACAATGGAGCTTAAATCGCCGTCCGGAGATGTTACTGAGGGACTCGCCGGCACGGAGTTTAAGGCGGGAACGGCAGCCATCTTTGCCTCAGCTTCTGCCTCTCCCGCGCTTCTTGACAAGCTGGCAAAATGTAAGCAAAAATTTAAGAGGCCTTCCCCGCAGGGGGAAGAAGTGCAGGATGCCGTTCCTAATGTTCCGGGGGACTTGTCTTCTGTATTTTCGGTGGATTTTATACTCTCCTTACACAGAGCCTATCTATTGAAGGTACAGTATCTCCTCCTGAGAGAGATATAGGAGTTATAGTACTTTTGAAAGTTCAGACCAAGTAGATTGTGACACCATCTCCAAGAATCGATACTGAATACAAAGGGAATCTGCTGCATCTCCAAGGAGAATAAGGAAGAGGAGTATCGTAGTCCAAAGACTTTGAATAACTGCCTATATTTTGGCTTTTTTATTACTCGTCTAAAGCAAAGACCGTAGTTGCCTTATTTTTAGGGGCCTACATAAAATGAAGGGCATTGTTTCAAGGAACAGAAAATGTTCTCTCAGCAGATACGTAGGATTCTCAAATTATTTAAAGTGATCTTCTCATGAGTGGTCCAGTATATGTGCAGACATAAAAGCACCAGGGCAAGGCCAGTGTGAGCAGCCTTGGTAACAAGGTGCCATGCTTTTGCACATGTAAAATAAAGCAATAAATGTTTTTCATAAGTGTAAATTCACTTTTGATATGTAATTTAAAGATGACTTAAGTGAATCACGCCATAATAACAGAAGTGCTCGTGCTATGGTACACTGCTGTTGAAGTTGGAGATGTCTGTCTTTTTGAGCTGAAAACTAGTTGTTACCCTGATGCACAGTTTTAAACTTGGCTGGGTACTGAAGCTAGATCTTAATTTCTTTATTGAAAAGCTTAGTGCAGAATGGCATAATTTCCCACTTGTCTGACATTACCTTAGCCAAGAAGTTAGAGAAATGGAGCAAAGTATGGTCTCAATATATTGCTCCTACTCCCCCCATACACTGTCCTGTTGTTGACTTCATCTGCAAAATTAAGATTTTAGCAATAATTTGCTTAGACTTGGGGGAATTATCTTTCAGATTCCCAGTTTGTATCCTCTCCAGCTGTTCAGGGATCTTTCTATCACATATTATAAATTAAAATCTTTAACAGATGCTGGTAGGTCAGTTTTTCTCAGGTGACTTTTTCAGAATTTGTTTTTCAGATCTTTAACTTTCTCTGGGAGGTGATAGTTCAGACTTTCCAGCTGTGAGATATGCATGAATTATGAGCATGTTGCTTGTTTACTCGTCCTGCTACAAGATCTGTTCCACCTCCATTATCTTGGAGTGTGTTAAGTTTTTAATGTACTAAATCAAAGAGAAATTGCATTTTCAGGAATCTGACTTCCAGAACATTTGTGAACAAATTCAGTTATAGATTTGGAAACCTCATGGAAATGTTTTCTCCTGTCAGCTCTTCAGAGATAATGGGTTTGGGTACAGAAGTCTCTGGCACCATTTTATCCCCCAGCCAACTTTTACTCTAGAAGTCATCATCTGGGTGTGTTTGACAGCAAATCGATCTATAGAGCTAAGCAGAGAATTCTGAATGTAAGGAAGATCCAAGCCAAATTGGAAAAACTGGCTTCAAAAATATTACTAAAAGAATTGGAGGATTTTATGTGGACTGTTCCCCAAGGAATCTACTCACCTGCCCTCTGTCATACAACATTCCCTCCCCCACACTTAAAGCGATCTTCTCTTCAATTTTAGAGGAAGGGATATTTAAACTCAAAAAGCAGTGAATATTTCAAGTAAATGCTGATCATCATACATGAAATTAACATGGGCTGTGGCGGCCCATTATATTCAGCTGTGTACAATTGCATGATTTGAAAACATATTGAAAGTAACTTGACTGCAGTAGTATATGAGCACATATATTGTATGCTCAGCTGTTGGAGGAAGGTATGCATATCTTTTTGCAGTAGGTAGTTAAACCATATTGCTTTTTTTTTTTAGCTTAGCAACTTCTCCTGATCATAATTTTAAGCCCTGTTATTCAGGTAAATGGGCTTATAATTGTATTGTATGCTTGACTGAGTGAGTGCGGTCTTGCTTCATAATCTCTTGTTGAGAATGTATGCACATGAACAGGATGCGTTTAATAGACACCCAGCCTAGATGAATGCATGCTTTGTGAAAGGGAGCTTTTGTGCGTTTCTGGATCCTTCGGCAGTTCCTGTGGAGCTTCCCAAGTGTCAGGGACACAGAATGGTGGAGGGAAAGATCTTATCACTTGAAGCCTGAATGAAGAATAATAGGGAGGGGGAGAATTGCAGCAGGGAAGGGAAGCCCAGCAGTTCTGGAATGCAGGGATTAGGGTTATAGATGCACACAATCTGAGCATTTGTTAGCATTTTTACTGCTCCCAGGCCCCCCTCCCACCCCCAAGCTGGTATTTTGCATTCACTGCACGGTCTTTTAGTCTTTTGCTTTTGCTGAAGTAAAAAGGGATTATTTTGTCAAGAATAGCAGTCTCTTAGCCTCTCTGTTCTTCTTTTTTTTTTTTTTTAACACAGAAACATAGAACATGATGGCAGATAAAGACCATACGGTTTATCCACTCTGCCCCTCCACACACCAACTCCTAAGCTGTACAGCCCTTCTCCTTGGAGAACCTTCGTGCTTGTCCCCTGCTTTCTTGAATTCAGATACAGTCCTCATCGTCCACACATCTACTACCCTTTCCATAAAGAAATATTTCCTTTAGATTACTGAGTCTGCCCCTTTTCATCCTCATCCTATGACTCCTCTTTTTACAGCTTCCTTTATTGAAAGAGGCTACCTTCTGTGAATTTATACCATGGAGGTGTTTAAATGTTTCTATCGTTATCCCTCCAGTATTTTATTTTATGAATAGAAATAAAACATTCTTGAAAATAATAGTCAAAAGTTTATTTTCAAGGGTTTTTTAACTTGTGTTTCTTTATCTTACTAGACCAGTCTAGATGAGTGGGTTTGCTCACTTGCAGCAGATGGGAGCAGACTTGAGCAATTGTCGGTGATGTCCTCATTTGGGTACAAAAAGAGCAGATTGCTCTTGCAGACCAATCAGGTAAACACAAGAGGCAAGAGTGAGTGATGAACACAGGTGCTTTATTGAAACCCCAACGCGCTTCGGCGAACGCCTTCTTCAGGGGGACTAAATAATTGACAAACAATAAGAGATAATAAGCAAACATATTAAAAGCATAATAAAAAATCTTAAAACAAAAGGGCATCATAAATAAAGGAGGTGTTGCATATTAATATGTAAAATAACACTCATAAAACAACAATAAAATAAGTAAATAACTAATACCAATCATAAAAATGATTATATAAGGCTAATAATGACACATGAATAAAAACAAAATGATAGACAAGAAACAAAATCGAGGTGATTGTTCACTGAGAACCGGTAAAAACATAACGCTTACAACTGGGTAGTTAAACATAAGTTAAAATGTGCTAGTAAGCAAAGGGGGTGCGGGTGTCTTACGTCGTCCCTTTATAAGTAATGATTATTGTAAACAGGAAAAATCAGCGTGTTACCACCGTGCACATCTTGTAAAACCAAGACATAATAGATCAATGTTGTTTTGCTCCTGGAAACAGTATAATCCTATAAATTATTACCACTGAAGTGAAAGATAGATTATAATGAGTTGGTAAAAGGGCAATGTACATGTAAGTACCGTGCATCGTCAAAAATGGACAGGGATACATGGACCTCATAATGAAAATAAAAAGGTTACCTGACAGAATATCATGCGCAAAGTTCTGTGTCTAGTAGACTGAAAAGAACCCAACTGTGAAATGCAGCAAGTTTAAAAAACGCTGAAACCCATGCCAAAAAAAGGGAGCGTGGCCAAAACTTTTTTAACTTGTGTTTCTTTATCTTACTAGACCAGTCTAGATGAGTGGGTTTGCTCACTTGCAGCAGATGGGAGCAGACTTAAGCAGTTGTCGGTGATGTCCTCATTTGGGTACATTCTCTGGTGCAGTGTTAACAAAAGCCAGTGTTTTCTGCCTCCAGCAAGGTGTGTGGACTGGTGCAGCAGTGCAGATAGGCTTGGCTCTCCTGGCCCACACTATGATGTTTTCACTGCGATTGAGCTTTTAGAGCCCAACATTGCTTGGAGCACAGGTATGCTTTTGTCTCCTGGAGCAGACAGCTGCCCTGTATCCAGCGCTGTTATCCCTGGGTTCCTAGTGTTTGGTGTGCCTGAAGAGGAGCAGGAGAAGCCCATGGGGCCCCGGAGGGGGTTGGTAAGTTGGGTCCCGGACCCCTTCCCTCTTGCTGTCCTTATCGGTATGCTCCTGATTTGATTTTTTTCTTTTTTTCCCCATTGGTTTCAATGGGCACCATTTGGTTCTTTGGTGCTTTCAAAAAGCAGCTCCAAATTAAAAAAATATAAAAATAAAAAATAAAAAAACATAATAACATACACAGAAAAATAAGGCCTTTGTTTGGAAGCTGGGCCTCCCAGGCCTATGTGGGTTCACTACCCGCGTTTCCCTGGCCAGCCCAAGAGGTGCTGGAATTCACTTTTCAGGACTCCCTTTTCACTGTGACCCTTCTTTTATTTTTCAGCATGTTTTCTTTTGTGTTTTTTTTTTTTAAACTGTGTTACTGCAATGTTCAGGTGCACAGTCTGTGACCCCAGTTAGTTCCCCCCCCCCCCCCGCTTAGTTTGCCTCCATTATGGCTGCAATCTTTTTCTTTCGCGTTTTGGGACTCCCCACCCACCCCCAGGGCACACAGGGCCTAATGCAGTTTGTATCCCCTGTCCTTTCCTTTCTTGTTTTATTTTTCTCACTGCTAGACACCTTGGCCATTGTGATGGAAGTGGAGCTTGGCAGGGCAGCCTTTGCCATAGGCCTAGTGGTCCCAGGACTCACCTTGTCAAATCAGCTTGCACTGAAACCTCTGAAACAGCTTATGGGCTGTTTTCTGTCTTGGCTAGCTGCTTACCAGCTCCCTTTGTGGTGGTCAGAGGCCCAGGCTTCCTGTTCAGGGGACTCGGTGACCACAAGTTCTTCTGTCACGGGTAATTAGATGGTATCATGCTTCTGCTTCTCCCTTGTGCTCCTTTGGGAGCCCAATTTATCCTCTTTGGGGGTTGGTTGAAGGATTTGGGTGAAATTCTCATTACCAGATCCTAAGTCTGAGGAAGGAGGGGTGATCTGCCTTTTTCACTAATGGGCCCTGTTTGTTCCCTTTCAGGATGCTATGGCAGTTCTGCATGCTGCAGAGCCTGGTTTTGGGTGAGGCTAGCAGGTGGATCTTCCTTATACCTGGTAGGTATCCAGTGTTCTGCTGCTTTCATGCTTCTGCAGCAGTGCATGGAGTTTTAGAGAAGAAACCCCCAATTGGGCCCTTGGGGCCCTAAGGTCTTGTCTTGGCCATGCCCTTGGCCCCAGGGTGAGCAGGATCAGCCTTGGCTCCCTGAGGTCGGAAGTCCTGTTCATGGCTATGACTAGGTGCATGACTATCCCGATGGAGGGAGTTTGGTACTGCATGCAAGGAGTCTCAGTTTTAGAAGATTGGGGTCCTCCTTAAGAATGCATTTGCAGTTACCACCTTAGGTTCTCCGGCAGCACTGTGTGCACACTTGGAGACTAGCCCTTTGATTATGGATCTATCCTCTACCAGTAGCCTCTATGGTTCCAGCCATATGGCTATGGACTCTGGTTCCCAAGGTTGCAGGTTTGATCCCTGATGCACTTGACATTACCATGCTGAGTTAGGCCAAAGGGTCATCAAACCTAGTCTCTTTTCCCGAGATAAGGCAGTTTTCAGCAGATCATCTAGATGTTTTTTAAGACTGGTTAATGATGTCTTCTAAGTCCGTGGTGGCAGTGGTAGTGGCTAGTTAGCAGTGCTGGGACTACACTTGGTCAACAGATGCTGGCTCCAAACTGTGGCTGAGGACATTCCCTTAAGGGATAAGAACATAAGAGATGCCATACTGGGTCAGACCAAGGGTCCATTAAGCCCAGTATCCTGTTTCCAACAGCAGCCAATCCAGGTCACAAGTACCTGTTGGGTTCTCAAAAAGGTGCACAGATGGCAAAAAACTAAAACCACACTCCCCTTGTGCCTTATTTTCTTAAATTGTATCTTGGATATTGTAATGCCATTGTCGAATCCCAGTAATGTGGTCTATATCAGATTTTGTTTCCTAATATTGTTGATTTTATGGAATGGTATATTTTTCCTTTCTGATTGTCTTCATCTTAGTTGGTGTAAAACTGATTAAAAACCTAATAAAAAAAAAAAAAGGTGCACAGATTCCATGCTGCTTATCGGGAGCAAGCAGTGGATTTCCCTGGTCCTCTTTAATAATGATTTGTGGACTTTTCGGACCCCTTTATTCTCCTATTTAGACCTTTGTGTATTTTAATCATTTTCCATATGAATTCCTTAGTCCCTTGTTTGTTCTGTTTGTCTTAGCAGACTGTAAGCTCTGTGGAGAAGGGAGGACTGTCTTTTATGTGTATGTGCAACGTGCTGTGTATGCCTTGTAATGTTATATAAATAGTAAGTAGTAGTAGTAGTAGGGGTGTAACTTAAGCTACTTCTCTCTGACAGGACCCATATCACGTTAGACCATTAGGTTTTAGGGGTTCTCAGTCATGGTTGGAGATGAATTAGCTGCTCCTGCAAGACATCTGCCTTCTTTTCTATCCCCAAAGTCTGGTTCAGGACAGCCTAGGAATTATGATGTGCAATATTTGAATTATGGCAGTGCTTATAAAGGACTCGCCAATAGATTCTCCCTGTGGCTTTCCTCTCAGGTTGGTGAACTTTGAGGCTATTTTTCCTGTGCCCTCTGCTGCAGGGCTAGGGATGTTATTCCAGACACATAGATGCCTAGGAAAAGACGATCCTCCCAGCATATCTTAGACCTAGAGGTGGTTTTTAGACTGAGTGTTTCATCTTCCTCCTAGAACCTTTTGTTTTGCCATTGCATTGGTTAGGCAGAGGGAGCTCCTTGCCTTCCTAGACTACGCTTATGGCACATTGCCATTTTCCCATTGAGAGCAGCATTAGCTGTTCCTCTGCTTCTGTATTCTAGGCCAACTTACCAGTTCCAAGCTATGCCTTTGGCCTAGATGCAGCTCTCTATCTTTTCCAAGGTATTAATGCTGGGTAACAGTGTTTCTTTGCATGCAGGGAGCTCATACCTGGACTTAGGGCTGTTCTGATCAGCCTTGATGGAAAAGGCTAGAGCCAACAAAAGACCTGGTGAGTTCTGGTGGAGTGGGCTGGGGTCGGTGTTTACTTGTCCTTAGAACAGCCTGATTTTTCTCCCAGGATTTTGAGTACCTGGGAGTTGATTCCATACTCTTCTGAGCTAAGTTTTACACTTGATGGAGAGGTCACTCAAGTTTCAGTTAACTCTTGGCATATGTTGTTTGGCTCAGGCTTTGCCCAGCTTAGGGCATGTGGTACTTGGTCAGCTCCATGGACTGGGCCTTCTCAGGTCCTTGGGTCCATGATATTGACCTTTTCTGCAATTCTGGTCGCTATATCTTAAAATTTTATAGCAGATTTAGAAAAGGTACAGAGAAGAGCAATCAAAATGATAAAGGGGTGCAAAGATACCCCTATGAGGAAAGGCTTAAAAGTTTAGGGCTCTTCAGCTTGTAAAAGAGACGGCTGAAGGGAGATATGATAGAGGTCTACAAAATAATGAATGCAGTGGAATGGGCAAACATAGATCAGTTGTTTACTCCGTCAAAAAGCAGAAAGACTAGGGGACATGCCATGAAGTTACAATGTAGCACATTTAAGACTAATTGGAGAAAATATTTTTTAACTCAACACGTAGTTAAACTCTGGAATTTATTTTTACATTCTGGGTTGGACCAGGATTTAGCTTTGAATTCTTTCAAGTTTCAGGTGGAGCCCTTGTGTTCTATCTGTGGGTGTTTTGAGGGGGCATCCTTAGCTGCGCATCTTGATATGCCTTGCTTCCCATGCGGCAGATTGTACCACATTGGAGTCTTTCTCTAGTGTTGAAGGCACTGAAAGGTCCCACTTTTGAGTCCCTTGGGATGGCCTCTCTCAAGGATTTGACCCTGAAGGTGATATTCCAGACTGCTGTTGCATCTCCCAGGTGGGTGTCTGAGCTTGTCCAGTAGGGTGTCTTTTTCTGGTTATCTGTCTCTTTGAGTATGGTGCCATCCTTTCTTCCAAAGGTGCTGTCTTCCTTTCATCTTAATCAATCTGTGATCATGCCCTCCTCCTTGGAGAAGAACCTTTGAATGGCCCCATCGCTGCACCTGTTGGATTTGTGAAAAGTGTCCGTGAAGTATTTGGAGCTTATTAATTCTTTTGAGTGTTTGGACCATCTTTCTGTCCTATTCAGTGGTCCAGGAAATAGGTAGCAGCCAAGTCCTTGATTGCGCTCGCTCTCTCCCTCCCTACCCCTATGCCCGAGGGACCCCACACCTTGTTCTTTCCACCTGTATGACAGTCACTCTCATTCTGCTCTACATGCAGGCTGGCTGTCTTTGGCAGGGTGCAGCAAAGAGAAGGAGAGCAGCTGCTCATCACACTGCATCCTCCTCTCCTGCAGCCCTGGGTGTGGTTGATTTTGAACTGCACGGGACACTGTACAGCCGCGTGACTCAGATGGGCAGTCTAGTGCTGGGCTGCGGAGAAGTGTACCTTGCCTGACGGGCAGCTGCTCTCCTGTTTTTGCTGTACGTTGCCAGACATGGCTGGCTGGTGTGTTGGGGCAGTTGTTGCAGTGGTGGGGAGAGTGAGGTGGGTTGTTTTTTTTTTCCTGGTGTGAGGAAGAGGAGAGGAGACAAATCGTGCTAGCTTCCATTGTGCAGAATTCTGTGCGGTAAACGCGGAATTTCATGCAAATTCTGCATTGTGCAATAGTGCAGAATTCCCCCAGGAGTGTGTCATAATGTTTTAGCATGCAGCAGAACTTTTAGTAAATCTAGCTCAAAATAGGGAAAAACACTGTGGAGTAAGTTTCCGCATCTGCCACTATCTCTGGTGGAGGTATCTATTCTGTAGTGGTATGAAAGTTATGTAACAACATTTCAGTGTTGCATTGGAGAGTATTTATTTTGTATTTGATAATATCAAGAACATTTTTCTAAAGTCTATCTTACTGTCACATTTTCAGCAAACATGATCACACCATATGTTTAGCACCATTTTGATGACTGAGTGTATGAATGCTTAAGTCACAAACAATATCAGCTGCCAGTGTACTATTACATGGTATGTAGCAGTTTTATTTTAAGCAACTGAAAATGTGTATGTTAAGAGCAGCATTACTGAAATTGAAAAATAGTTGCAAACTATTTCTGGCTAAGAGATTTCTGTATGAGATTATGTACCTCACGGTAAATCTGCATCTTCCTGGTTGGAGAAAACAAATAAAAAGCTAATGCCATGATGATCACAACCAGCACTCTTGGCAGGAAAGGGCTTCATTTCATATCAGGACACCTATGTGAGAAATATGAATAGGTGCCCATTTTATAAAACCAATATAGGCACTAAGATCCTGGCTCAGCTGTATCTTCTGCCTCAGGATCCAGAAGGTGGATGTCTTGGTCACTGCAGTGACAAAGCGCACAACCATTCCAGTAGAAGGTGGTGCTGCGCTGAAGGAGACTCGAGATAGGAGAGTGGAAGCCCTCCTTAAGATTGCCTTTATAGCTTCGGCCTTGGGCACTCAGATTTTGTGTGGGCATGGTGGCCCCAGCGCTCTTGCACTTGATCCAGCAATTGTTGGACAGCTTGGAAATTGCAAGATGGAAGTATGGAGCGTTGTTTATGGCGGATGCCTTGTAGGACTTGATTCTCCATGGGCAAGCAAGAAAAAAAGCTTTCAAATAAGGGTGATGTCATCCAATGAAACCCTGTGCGGGAGTGTTCCCAGTTTCTCCTAGAAGCTTTTGGAAGCTTGACAACACACATATGCATCTTCTCGCCTGCTGCCACAATGCCATCTTATCCTCGGTCCTTTTCTTTCTGCAGATCCTCACAGGTGCATTTTCATATTCTCTTCACATGTAAGTTTTAATCTCCAGGAACAAGCAGGAATGAGTCTTCACATATGGGTATCGTCGGTACCGACGGAGCCTGCGCGGAAACGCTCCCCAGCGTCCAATAAGAAAGCTTTTGGGAGCATCCCACAGCGCCAGCGTGCTGCCTTCCCGCCCGCCTCTCTCCAGTTCTTCTTTTCCGCGGAGCCAGCAGGTTGTGTTCCTGTCACCGCAGAAGAAGTTCTTTATTTTTTCTTCATTCTTTTGTGTCGTGTCTGCCTTCTTCGACGTCGGACCGGTACCGCCGGTCTTTCTTTTCTTTCTTTCAAAAACCCCCCAAAAAACGCTTTATTTCTACTGTGCATTTTCAGTTTTTGGGACCTAGGCCTAAAAAATTTTTCCTCATGGAGAAGCCCGCTTCTGGGTTTAAAAAATGCACAAAATGTGGCGGTACTATTTCTGTCACCAACACCCATGACTGGTGTCTAAAGTGTTTGGGACCTGACCATTCCATCACGGATTGTGTGTCCTGTACCATGATGTCTAAGAGAGGTCAGCAGAACCGAGCAGCCAAGCTCAGTACCCTGTTTCCCTCTGATGCAGCTTCGGTAGCATCGACGTCTTCCAGGGCCTCCTCTTCCTCCCATGGATCTCAGGTAACCAAGCATAAATCTGGCCGGTCCTCGAAGGGTAGATCTCCCTCCAAGCATCGAGATGCCTCCGGGCTTGCCCTCGAGGATTCCGCACCGGCAAAATTACCCCGGCGGGAAGCTCCTGCTTCCAAAGCATTATCTATGGGGTCACAGGTTGACATCGATGGCTCGGCCTCGACAGATCACCTGTTGCCGTGTTCTGGGGTACCGCTGGCTCCCACTGGTACCAACATCCAGACTCTGGTGGCGTCGATGGATCAGAAAATTCTGACCATGCAGTGCACCTTAACGGCTTTCATACAGGCTGTGACGCCTCCGGTACCACAACAATCCCCATTGCTGGTACCGGCTCCGGTACCGGCATCGCTCCCGGTACCGGTACCGATTGCATCGACATCGGCTTCGGTGTCGACTGCAATGGTACCCTGTCCTATGATGCCCATCGGTACCGAACCGGTACCGATTACTCCCGATGTCGATCCCACTCAATACGGTTATCGGGCTTTACAGGAGCATCCAGACAGGCGATACATCGATTCCTCTGAGGACTCTGATGAGTCTGAGGGTTCTGTAGAAGCATCGATACTTCTTCCTCAGGAGTCTTCTTCACCTAAACGAAGAGTGTCTCCTCCAGAAGACTTGTCTTTTCAAGACTTTGTTAGGGAAGTGGCTAGGGGCCTCTCTATCACAGTGGCCCCTGAGTCAGAACCCAGAGCCAAGGAGTTGGATATTTTACAATATCCTAAAGCTCCTAAAGAGGCAGCTACTTTACCTGTTCATGAGATTCTTTATGATCTCATGTTGAGGATGTGGGAGACACCTCTCACCACCTCTCCTCATTCTCGCAGGTTAGACACCATGTATCGTGTCCCTCCTTGTCCTGGCTTCCACAAGACTCAGCTTCCTCACCACTCTATTGTGGTAGAGTCTGCCATGAAGAAGATAAAGAGTGCAAAAAGACACTCATCTAATCCTCCAGGGCATGAATGCAGGACCCTGGATGCTTTTGGCCGAAGGGTTTTTCAAGCTGCTAGGATCAATTCCTATAGTCTCTATATAGGAATGTTTCTAAAAGAAGTCACAGATCATCTGCAGACTTTAACCCCTTTCATTTCAGAGGATAAAAGAGAGGAGTTCCTCACTTGGCTTAAACATGCCCAAGATGTCTCCAAATTTTCCAACCGTGCAGCCTTTGACTCTTTTGAGTGTGTAAGCAGAGCTTCGGCTATTGCCATAGGGGCACGCAGAATTGCTTGGCTACAAGCTTCTGATTTGGAGCTCTGGGTTCAAGATCAATTGGGAAATCTCCCTTGTACAGGTGAAAACCTTTTTGGTAAGAATTGGCAAGCAAAGGCCACTCAGATGGATGCTGAAAACTCTGCTTTGGATCGACTTTCAAAGTCTACCTCTGCTCCTGTTAAGAAAAGATTGTTTAAAAAGACATCTTTTTCCAAAAAGGGAAGATACTATCCTGCTTATGGTCAGCAGGCATCTTCTGCAGGTCGTTTTGCTGCAAAGCGTCAGCAACCACCTAAACAGGCCAAGTCAAAGGCAGCTAGACCTTCCACGGCCCAGCAGCCTCAGCCTCCTCAGGGCCTTTGACTCGCTACTAGAGAACTTAGCCTTTCTAGCTCTGGAAGGACCAGAGCCCCTTACCATCCCAGGAAGGTTGCCTTACTTTGCTCCCAGATGGGAGCAATTCACAGCAGAGCAATGGACACTCTCCATCATAAGGGAAGGGTACAAGCTTCATTTCTTAAGCCTTCCCCCCCCCCCCCCCACCATGGTGAAACAGTTCAATTCTCCAACATCTCTCCTCAACCTTCTAGGTCAGGAGATTGCTATCCTTCTTGCCCAAGGGGCAGTAGAAGGAAAGGTCCATAAACCACTATTAAAAAGGGACCCAGGATATCAATGCTTGACCCAGTACAAGCATTGTGGAACCTGTGTCTTTTGGGGATATTGCTAGGTACGTATGACCTAGATTAGCCACTGTTGGAAACAGGATACTGGGCTTGATGGACCTCGGTCTGACCCAGTATGGCATGTCTTATGTTCTTATGTTCTAAGTACCTCTTCTTCAACAAGGCACAGGGTTCTACTCCCCTTATTTTCTTATTCCAAAGAAAACAGGGGGTTACAGACCCATCTTAGATCTCAGAGAATTGAACAAATTTCTATTCAAGGAGAAATTCAAGATGATTTCTCTCGGTGCTCTGCTTCCATACCTTCAGAGTCAGGACTGGCTTTGTTCTCTAGATCTCAAGGATGCGTACACCCATGTCCTCATCCATCCAACTCACAGAAAGTTCCTTCGGTTCCTTTTTCAAGGAAAGCACTACCAATACAGGGTGCTTCCTTTTGGTCTGGCCTCTGCACCAAGGGTGTTCATGAAATGCATGGCAGTAGTAGCTGCATTTCTACGCACTCTAGGAATATTTGTCTTCCCATATCTGGACGACTGGCTCATTCGAGCTCCATCTCAAGCAGAGGCCAAGACTTGTCTAACCTGCACAATGCGTGTTCTTCAGTATTTGGGACTAGTAATAAACATCCCAAAATCCAGTCTCACCCCTACTCAGTCCCTCGAGTTTATAGGGGCTTGGTTGGATACCATAACTGCAAGGGCCTATCTTCCTCAGGCCCGTTGCTTACGATTGGTGCAGTTAGCCTCCCAAATACAGTTAAAGCCCCTTTTAACTGCTCGAGAAATGCTACAACTCTTAGGCCACATGGCATCCACTGTGCATGTGGTTCCATATGCTCGCCTTCACATGAGGGCAGCTCAATGGACTTTGTCCACCCAATGGACTCAGGCATCAGGTTGCCTGTCAGACAAAATAGCAAACTCCAGTCGCCTTTTTTGGTCTCTCCAGTGGTGGAAGTCCTCTCAAAACCTATTGCTGGGGTCCCCTTTTCAACAGTCATTTCCCCAAGCAACCCTTACAACAGATGCTTCTCCAAGGGGTTGGGGAGCTTATCTGCAAGATCTCTCCACCCAGGGCATCTGGTCTCCACAGGAGACTTCACTACACATAAATCTCTTGGAACTCAGAGCAATTTTCTTAGCTGTCAGAGTGTTCCACTCCCTGCTCAGCTACAGGACAGTCCTCATCCACACGGACAATCAAGTAGCTATGTTCTATGTAAACAAGCAGGGAGGGACTGGCTCTCTGTCACTTTGCAACGAAGCTTTGCGACTGTGGGCCTTCGCCAGAGAGCATCAGATTCATCTTATGGCAGTATATCTTCCAGGCGTTCAAAACTTTTGGGCAGACAGATTCAGTCGAGTTCTGCTTCCACACGAATGGTCCCTCCACAGGGACCAGGTAACCAGGATTTTACGAATTTGGGGAACCCCGGACATAGACCTCTTTGCAAGTCCGTGGAATGCCAAACTTCCCCGGTTCTGTTCCAGTATTCCGTGTCAGGGAGTTCAGGCCAAGGATGCCTTCCTCCTTCACTGGGGTCAAGACTTCCTTTATGCCTTTCCACCCATTCCCCTAATTCCCAAAACACTGTTCAAGCTTCAGAGAGACCGAGGTTCTATGATCCTCATAGCACCACATTGGCCACGCCAAGTGTGGTATCCTCTACTTCTGCATCTCTCTCAAGCTCCGTACCTGGAGTTGGGCTCTGCTCCAGATCTTCTCTCCCAGGAAGACGGAACGTTGTGGCTCCCAAAACCCCAGTCTCTCCATCTGAGGGCCTGGTTGCTGAAGGCCTAGACCTTCAAGTTTTCCATCTCTCTCAGCAAGTCAGAGATATTATTCATGCTTCTAGAAAGTCTTCCACTAGACGTTCCTATGCTTTCAAATGGAAAAGATTTACCATTTGGTGTTCAGAGAAGGGTCTTAACCCTCTTGAAATACCTTTGAATTCTTTACTAGAGTATCTTCTGCATCTTTCCCATGCAGGCCTCAAAACGAATTCGGTAAGAGTCCATTTGAGTGCTATTGCAGCATCCCTCAAGCCGCTCAATGGACAGCCTGTTTCCTCTCATCCTCTTATAGCAAGATTCATGAGAGGCCTTCTTTTAACTAAACCTCCAATTAGGCCACCTCCAGTGGCATGGGACTTAAATCTGGTTCTTGGCCAGCTTATTTATTTATTTTATTTATTTAATACACACTTATATACCGCTGCTTCCAGCGATCAGCAGCGGTTCGATTCTTATGAAGCCACCCTTTGAACCTTTAGCCACCACCTCCTTGAAATTTCTTTCTTGGAAGGTTATCTGTCTCACTGCAGTCACCTCAGCACGTCGCATCAGTGAGTTGCAAGCCTTGGTGGCTAATCCTCCTTATACAAGGTTCCATCATGATAAGGTAGTCCTCAGGACCAATCCACACTTTATGCCCAAAGTGGTCTCGCCTTTTCATCTGAACCAGGAGGTATACTTACCTGTCTTTTTTTCCAGGACCTCATGCATCAAGTGCAGAGAGGAATCTTCATACTTTGGATTGTAAAAGAGCTCTCGCCTTTTACTTACAAAGAACACATCAACATAGAAAGTCTTCTCAACTCTTTGTTGCTTTTGATCCTTCCCATTTAGGACTTCCAGTTTCTAAGAGAACACTGTCCAACTGGATTGCTCAGTGTATTTCTTTCGCCTACCAAAGTAGGAACCTTTCTCTGGAAGGCCATGTCACAGCTCACAATGTGAGGGCCATGGCAGCCTCAATGGCTCACCTAAACTCTGTGTCCATCGACCAAATCTGTCGAGCGGCCACCTGGGCCTCGGTTCATACCTTCACAGCCCATTACTGTTTGGACAAGGACTCCCGTCGGGATGCCTCATTTGATCAGGCTGTTCTCAAACACCTGTTCCATTCCTAATCAACTCCTACCCACCTACCCTGGTTGGATGCCAGAGATCCATGGTGGGAGGTGGAGCCCTTTTCAAGGACACACAACTCTGGGGTCTCTCCCTGGCATCTGCAGCTAGGGAGTCCCTATATGTGAAGACTCATTCCTGCTTGTTCCTGGAGATAGCACAGTTACTTACCTGTAACAGGTGATCTCTGGGAACAGCAGGAATAAGTCTTCACAACCCACCCACCTCCCCTAGGAGTTGTATCTATCTATCTTTCCTTCTCTCTCTCTCTCTTTGTCTCAGCTTTAAAACTCGAACTGGAGAGAGGCGGTTGGGAAGGGCGGGAAGGCAGCACGCAGGCGCTGTGGGATGCTCCCAAAAGCTTTCTTATTGGATGCTGGGGAGCGTTCCCGCGCAGGCTCCGTTGGTACCGACGATACCCATATGTGAAGACTTATTCCTGCTGTTCCCAGAGATCACCTGTTACAGGTAAGTAACTGGAGGGAGGAGTGGTCTAGTGGTTAGGACAAGGTACTTCAGGCCAGAGGGCCAGGGGTTCAAGTCCCACCTGGGGACAGCAATCTCAGGCCGGAGGGACTGGGATTTCTAGTCCTATAGGCACTCCTTGTGGTCTTGGGCAAGCCACTTAACCCTCCATTGCCCATGTTCCCTGTAAGTATTAGCGTATGTGTCTCATATCCCCTTGTGTTAAATGTATCCCCCAATTGACCGCTTTGACCCGGTGAAAAGCGGGATATAAATACAGCTAAAATAAAATAAATAAATTTACTGGCCTTATCACCTCCCTTCCATTATTTTCCTGCCTGCTGTCACAATTTTTCATGTATCATGTATTTCCATATTGTCATGTCGGACCAGTCCAGACAAGTGGGTTGTGTTCCCTCACCAGCAGATTGGTGGTGGTGTACCAATGAAAAGCCTAGGTTTCAGTGACATCACTCCCATGCCTCTCTTAATCTCAGCCACCAGTGGCCCCTTCAGTGTTTTTTTTGTCTCCAGCAAGTGGTGGATGGATTTTCTCCTCTCTGAAGAAACTTCTGAGGATTTGAGAGGAAAAGATTTGATTTAAAACGCTTGTGAATTACAGCCTGTGGGTTGATTTCTCACTAGAGCACAATGTGGGAGACTCCACTAGACTGCAATCTTTTCCATAGCCATAGGAAGAGGGAAAATTAGTTTAGCTGCATGCTCTTACCCTGGATAAGAGCCCATTGAGCAGCCAGAAATTGAAAGGATCTGGAAGAGTACATCTGTCTTGTACAACCTCAGTGCCCCCTCTCTCCTCCTCTGTCCCCCCCACCCCCTGCTCTCTCCCAAAGATTGCAGAAGGCTCTCAGAGGGATATGCCTGCCAGCCACCTTACAAGCAGTGCTAGTAAGCCAGCCAAACAGTTCCAGGAGAGTAGAGCTGAGCCCAGCATGGATTCTCTACCTGGGGCTCTCACGGGGTGACTACATACCAAGGCTTGACTTTGTCATTGTCCTTTTTGGGGGACACAATTCAGGGTAGACTGCTGGTGACTGTTAGAATTGGATAGGGGTCCCCACCATTTTCTGCCTTCGTTGATAGCTTTTTCTCTATTGCGCAGCTGGCCTTCACGCAGTTGTTGCGCTTGTTCTGCCA